>CM057350.1:252053449-253253449 GCA_030015575.1 Agapanthus africanus
AAGACTAGCCGGGATTAATTACACCCTACAACTTCGCCAATCTTTCAGCCAGGCCAGTGTCGGTACTTTGAGGGAGGTTCCCCATGCTTTCGCACGGACCTAATTAGAGTAAACCTCGTTTTCCCAGAGGCGTAACCCCGTTGACACCTTCCTAGACACCTACTTGATCGGCTAATTGTAATGTGTAAAACTCTCCCAGGAGTAACTCTTACTCGCAGTGGGTATCGGGATCCAACTATCTCATAGAAGGTATGCAATCTCATTGCAAATTTCAACACTTGAAACTCCCGATAATGCTTTTGCCCCTAGCGTGCTATGACCTTGACGAAAGCCAACAAACCACAGCCCGCTAGTCAAGTTCAACCCGTACATTTCTTGACTGAATTAAACCCACCCGCACGACCCTTGACGAAAGCCAACAAAGCCATACGACTACCCTAATCCAGTCGCATCATATGCAGCAGATAAGCAGCACATAGCTACCGCACACTACACCTTGATGAAAGCCAACAAATGTAGCACGAATACTATATGCAACTTATCTGAAATGACGGAGGGCTACGTCAGGTTTTTCTGAAAACCTATTGCGTAATGAACTTGATATCGTTGTAGAATCGAATGATTTTGGAATGGATTGTTTTTGAGGCTTTTTCTAGTTTTGCTAAAGGGGTCACTCCCGGTGAAGGGATCGTCGACCCTTTCCTCGTCGAATGAGGTGCGGGATATATCATATATATCGCTGTGCAAAGTAAAACTCCAAAAGCAATCAAAAGCAAACCGAGTGTGTAGCATCTGCCAGTTATTGCTAAAGGAGTCACTCCCGATGAAGGGATCTCGGTCCTTTCCTCATCGAATAAGGTGCAGGGTATATCATATATACCGCTATGCAAAGCAAGATTTGTAGCTACCTGTTTTATTTTGAAATTCGATTCTACAACATCTTTAGGTTTCTTTTATTTCTTTAATCACATTAATGAAGTCCCATCATTTAAATACCTAAACGTCACAGATAAATACGACGTACACTTATGCCATCCGCATTCGCCTCGATGTCCCCTCGTGCACCGTTAGGTTAGGTAACTAACGGCAGAGCGGGGCAGGGCTAGCGCGGGTGTAAAACATAAGTAACGCCTATATAATATATCATATATACTATATACAGTATCTATCACAGAACATCACATGATCACATCACAGATATCGCAGCAGAAGAATCATATGAAATATTGGATATACTAGGACGTCCGTGTTTTTAATACGAGCCAGTATAAAACACGGATTCCACGGTCGTGATGAATAGCCAATCCCACACCCCTAGACCCCTACGAGAGCGGCAAGCAACCCTACCAATTCTAGGGTTAGGAGACCCGGACTCGACTCCTCGAGATGGTCTCCCACTGGACCCTAGAACCCGGTTACTTGTGCTCCCCTCCTTGGGTCTATCCTAATGCGGAAAAGTAAATAATATACAAAAGGTGACAACTTCCGCAACCTGGAAGTGCCCCAATAAAAGAATATTACATACAAGTTTTTACATGAATGAAAATGAAAAACACTCATCTTACATAAAAACCCCCGGCTATTCGAACACGACGATCCAATATAACATATCCAGCAACACATAACATCACATGTCATCAACGTAAGTAAATATGCGCATTCCAATTGTCGTTGACATATAGCAACGAAACCGGCGATATCACATATTACACTTACGGTCACAGAAAAGAAAGTGTAAAACTACAACAGTTGAAATCCGCAACCTCTTTAGACATCGCATGCCTAATCAAATGAAATACTTAGACATCACATGCCTAACAATTATAAACCCCGCATTTTAGTCCCATTATCGAAAACTCTTTTCAATATCAAGTGAGACTAAACCGCTAGATTTATAACATTCATCCAGTTATCTCATAACTGTTTGTGAATTCCAATTATTGTATCCCATTCCGGATAAATAGAAAATATCAAACTTTCCGATTGAACATTCGAACACCCAAGTTTTCCCGAAACCGTTCAACACATGAAATAAGTTCAAAGACATTCACTTCATGCCACAGTACCAACGGTCCAGCTGTAGAAGGGTCAAGCCAACGCCTCACATGTGGCACGCCGCACTGCCCCAAACCCTAAGGTTCAAAGGGCAGTTCAAGATGGTCACATAATCGAGTTAAGCTTTGTTGTCTTCTAGAGGGACCATCATATTACTTGCACTACTTGGAACGTCCTTAAACCACAGAAAAATCCAACACTTGGAAATATGCCGGCAGGGGAAAGATTGGGTATTTACATCCGGTCGAACTTTTCAACATATTCTAAAATTATCCGGAAAAACACATAGACAAAGTTTGATAATCCGATCGAATTTACGAGGCTCCAAAACACCCCAGAAAACTCAACTCTTGAGTTCAGATTAAAAAATCCCAGAAAACTCAGCACCTCAAATAACAGATTACTGTGCAAAATAGGAAGGCTGACGTCATCAGATGGCCGCGGAACCGCCGTAGAAGCCAGGCTTCTGCCGCGGTTCGCCGCGCTTTGGAGGTATCTTTTTGAAAATTTTGCACCGTAATTCTTAGAATTTCCTGCTGAATTTTTTACGAATTTTTAATCTGGAAAAAACCCAGTTTTTGAAAAAAGTCCAGAGAGCATGCAAAGTTAGGGTTTCGATGTTCGTTAGGATTTCAAACGTCGTCTACACTTCACCTAAGGCTCTAGCTAGGCTCTGATACCACTGTAGGGTTTCTAGGCACACTAAAGAGGTCTTACAAGGCATCAACCATGCCAATTTCAAACTTTACAAGTGCCGAGAAACCCTAATACGGATTCGTTAACTAGAGTTTAGGCGACAAAGTGAAACTAGTTAACA
Source organism: Agapanthus africanus (assembly GCA_030015575.1). Lineage (NCBI taxonomy): Eukaryota > Viridiplantae > Streptophyta > Magnoliopsida > Asparagales > Amaryllidaceae > Agapanthus > Agapanthus africanus. The sequence continues at coordinate 252,056,322 of CM057350.1, forward strand.
ACTTAACTAAAAGTAAGAAGCTACAACCTTTATAGATCCGGTTTTCCACTTCCTTAGCTCCACGTAGACGTCCTCATCGCTGTCCATATCGGATCCCGGACTCTAGCATCGGCTTCATCGGAGAAATGGGCGGGCTAGGTCGTCGGCTTCGATGCCGAAGATGATCTACGTCGAGGCAACTCTAGATCGAGCTCCAACTTCACCAAGTCATGAAACTTGTGAAGAAAACACCCTATACTACTTAGCAAGATGTAGAGGGTGAAGAAATAGGAGGTGGGTTCACTTTAGAATTGGATTTCTCACTTTTTTTCTCAAGATGCCATTAAAGCTAGTAAGCTTTTCTTCTTGTTCAAGAGGAAGAAGATGAAGATAGAATATGATAAGTGTTAGAAAAAATGAAAATAATATATGAATACTTATCATATACTAACCATAGTCAAGTGTAGAGAGTAAACTAGGGTTAGGTGAATGGTTAGGTTAAGAGAAGAAAACAAAAATGGTCAAGGTTTCAACCCTTCATGAAGCTTCATGAAAGAGACAAGAAAAGCCACCATTTCCATTTTCTTTTCCAAAATCAATAATCAAAATAAATAAATGAATAAGTAAACAAAACCCTAACCATTCATATAACCATGGTTTAATCTTTACACAAACTCAAGTTAACATGTACATCAAACATGATACAATCAAGTGCACACTAAAATATATCACATATACAATGTGCACATCAAGTGAGAAAATCCTTTTAAAATGAACTAATACTAGTTAATGCAAAGTAATATATCAAATATATATTTATACATTAAATCATTAAATCAACACTTGATTCAATGATCCGGTCATGTCGCACATAACCGACTAGTATCCAATATATCGACTTATCGAATCAATCTTCGATTCGATAACTAGGTTATATCGCATACAACCAATCGAAACATTCATCGCGAGAATGAAATACGGTATCACATACACGCATTATTCTTGGTCCCGCACATATCTCATATGCGCTCCTATTTCGTTTCGCTTGAGCCAGGAAACCTCTGTGTAGGACTCTAAAGACTCGTCAATACGTCGGCAGCAGATGATGATCATATCAAGCAACCACAAGCCGCAAGCGGTTTGCTAAACGTAACGGCCACCCGGGTATTGAGCGATTAGAAGATCGACGAGCTAGCCCGCTCACACTCCTGTGAATCCAACTAGTAACACTTACCGTGCAGTCCGGTTTGTTCGTCTGATATGTCGCATATCTAGTCTAGGGATGGTAAACGTCAGACCCCAATAACCGATAAGTCATGCCGATGTGAGGCTCATAACGGGTCGAGAAACTACTGGTAACACTTACCAGCAAAACTCTGATCAGCCCTGGCCAGGGACTTCCCTGTTACGGCCAATCGAGCACAGCGCAACATCAACCCCCAATACAGGGAGAGACGAAACCCCTCCTATCGCTCATTGCCTCCATGTGACTCGGGACTGTACCCAAAAACCACCGTTTTGCACGCCCTCATGGACGTGGTAAGGTGGAGATCAAAGCACAGTGGGAATCACACAAGACTCTATGACGATCTCGGGTCTACAGACTAACCTGCACAAGTGTCACCTGAGAACTGCCATCTGACGTGAGGTATAATACCATCTGGGAGTTCTCGGCGAGTCCGTCCAGTGTACCCAGTCTCCACTGAGCACCCGTATACCATTTCTGATGTCAAACACCAATGGATATGGGATCATCCATCGCCCATCTCATGGGTCGAGAAGCATATACGCTAGTCTACACTGGTATATCGATGCCCCGTCTCGATACACCCATGACTAGGGACCTTGAAGGATGTACCTATGGACTACCATGTCCCCACCAGTATGATCTGCATTATAGTCCAGGTAGTCAAGTACACATCCTAAGGGCTTTACCAACATGTAACTATAAGACAGTTTAAAGAGACTAGTGTACATGTTAAGATAAAGAGAAACCAGATAGTATACTATCATATCGAGCAAGAAAGTCATCTCTATATATGTCCAAGCATCCAATATAAAATACATCATCTGTACAATACTGGCCTCTAGGGCATACATACAACTAACATGGATCAGCCGGAGGGTTTCATTCAGAGTGGGAGCAGCGGTAAAGTGTGCAAGTTGCTTAAGTCCATTTATGGACTGAAGCAGGCATCGCGGAGTTGGAACATCTGCTTCGTTGATACTGTCAAAGAATTCAACTTTATCAAAAATCCAGATGAACCATGCATATATAGTAAGATTGTAAGGAGAACTGTTGTATTCCTCGTCTTGTATGTGGATGACATTCTCTTGGTAGGAAATGACATTCCTACCCTACAGTCAGTCAAAGGATTCTAGTCACAGAGGTTCTCCATGAAGGACCTGGGGGATGCCAACTACATTCTGGGGATCCAGATCTATCGTAATAGATCTAAGAGGATGTTGGGACTTTCGCAGTCCAGGTACATCGACACCATACTGAAATGATTCAGTATGGAAGATTCCAAGCGCGGTAACCTACTGGCTTGTCACGGAATCACCCTCTCCAAAGAATGATTTGGAAAGGGCTCGCATGTCATCTATACCCTACGCATCTGCGGTAGGCTCTATAATGTATGCGATGTTGTGTACCAGACCAGATGTAGCATATGCATTGAGAGTTGTAAGCCGGTATCAGTCGGACCCAGGGGAGAAACACTGGATAGCAGTAAAGAACATTCTCAAGTACCTGAGAAGGACTAAGGAGTTGTTCTTGGTGTATGGCGGAAAAGACCTCCAGATCGAGGCCTTTGCTGACTCCGGCTTCCAGAGTGACAAGGATGACTCCAAGTCCATGTCGGGTTATGTCTTTACCCTCAATGGAGGGGCGGTCTGTTGGAAGTGCTCCAAGCAGGAAACCGTTGCTGACTCAACAATGGAACCGGAGTACATAGTTGCTTGCGATGCCGAAAAATAAGCTGTCTAGATGAAGAAGTTCCTCACGGAGCTTCAGGTGGTTCCAACCATTATTGATCCAATACCGCTGTATTGCGACAACAACGGCGCTATAGATTTAGCGAAGGAACCCAAGTCCCATCAGAAATCCATACACATTTTAAGGCGGTACCACCTGATCAGGGAGATCGAGGTGAGGAGAGTAGATTCGGAGAATAACACTACAGATCCACTCACGAAGGCCATACCCCCGACTCAGTTCAAGCGGCTGATCGAGATGATAGGTCTTCGATACGCCAGTACATGGCCCTAGTGCAAGTAGGAGATTGTTAGTGTATATGCCCTAGGGGCCATTATTGTATCATACTAGTTTGTAAATTACTTAATGGAAGCTTGGGATATTCACAGTTGTATTGACAGTCTTGCTCAAAATGGTAGTATGCTACTTTGTTTGTTTCTACTTTAATATGTGCATGTGTTTCATTTATCATATCGCTTATACATATTAGTAGAGCCCTTAGGATCTTTGCTTGATTACCAGCGTTGTGATGGCAGTCACACTAGTGGGGGCTGGGTAATCTACAAGCACATCCTTATACAGGTCCTTAGTCGTAGGATTATCAAGACGGGGCATCGATACTCTGGAGTAGACTAGTGTATACGCTTCTCATCCCAGCAGGGGAGATGGTCTGTCCCACAGCTATTAGTACGTCATACTGGAGATAGTATGCAGGTGCTCGTTTGGTTACGAGTACACCGGACAAGACTCGTTAGGAACTGCTGGTTGGTACTATACCTATCATCAGATAGCAGTTCCCAGATGACAGGAGTATAGCTTAGTCCGTCGACTTGACACTGCTACTTCGCTTTGAGTGTATTCCCACTGTACTTTGATTACTACCCTACCACGGCTCAAAGGAGTCATGCAAACAGGTAGTAGTTGGGTGCAGTCCCGAAGCACTTGGAGGCAGTAGCGGTTAGACAGGATTCGTCTCTCCCGGTATTGGGGGTTGATATCGCGCTGTGTCTAGGAGAGCCATTACATAAAGTCCCTGGCCAGGGCAAGCGAGATTTACTGGTAGTGTTTCCAGTAGTTTCTCAGGGTGTTCTGGGCTACACTCCAACACGACTTGTACCACTATTAGGGGTTTGACGTTTACCGCCCCCTAGGCCCAACATGCGATACTCTTAGACGAACAGACCAGACTGCACGGATATTGTCACGCACAGGCTCAGTAGGAGTTCGGATGGGTATCCTCACCGGCCTTCTTATCGACATCTACCTGGGGACCGTTACGTACAGCTAGTGCCGCTTGCGGTCTGTGGTTAAACCCACTGCCAGCGTAGTGTCGAGTCTTTAGAGTCCCACACAGAGAGTTTCCTTGCACTGGGCAAAAGGTGTAGAGGCTGTATGGTTTTACGGCAAGGCTACGATCACTTACGTGCACTTGTGCACGTATGATGTTCGGGTGGACAATACTAGTGGGCATTGGTTTAAACCGGATCCTAATATTGTATAAATGGATCAGTTTTGTCTTCTAGTATTCGTGTTCTACGGAATGCGGATGCGGGTGTGTATGCACGGTTGTGAGGAGAGAAGAAGGAGATGCCTCATTAGGGTTTTGACCATTGACTTGGTCAAAACCATTATGAGGTGGAGAAAAATGTATACTAATCTTTTTAATGATAATTATATTTTGGCTAATTGGTTTGACCATTTGACCATGTTGACCATTTGACCTAGTTGACTATTGTTGACTTAGCTATTTTGTTAAGCACTAGATATTTTGGCTTAGCATTTATCATGACATGTTAATGGTCAAATCAACTTAGCTATCACAATTATAATGATAAAAGATTAGTTTTCTTTTTTCACATGGATCATTATCTCATTCTCTTTCTCTTTCATCAAAAGAGTGCTCCCATGGTTGCTTCTTCTTCCACCTCACTACAAAATCCTTTAGCTCTCATGTGTTGAGAAAATAAGGATCTAAATAGACAAACAAATCCATCTTCTTCCTCTACATCACCTAGGACATCAAGCATAGCAAACTTGTTGCCCTAGTTACCTCGGCTTAAGGTGGAGCTCGGACTACAGACTCTCGGGTGGATCGTCTTCGACTCTAGGAAGCCGCGGAGGTGACCAAGATCCGGATCGATCCTCGGAGCTCATATGTGTTAGATATATGTATGCCCTAGAGGCCATTATATGTATAGTGGATGCTTGGACATGTATATATGAATTTAGATGACTTTCTCGCTCAACATGATAGTATGCTATCTGGTTTACTTTATCTTGACATGTTGATTTGATCATGCTTTTATTCATTTGCACATGTTGATAAAGCCCTCAGGATATTTGCTTGACTACCGTGACTATGATGCAGATCATACAAGTGGGGCATATGTAGTTTATAAGCATATCCTTAAACTGTTCCTAGTCATGGGTGTATTGAGACGGGGCATCGATATTTCAGAGTAGACTAGCGTATACTATTCTTGTCCCATATGATGGGCGATGGATGATCCCATATCCATCTGGTGAGGTGACACCAAAGATTGTATGCGAGTGCTCAGTGGAGACTGGGTACACTGAACGGACTCACAGAGAACTACTATGTGGTATTATATTTATCGTCGGATAGCAGTTCTCAGGCGACACTGGTACAGGTTAGTCTGTAGACCTAAGATCATCATAGAGTCTTGTGTGTCCTGCCACTGTACTTTGATATCCACCCTACTACGGCTCTACTGAGTCGTGCAAACAGGTGGACTTTGGGTACAGTCCCGAGGCACATGGAGGCAATGAGCGATATGAGGGGTTTCGTCTCTCCTGGTATTGGGAGTTGATGTTGTGCTATGCTCGATTGGCTATAACAGGAAGTCCCTGGCCAGGGCTACTGAGATTTACTGATAAGCGTTATCAGTAGTTTCTCGATCTGTTATGAGCCATACACCAGTATGACTTATTGAGTTATTGGGGTAGACGATTCCATCCCTAGACTCGATATGCAACATATCTGACGAGGAGACCGGACTGTACGGTAGGTGTTGCCAGTTGGCTCGACGGGAGTTTTGACAGCTTCGCTGGTTTTCTTCTGATCGCTCAATACCCGGGTGGCCGTTACGTTTAGCTGACCGCTTGCGGCTTGTAGGTCTTTGATATGATCATCAGCTACTGCCGGCGTATTGACGAGTCTTAGAGTCCCACAATGAAGTTTCCTGGCTCAGGCGAAAAGATGTGGTGTACATATGAGATATGCGCGGGAACCCGATTAAATACGGATATTTGATACCGTATATTTATCGGGCATTTTCTATTGGTCGGGTCGTATGTGATATGACCGGTTTGCAAAATCAAGTGTTGATTTAACAAATGACTTTTTGGATTAATTCTTTAATTAAACCCTTTTTCTATTTTTGTATGCATGCATGTATGCACATGATGATGTGCATGGATACATACATACATACATTGTATCATGGTTGTTGATACATATTTGGTGGCAATGCAAGACTCATATTGTAGTGATTATATATATATTTATCATTTTGAGTTAATAGAAAGGATAATTCACTCATGGTTGATGTTTGTCATCTTTGACTAAACTTTACCAACTTTTAACCATGAGTTAATTCTCCTTTGGAAATTAACTCAATAAGTAAATATCTAAATAATTACTAACCATGGTTGGAGTGAGAAGGATTAATATTGATTATTCATTCTCACTTAATTCATTCATTATATTTTCCTTTGAGCTCAAGCTTAGCCACCATTATCTTCTTCTTCCTCTCTTGAGATTTTTCTTTGAATGAAGTTGATAAAAAGAAAGGGTTTTGATTATAGAATACAAACCACATCATCATACTACACACATCTAGCCCATTTGTGTAGGGTGTTTGCTTTACTTCATTCACAAATCAAGTAAAGCAAGGAGCTTTGGGCAAAGGGACTTCGGGTGGATGTTCGTGAACTAGGAAGGCTTCCATCGATCCGTTCCAAACTCTCATAGTGCCAAGGAGTCACCAAGGGAGCTCTACAAAGGTTGTATTCTCTACCCTTAGTGATAGTTTTTCATTTGCATGTGATGCTTAGTTGAAAGAAACCCTAAATTTCAAGTTATGATTCTTGTCAAGTTCACTTAGCACCTTCAAAATTTGATTTTGGCATATGTGATGCTTCTAAACCCTAGATAAGGTGCTAGGTAACCCAAACAATGGTATCAGAGCCAAGCTAGAGCTTTAGGCATTGCGTAGGCGAAGTTAAAACTCCGATCGAAGCACGAAACACCAATTTAGACCCTTCTCTGGAATTTTTGTAAAAATGCGATTTTTTCTGCATTAAAAATACTCAAAACAATCAGCAGGCAATTCTAAGGATAACCCTGAAACACGAGCCCCAAGGCTCTCAAAGAGCCGCGGAACCGCGGCAAGAACATACTTGCCGCGGCGGTTCCGCAGCCAAATAAGTGAATTGGGGACACGTGTTGGTACAGTAATATCCGTAGCTATTCCTGCATATTTCTGGGTATTTTTAATCTGGCTCATGTGTTGAGTGTTCTGGGGATTATTTTGAATTCGTTGATTCGATCGAAAAGTTTAATTTCTTTATGTTTTCCGGATAATTTAGAAAGTGATAAAATGTTCGAACGTATATCATTAACTTATTTTTTCCCGGCATGAAAAACTTTCAAGTGTTGAATTTTTCTTGAGTTTAAATCTTTCGGAAAAACGTGCAAGTAACGCGGTGGGCCCTCTAGAAGAACACAAACCTTAACTCGATTATGTGACCGTCTGAACCGCCTCTAAAACTTAGGGTTTGGGGCAGTATGGCGTGCCACATGTGAGGCGTTGGCTTGACCCTTCTACGGCTGGACCACTGCTACTGTGACATGTTCTGGGATTTTTGAACTCCGCTCAACTGTTGAGCTATTTAGGAAATCTTGGATATTTGATTATTCGATCGGAAAGTTTAATACTGTCTATTTATCTGGAATGTGATACAATATGTGGAATTCATAAAGTTAGGCATGAAATGCGAAGTATGTGATATTTCGGATTTATGATGTTTAAAGTTATTGTGGATTCCAAATGTTGTAGTTTTTTCACTTTTATTTTCTACGACCGTAAGTGTAGTATGTGGTGTATCGCCAATTTTGTTGCTATACATCAACGATAATCGGGATACGCTGTAACGTTTTGAAAATCGTTTCAGTGAAATTTCGGAAAATCGGTAAAATAAGGGGGTTTTCCGAAAAAAGTCAAAATACAAATATCTTTATTATAAAATTAAATACACATATTCTAGCTATGTAATTGCTATTAATTGGTGTTTATTAAGCCACTGGTGAAATTTCAAATTTTCTGAAATTTTTTCCGAAATTAATTATTTTAATATTATTTTAAGCCGTCACTAATACATTTAATTAGGGAAAATTACAAATTGGAATGAGTTGAAAAAAATTTTGTGCATCATAACACATTAAACAAAATTTTATCATGTGGTTTTTGAAATGAAATGGTTTCCCAAAACGGTTTAGAAAATATCGAAGAAAATGGCTTTTTTCGGTGAAATTAGTGTTAATGGGAATTGGGGTAATACATTTATCTTTTTCGCTAACCCACACACCCACACCTCACCCTCTCTCCCCCTCCCTATGTGGCCGGCCCCACTTTGACAGCCCTTCCCTCTTTTTCTCTCTCCAATCACCTCCTTTTGAATAGAAAAGAAAAGAAAAGAAAAGAAAGTGATAAAAGTAAAAGGGTGGACTTTGACTTTCCCCCACTTTCTCCACCTCACTCTCTCTCCTCCCTCACCCCTCCCCACAATTTTGGCCGAATTTTCTGGCCTCAAAAGAGCAGCCCCCCTTCCCACTTCTCCTTTCTTTTCCATCAAAAAAATTGTCAAAAAATCAAGTAAAACCTCACCGAAATCCAAATCCGATTCCTACCCATTTCCCCTCATCTTCTTTAGCATGGATCTTGGTGCAAGGATTCCAAATTGTAGGTCTAGATTTGTAGTTTGATTCATGGTTGTGAGGTATAACTTTTGACCCATTGTTCTTTTTGGTTTAAATTCCTTATTGAAGCTTGTTAGATGCTTAATTTCGGTTTAATTGAAAATTATGGGTTTGCAAGAGAATGTTTAGATTAGGGTTTGTGAAAAATCTAGTTAGGGTTTTGTGTTGTGAGACTATGGTTGTGGGAGGTATTTGCCATATTAATATTTTGCTAAATCAAATTAAGTTGCTAATTTGCTTTTTGTTGATTTAAATTGTGATATTTATATAAATTGTAAACTAGGTTTTTAAAATAATTATATTCTTATGAGATAAAATTCAAATTAAGATTACATGTCATTATAAATATTATATTGAGTGGTTTAATGCCTTTAGTTCATGAAAATCCAAGCTAAATTGTTGTTTGTGTATTTTTGCTATAAAATTGTTAAAATTGGGTATTTTGTAAACTAGAATTTTGGGGTTAATGGAATTTAATGAGATTAAATTATGGGAATTATTTTTATGACTTATTTAAGATATTTAATAAGTATTATGGCCGCTAGATTTGTTTAAACGTCGAGTTTTGTACTAAAACGGGTAATTTTTGCTTGCTAGATTTTCGGAAAAATGGCTTTTAAGGTGAATTTGGGGTTTTTGTGAATTCTAACCTATTTTATATTATAATTAGTGTTCGTGAATGCGCAAATGAGAGTGTTTGGGTTTTTCTCGATGGTTTGAAGTTTGTACATCGACATAGAGGGTTGGTTTGGCTATTCTTGCCTGCGTAGGCGATAGGTTTTGACTTATGCGTGATACGTGTGCCGATTTGATTTTCGTATGCCGTTTCGATTTCGAATTTGGTTTTAATGCGATACGGTGCGTTATGATATGTAGGTACCCCATGTGGACTTCAAGACGATAAGCAAGTGCGTGGCGATGTCGGCACCGGCGAACGAGGACCAGGTGAGTAGATTTATATCTACGGGGAGAAGTCGGGTGGATGGCGTATAGCACCCCCGCAGTTCATGGTGATGTGTACGAATGAGTATACACACATATATTGATTATATATTGTTTGAGGTTATTGTTGCTAAATATGGATATTTGGTGTGCTTGGATGATTTAGTGTCGCGAAACTCTAGAGTAGTGGTCACGCCACACATGCACACACACACCCATACTTGCATTTATTCTTCTTTCATATGCGCTTATATGGGATTCTATATAGTTATGTGTTCACATGGGTATGGGACTATGTGTTCATATACTGGATTTGAGATGAGTCGATGAGATTTGAGTTGAGGCCGTGAGATCGGTGATATGGCAGGATTCGTACTTGAGATACGTCCTGATGTTATAGTAGATCTTTAGATGACAATGCCATGTGAATAGTGATATTAGTAGTGTACTAGACGTAGGTCAGTACCCCAGATGATGATCTTGATAAAGAGGATACCAGATGAACAATGTGATGAGTATGATATTGACCCGTACCCAGATTTAGGGATGCCGTACGACGGATTTACGTACGAGCTATATATTGATGATTGATCCGCACTCTTGACTTGGGATGTCTGATTATAGATATAGTATCGGATATGATATTATTGAGGCGGGATCACCGACTAATATATATACAGGTATGTATACGTATCGACTCAGATGTTAGGCGGTTTCCTTACCTGTAGATCAGCTTGTTAGTTTAGCCGTATAGTTAGTGTAGTTGTTAGACTAGATTAGACTCATACCTATTTCAAAACTAACGAATCGTGGGTATTTTAAAAGACAGGTCAAGGGATTCTACGGATATTTCAAAAGACGTATCTTTTCTTAAAAACACCGTAGCCCTTATTTTCAAAACACCGCGATTCGTGTTATTTCAAAAGGCACTATTGTAGGACTTATATTAGGGTAATGCAGTTTAGTTATCGTTGTGTCTAGTATTCAGCTCCCGCTCATTATTGCTGTTCGCTCCGCATTTCATACTTATATTATAATTTCTTATTGCATTGTTGATATCATACTGTTAGGACACCAGCACCATTACCGATGATGCGTATGTACCACGTACACTTACTTGCCGGCTCACACACATCTTCATCGATAATTGCCATGTCACGTACACCTTACAAAATATTATTGCTTGACTTAGCTTGTTAGTTAGTAATTTGACATGATATTAGTGTACCTGCCTTATATGCCAGCTTAACATTGTAGTTATTACTTGTCACTTCATGCGTACTGTTATTCATTGTTATGCCTATATTCATGGTTTTACATGCTATTGATGATTTGGATTCGGATTTCCATGAGATTTTCTGGATTTGGGGGGAAAACCGAAAAACTTATATAAATTGCTTTCTCTCTTTCTGAATAAAAAGTGCGGTTTTTCCCATGATGCCTGAGTCGTCCACCATGAGTTTGCTGATGGATTTCGAGACCCGATTCGAGGAGTGGAGGAACCGTTTCTGGTACATGGTGGGCCCGGTGCGGTACCCCGTGGCAAGAGGATCGTGTTGTTGACGTTGAGCCTGGCAGGGGAGCACTACCGACCGGTGATTTTACCCGACGCGTCGGATATCCGGAGGATACCGTCGTGGTCTTGAGATGGATGGTAGGGGCCGGTCTGGACTGACGGCGCCATAGATATTGTTATTGAGACATTGAGATTTTGAGATATTGAGGTACAAAGATTGTGATACAGAGATATCGAGATATTTGGACACTTGTTTTGTGTCGATACTGGGCACTGTTTTATGCTGATTTCATTTATGGTACCTCATTTTTAAAATACAGAAATCTCACTGATTTATGAAAGCAGTTTTCTTCAGTACATGCATTCTGTTTCATGCATCATATATCATCCATATGATACGTTGCTACCTGAGGCACTGACATGGGCACATGGGATTACACTTGGGTTAGATATTTGCCCTAGCCATGGTTATGGGTTGTTGGTTATATATTTGAGGATTATATATTATGATCGTATGACCTAAGATTACGTCATACATGCGATTTCTATTCGTAGATGTTTTTCTATTCACGAGTTGGCAACTCACCCCGTTGTGCCTCAGTTTCTTGCAGGTTTGCCGTACAGGTTTCATTACGGCTTTGCGGGCACAGTTTCGTTCGGGTGACTTGCTAGTAGGTGGGGTTTTTTGGTATCGTACCCATCATATTACCATGTATAATATTATTCAGTTGTATCTAGTAAATTCCATCAACCAAACATGTATTTATTTTGAGATAGAGACCAGTGATGTTGTTCTTTCGACCTTAGAGTCGCGCGTTATATTTCTGTGGATTTCTTGTGGTTTTGAGTTTCCTTTTGAGTTTTGATTCTCGCCCTTGGCGCTATATATTATATTACTTGTGTGGTTGTGACCGTCGATTGACGAAGAGCTAGCTCCCGCTTGGGTATGCCTTTAATTGATTTCGTATACTATTCATGTTGTATCCCGTTTGGGGGCCAGTATTTACAAAGGAGACTCTGCCGAAATTTTCAAGAAATATTTGATGTTTTTAAAAATGCATAATTCGGTTTATGCTAATAAAACTACTTGATTTAAATTAGTTTTTCCTTCACTCTACTACTTTTCTTGGTTTTGGATTTTTGGGTTTTTGGCTTACTTAGATTACGTACGCCTCGAGACGTTTCATAGTTTAAGTGCCGGTCATGTTCCGTACTTTTGGGACGTGACAAGTTGGTATCAAAGCGTTAGGTTTTACCTTCGGAGTGTAGGATGACCCTTGGTTGATGGAATAGGTGACTAAAGTAGAGTGACGTACCGTGGGTATGTTCCGCGGCATACTTACGATACACTACTCCACTTAAGAAGCCTTAGGATGTACATTTCTTTGTTCAGTATTATATTCATTCCTGATTTAGCCTCATCGGTACCAGTTATGGTTTCCTGCCACGATTACGGGCAGGGAGAGCTACGGCTAGAGTTGCGGTCAGCATGAGCTCGTCACGAACGAGGACTGACCAGGGCGTAATTCCGGCGACACACGATTGCGGAGATGTGTCTTTTTATTGTGTTTTCGTGCCACGAACGTTGGGTGGATTGCTGTATGAGATTATTCAGACGTGCAAATCAGCCCGAAAGGATTGAGCCAATGACAGAGGCCAACCAGATTTTGATGACCGTTGGTGTTGTTGGAGATAGTGCCCTCATAGTCAATTATTGGATCGCAGGTATGTGATTGCAATGATTGCGGAGGACCTATACCGGTAGGACAGTCTTACTCGAGATGATAGTATGCTATCTGGTTTGCCTTTATCAGTCGTGTACATGTTCAGGTGACTGATTACATGTTACACTTTGATAGAGCTCTTAGGATCTTGCTTTACTACCAACAGTATGATGGCGATCATATACGTGAGAGTTGGGTAGTTTATATGCATATCCTTAATTGTGGTCCCTAGTCGTGGGAGTTTCGAGACAGGGCATCGATACTCCGGAGTAGACTAGTGTATACAGTCGAGACCCGGACGAGGGGCGGTGGCCGGTCTCACAAGCCACTGGTGTCAGTTGGATCACCTAAGATATATACAGGTGCTCATTGGGTTATGAGTACACCGGACATGACTCGCCGGGAATCTGCTAGTTGGTATTATACATATCGTCAGATAGCAGTTCCCTGGTGACATGTGTACAGGTTAGTTCATCGACCTGAGGTCATCATTTGTCTCATGTGAGTTCCCACTGTGCTTTGATTTCTACCCTACCACGGCTCAAAGGAGTCGTGCAAACAGGTAGTTTTTGGGTACAGTCCCGAGCCATATGGAGGCACGTGAGCGAATCGATAGGGGATTCGTCTCTCCTGGTATTGGGGGCGAGATCGTGCTATGTCTAGGAGAGCCATTACACAAAGCCCACGGCCGTGGCAGGAGATTTACTGGTAGGTACTCCAGTAGTATCTCAGGGTGTTATTGGGCTACACTCCGACACGACTTATACTGCTATTGGGGGTCTGACGTTACTAGCCCCCTAGGCAGATATGCGATACTCATAGACGAACGGACCGGACTGTATATACATTGTCACTGTTAGGCTCAGTAGGGTTTCCGGATGAGTTCACTCATCGGCCTCCCTTGAGGTCAGTCCATGGGCAGCCTTTACGCATTGCTAGTGCCGCTGACGGTTTGTGGTTAAACCCACTGCCAGGGTACTGACGAGTCATTAGAGTCCCCCACAGACAGTTTCCCAAGTTCGGGCGAAACGTTGTAGAGACCGTATGGTTTTATGGCAGGGTTCGGAAAATGCACGTGCGTTTACGCACGTGTCAGTTTTCGGGCAGATGATACTGGTCGGCTTTGGTTTAAGCCGGATCCGAGTATTATATTGAGTAGATATAATATCTTTGTCTCAGTTGCATTTGTATTCGGTCGTAATACAAATGCGGGTATATTTATACAGTTACGGGGTTATCCTGAAGGTCGTTTCAGGATCACTTTTGGAAGTTGCCAGTTTCCAGTTTTCTATCAGCCGTCTTTTAACATTCGGTTAAAGACGGATTTATCTTTTCTTGGATGAGGGTGAGTCATGCTTCTAGAAGGTTCTAGAAGTTTCTAGAAAGTAGTGACAAGGATTATGACTCATGCTTTGATTTTAATGATTCTTGTTTTCCTTAAGATATTTGTTCTTGATATTTTTGTGAGGATAAGCTTCTTGTTTATGGTCACCTCCTTGATTGCTCCTACACTCACCCTCCTCCTCCATATAAGTGGCTGGCCCCCTCTCTCTCCTCCTACACTCACTCACTTGAAAAGATTATGGTTGTTAAAAAGAAAAGACTAAAGTTTTGGATGCATGGAAATTTCATAGTTCATTTCTTGTTCCATTTCATTTCCATCGGCAACTTCATTAACCGATCGTCCACGGACTTGGACGAAGTGAGACAAAGTCTTCTACTCATTCTCTACATCATTCTTGGTCGTCTCTTTTAGCAAACTTGACGACCGAGTTGCCTCGAGTCAGAGGCGGGAGCCCGTTTAAAGAATCGTTGACGTGGTGCCACCTAGACGAGAAGATCGGAGATCGACGAGATCGGAGCAGCCGCAACGGAGCGTGGGATGATGGTTAAAGAACGAAGGACTCGGATCGTTCGGTATAACCTTTCTACACTCTTTACAGTTTGTTAGTTTAGCAATAATGGCAGATCCGGGTTAAAGTATACGATAGCGCCAGTTAAAAGTTTTTTGTTCCGCATTTGGCGTTTGTAGACGGCCGGGGCGCTACCGTAGACTTACAGTGGTATCAGAGCCTCACCATTTTGCTATACTAACTTGTGCTAACGCGTTTAAAATATCGATCGAACCGGATATCGAAAAACACAATTTTCAAGCTTCACAGTTTCTGTCTTTTTTAAATGATATCCTAAAATTATTCTACATATCTCAGAAAACTGTGCAGGGTTTTATTAGAACACCGTCCAAATTTGGGAATCATGATTCGACAAGACTGCCGCGGAAACGCGGCCAAACCCATGGTTTGGCCGCGGATCTGCGGCCTTTCTATGTCATCATGCCCCCAAATTTGCTCAGTAGGTTCTTCTCTGGAATTTGTGGTTTTTGGTATATATCTTTTGGGCCCAGATTTTGTTACTGTTCACTAGTTGTTCGTGGGGCCCACTTCGTGATATTTAGTCGATCGAAATTTAAACATGTTAGTTTACAGTGCTTACATTATATCTCCCACCGGGAATGTCATTTGATCGGTAAACCGCGTCCGATTGCTATAGTTCTTTTAGACGGGTTTGCGAACGTGACATTCGCGTTGATGTTCTATGTTTTGCTGTAATGTTGCGGATTTGTCGTGGTGGATAGCAGTGTGCAATGGTAGTGCAGTTTGGATTTATTTGTACATTTGATATTGCGGGGCGAGCGTCCAACATGTGGACTTCCGTCACTGCCTGTTGTATAATATTCTTTTGGGGCACGACCAGGTTGCGGTCGATGTACCTGTTGTACTATTTTTCATTACTGTACTAGGTTTTGCCCCGCGACGGAGTGCACGGATAGCCGGGTTCTGAGGGGCAACGGGTCCACATCTCATGGCTTTGAGAGGCAGGGGCCTCACTCTAGAATTGGCAGACTATTCGCCGCACTCGTAGGGGGTACAGGTTGACCCAAGGAGGGGTGCCCAAGATTACCGGATTCCGTGAAGTGCTGGGTGGTCCATTCACTTTGCTGTACGGGGCTGCCTCGCTTCAGGTTTTGGCAGGTAACTTGCCGCACCCGTAGGGGTCTAGGTTTCATTGCATAGGCTATCCACACGACAGGGGAACGTCGGGTTTCAGCAGCGGCTCTGTGAAACCCGGGGATCCCAGATTATCTGTATTGTTCTGTGATGCTTATTACTTTTCTGTAATGTTGCATATTATCACGCCTGGAGCGATTATTGTATATTGGTTTATATACTATTAGATGTTGTATATGTTTTACACCCGCGCTAGTCCAGTCCCCGCTCTGTCGTTAGTTAAGTAACCTAACGGGTGATGACGGGACCCAGTGACGAATACGGATGGCATATACGTACATTTTATTTTCGTTCTTTTCTTGTGTGATTGATTGATGGGACTGCATTGATTTTTATCAATGCAAAGTAAAGCAAACCTGTTTAAAGTTGTTGGAACAAATTTAAAAAGTGTTATTGCAAAGAAGTTTCCTTTTGTTTTGCATAGCGGTATTCAGTGGAATATCCTGCACCTCATTCGACGGGGCAAGGGCCGATATCCCTTCACCGGGACTGACCCCTTGGGCAGAAGTTTGCGTCAGGGTAATAACTTCACTTAGTCGATTACAAGTTGTTTTGCACGGCGGTATTCAGTGGAATATCCTGCACCTCATTCCACGAGGAAAGAGCCGAGATCCCTTCACCGGGAGTGACCTCTTTAGCAAAAGGTTTTCGCCACTATATTTTAAAAAGCTATCAGGTTCCTTCAGCGATATCAAGTTCACTACGTTAAAGGTTTTTCGCCAAAAACCAGCCGTAGCCCTCCGTCACTTCTTTTGGGTATTCAGTAGTATTCAAGCTATGTATTTTGACCTAACGCCAAGGCATAGTGTTTGGTAGCTGCTGGGTATTCAATTGTTGCATAGATAGATGAGTTGGTTTGGGACAGTCGTTCTGCCATTTTGACCTAACGCCAAGGGCATGTGCGGGTGGGTTCAAATTAACAAGATAGTGACGGGTAGAATTTGGCATGTGACTTATGACATTTTGACCTAATGCCAAGGTTATAAGAGCATGGGGCAAAAATCATATCGGGAGTTTCTAAAGAAACTGAAACTTGCCAAGTATGCGCATACCTTCTGGAGTATGAGTAACGTGGATGCATTCCATCACGTTATCATGCGATGAGAGTTGGATCCCGATTCCCACTGATGAGTTGGTTTACTCTTCGGGTGATCCCGATTGATTCTTCTTTCAGGTTTGGAAGAGAATTTGACAGGACAGTGGGAGGTTTCCGGATTAGATAAAGTGATAACCATTCTGATCTAGGTTAGAGTGCACGCAGAGTGTTTCTTTTCTCTCTCTCTCTTTGGCAGCGACCTTTGACCGACCCTAGACTTTGACTCAGTGACCAAGTTGACCGAACTTTCTTAAAATACTGGCTTTTGGATTGTCCGAGTTGCATAAGTCATTGCCACTCCTTCTTCTACCCTTTGAATTTCTCAGAACACCCGTATTACTATGGACATCCACTTCAATTGGATAGATCCATCGTATGGTTATATACGAACTCGAAGAGACTTCTTCGAGGGTGGATCAAGGTTCAGGAGAAATAGAATTGGTTTATTCAGTTGTCTTTTATTATCACCTTCTCTCGAGAGCTCCTTGGTTTAGGAGAGTACACCTATTACGCTTATTGGATAGTCTTATTCCAAACCATAGGTAGGGAATGAAGAAAACCGATTAGCCTAAGTAGGGTGTGCAGAAGGTAATATGTAAAGACAAAATAAAGGGATTAGAAAGAGGGCAAAGTAAATTGCGACTGATATCATTCACGACCAAACCGCGTACTTCATCGCCACTACTATTTCACCTTTAAAGGAATAAGGTATTATTCAGTTGTCTTTTATCATCACCTTCTCTCAAGATGCGAGTACTCCTTGGTTTAGGAGGGTACACCTATTATGCTTACTGGATAGTCTTCTTCCAAACCATAGGCTGGTGCCGAACGGTAGGGAAGGAAGAAAACCATTTAGCCTAACGATGGTGTACAGAAGGTAATGACTAAAGACAAATAAAGGGATTTGGAGAGATGGCAATAAAATATACGGTTAAAGTCGTGAATTGGATTATGGAAGAGGCATTACTATGAATACCAGGATACCCCTACGAAACATTTTCATGTTTCAGTGCATTGTTAATGGAAAACTGTTTTCCCGATTAGATACTTACTCCAAGGGTATGTATTTACCAGGTTTTATTCTCATATCTGTATGGTTTTACAGATGATGAGTGGGAGTAAGTTATTGGGAATTAGGTGATTATCCTCATTATATCGGAATTCGTTGTAATTGGTGATATTTGAGGAAATCGCCAGGGTACAGTTTTCAACCTACGAAGCACAGGTTTTGAGTTATTCAACTCAGCGGACTTATACAGAGTATTATATGTTGTCCAGTGTCCATCAGGACAAAGGGGTAGGTCCTCATACTTTGTTCTATTTACTTATGACTTCTCTAGTTTTTTAGACAAGTGTTTCGTAGAAATACAAGGTCTAAGTTTTGAGAAGTTGTGGGTATAAGAGTAAAGTAGAGAACCAGATGTCACAAATATCGAGATTTTTCAAAGAGATCGAAGATGTAGATTCTTGTGATTGATATTCGGATGATAGTAATGATTTTGAGAAACTTGTTTCTCTTTCAGGTTACTCATAATTGGATGGATTCCTAAGTTGAGTAATGCTGATTAGTCTCTTTTCCATTAAGTTGATATGCACTGGAGACAGCTGCATGATTGAATATGGTTCCAATTAAATAAGTGCCAAAGTTTCTATATTAGATATAGAATAGTTCGTACCTTAAAAGATGTTAAGGTACGGGGAGTTGTCCAGCTTATGCTTAAAACCAGACACTGGATAACTCAGGGCACGTTTCTGTAATGGCTGTTTGTGGGTTGACCCTGGCTATGACGAGAGTTGATATTCTACCATTTGGAAGATCAATAGTGATATTGTTCTTGACTCGCCACAGTTTTAGTAAAATGGATTTTTTCAGAAAACAGTAGTGGGAGTATGGTAGAACTGGAAGTGATTCCAGAACCGCGAACGATTACGGAAAATTTAATAGGACCTATATATTCAATCAGGTTTGACATTCCATTATCCACTCCGCAGATATGGTGGGTAACCTCAGACACCCGAGAGGTACTTCGGTAGCCTCAAGGACGGTGACAGGGAGGTTCTTATCTACCCAGACTTGACACTATTGTTGTTCCAGACTATGAGACCAGGCAGGAGGATAAGTATAGCGTCGTTCTAAACTAGCTTTAGAAGTGCACGTATATATTATTCTGCCAGAGGGTTGTCGTAGTCAGTGGGAGCAGCGGAAGCATAGTGGGCAAGTAGCTTATGTCTATTTATAGACTAGAGCAGTTATAGTGGAGATAGATCATCTAATTTTGATGTGACAGTCATAGGTTTGACTTCATCAGAATAGGGGATGGATCTGTTAAGAAGGTAGTAGGCTGTGATGTCATGGTATCTGGATGACATACACAGAGTAGGAAGTAAAATTCCTATACTACGATCGGTTGTACTGTGGTCGTCACACAGTTGTTTCTCCAGACAGGATATGGATATAATATTTGACATTCTGGTTTCTGGATCTATGGTTTTAGATCTAGATTTGGGTAGTTTCCCAATGTGGGTACTTTGACAGATATTCTAATGGTTTTTCGAATAGTTGACTCCTAGAATGGTGGTGTACCTGCAGGTGATGGAGTCACCCTCTCTAAAGGTGTCGTATAGACTAAAGGGGAGAGGGCTGTGCATGATTGGCAGATCGCTTGCTTAGGCAATTGAGTCAATCGTGAGGTGTCAAGTACCACACCAGATGTTGTTTTTGCATTAGATGCGATAAGTTTGTATTAATCCAATCTTGGAGAGACATAAGGAAGCAGTTATAGAACATAAGTGGATGTTCTACGGATTTGATGACGGCAGCCTCCTTCGGGAGACGATTATCATTCTAGGCTTCAAAGGTGACGTGGATGACAGAGTGATTGTCAGAGTTTTAGTTTTCCCTCTGACGAGGGACAGTATTATGGACAGGTGGTCCAAGAGGATACTGTGGGTGGCTTGGTGCCGGTTACTGATTAGGTTCAGTAATCGATACAGTCTAAGAAGTTTGGATTTGGAGTTCATTTATGAAATAGGTCCCATCAGATATCCAGACATATTCTAAGACAGGTATTACTCAATTCGGGAGATGGTTTTCTCCGCGAACTTGAGATTAAGAGAGATATAGAAAGAAACATCTAGGCGGATCCACTCATTGAGGCTATTTCTCGAACACAATAGTTTTACAAACGGGCTTTGTGAAACTGATTAGTAGAGGAGTTGGATGTTCGGTTTCACACGGGCTGTGAGTAGTCGACATCGCAATAATTAGCCTTGAGTGCAAGTGGGAGATTGTTCGAGATAGTGCCCTTATAGTCAATTATTGGATCGCAGGTACGTGATTGCAATGATTGCGGAGGACCTATACCGGTAGGACAGTCTTACTCGAGATGATAGTATGCTATCTGGTTTGCCTTTATCAGTCGTGTACATGTTCAGGTGACTGATTACATGTTACACTTTGATAGAGCCCTTAGGATCTTGCTTTACTACTAACAGTATGATGGCGATCATATACGTGAGAGTTGGGTAGTTTATATTCATATCCTTAATTGTGGTCCCTAGTCGTGGGAGTTTCGAGACAGGGCATCGATACTCCGGAGTAGACTAGTGTATACAGTCGAGACCCCGACGAGGGGCGGTGGCCGGTCTCACAAGCCACTGGTGTCAGTTGGATCACCTAAGATGTATACAGGTGCTCATTGGGTTATGAGTACACCGGACAGGACTCGCCGGGAATCTGCTAGTTGGTATTATACATATCGTCAGATAGCAGTTCCCGGGTGACATGTGTACAGGTTAGTTCATCGACCTGAGGTTGTCATTTGTCTCGTGTGAGTTCCCACTGTGCTTTGATTTCTACCCTACCACGGCTCAAAGGAGTCGTGCAAACAGGTAGTTTTTGGGTACAGTCCCGAGCCATATGGAGGCACGTGAGCGAATCGACAGGGGATTCGTCTCTCCCGGTATTGGGGGCGAGATCGTGCTATGTCTAGGAGAGCCATTACACAAAGCCCACGGCCGTGGAAGGAGATTTACTGGTAGGTACTCCAGTAGTATCTCAGGGTGTTATTGGGCTACACTCCGACACGACTTATACTGCTATTGGGGGTCTGACGTTACTAGCCCCCTAGGCAGATATGCGATACTCATAGACGAACGGACCGGACTGTATATACATTGTCACTGTTAGGCTCAGTAGGGTTTCCGGATGAGTTCACTCATCGGCCTCCCTTGAGGTCAGTCCATGGGCAGCCTTTACGCATTGCTAGTGCCGCTGACGGTTTGTGGTTAAACCCACTGCCAGGGTACTGACGAGTCATTAGAGTCCCCCACAGACAATTTCCCAAGTTCGGGCGAAACGTTGTAGAGACCGTATGGTTTTATGGCAGGGTTCGGAAAATGCACGTGCGTTTACGCACGTGTCAGTTTTCGGGCAGATGATACTGGTCGGCTTTGGTTTAAGCCGGATCCGAGTATTATATTGAGTAGATATAATATCTTTGTCTCAGTTGCATTTGTATTCGGTCGTAATACAAATGCGGGTATATTTATACAGTTACGGGGTTATCCTGAAAGTCGTTTCAGGATCACTTTTGGAAGTTGCCAGTTTCCAGTTTTCTATCAGCCGTCTTTTAACATTCGGTTAAAGACGGATTTATCTTTTCTTGGATGAGGGTGAGTCATGCTTCTAGAAGGTTCTAGAAGTTTCTAGAAAGTAGTGACAAGGATTATGACTCATGCTTTGACTTTAATGATTCTTGTTTTCCTTAAGATATTTGTTCTTGATATTTTTGTGAGGATAAGCTTCTTGTTTATGGTCACCTCCTTGATTGCTCCTACACTCACCCTCCTCCTCCATATAAGTGGCCGGCCCCCTCTCTCTCCTCCTACACTCACTCACTTGAAAAGATTATGGTTAAAAAGAAAAGACTAAAGTTTTGGATGCATGGAAATTTCATAGTTCATTTCTTGTTCCATTTTATTTCCATCGGCAACTTCATTAACCGATCGTCCACGGACTTGGACGAAGTGAGACAAAGTCTTCTACTCATTCTCTACATCATTCTTGGTCGTCTCTTTTAGCAAACTTGACGACCGAGTTGCCTCGAGTCAGAGGCGGGAGCCCGTTTAAAGAATCGTTGACGTGGTGCCACCTAGACGAGAAGATCGGAGATCGACAAGATCGGAGCAGCCGCAACGGAGCGTGGGATGATGGTTAAAGAACGAAGGACTCGGATCGTTCGATATAACCTTTCTACACTCTTTACAGTTTGTTAGTTTAGCAATAATGGCAGATCCGGGTTAAAGTATACGATAGCGCCAGTTAAAAGTTTTTTGTTCCGCATTTGGCGTCTGTAGACGGCCGGGGCGCTACCGTAGACTTACAGGTGTATTGCTTATTCATGATGATTGAGGCACTGTTCAGTGTGCAGATGAGTGAGCCAGTCATTGCTGCGAACGACGAGATATCGCCCCAGATGTTGGAGCTATTGCGGGACGAGTTGTACTAATAGATGATAGAAGGTCGCTAGTCACCCGAGGATGAATGACTAGGACGGGTGGTTCGTTCGCCTACCCCGATGCGAGGTCATCAGATAGATTGATTCCAGCTAGAGACGACTTCACGCGGAAACGTTGAGTGTTGACAGAGACGATCGAATGTCAGCAACCTATTATTCCATGTTTAAAGTATTCGGAAAGGCATGCAGGCAATTCTATGGACCCTCCAGAAGAATGAAACCCTAACTCGACTTAATGACCGTGTGAAAGCCTTTGAACCTTAGGGTTTTGTTCACACCATAATATTGTATTATTATATTCCCCTTTCTTATTCGTTTTATAAATAAACAGGTGTTTTTGACGCATGTCTGCGACATATTACAGGTTACAGGTTCTTGGACAGAAAACAGTGAAAACGATGAAAAGACGATGCAAAAGTGGACTTTGACCAACAAACAGAAGACTCTTGATCAAGCAAAGAAAAAATTCATAAAGTACAAGACAATGCAAGGTCCAAGATTACAAAGCGAACGGTTAAAAGTCCACCGTAATTATTCACTGGAGATCTGGAAGAAACATAGAAGCTATTTTAATAAAAGAACCAAATAATAAGGAAGCCCAAAGACAGAAGAGCCCACAAAGGAAATTTCAAGGCCCAATACTTCCTTTTAAAGAGACAGAGACATAAAATTTTACCAAAACTTGGAGTCTACTTTGACTAGGTCTTCCGAAGGATATTTTGGTAAATGTAGACGTGCGAATCAATTGTAACCTAGGGTTTCCTATCCTCTATAAATAGGAACTCTAAATCATTGTAAAGGCAATGCCTCCGTTCATTAATAAATTTCAGCATTCTTTTGGAGAGCATTATTTTTGTAAGTTCTTTATTTTCAGCCCTAGGTTAATTTTCTATTCTTGCCCTAGATAAATTTAATTCCTTGCCCTAATTAATCTTTTTATTCTCTGCCCTAGATAAATGTTCTTCAATTCCCTAATGAATGAGTAGTCTTCTCGCTTGTTAGGGTTAGATTTGGGGAAGGTTTGAGAGATGAAGATCTCTCACCCCTTTCTTACCCATCATATATAATTAATAGGACTCTATGCATACATGCACATACCGCTCCCTACGGCACCCTATCCCTCGAGATAGCGGTGATACCGTAGTATAAAGGCCCGGTTGTGATTGTTTTCTATGGAGGTTAGGGTAAGGATTGATAAAGGAAGGACAAGAACCTAGAGGAAGAAACATCTTTCCAAATGATTCTAATCCCCTTTATTAATAATTACCATAACTCCTAATAAGATCTTAATATGGGTATAGAAAGCGGTGAGATTTATTGACATTCCAAACTTAACCTAAACCTAACCATAGCAAGATTTAGATCTAGATTAATTTGGTTTTTAGATTTAATTGATCCATTCACACCGTTTGGAATTAACTCGTAAGAGCGATTAGGAAATTCACAACATCCCTGTGGACCGACCCGTACTCACCGGCTAGCTACCAAGCGACGCTGTTCTTGATTGCGGTTAATAGATAGTTTTTTGAGATCAATCAGGTTTGCGGCAGTTCCGCGGCGCCATTAGTGAGGCTTGGGTTTGCCCTTTTACGGCTGGACCATCGATGCTGTGTTACGTACTCGATACTATTGAACTGTACCCAAGATGTTGAGCTCTTGGGGGATTATGAGGTTTTGACGAATCGATCGGATGGTTCGACTTCATTCGGATACCAGGTGGTGAGATGCATTTCTTAGGAGACTCCGGATATAAGGATAGCCGTAGGAGCCCAGTCTATGCAGCCACGACGAGACGAGTCCGAAGCAGTCGACATTAAAGAAAGTGGAGTAAAGAGGTCCGTACAAGATCTGGACAAGATGACGTTCCACTCCACCGACATCAGAGATGTGATACGCATGCCTAGGCATTGTACTTGGATATACCTTCCAGAAGGAGTCGCGATGAGTATGCAGCCGTTCCGGAACGAGAACAGATCTAGTAAGGGACGATGACTTCCGGACAGTTCGGCAGAGACGAGTTTTGGAAGAGATCTCGATAGGATCTTTCTGGAATAAATTACGAGAAGACTTGGACCCAGGAGTGGTCATGTTATGCAAACCGGCAGGCCAGAGTTCAGGATCGTCGACGAGACATGCTATGAGTGACCACGACAATTGGCCAGAGATTCTTGGAGGATGTGCTTGAGCGGGACTATTATGCCATATTTGATTTCGGTATTTTGGACGATCTTTTCGCATGACTGATTTTGATGATTGAGTTTCATGGTATTTGTTTTCATGTACCATGTTTGCACCTACTGAGTATTTACGATTTTTGCACAGTTGTTGCACTTGATATCATTTTCGTGCCTTGGTTTCGCATGTTTATGATTTTATGGGTTTCATACAGTTGAGTTGATTTTGTGCGTATGTATGCACACGATTTGGTTTTTCCACTCGGTATAGTTCATATATGCTTGCAGTGCAGTGTTACGTATGTTGTGCATTTAGATGCACTGGACTTCGATTTCGATTGTGATGTTCAATATTTGTTTTGTGCACCTTGTGCACCTGATTGGATTTTGCACATATTCGACGCTTGATATTGGATTTCATGATTTCGTGCACAATGGATGCACCTGATTTGGATTTTCGCGCATGTTGGGCGCATGTTTTGAGGTGCGATCTTGGTGCACACCAGATGCATTAAATCGAGATTCTTCGTGCATGTCAGATGCACCTGATTTTGCTGTCAGGCACCCACATTGCCTATGACAGATGTTTCGTGCACACCCGATCCACTTAGATCTTGTTTCTGTGCACATGTTGGCACATATATGGATTTTGATTTTGGTGCGCACCAGACACACGTAGTATTCGTATGCATATTTTGGGATTGATTTCTTCTAGAGCAGTACGTTTTAAGATATTTGCTATGTGTTTTCATACTGAGCAGGACTAGTCAGAGGACGGTACCTGAATGTATTTTGCATGCATTGATAGCTATCGAAGGGAATTCCAAAAAGCGAGCTATAGTCTCAGTATTTATCTACGTGTCTGATATGACACGAAACGTTTAAAACAAGGAAACCCTTCCAAATTGTTTCCCAAAACGGCGGAACGTACTTTTAAAACAAAAAGTATATATGTATATGGTTATCTTCTTATGATAGGCGTCCACCACTGTGCAGTGTTATGCGTATTGCACAGTGACTTTAAAAGATTTGGCATGCATTTCCTTCAGATATTTACATATATAGATTTGGTATTTACATGTATAGTTTCGAGTGATATCATATTGGTTTTGTATTGGATTTGACATTTGTGTCTTTACCATGACTCCGATGATTGGGGGATGCTTGACGGAGTTTTGATTTTGAGTTATATGCTCATTTTTCATGCGCATGCATTGTGCAACGATTTGTTTTATGTATTTATGATTTCGGAGCCCCGATGACTTGATGGTTTTGCTAAGGTGTTTTAGTATTTGGGGGGAGTTTTAATTTAAATTCGGGGACCGAATTTCTTTAAGGGGGGAAGATTGTAACGTTTTGAAAATCGTTTCGGTGAAATTTCGGAAAATCGGTAAAATAAGGGGGTTTTCCGTAAAAAGTCAAAATACAAATATCTTTATTATAAAATTAAATACACATATTCTAGCTATGTAATTGCTATTAATTGGTGTTTATTGAGCCACTGGTGAAATTTCAAATTTTCTGAAATTTTTTCCGAAATTAATTATTTTAATATTATTTTAAGCCGTCACTAATACATTTAATTAGGGAAAATTACAAATTGGAATTAGTTGAAACAAATTTTGTGCATCATAACACATTAAACAAAATTTTATCATGTGGTTTTTGAAATGAAATGGTTTGCCAAAACGGTTTAGAAAATATCGAAGAAAATGGCTTTTTTCCGGTGAAATTAGTGTTAATGGGAATTGGGGTAATACATTTATCTTTTTCGCTAACCCACACACCCACACCTCACCCTCTCTCCCCCTTCCCATGTGGCCGGCCCCACTTTGAAAGCCCCTCCTTCTTTTTCTCTCTCCAATCACCTCCTTTGGAATAGAAAAGAAAAGAAAAGAAAAGAAAGTGATAAAAGTAAAAGGGTGGACTTTGACTTTCCCCCACTTTCTCCACCTCACTCTCTCTCCTCCCTCACCCCTCCCCACAATTTTGGCCGAATTTTCTGGCCTCAAAAGAGCAGCCCCCCTTCCCTCTTCTCCTCCCTTTTCCATCAAAAAAATTGTCAAAAAATCAAGTAAAACCTCACCGAAATCCAAATCCGATTCCTACCCATTTCCCCTCATCTTCTTTAGCATGGATCTTGGTGCAAGGATTCCAAATTTTAGGTCTAGATTTGTAGTTTGATTCATGGTTGTGAGGTATAACTTTTGACCCATTGTTCTTTTTGGTTTAAATTCCTTATTGAAGCTTGTTAGGTGCTTAATTTCGGTTTAATTGAAAGTTGTGGGTTTACAAGAGAAGATTTAGATTAGGATTTGTGAAAAATCTAGTTAGGGTTTTGTGTTGTGAGACTATGGTTGTGGGAGGTATTTGCCATATTAATATTTTGCTAAATCAAATTAAGTTGCTAATTTGCTTTTTGTTGATTTAAATTGTGATATTTATATAAATTGTAAACTAGGTTTTTAAAATAATTATATTCTTATGAGATAAAATTCAAATTAAGGTTACATGTCATTATAAATATTATATTGAGTGGTTTAATACCTTTAGTTCATGAAAATCCAAGCTAAATTGTTGTTTGTGTATTTTTGCTATAAAATTGGGTATTTCGTAAACTAGAATTTTGGGGTTAATGGAATTTAATGAGATTAAATTATGGGAATTGTTTTTATGACTTATTTAAGATATTTAATAAGTATTATGGCCGCTAGATTTGTTTAAACGTCGAGTTTTATACTAAAACGGGTAATTTTTGCTTGCTAGATTTTCGGAAAAATGGCTTTTAAGGTGAATTTGGGGTTTTTGTGAATTCTAACCTATTTTATATTATAATTAGTATTTGTGAATACGCAAATGAGTGTGTTTGGGTTTTTCTCGATGGTTTGAAGTTTGTACATCGACATCGAGGGTTGGTTTGGCTATTCTTGCCTGCGTAGGCGATAGGTTTTGACCTATGCGTGATAGGTGTGCCGATTTGATTTTCGTATGCCGTTTCGATTTTGAATTTGGTTTTAATGCGATACGGTGCGTTATGATATGTAGGTACCCCATGTGGATTTCGAGACGATAAGCAAGTGCGTGGCGACGTCGGCACCGGCGAACGAGGACCAGGTGAGTAGATTTATATCTACAGGGAGAAGTCGGGTGGATGGCGTATAGCACCCCCGCAATTTGTGGTGATGTGTACGAATGCGTATACACACATATATTGATTATATATTGTTTGAGGTTATTGATGCTAAATATGGATATTTGGTGTGCTTGGATGATTTAGTGTCGCGAAACCCTAGAGTAGTGGTCACGCCACACATGCACACAAACACCCATACTTGCATTCATTCTTCTTTCATATGCGCTTATATGGGATTCTATATAGTTATGTGTTCACATGGGTATGGGACTATGTGTTCATATACTGGATTTGAGATGAGTCGATGAGATTTGAGTTGAGGCCGTGAGATCGGTGATATGGCAGGATTCGTACTTGAGATACATTCTGATGTTATAGCGGATCTTTAGATGACAATGCCATGTGAATAGTGATATTAGTAGTGTACTAGACGTAGGTCAGTACCCCAGATGATGATCTTGATAAAGAAGATACCAGATGAACAGTGTGATGAGTATGATATTGACCCGTACCCAGATTTGGGGATGCCGTACGACGGATTTACGTACGAGCTATATATTGATGATTGATGCGCACTCTTGACTTGGGATGTCTGATTATAGATATGGTATCGGATATGATATTATTGAGGCGGGATCACCGACTAATATATACACTGGTATGTATACATATCGACTCAGATGTTAGGCGGTTTCTTTACCTGTAGATCAGCTTGTTAGTTCAGCCGTATAGTTAGTGTAGTTGTTAGACTAGATTAGACTCCTACCTATTTCAAAACTAACGAATCGTGGGTATTTTAAAATACAGGTCAAGGGATTCTACGGATATTTCAAAAGACGTATTTTTTCTTAAAAACACCGTAGCCCTTATTTTCAAAACACCGCGATTCATGTTATTTCAAAAGGCACTATTGTAGGACTTATATTAGGGTAATGCAGTTTAGTTATCGTTTTGTCTAGTATTCAGCTCCCGCTCATTATTGCTGTTCGCTCCGCATCGCATACTTATATTATAATTTCTTATTGCATTGTTGATATCATACTTTTAGGACACCAGCACCATTACTGATGATGCGTATGTACCACGTACACTTACTTTCCGGCTCACACACATCTTCATCGGTAATTGCCATGTCACGTACACCTTAGAAAATATTATTGCTTGACTTAGTTTGTTAGTTAGTAATTTGACATGATATTAGTGTACCTGCCTTATATGCCAGCTTAACATTGTAGTTATTACTTGTCACTTCATGCATACTGTTATTCATTGTTATGCCTATATTCATGGTTTTACATGATATTGATGATTTGGATTCGGATTTCAATGAGATTTTCTGAATTTGTGGGGAAAACCGCAAACCTTATATAAACTGCTTTCTCTCTTTTTAAATAAAAAGTGCAGTTTTTCCCATGATGCCTGAGTCGTCCACCATGAGTTTGCTGATGGATTTCGAGACCGGATTCGAGGAGTGGAGGAACCGTTTTGGGTACATGGTGGGCCCGGTGCGGTAACCCGGGGCAAGAGGATCGTGTTGTTGACGTTGAGCCTGGCAGGAGAGCACTACCGACCGGTGATTTTACCCGACGCGTCGGATATCCAGAGGATACCATCGTAGTCTTGAGATGGATGGTAGGGGCCAGTCTGGACTGACGGCGTCCTAGATATTGTGATTGAGACATTAAGATTTTGAGATATTGAGGTACAGAGATTGTGATACAGAGATATCGAGATATTTAGACACTTATTTTGTGTCGATGCTGGGCACTGTTTTATGCTGATTTCATTTATGGTACCTCATTTTTAAAATACAGAAATCTCACTGATTTATGAAAGCAGTTTTCTTCAGTACATGCATTCTGTTTCATGCATTCATACATCATCCATATGATACATTGCTACCTGAGGCACTGACACGGGCACATGGGATTACACTTGGGTTAGATATTTGCCCTAGCCATGGTTATGGGTTGTTGGTTATATATTTGAGGATTATATATTATGATCGTATGACCTAGGATTGCGTCATACATGCGATTTCTATTCGTAGATTTTTTTCTATTCACGAGTTGGCAACTCACCCCCTTTTGTGCCCCTGTTTCTTGCAGGTTTGCCGTACAGGTTTCATTACGGCTTTGCGGGCACAGTTTCGTTCGGGTGACTTGCTAGTAGGTGGGTTTTTTGGTATCGTACCTGTAACAACCGAGTCTAGTTATTCCAAATTCAGTTACCGTATGTGTTGTGTGTGGTGTTTATTTCATTTACCATGTTTGATTTTAAGTGGTAGTTACTTTATATTCGACCCGTATGCATGAGCTTGTTGATTCCTAGTTATAGATTATCCTAACATTACATAGTGTTGCATATAATAATTTAAAACTACATGACATGGCCTGCTTGATACCCCTAACCTTGTGGTAGCGTCCTTGCATCGTGTTCTCGTCCCGTTCAGTGAAACGGACATGTTTGGACGGCTACGTGCACGTACGTGTGTCCGTCCTTGGGGGTATGCTTTTCTATTACAAAATCCTTCATTTTAATTTTTAGAACTTGCCAATAATTTTCTTGTTTCAAATTCAAGGTTTTGGGCCCGACCCGGGCGCTTTTCTGAAATGTTTTTTACTTCCCGCTAGAATTCAATTGTTGGAGTTTTTAAATTTATATCTAAATATCTTTTCAGTTTATTATATATCTTATAACGATTTTAAAATCTTTTATAACTGCGCAGAGGTTCTCTTATATCTTTCACATATTTTTTTCCCTTTCAACCAATCGGGACCTTTCCGTTTTTCTACTGGGCCCATGTCTCTCTCTTTCTCTTTCTCCACAAATCTTTTTCTCTTCGACCTTTCCTCATATACTTCCTTTTAGCCAATCAGGAAACCCCTCGTATAGTACCGGGCCCCACTGTCTCTCCCTCTCTCTGCTTTCCCTTTCTCTTTCTCTCTCTGCGACGAGCCCTCTCTCTCTCTCTTCTCTTTCTCTCTCCTCTCTCGCCCACTCTCTCTCCTATCGCGATTACTATTCACTCTTCGATTCTCGTCACCACTCTCGCGATCGGGTCACCTTCCTTCTGCGTCTTCTTCTTCTTTTGTTCTTCTGTTTAAACGCCGGAGCCTCGCCACGAGAACTCCAACCTCAGATCACCTTCCTCAAACCTTAACTCCCTCATCTCCCCAACTCCAATCGAGCCTTGTCATCTCCTCCTCCTCTCCATATTCTTCTTCTCCTTCCTCCTCTGAAGCCTCTCCTCTACACACACCCACCGAGCACCCTTCAACCCAACATCCCCGAGCGTCGCCGACGATCCTAGCATCGCACCCACCATCATCACCATCTCGTCTCCATTGTTGTCTCTTTCTCCTCACCGTCATCATCTTCTTCTCCTTCTTCTCCCTCGTCTGAGCCAGCCCCACCTTCACCTGCACCCAAGAAACCCACTTTCACCATCTCAGCCCATCGCCGCCGACCACCCTCGCCATCATCGTCTCTCCTTTCTCTCCTTTTTTTCCTCTATCCCTCGCCCTTTCACGTGAACCCTGCACACTCCTTTACCCGAAACCCTAGTTTAACCCAACCACATCCTATCAACAAAACCCCACTACCGGAGCTCCGTTCACCGCCGGTGACTCCTTCTTATCACCTCTCTGCAACCACAAGACACATTTCTGGTAAGCTCTCTCATGTCCCCTTCTTCTTTTCCTGTTCTCCATCCTTTCTTTTCTTGCTTTATATTTTGTGTCTCATGTTCACTGTTCATCTGTTGCCGAAATCCGGTCGTACCGACGATGATCCCGACGACCCAGCAAGCAACTCTGACCTGTGTGATCCCCTCGTACGTTGTTTGGATCTGTTCCGTGTACCGTGCACGAGCCGCGACTTTTTCCGCCGACGCGTAACGTTCCGTTTACCGTTTCTTGAATCCGTCGAGGCAAGTGAAACTTGCTACATGCTAATTAAATTACTATATAACCATTTGAGTGCATGTTAATTCTGTAGTTTACATTTAATGCCATAGTTTCCATTTTACCAGTTCGACGTCCCGTTATTTCATTTTAGATTCATCGTTCGAAACATACCTTATGGCATTTAGTTCTATTATACATAATACCAACAATCCTATTTAAATCATATAACACTTATTTGCATGACTCACAGTACCCTTTTATATTATATACCCTGTCGGACGATCGTGTGCATACAAATCATCTGATTCATATTCAAGTATATCTTTAGATTATTTAGTATACTTTAACATGAACTTAACATCCATGATGGTTATAATGTATGCATGTAATGTTGAAACTATATCTTAAACTCAAACTGATAACCGTACATCTAATAATTTAACCTGTACCTATTTGCATGTCATATTACATGTGCCAGTTTATTGTTCTAATAGTACCCATGCTTGTTTACTTATAACCATGATTATGCTAGTTTGATTGTGAGCACCCACACGATATCTTGTACACCTGACATGACTTGTTAAGCCTATTTCTTGACCCGACATGGTACCGTGCGACTCTTGACATGACATGACACTTATATACACTACAAAGCTTGACCTGATGTACCATGGCCTTACCTGTTACCCGATCTTGTGTCTAATGCCAACAAACCTGACCTGTAGTCCTTACGGACCGTTCTTGTTGTCTATCCAGACAAACCTGCACTTACCTGATTCTGAGTTGGCATTAGTTCTTGATTACTTAATACCTAACTTGAACACATATAACCTGGGGGTACGGGGAAATCAGTATTGTAACCGAACGTAACTCAAAGGGCCATCCTATTGTTTGCCGTTCTTCCGGGCGTTACGGAATACTCATTGTTTGCCATTCTTCCGGGCGTTACGGAATACCCATTGTTTGCCGTTTTTCCGGGCGTTACGGAATATCCATTGTTTGCCCTTTTTTCCGGGCGTTACGGAATAACCACCGACGGGTTACGATGAGGATTACCTTACTTGGTTTCGAAGACTTTAGAATGCATAACCTGTAGCACAGTTTAGATACCTCTGCACGTTACTTATACTGACACCTTCACTGTTATATATTCTCATTATGTTCTTGCTCATACTCAAACCTGCATGCTTTATTACCCCGTCAATATTATTGCTTGATTTTTATGACGCGCTGACGTCTGGGTTTTGCATGGCCCAGATTCCATACCCTTGCTGCAGTCTGGGAAGGAGTACTTCAGCCAGCAGGCTGAGCAGTGAGGTTTCCATATTAGTTAGTTCTTTCATTTCTGCATTTTATTCCTGATGTGAGCCCGCATTATGGGACATACATTCCAGTTATTTGTATTGGATCTTTTGCTTCCGCACTTTTATTTATTCTTGACTCATGTTATCTTGGCTTATGGACATGTTTTAGATAGTTATATTTTGTTCTTGATATCTCTAAAGCCGTAGTGTGACTGTGGATGGATACTTCCTACCCACAGGTAGCATGGTTGGCTATGTCACGTGCCCAATTTAGCGTACTCTGGGAAGCGGGGCGTGACATGGTTCTTTTGGTATCAGAGCTATAGGTTAATCGGGTTGATTCTTTTGTAGTTGGGTATTGTACTCAATACATAAATCAGAATACTCGTGATTAGAAAACATGTCCTGCCACCTTGCCGTTTTACCGTTCTTGAATCTTAACCTCCTACGGATTATACTTTTACGGTATGCAAACTTCCTTTGCATATCGACTCGAAATCTGATTCCTTGTTTATCTCTAGAACTTAGGCGACTTGGGTGGAGTTATGTAATTGTTGCTATGATACCACGGCATAGTTACAATGCGGTACTCTATTTAAGTAACTCGGAGTTCTAGTCTTGATCTACATTTTGAATCTATTATCATGCTAATCTTGGGTGTTTTGATTTCAGGAGTATGGCAGACAAGAATCTGAAGACGTACCAAAGGCGTGTTGACGAAGCCGCCATACTTGGAGTGATATGGAGAATGCTGGAGAACCAAAAGCGACAGACCGAGCTGATTCAGCAGCAAGCTGAATCTTTTCAGGAAGGTTTGTGGACCGTTCGGCAGTCCATGAGCAATGTTGTGGCCAGACCAGTGGATCGTGTGGGTACCGTGGCGGATTTCAGGAGACTGGGTCCGTCTGTCTTCACTGGCCTGGAGGAGCCTTTGCCAGCGGAGCAGTAGCTGGTTGATATGGAGAATCTACTTGTTGCGGCACAGATCCCAGAGGATAAGAGGGTGGATGTAGTACGCATCCAGTTGGTAGACTACGCCCGTGAATGGTGGCTTTTGGAAGAGACCCGCTTGCCCAAGCCGATCAGTTGGGCGGATTTCTCGAAGAGTTTCTTGGAGAAGTTCTTCCTGAGGACTGCACGGGAGGAAATGGAGGAAAAATTCATCAGCTTGAAGCAGAACGGCGCACCTGTAGATGTGCATGCAGCTGCATGGACACGGCTCAGTAGATTCGCTGGACGTTTGGTTGCCAGCAGTGCTGATATGGCAAGAAGGTTCATGCGCAGTTTGGATGTGGACATCCAGAGGCAGATTGTCTCCCTGGGTTTGACCACTTTCTCACAAGTACTTACAGCAGCCCGAGAG
This sequence comes from Agapanthus africanus, assembly GCA_030015575.1. NCBI lineage: Eukaryota > Viridiplantae > Streptophyta > Magnoliopsida > Asparagales > Amaryllidaceae > Agapanthus > Agapanthus africanus. The sequence continues at coordinate 252,091,026 of CM057350.1, forward strand.
CAGCAGAGTCTATCTATGAAGACCGAGGGTGCATCGCAGCCAGTAGTTACAGCACGGAAGCCGGCATTTGCACCAAATCGAGCACATGGACGCAAAGGTATTCCGGTGGACAGGCGTGGCGTTGTACCAATGAAGAAGCCAGTTTTGCCCGAGCAAATGGGAAGGGTGTTGTGCGATTACTGCCAACGACCGGGTCATTATCGAAGAGATTGTCGTAAGAGGCTTGGACTGTGTCTTATTTGCGGATCAGCAGATCACACCATTGATACTTGTCCATCAAAGTTAAGGCTGAAGGAAGATACTCAGAAGCCACCGCAGAGACAGTTTCAGGAGCAGAAGCTGATAACTCAGGGACCCAATCAAGCTCGAGCCTTTACCCTGACGGCTGAAGATGCTAAAGCCCCAGAGGAAGTCGTTTCAGGTACCTTACTTGTTCATGGTTTTCTCGCATTAGCGTTTTTCAATTCTAGTGCATCCCATTGATTTATGTCGTCCAAGTTTATTACTATACACTCGAAGAATTGCACGACCCTGTTTAGTTTTGGGACATACATACTGGGAATGGGAAAATCATAACTAATAGAAGGTGTAAGGACTATTCTGTTGTTATTGGCGGACGGGAGTTAATTGCAGATTCCTTAGTGGTTGTTACCGGCAGTTGTGAAGTCGTCTTGGGAATGGATTTCTCGGCGCTTTCCACGCTCACATTGAGCGTAGAGTAAAGAAAGAGAATTTCCAGATTCCCGGATATCCAAAGGTTGTCTAGAGAAAGAAATTCTGTCGGGCCAGTTGAGTTTAGGACTAGGCCGACAAATAGTGTTCTTCGTCGATGGAAGTTGTTCAGAGGAAGCGCCAGATGTCTTTCAAGATTTCATGGACGTGTTCGAAGACATATCTGGATTACCGCCAAAGCGAGACATAGAGTTCGCAATTGATCTTATTCCTGGTGCATCGCCAGATTCTAGAGCGTTTTATCCAATGGCACCAGTGGAGTTGGAAGAAGTTGGTAAGCAGGTTACTGAAATTACTTGAGAAGGGATGGAATCGAAACAGTAACTCGCCTTGGGGAGCTCCAGTTCTTCTAGTAAAGAAGAAAGATGGCACAAGGAGGATGTGCATCGACTATCGAGATTTAAACCGGGTGACTATTAAGAACAAATACCTGATCCCTCGCATTGACGAATTGTTAGAGCAGCTTAGTGGCGCAAGGGTATTCTCGAAGCTGGATTTGCGGTCCAGATATCATCAGGTCCGAGTTAAACCAGAGGATATTTGCAAGACTGTGTTTCGAACTCGGTATGGACATTACGAGTATTAGTGATGCCCTTCGGAGTAAAGAATGCACCGGCAATATTTATGGACTTGATGAGCCGAATCCTTCCACCATTCTTGGACCAAAGTTATAGTGGTATTTATTGAAGAGCATGCAGAATAATTGGTGATTGCACTGCGGACAATGAGGCAAGGAAGATTGTACGCAAGGTTGAGCAAGTGCGAGTTTTGGCTTGAAGTAGGGAAGTTTTGGGGCATATCGTAGCTGAAAATGGTATCGCCGTTTATCCAAGGAAGATTGCAGCAGTTCAGGATTGGCCGATTCCGGAGTTTGTTGTAGAGATCTGAAGTTTCCTTAGACTTGTCGGGTATTACAGATATTCGTGAAGAACTTAAGAAGGAGGTGCACAGTTCAGCATGTTTCGTACATCTAGGAGGCACGAAGATTGTACCGAGTTTTACGACAGCATTTTGATGGGGAGGCATGAAACGGGAGATTGCCCGCTTTGTGGCAAAATGCTTGGTGTGTCAGCAAGTTAAGGCTGAACAACAAAGGGTTGCTGGTGGATTGCGGCCACTTCCGATCCATGGAAGTGGGAACATATAACCAAGGGTTCCGTGACGGCTCTACCGCAGAGTCCAAAAGGCAACAATGCAGTATGGGTGATTGTTAATCGTTTGACCAAGGCCGATCATTTCATCCCTTTCGGGTTGGTCAATCAACAGAAACCTTGGCAGAGCGGTACATGCAGGAGATTGCGAGATTGCGCGGAGTACCAGTGAGCATTGTGTTCGATCGGGACACTCGGCTTTATCACACTTCCGGAAGATCTTACAGGAAAGTTTGGGGACTCGATTGAAGTTTAGCACCGCTTATCATCCTCAAACAGATGGCCAGTCGGAGAGAATGATCCAAACTCTTGAAGATATTTTGAGAGCTTGCATGTTGGACTTCAAGGGTTCATGGGAGGATCATCTACATTTGGTGGAGTCTTCTTACAACAACCGTTTTCAGGCCACAATTTAGATGGTTCCATTTGAAGCTTTATATAGTCGCAAGTTTCGTTCACCAGTTGTTGGGACGATGTCGGTGAACGAAGATTGTTGGGACCGGATTTGGTTGTGCAGACAATTGAGAAAGTTAAGACTATCAGAAATCGTTTGAAAACAACACTGGACAGACAGAAGAATTGGGCGGATACGTCGAGAAGACCTCTAGAGTTCGCCGTGAGTGAATTGGTATTCTTGAAGTTGTCACCAACTAGAGGGGTGATTCGTTTCAGAAGTCGAGGAAAGCTCGACCCTCGATTCGTCGGACCCTTTGAGATTTTTGGAGCGTGTTGGTGTGGTAGCGTATCGTTTGGCGTTACCGAAGTCCTTGGCGAGTGTGCATGAAGTGTTTCACGTATCTCAACTCTGTAGGTATGTTCGAGATGAAACACATGTGTTGGATCTTTCGGAGCTGATTGTACGAGAAGACTTGACGTTAATTGAGGATCGAAGGGAAAAGGTTTTTAAGAACAAGGTTATCCCTTTTGTACTGGTTTTCTTGGATTAATCGCTCACATGGAGAGTTAACTTGGGAACGAGAGGACGAAATCCGGCAGAAGTTCCCATCTTTTCTGGTAGGTTTGTTGGTCGTTTATCCCTTTTGTGTTCTTGGAATTTTGAGGACGAAATTCTTTTGTAGTTGGGTATAATGTAACAACCGAGTCTAGTTATACCAATTTCAGTTACCATATGTGTAGTGTGTGGTGTTTATTTCATTTACCATGTTTGATTTTAAGTGATAAATACTTTATATTCGACCCGTTTGCATGAGCTTGTTGATTCATAGTTATAGATTATCCTAACATTACATAGTGTTGCATATAATAATTTAAAACTACATGACATGGCCTGCTTGATACCCCTAACCCTGTGGTAGCGTCCTTGCATTGTGTTCTCGTCCCGTTCAGTGAAACAGACATGTTTGGACGGCTACGCGCACGTACGTGCGTCCGTCCTTGGGGGTATGCTTTTCTGTTACAAAATCCTTCATTTTAATTTTTGGAACTTGCCAATAATTTTCTTGTTTCAAATTCAAGATTTTGGGCCCGACCCGGGCGCTTTTCTGAAATGTTTTTTACTTCGCGATAAAATTCAATTGTTTGAGTTTTAAAATTTATATCTAAATATCTTTTCAGTTTATTATATATCTTATAACGATTTTAAAATCTTTTATAACTGCGCAGTGGTTCTCTTATATCTTTCCCTTATTTTTTTCCCTTTCAACCAATCGGGACCTTTCTGTTTTTCTACTGGGCCCATGTCTCTCTCTTTCTCTTTCTCCACAAATCTTTTTCTCTTCGACCTTTCCTCATATATTTCCTTTTAGCCAATCAGGAAACCCCTCGTATAGTACCGGGCCCCACCGTCTCTCCCTCTCTCTCCTTTCCCTTTCTCTTTCTCTCTCTGCGACGAGCCCCCCTCTCTCTCTTCTCTTTCTCTCTCCTCTCGTGCCCACTCTCTCTCCTATCGCGATTACTATTCACTCCTCGATTCTCGTCACCACTCTCGCGATCGGGTCACCTTCCTTATGCGTCTTCTTCTTCTGTTTAAACGCCGCAGCCTCGCCACGAGAACTCCAACCTCAGATCACCTTCCTCAAACCTTAACTCCCTCATCTCCCCAACTCCAATCGAGCCTTGTCATCTCCTCCTCCTCTCCATATTCTTCTTCCCCTTCCTCCTCCGAAGCCTCTCCTCTACACACACCCACCGAGCACCCTTCAACCCAACATCCCCGGGCATCGCCGACGATCCCAGCATCGCACCCACCATCATCGCCATCTCGTCTCCATTGTTATCTCTTTCTTCTCACCGTCATCATCTTCTTCTCCTTCTTCTCCCTCGTCTGAGCCAGCCCCACCTTCACCTGCACCTAAGAAACCCACTTTCACCGTCTCAGCCCGTCGCTGCCGACCACCCTCGCCATCGTCGTCTCTCCTTTCTCTCCTTTTTCTCCTCTGTCCCTCTCCCTTTCACGTGAACCCTGCACACTCCTTTACCCGAAACCCTAGTTTAACCCAACCGTATCCTATCAGCAAAACCCCACTGCCGGAGCTCCGTTCACCGCCGGTGACTCCTTCGCATCACCTCTCTACTACCACAAGACACATTTCTGGTAAGCTCTCTCATGTCCCCTTCTTCTTTTCCTGCTCTCCATCCTTTCTTTTCTTGCTTTATATTTTGTGTCTCATGTTCACTGTTCATCTGTTGCCGGAATCCGGTCGTACCGACGACGATCCCGACGACCCAGCAAGCAACTCTGACCTGTGTGATCCCCTCGTACGTTGTTTGGATCTGTTCCGTGTACCGTGCACGCGCCGCGACTTTTCCCGCCGACGCGTAACGTTCCGTTTACCGTTTCTTGAATCCGTCGAGGCAAGTGAACTTGCTACATGCTAATTAAATTACTATATAACCATTTGAGTGCATGTTAATTCTGTAGTTTACATTTAATGCCATAGTTTCCATTTTACCAGTTCGACGTCCCGTTATATCATTTTAGATTCATCGTTCGAAACATACCTTATGGAATTTAGTTCTATTATACATAATACCCACAATCCTATTTAAATCATATAACACTCATTTGCATGACTCACAGTTCCCTTTTATATTATATACCTTGTCGGACGATCGTGTGCATAGAAATCTTCTAATTCATATTCAAGTATATCTTTAGATTATTTAGTATACTTTAACATGAACTTAACATCCATGATGGTTATAATGTATGCATGTAATGTTGAAACTATATCTTAAACTCAAACTGATAACTGTACATCTAATAATTTAACCTGTACCTATTTGCATGTCATATTACATGTGCCGGTTTATTGTTCTAATAGTACCCATGCTTGTTTACTTATAACTATGATTATGCTAGTTTGATTGTGAGCACCCACACGATATCTTGTACACCTGACATGACTTGTTACGCCTATTACTTGACCCGACATGGTACCGTGCGACTCTTAACATGACATGACACTTATATACACTACACAGCTTGACCTGATATACCATGGCCTTACCTGTTACCTGATCTTGTGTATAATGCCAACAAACCTGATCTGTAGTCCTTACGGACTGTTCTTGTTGTCTATCCAGACAAACCTGCACTTACCTGATTCTGAGTTGGCATTAGTTCTTGATTACTTAATACCTGACTTGAACACATATAACCTGGGGGTATGGGGAAATCAGTATTGTAACCTAACGAACTCAAAGGGCCATCCTATTGTTTGCCGTTCTTCCGGGCGTTACAGAATACCCATTGTTTGCTGTTCTTCCGGGCGTTACGGAATACCTATTGTTTGCCGTTTTTCCGGGCGTTACGGAATATCTATTGTTTACCATTTTTCCGGGCGTTACGGAATACCCATTGTTTGCCGCGTTTCCGGGCGTTACAGAATAACCACCGACGAGTTACGATGATGATTACATTACTTGGTTTCGAAGACTTTAGAATGCATAACCCGTAGCACAGTTTAGATACCTCTGCACGTTACTTATACTGACACCTTCACTGTTATATATTCTCATTATGTTCTTGCTCATACTCAAACCTGCATGCTTTATTACCCCGTCAATATTATTGCTTGATTTTTATGACGCGCTGTCGTCTGGGTTTTGCATGGCCCAGATTCCGTACCCTTGCTGTAGTCCGGGCAGGAGTACTTCAGCCAGCTGGCTAAGCAGTGAGGTTTCCGTATTAGTTAGTTCTTTCATTTCTGCATTTTATTCCTGATGTGAGCCCGCATTATGGGACATACATTCAAGTTATTTGTATTGGATCTTTTGCTTCCGCACTTTTATTTATTATTGACTCATGTTATCTTGGATTATGGATATGTTTTAGATAGTAATATTTTGTTCTTGATATCTCTACAGCCGTAATGTGACTGTGGATGGATACTTCCTACCCACAGGTAGCATGGTTGGCTATGTCACGTGCCCAATTTAGCGTACTCTGGGAAGCGGGACGTGACAGTACCCATCATATTACCTTGTATAATATTATTCAGTTGTATCTAGTAAATTCCATCAACCAAACATGTATTTATTTTGAGATAGAGACCAGTGATGTTATTCTTTCGACCTTAGAGCCGCGCGTTATATTTTTATGGATTTCTTGTGGTTTTGAGTTTCCTTTTGAGTTTTGATCCTCGCCCTTGGCGTTGTATATTATATTACTTGTGTGGTTGTGACCGTCGATTGACGAAGAGCTAGCTCCCGCTTAGGGATGCCTTTTATTGATTTCGTATACTATTCATGTTGTATCCCGTTTGTGGGCCAGTATTTACAAAGGAGATTCTGCAGAAATTTTCAATAAATATTTGATGTTTTTAAAAACGCATAATTCGGCTTATGCTAATAAAACTACTTGATTTAAATTGGTTTTTCCTTCACTCTACTACTTTTCTTGGTTTTGGATTTTTGGGTTTTCGGCTTACTTAGATTACGTACGCCTCGAGACATTTCGTAGTTTAAGTGCCGGTCATGTTCCGTACTTTCGGGACGTGACATACGCATACTTGTTTATGTTGATGATATGAGATATTATGTGTTGCTGAGATATGATGTGCAGGATTGTCGCGATTGAATAGCCGGGGGTTTTATGTGAGATGACAGTTTTATTTTCATTCATGTATAAATCAATTGTATGTAATATTCTTTTATTTGGGGCACTTCTGGGATGAGGAAGATGTTTCCATCATTGTATATTATTTACTTTTCCGCATTAGGATAGACCTAAGGAGGGGAGCACAAGTGACCGGGTTCTAGGGTTCAGTGGGAGGCCATCTCGAGGAGTCGAGACCGGGTCTCCTAAACTCTAGAATTGGCAGGATCACTTGCCGCTCTCGTAGGGGTCTAGGGGTGTGGGCTTGGCTATTCTTCGCGACCGTGGAATCCGTATTTTCTATTGTTGGCTAAATACAAAATACGGACATCCTAGATATCCTTTTATTTTCATATGTGCTTCTGCTGTTGATATTCTGTAATGTGATTACTTAGTATCTGAGATGAATGGATTATTATTATATATATGATATATAATAAACGTTGCTTATGTTTTACACCCGCACTAGTCCCGCCCCGCTATGCCGTTATTTAAGTAACCTAACGGTGCATAACGGGACACTATGACGAATGTGGATGGCATAAGTGTACGTTTTATTTTCGTTTCTTTTCTGTGATAGCTTAGGAACTTAAATGATGGGATTACATTAATGAGATTAATGTAAAGTAAAAGAAACCTAAAAGATGTTGTAGAATCAAATTTGAAACCCACTCGGCCTTTTTATGAAAAATGCAAGTTTCAAAAGATGCGGAGCTTAAGCCACTCCTTTTCTAAACTGTTTTGGTTCTATAACGAGATCAAGTTCAAAGCGTTAAAGGTTTTCATAAAAACCATCCGCAGCGCTCCGTCATTTTAGGAAGCAGAGTACTTAGTATTCGTGCTGCGTATTTTGATCATAGTCAAGGCGTAGTGTACGGTAGCTAAGTGATGTCTTCCTACAAAGCATATGATGCGATCAGTTAGGACATTCATGTGATTATGTTGATCATAGTCAAGGGTCATATGGGTGGGTCTAGTTAATCTTGAAATGACGGGTAGAACTTGACTAGTACTTATGATATTTTGACTATAGCCAAGGTCATAAGTAACTAGGGGTAAAAACCTTATCGGGAGTTTCAAGAGTTGAAATTTGCAATGAGATTGCATACCATCTATATGATAGTCGGATCCCGATCCCACTGTGAGTAAGTGTTACTTCCAGGAAATTTTGCACTTTACAATTAGCTAATCCAGTAGGTGTCTAGAATGGTGTTAATGGGGTTTGACCTCTGGGAAAACGAGGTTTATTTTAATTAGGTCCGTGCGAAAGCACGGGGAACCTCCCTCAAAATACCGACACTGGCCTGGCTGACCGGTTAGCGAAACTGTAGAATGTAATTAATCTTGGCTAGTTTTCTTTTTAGGTTTTAAAAGAAAATTTGATAAAAGCAGTGGGAGACATCGAATAGATAAGATAATAACCAATCTAATTCTTTGCAAGAGTATTTCGCTGAGTGTATTCTTTTCTCTCTCCTAATGGCAGATACCGATGACGGGACTTAAGTTTCTACTAGAGAAAAATAAACTGACAGGACCGAACTATAAAGAATGGTTGAGGAGCTTGAACATTGCACTTACATATGATAAAGTATCATATGTCCTCACAACCAAAGCCCCACCCGTCCCAGGACCTGAATCATCTGTCTCGGATAGGGAGATCCGAAAAACTTGGGATATTGATTGTAACACGGCCAAATGCCTCGTGCTTGCTTCTATGGACAATATCCATCAGAAGAAACACGAGAATATGGATGTACAATCCATATTTCTTCACACAAAGGATTTGTATGAAGAGCAATCTCGTACTTTGAGATACGAGGCATCTCGAAAGCTGTTTCAGATGCGAATGGCCCCTGGTACATCAGTAGGAGACCATGTTTTGAAGATGATTGGTCTTATAGAAGAACTTGAGGAACTGGGATGGACCATGGATAATGAGCAATATACGGATATTGTTCTACAGTCTCTCCCCCATGCCTTTGCTCCGTTCATAGTGAATTTCAATATGAACGATTTGGAGAAATCATTGCCTGAACTTCTCAATATGTTGAGAAGTGCAGAGAGAACGTTGAAAACAACGAGGACTCCCGCTCTGCTTGCTGGGCCATCTTCCTCTTCAGTCCCAAAAGCCAAGGCCAAGGGGAAGAAAAAGAAGAAGTCCATCAAACAGAAAGGTGGAGTTAAAAAGGCAAAGGGGAAAGACAAATCCGGGGCTGCGGGAAGCGGGAAAGGAGAATGTTTTTACTGCCACAAGTCGGGACATTGGAAACGCAACTGTGCTGTATATCTTGCCGATCTCAAGATGAAGAAGCATGCTGATGCTTCCACTTCAGGTGTGTTTGTAACTGAAAACTGTTTTTCTTTAAACTCTGCATCTTGGGTATTAGATACCGGTTCTGGTTCTCACATCTGCAATTGTATCCAGGGATTGAGAAACAGTAGAGTTTTGAAGACAGGTGACCATACTCCACGGGTTGGAAATGGTTCCAATGTACATGCTGTATCCGTAGGAGAGTATCATCTTGGGTTGCCTTCGGGTTGTATTTTGGTTTTGAACCCGTGTTATTTTGTACCTAGTATGCTATGTAATATAATATCCGTTTCTTTGTTGGACAATGAAGGATATCATTTTGTATTACAAAATAATGTTATGAACATTAACTTGAATCAAGAGTTGATTGGGGATGGTACACTAAATAACGGTATTTACGTTCTGAACCAACACACAGTTTTCAATATACAACATACAATTAAAAGAAAGTTTTCAGATATAAATGAAGCTTTTCTTTGGCATTGTAGACTTGGTCATATTAATGAAACAAGACTAAGCAAACTACATAAAGATGGATATTTAAATCCTTTTGAATATAAATCTTATGCGACTTGCCAGTCTTGTATCATAGGTAAAATGACCAAAACTCCGTTTACTGGACATGGAGAAAGAGCTGTGGAACTCTTAAGCCTCATACATAGTGATGTATGCGGACCAATGTCTACACATGCTAGGGGTGGTTTTTTATACTTCATTACTTTTACTGATGATTTCTCAAGATTCAGACACGTGTTTTTGATAAAGCACAAATCCGAAGCTTTCGAGAAATTCAAGGAGTACAAACTTGAAGTAGAAAAACAAACAGGCTTGAGTATCAAGAAACTTCGATCATATCGAGGTGGAGAATATTTAAGTACAGAGTTTTTAGAATTCTTAAAAGAGAATGGGATTCTCTCTCAGCTCACTCCTCCTTACACACCACAGCACAATGGTGTGTCAGAACGGAGGAATCGTACCCTATTAGATATGGTACGATCCATGATGTGTGATGATGAGTTATCGCTTTCCTTTTGGGGGCATGCATTAGAGACAGCGATGTATCAGTTAAACAGGGTTCCAACCAAGACCGTGTCTACCACTCCATATGAGATATGGAGTGGAAAGAGACCATCTCTTAAAAGAGTTAGGATTTGGGGTTGTCCGGATTTTGTTAAAAAGCAGAATCCAGACAAACTCGAGACACGATCGGTCATGTGTAAATTTATGGGGTATCCAAAACATTCGTATGGATATCTATTTTACCACAAGGAGGAACAAAAGGTGTTTGTTGCTCAGCATGCCACATTTTTGGAAAATGAAATCTTTACAGACAGTACTAATGGAAATGCGGTAGAACTAGAAGACGTTCTAGAGACACAAATTACTCAGGACGAATTGGTTGAAACTGATGTTGCAGTAGAACTTCAAGAACCTCAGCCGCTCCGGAGATCTAGTAGAACTTCTCGTCCACCAGAGAGATACTATGGGTTTCTCATTGATGGTGATAGAGAAGATTACATCATGGATGATGATGACCCTACTAGTTTTCAGCAAGCTATCACGAGTGGTGACTCAGTGAAGTGGCTGGAAGCCATGAGATCCGAAATGGAGTCCATGTATACCAACAAAGTATGGACTTTGGACGTTGCGCCTCCTGGGATAAAACCCGTTTGGTGCAAATGGATCTTTAAAAGAAAGATTGGTATAGATGGACAGGTAGAGACCTTTAAAGCAAGGCTAGTAGCAAAAGGTTTTCGTCAAAGACCAGGATTGGACTATGATGAAACTTTCTCTCCGGTAGCAATGCTTAAATCCATTAGGATCCTACTTGCTATTGCTACTCACTATGATTATGAAATCTGGCATATGGACGTTAAAACTGCATTTCTAAATGGTTATTTAGAAGAATGCGTTTTTATGGATCAGCCAGAGGGCTTCATTGACAGTGGGAGCAGCGGGAAAGCATGTAGATTGCTTAAATCCATTTATGGATTAAAGCAGGCCTCACGGAGCTGGAACATCTGCCTTGATGATATAATCAAAGAGTTTGATTTTATCAAAAATATAGATGAACCATGCATTTATAAGAAGATTGTAGGGAGTACTGTCACATTTCTCATATTGTACGTAGATGACATTCTCCTGATAGGAAATGATATTCTTATGCTACAATCGGTCAAACTATTCTTATCACAAAGGTTCTCCATGAAGGACCTGGGTGATGCCTCATGCATTTTGGGCATAAGGATCTATAGAGATAGATCCAAGAGGTTATTGGGATTGTCCCAATCAAAGTACATAGACACCATCCTAAAAAGGTTTAGTATGGAAGATTCCAAGCGTGGTGCCTTGCCTGCTTGTCATGGAATCACTCTCTCCAAGGACTTCTGTCCGAAGACTGATGAAGAGAGAGCTCGCATGAGCGTTATACCCTACGCTTCAGCCGTAGGATCCATAATGCATGCGATGTTATGTACTCGCCCTGATGTAGCTTATGCACTAGCTGTAGTAAGCAGGTATCAATCCAACCCATGGGAGAAACATTGGATAGCAGTGAAGAACATTCTTAAATACTTGCGAAGGACTAAAGAATTGTTCTTGGTGTATGGTAATGGGGATCTCCAGATGGAGGCCTTTACCGATTCCGGCTTCCAAAGTGATAAGGATGACAATAAATCTATCTCAGGGTTTGTATTTACCCTCAATGGAGGGGCGGTTAGTTGGAAGAGTTCCAAACAGGATACCGTTGTAGACTCTACGATGAAAGTTGAGTATATTGCTGTAAATGATGTTGCCAAGGAAGCCGTCTGGATGAGGAAGTTCATCGCGGAACTAGGAGTAGTTCCAACCATTGTTGATCCAATACCATTGTATTGTGATAATAATGGAGCTATGGCATTAGCCAAAGAACCAAGGTCCCATCAGAAATCCAGACACATCCTGAGGCGATATGAGAGTAGATACAAAGGATAATATAGCGGATCCACTCACCAAAGCCCTTCCGCAGCCGCAGCATGAGCGACTTTTTGAGATGTTGGGTATGAGATACGCCAATAACTGGCCTTATTGCAAGTGGGAGATTGTTAGATATATGTATGCCCTAGAGGCCATTATATGTATAGTGGATGCTTGGACATGTATATATGAATTTAGATGACTTTCTCGCTCAACATGATAGCATCTATCTTGTTTACTTTATCTTGACATATTGATTTGATCATGCTTTTATTAATTTGCACATGTTGATAAAGCCCTCAGGATATTTTCTTGACTACCGTGACTATGATGCGGATCATACAAGTGGGGCATGTGTAGTTTATAAGCATATCCTTAAACTGTTCCTAGTCGTGGGTGTATCGAGACGGGGCATCGATATTCCAAAGTAGACTAGCATATACTATTCTTGTCCCATATGATGGGCGATGGATGATCCCATATCCATCTGGTGAGGTGACACCAAAGATTGTATGCGGGTGCTTAGTGGAGACCGGGTACACTGAACGGACTCACAGAGAACTCCTATGTGGTATTATATCTATCGTCGGATAGTAGTTCTCAAGTGACACTGGTACAGGTTAGCCTATAGACCCAAGATCGTCATAGAGTCTTGTGTGTCCTCCCACTGTACTTTGATATCTACCCTACCACGGCTCTACTGAGTCGTGTAAACAGGTGGACTTTGGGTACAATCCCGAGCCACATGGAGGCGATGAGCGATAGGAGGGGTTTCGTCTCTCCCGGTATTGGGAGTTGAAGTTGTGCTATGCTCGATTGGCTATAACAAGAAGTCCCTGGCCAGGGTTACTGAGATTTACTGATAAGCGTTATCAGTAGTTTCTCGATCTGTTATGAGCCATACACCAGCATGACTTATTGAGTTATTGGGGTCGACGATTCCATCCCTAGACTCGATATGCAACATATCTGACGAGGAGACCAGACTGTACGGTAAGTGTTGCCAGTTGGCTCGACAGGAGTTTTGACAGCTTCGCTGGTTTTCTTCTGATCGCTCAATACCCGGATGGCCGTTACGTTTAGCTGACCGCTTGCGGCTTGTAGGTGTTTGATATGATCATCACCTATTGCCGGCGTATTGACGAGTCTTAGAGTCCCACAATGAAGTTTCCTGGCTCAGGCGAAAAGATGTGGTGTGCATTTGAGATATGCGCGGGGACCCGATTAAATACGGATATTTGATACCGTATATTTATCGGGCATTTTCTATTGGTCGGGTCGTATGTGATATGACCGGTTTGCAAAATCAAGTGTTGATTTAACAAATGACTTTTTGGATTAATTCTTTAATTAAACCTTTTTTCTATTTTTGTATGCATGCATGTATGCACATGATGATGTGCATGGACACATACATACATACATACATACATTGTATCATGGTTGTTGATACATATTTGGTGGCAATGCAAGACTCATATTGTAGTAATTATATATATATATTTATCATTTTGAGTTAATAGAAAGGACAATTCACTCATGGTTGATGTTTATCATCTTTGACTAAACTTTACCTAACTTTTAACCATGAGTTAATTCTCCTTTGGAAATTAACCCAATAAGTAAATATCTAAATAATTACTAACCATGGTTGGAGTGAGAAGGAGTAATATTGATTATTCATTCTCACTTAATTCATTCATTATATTTTCCTTTGAGCTCAAGCTTAGCCACCATTATCTTCTTCTACCTCTCTTGAGATTTTTCTTTGAGTAAAGTTGATAAAAAGAAAGGGTTTTGATTATAGAATACAAACCACATCATCATACTACACACATCTAGCCTATTTGTGTAGGGTGTTTGCTCTACTTCATTCACAAATCAAGTAAAGCAAGGAGCTTTGGGCAAAGGGATTTTGGGTGGATCTTCGTGGACTAGGAAGGCTTCCATCGATCCGTTCCAAACTCTCATAGTGCCAAGGAGTCACCAAGGGAGGTCTACAAAGGTTGTAATCTCTACCCTTAGTGATAGTTTTTCATTTGCATGTGATGCTTAGTTGAAAGAAACCCTAAATTTCTAGTTATGATTCTTGTCAAGTTCACTTAGCACCTTCAAAATTTGATTTTGGCATATGTGATGCTTCTAAACCCTAGATGGGGTGCTAGGTAAACCAAACAACATGGACGAGGAGGACAGCGGAGAAAAGAACCGAAGTACAAGTTTCGTGAGGTATAATCGTCTATCACAGTAGATTAAACCTCCCGTAGTTTCGTTAGATATGGTTTGGCAAAGATCCTTCATGCTTAGTCTATGTTGCTATGTAAGAAAGTTTTGATTTTTACTTGTTCCGCCTCCTCGCTAGCTTGCGGGGAGAGCGACATAGACATACAGTGTGTGTGTTATTGTGAGATGTGTATACTTAGCAAGAAAGGCTTTTGGAGACCTTGGGTTTGATTTAGTGTAATTGGAGGAAAGCGTTTTTACTTTAGTTCCTTAGTCGCGAAATCCTAGAGTAAAGGTTGACACGCACACACATGCACACACGTGGTTTGATTTGGGTGTATATGTTTATATGTGTGTATATATATATATATATATATATGAAGATGCGTTGGTATATATATATACACACATATACGTATATACGGATGATGAGCCCGGTATATGATACTTGGAGATGAGCCGATATGATCGGGCATGATGCCGTGAGATTGTGATATATGATTGGGTCGTGATATGATATATGACATGATATTATAGCGGATCGTTGGGCGATGTGTTTTCATACACACGAGGATATATGTTTGATGATATGGGAATGTACTAGATTTTAGAACGGTACCCCTAACTCTTGATTTATCGATAATGATACTATATGGATAATGAGGTATATGTGATATTTGACCCGTACCCCGATTTTGGGATGTCGTACGATGGATTTTACCGTACGAGATATAGATATGATGATTGATCCACACTCTTGACTCGAGGATGTCGTACTATGTATTTTATCGTACGTGACGCTATTGAGGCAGGATCGCAGACTACTAGATATATCGAATCGGACTTTAGGTGGTTTTCCTTACCCTTTCGTCTGGGCTCGAGTCATACTTATATTTCAAAACCTAACGAATCATGAGTATTTTTAAAGACAGGCCGAGGGATGCTAGGGATTTTTCAAAAGACGTATCTTTTCTCAAAGAACCCGTAGCCCCTGCTTTTTTCTAAAACCACGATTCGTGCTATTTTAAACACCAAAAAACTGTATGACTCGTATATGGAAATGTATATTCTTATATGTTGCGGTTACTACATCTTTTCCCGTATATTCATGCTGTTCTCATTGCATTGCATGCTTATAAACGTGTTTCTTTATTTATTATGAACCATGTTGTCAGGACACCAGCACCATTACCGATGATGCGTATGCTCCACGTACACTCGCTCGCCGGCTCACACACATCATCATCGGTAATTTCCATGTCACGTACACATTAGATAGCAATACTTCATTAGTATAATTGCTAGCGAGCAGTTTCGACATAGTACTAGTACGCTTGCTTTAATATGCTAGTTTAGATATTGCATTTCTTACTTAGATATTTCATGCATTTATACATTCATTCTAATATGCAATATCGTGCGGCTTTATACCGATATTCACTGTTCACTGACTAATGATTTTGAGATTTCGGATCTTTCATGAGATTTCCGGATTCAGGAAAACGCTTGTGAATTTTTATAAACCTATGATTATTTTAAAAGTGAAAGATGCGGTTTTCCTTGATATGATGAGTGTAGGGTTCCTAGGCACGCTAATGAGGTCTCACAAGGCATCAACCATGCCAATTTCAAAAATTACAAGTGCCGAGAAACCCTAATACGGATCGTTAACTAGAATTTTAGGCGAAACAAGAAGCTAGTTAACAAATTAACTAAGTGAACGGAAATACAACCTTTGTAGATCCGGTTCTCCACCTCCATAGCTCCATGATGAAGTCCCCTTGCCGTCCAAATCCAATCCCGGGCTCTAGCGTCGGCTTCATCGGAGAAATGGGCGGGCTTGGTCGTCGGCTTCGATGCCGAAGATGATCTACGTCGAGGCATCACTAGATCAAGCTCCAACTTCACCAAGTCAAGAAACTTGTGAAGGAAACACCCTATACTACTTGGCAAGAGGTAGAGGATGAAGAAATAGGAAGTGGGTTCACTTTAGAATTGGATTTCTCACTTGATTCCATCACTTGCCATTGATGAGGCAAGCTTTTCTTTCTTGTGAAGAAGAAGAAGAAGGAATATTATGATAAGTTATATTATCTTTTAATCCAAAAGAAAATCAATACTTATCATAATATGAACCATGGTTATGTGTAGAGAGTTGACTAAGGTTAGATGAATGGTTAGGTTTAAACATGAAGACAAAATGGTCACTTGGTCAAACCTTCATGAAGCTTCAACAAGCTTCATGAAAGAAAGAAAGAAAGAAACCATTTTGTTTTCTTTTGCCATTTCTTTTTAATCTAAATTAAAAAGATAAATGAATGATAAAATAAAAATCCTAACCATTAACTTAACCAAGGTTTAATTCTTTACACAAAAACCCTAGCAAAAATGTATCATCAAACATGATACAATCAAGTGCACAAAAGTATATCACATATACAACTTGTGCAAAGCAAGTGAGAAAATCGATTTAAAGTGAACCAATACTAGTTAATGCAAAGTAATATATCAAATATATAATTATACATTAAATCATTAAATCAACACTTGATTTAACGATCCGGTCATATCGCATATGACCGACTAATATCCAATGTATCGGCTTATCGAATCAATCCTCGATTCGATAACTAGGTTATATCGCATACAACCAATCGATACATTTATCGCGAGAATAAAATACGGTATCACATAGACGCATTATTCTCGGTCCCGCACATATCTCATATGCGCTCCAATTTCGTTTCGCTTGAGCCAGGAAACCTCTGTGTAGGACTCTAAAGACTCGTCAATACGCCGGCAGCAGGTGATGATCATATCAAACACCCACAAGCCGCAAGCGGTCTGCTAAACGTAACGGCCACCCGGGTATTGAGCGATCAGAAGATCGACGAGCAAGCCCGCTCATACTCCTGTGAATCCAACCAGTAACACTTACCGTACAGTCCGGTCTCGTCGTCTGATATGTCGCATATCTCGCCTAGGGGTGGTAAACGTCAGACCCCAATAGCTCGATAAGTCGTGTCGATATTGTTAGCGTATATGCCCTAGGGGCCATTATTGTATCATACTAGATTGTATATTACTTAATGGAAGCTTGGGATATTCACAGTTATATATATACAGTCTTGCTAAAAATGGTAGTATGCTACTTGGTTTGTGTCTACTTTAATATGTGCATATGTTTCTTATAACGTATCACTTATACATATTAGTAGAGCCCATAGGATCTTTGCTTGATTACCAGCGTCGTGATGGCAGTCACACTAGTGGGGGCTGGGTAGTCTGTAAGCAACATCCTATATAGGTCCCTGGTCGTTGGATTGTCGAGATAGGGCATCGATATTCCGGAGTAGACTAAGTGTATACGCTTCTCATCCCAATTGGGGAAATGGTCTGTCCCACAGCCATCAGTACGTCATACTGGAGATAGTATACAGGTGCCCGTTAGGTTACGGGTACACCGGACAGGACTCGCCGGGGAACTGATTGGTTGGTATTATACCCATCGTCAGTTAACAGTTCCCAGGTGACATGAGTATAGCATAGTCCGCAGACTTGACACTGCTACTTAGCCTCGAGTGTGTCCCACTGTTCTTAGATTGCTACCTTACCACGGCTCAAAGGAGTCGTGCAAACAGGTAGCAATTGGGTGCAGTCCCGAGCACTGGGAGGCAGTGGCGGTTAGATAGGATTCGTCTCTCCCGGTATTGGGAGATGATATTGCGCTGTGTCAGAGAGCCATTACACAAAGTCCCTGGCCAGGGCAAACGAGATATACTGGTAGGTTCCAGTAGCTTCTCAGGGTGTAATGGGCTTCGCTCAAACACGACTTATACAGCTATTAGGGGACTGACGCTTGCCGCCCCCTAGGCTTGATATGCGATAGTTTTAGGCGAACAGACCGGACTGTACGGAGATTGTCACATCAGGCTCAGTGGGAGTTCAGATGATTTACCTCATCGGCCTTCTTATCGACATCTACCAGGGGACCGTTACGTACAGCTAGTGCCGCTTGCGGTCTGTGGTTAAACCCACTGCCAGCGTAGTGTCGAGTCTTTAGAGTCCCACACAGAGAGTTTCCCTGCTCCAGGCGAAACGATATAGACGTCGTATGGTTTTAAGACAAGGGTTCGGATGCATACGTGTGTTTACGCACGTACGACTTTTCGGACAGTTTTTACTAGCAGGCTTTGGTTTAAGCCAAATTCTAGTATCAGGTTATTGGATTTATACAGTCTAAAGTTTTTCCGTGTTTTCACGGATTGGAGGGGCGTTCTCGTAATTTGTCGAGAAGGTTCTAGAAGAGTGGTGACATGAGGGGTTGAGGTGGCTTTTTCATGATTGCTTTGTGTGACTCATTTATATGATTCATCATATCATTAATGCTTCATTAATGATCTAATGACTCACATGTTGAATCACTCTCCTTGATTAAATGAAACATGGTGAATAATCAATTAATTGATATTATTTGATAATTCATTATGTATCATATATTCAAGTGAGAAGGACTTTTGTTCTCATTATCATTCTCACCTTCTCTCTCCTCAAGCTCACTCTCCCTTGAAACCCTAACCCTAACCTCTCATGTGTTGAGATCAAGGGTTAGATAGACTAAAACATCCATAACCTCACTCTATATCCTCTAGGTAGCTTAGATTAGCACTTTAAGCAACCTAGTTATCTCAAGTTTGAGATTAAGCTTGGCGTAGAAGCTTTCGGGTGGATCGTCTTTGATTCGAGGAGGCCGTGAAGTTGCCGATGTTCCAAGGAGCCTACGAGGAGTGGAGGACAGCGATGAAGACCCGAAGGACATGTAACGTGAGGTATAACTCCGGTACCGAGTAGTTAAACCTCTAGTATAACGTTAGCAATGGTTTAGATTACGATTCATGCGTTCAAGTCCGTGTTACGAAGCTTTGATAATCGTTTTTCATATATTCCGCCTCCCCGCAAGTTAGTGGGGTGCGTGACATGGACTTACAGTGGTATCAGAGCCAACTAAACTATTACTAGCTTGTTAGCAACCGATTAGAAGTTCGATCGACGAAAAATACGAAATACGAAAAACCAAAACCCATAGTTTCTGTTAATTTTAAAACTGTCTTAAAATTTTTTTGACATACCTTAAATTTCACAGCTGGGAAATTGATGAATACTGGGAAAATACGAGTCACTGAATCGGCAAAACGACCGCGGTTCCGCGGCAATAGAGAGCTATTGCCGCGGAACCGCCGCCGAGTCAACGCCGAGTTGACTCGGAGTTTCACAGTAATTCATAATTTTGGGTTTTTTGTTTTCCTGTATATACTGTTTCTGCCCAGATTGCCTCTGTGATGATTTGCTTTTGGGGTAGACACGGATATAGGTAATCGATCGATGTTCTAATCAATTTGCTAATTGGATTTTTATCTGTAATGTTTTATGTGTTCGTAAACCTCCCCTAACTGCTAGTATGTCGGTTGGCAGGGGGTTGCACATTTCTGTAATGGATTTTATCTGTTTGTGTATATAAACTGTATTGGACTGTTGTGGTGAATAGCCGGGTTTTGTGATAGGTTATTGTATTAATTCATTCGATGTAATTGTAATAAGTTGTAATATTATTCTGCGGGGCACATCCAGGTTGCGGTTGTAGCCACCGTTGTATTATTTCTTTTTACTGTTTTTGCTCCTAGGAAAGACCCAAGGTGGGGTGCACAAACTACCGGGTATTTTGAAGTGTTGAGGCAGACCGCTTCACTTCTGGTACTTGGCGGGTAGTTTGCCGTACCCGTATGGGTCTGGGGTGGGGTAATGGCTATTCATCACAACTGTGTAATCCGTCTTTTATTGCAGGCTCAAAAGAAACGCGGATTACTTGCACATCCAATAAAGTTTATCTGTGATCTGGAATGCTTATTATTGCGTCTGACGAATGTATAATATCTATATATGATAGCTATTAGACGTCACTTATGTTTTACACCCGCGCTAGCCCAGCCCCCGCTCTGTCATTAGTTAAGTAACCTAACGGGTGATGACGGGACCCCGTGGCGAATGCGGATGACATAAGAGGACGTGGTATTTTTCGTTGTTTTCTGCAATGATAAGATTAATTGATGGGATGCATTATTATAATGCAAAGAAAATAAACCAATGTTTAAATCGTTGGAACAAATTTAAAAGAAACCACTCGGTTATTTTAAAAGAGCAGAATTTTTAATTGCGGAGCTTTAGCCACTCCTTTTAAAAAGTATCAGGTTCCTTCGATTATATCAAGTTCACCACGTTCACGGTTTTGCCAAAACCATTCGTAGCCCTCCGTCATTTCATTTGGATATTCAGTAGTATTCAAGCTATGCATTTGACCAACGCCAGGGCATAGTGTTTGGTAGCTGCTGGAGTATTTCATTTGTTTGCATAGATAGATGTGTTAGTTTGGGACAGTCGTATTATCATTTGGCCAACGTCAGGGATATGTACGGATGGGTTCAAATTAACTAGGACAATGATGGGTAGAACTTGACATGTGACTTATGACATTTTGACCAACGCCAAGGTTATAAGAGCATGGGGCAAAAATACATATATCGGGAATTTCTAAAGAAACTGAAATTTGCAGAAAGAAGCATACCATTGTGGAGTTTGATGAATGTTGGTAGGATTCCTTCAACATTATCTTACGATGATATTTTGGATCCCGATCCTACTGTGAGTACATGCTACTTATCAGGAGATTCATCACTTAACGATCAATGCTATAAACCAAGTAGGTGCCTAGAAAGGTGTCAGCGGGGCTACGCCCCCAAAGAAAAGAGGTTATTTAATTAAGGAACTTCGCGAAAGCGTTGGAAAACCTCCCTCGAAGTATCGACACTGGCCTGGCTAAACGGTTAAGCAAGAATTGTACGGTGAGAATAGTCCTGGCTAATTCTTCTTTTATGGTTTGAGGAGGGATTCGAGAAACAGTGGGAGCCATCCTGTTTAGATAAATTAAAAACCAATCTAAACTTGCAACAGCATCATGCTAAAATGTTTTCTTCTCTCTCTCTTAAATTGCAGCGACCCTGTGACCACATATAGGTTACATCTAGATAACAAATTGACTGAATCTGACTTATATGACTGGCAAAGGTCTGTCCAGATGTCCATTGGCTATGACAAGCTGGACCACCCTATTACTACTCAAGATCCCGCCGTCTCAGGTCCAGTTTCCACTGTCGCGGATATGGATATCCATAAGACAAGGGAAAAAGATAAAGCGAAAGCTAAGTGCTTCGTGTTAGCTTCAGTTGATGGTGTATACCAGAAGCAGCACGAGAAGATGGACTTAGTTTCCATCTTTTTCCATAATAAAGATTTATATGGAGAGCAATCTCATATCACTAGATATGAAACCTCGAACGAATTAATTCAAGCGAGGTTAGCTGACGGGTCATCTGTAGGGGACAACGTCCTTATAATGACTAGCTGTATTGATGAGCTCCAGGACCTGGAGACCGCGTTGGGAAACGAGTCAAGCACCGACTTGATTCTACAGTCTCTGCCTTCTACCCTGAAGGAAACCAGGGAAGGAAAAGGAAAGAGAAAGGAAAAAGTTTCGGAACTGGATATAGTAAAACAAGGACGTTCCTATTGTTACAGGAATGAACATTGGCAGAAAGATTGTAGGGCTTTAGAAGCCAGTAGCCAGGATTCGAAGCATGTTGTGGCTTCATCTTCGGGTGTGTTTATGATAGAAAACTGTATGTCAGTTAACCCTACTTCCTGGGTATTGGATACCGGATCAGGAACTCACATCTGTAATTCATTACAGGCTCTGAGAAATCGTAGGGTTATCGGAATAGGTGGTATGACCCTCACAGTTGCTAACGGAATGAGCATAGACGCTGAATCCGTAGGGGAATATCATCTTGGAATGACAACTGGGCAGATATTGATTCTACGTAACTGTTTTTATGTACCAGGTACGACTTGTAATATCATATCTGTACCCTTACTTTCTAAGGAAGGATATGATTTTGCTTTTACAAGAGATGTGGTTCACATCCACCTAAATCAAGATTTGATTGGGTCAGGTACATTAGAAAACGGAATATACGTATTAAATCAAGCTCAGATTTTCAGTGTTCAGAACACACTTAAAAGAAAGTCTTCAGAAACAAATCAGGCTTTCTTATGGTATTGTAGACTAGGTCACATCAATGAGAGAAGGTTGACTAAGTTACATAGAGAAGGATATTTGAATCCGTTCGAATATCAATCTTATGCTACTTGTGAATCTTGTCTCAAAGGAAAGATAACAAAAACTCCGTTCACTGGACACGGAGTAAGAGCAAGCGAGCTCTTGGGACTCATACACAGTGACGTGTGCGGTCCAATGTCTACACATGCGTGAGGTGGTTATTCCTACTTCATTACTTTTACGGATGATTTTTCTAGGTATGGATATGTCTTCTTAATGAAGCATAAATCCGAGGCCGTTGAGAAATTCCAAGAATACAAGAATGAAGTGGAAAAACAAACAGGCAAGAGTATAAAGACACTAAGATCTGATCGAGGTGGTGAATACTTAAGTGCCGAGTTCTTGGGTTACTTAAAAGAGAATGGAATTCTCTCTCAGCTTACTCCTCCGTACACACCACAACATAACGGTGTATCGGAAAGGAGGAATCGAACCCTATTGGATATGGTTCGTTCCATGATGAGTAACGCTGAGTTACCGTGATCATTCTGGGGATATGCGCTAGAATCAGCGGCATATCTTCTGAACAGGGTTCCTACCAAGACAGTGCCTACCACCCCATATCAGATGTGGAGTGGGAAGAAACCCTATCTTCAGTATCTGAAGATTTGGGGATGTCCGGTTTTTGTTAAAAAACAGCATGCGGACAAGCTCGAGGCACAATCAGTACAGTGCAGGTTTGTGGGATATCCAAAGAACTCTAAGGGATATCTATTCTATTACGCAGAGGAACAAAAGGTTTTTGTTTCTCGTAATGCCCAATTTTTAGAACAGCAAGTTTTAGAAAAGGATACAAATGGGAGCGAAATAGAACTGGAAGAAATTCCAGAACCACAAGCTATTACTGAAAGCTTGGAAGAACCAGAAGGTTCAGGAGAACAGGACATCCCGACGCCACTCCGCAGGAGTAGTAGGCAATCTCATCCGCCCGAGAGATACTACGGTTTTCTCATAGACGGGGATAGAGAGGATTGCACTATTGATTATGATGAGCCTACTAGCTTCCTGCAAGCCATTCAGAGCGGTGACTCGGTAAAATGGCTAGATGCAATGCGGACCGAAATGGAGTCCATGTACACCAACAAAGTATGGACTTTGGACATTGCTCCAGATGGGGTAAAACCCGTAGGATGCAAATGGATCTTCAAAAAGAAGATTGGTGTAGATAGACAGGTTGAAACCTATAAGGCTAGACTTGTTGCAAAGGGTTTCCGTCAAAGACCTGGTTTGGACTATGACGAAACCTTTTCTCCAGTAGCTATGCTTAAATCTATTCGGGTCCTTCTTGCTATTGCTGCTTTCCACGATTATGAAATCTGGCAGATGGACGTAAAGACGGCCTTTCTAAATGGTAATTTGGAAGAAAGCGTCTATATGGATCAGCCAGAAGGATTCATTCAGAGTGGGAGCAGCGGTAAAGTATGCAAGTTGCTTAAGTCCATTTATGGATTAAAGCAGGCATCACGGAGTTGGAACATCTGTTTTGATGATGCTGTCAAAGAATTTGACTTTATCAAAAATCCAGATGAACCATGCATATACAGTAAGATTGTAGGGAGAGCTGTAGTATTCCTCGTCTTGTACGTGGATGACATTCTCCTAATAGGAAATGATATTCCTATGTTACAGTCAGTCAAAAGATTCTTGTCACATAAATTCTCCATGAAAGACCTGGGTGATGCCACCTACATTCTGGGGATCCGGATCTATCGTGATAGATCAAAGAGGATATTGGGACTTTCACAGTCCAGGTACATAGACACCATAGTAAAGAGATTCAGTATGGATGATTCTAAGCGCGGTAACTTACCGGCTTGTCACGGAATCACCCTCTCCAAAGAGATGTCTCCTAAGACTGATTTGGAAAGGATCGCATGTCAATTATACCCTACGCTTCTGTGGTAGGCTCTATAATGTATGCGATGTTATGTACCAGACCAGATGTAGCATACGCATTGAGTGTAGTAAGCCGGTATCAAGCAAACCCAGGGGAGAAGCACTGGATAGCAGTAAAGAACATTCTCAAGTACCTGAGAAGGACTAAGGAAATGTTCTTAGTATATGGCGGAAAAGCCCTCCAGATGGAGGCCTTTGCCGACTCCGGCTTCCAGAGTGACAAAGATGACTCCAAATCCATGTCGGGTTATGTCTTTACCCTCAATGGAGGGGCGGTCTGTTGGAAGAGTTCCAAACAGGAGACCGTTGCTGACTCAACGATGGAAGCAGAGTACATAGCTGCTTGCGATGCCGCAAAAGAAGCAGTCTGGATGAAGAAGTTCCTCACAGAACTTCAGGTGGTTCCTACCAGTATTGGTCCAATACCTCTGTATTGTGACAACAACGGTGCTATAGCTTTAGCGAAGGAACCCAGGTCCCATCAGAAGTCCAGACACATCTTAAGGCGGTATCACCTGATCAGGGAGATCGTAGATCGCCGGGAGATCGAGGAGAAGAGAGTAGAGACGGAGAATAACATTGCTGATCCATTCACAAAGGCCCTTCCTCAGACGCAGTTCGAGAGGCTATTCGAGATAATAGGTCTACGATATGCCAGCTCATGGCCCTAGTGCAAGTGGGAGATTGTTAGTGTATATGCCCTAGGGGCCATTATTGTATCATACTAGATTGTATATTACTTAATGGAAGCTTGGGATATTCACAGTTATATATATACAGTCTTGCTAAAAATGGTAGTATGCTACTTGGTTTGTGTCTACTTTAATATGTGCATATGTTTCTTATAACGTATCACTTATACATATTAGTAGAGCCCATAGGATCTTTGCTTGATTACCAGCGTCGTGATGGCAGTCACACTAGTGGGGGCTGGGTAGTCTGTAAGCAACATCCTATACAGGTCCCTGGTCGTTGGATTGTCGAGATAGGGCATCGATATTCCGGAGTAGACTAAGTGTATACGCTTCTCATCCCAGTTGGGGAAATGGTCTGTCCCACAGCCATCAGTACGTCATACTAGAGATAGTATACAGGTGCCCGTTAGGTTACGGGTACACCGGACAGGACTCGCCGGGGAACTGATTGGTTGGTATTATACCCATCGTCAGTTAACAGTTCCCAGATGACATGAGTACAGCATAGTCCGCAGACTTGACACTGCTACTTAGCCTCGAGTGTGTCCCACTGTTCTTAGATTGCTACCCTACCACGGCTCAAAGGAGTCATGCAAACAGGTAGCAATTGGGTGCAGTCCCGAGCACTGGGAGGCAGTGGCGGTTAGATAGGATTCGTCTCTCCCGGTATTGGGAGATGATATCGCGCTGTGTCAGAGAGCCATTACACAAAGTCCCTGGCCAGGGCAAACGAGATATACTGGTAGGTTCCAGTAGCTTCTCAGGGTGTAATGGGCTTCGCTCTAACACGACTTATACAGCTATTAGGGGACAGACGCTTGCCGCCCCCTAGGCTTGATATGCGATAGTCTTAGGCGAACAGACCGGACTGTACGGAGATTGTCACATCAGGCTCAGTGGGAGTTCGGATGATTTACCTCATCGGCCTTCTTATCGACATCTACCTGGGGACCGTTACGTACAGCTAGTGCCGCTTGCGGTCTGTGGTTAAACCCACTGCCAGCGTAGTGTCGAGTCTTTAGAGTCCCACACAGAGAGTTTCCCTGCTCCAGGCGAAACGATATAGACGTCGTATGGTTTTACGACAAGGGTTCGGATGCATACGTGTGTTTACGCACGTACGACTTTTCGGACAGTTTTTACTAGCAGGCTTTGGTTTAAGCCAGATTCTAGTATCAGGTTATTGGATTTATACAGTCTAATGTTTTTCCGTGTTTTCACGGATTGGAGGGGCGTTCTCCTAATTTGTCGAGAAGGTTCTAGAAGAGTGGTGACATGAGGGGTTGAGGTCGCTTTTTCATGATTGCTTTGTGTGACTCATTTTTATGATTCATCATATCATTAATGCTTCATTAATAATCTAATGACTCACATGATGAATCACTCTCCTTGATTAAATGAAACATGGTGAATAATAAATTAATTGATATTATTTGATAATTCATTATGTATCATATATTCAAGTGAGAAGGACTTTTGTTCTCATTATCATTCTCACCTTCTCTCTCCTCAAGCTCACTCTCTCTTGAAACCCTAAACCTAACCTCTCATGTGTTGAGATCAAGGGTTAGATAGACTAAAACATCCATAACCTCACTCTATATCCTCTAGGTAGCTTAGATTAGCACTTTAAGCAACCTAGTTATCTCAAGTTTGAGATTAAGCTTGGCGTATAAGCTTTCGGGTGGATCGTCTTTGATTCGAGGAGGCCGTGAAGTTGCCGATGTTCCAAGGAGCCTACGAGGAGTGGAGGACAGCGATGAAGACCCGAAGGACATGTAACGTGAGGTATAACTCCGGTACCGAGTAGTTAAACCTCTAGTATAACGTTAGCAATGGTTTAGATTACGATTCATGCGTTCAAGTCCGTGTTATGAAGCTTTGATAATCGTTTTTCATATATTCCGCCTCCCCGCAAGTTAGTGGGGTGCGTGACATGGACTTACAGATATGAGGTCTATAACAGTTCGAGAAACTACAGGTAACACTTACCAGTAAATCTCAGCAACCCTGGCCAGGGATTTCCGGTTATAGCCAATCGAACACAGCGCAACATCAACTCCCTATACCGGGAGAGACGAATCCCCTCCTGTCGCTCATTGTCTTCATGTGATTCGGGACTGTACCCAAAAGCCACCGTTTTGCACGCCCTTTTGGACGTGGTAAGGTGGAAATCAAAGCACAGTGGGAACCACACAAGACTCTATGACGATCTCGGGTTAACAGACTACTCTGTACCAGTGTCACCAGAGAACTGCCATCTGACGTAAGGTATAATACCATCTGGGAGTTCTCGGCGAGTCCGTCTAGTGTACCCAGTCTCCACTGAGCACCCGTATATCATCTCTGATGTCAAACACCAATGGATATGGGATCATCCATCTGTAGGGTTGCTAGGCACGCGCACAAGGGTCTACGAGGCATCAACCATGCCCGATTTAAAATTTAGCCGTGCCGAACAACCCGAATACGGAACTTTAAACTAGAGATTAGGCGAAAACAAGCATGCTAAACATTTTAACACTAAGTGAGAGGGATTACAACCTTTGTAGATCCGGTCCTTCACTTCATATGCTCCGTGTTGTGGTCCCTTCGCTGCGATCATCGGGATCCGGACTCTCGAGAGGTTACACGAAGAGAAAGACGCAACCTTTGCTTCTGATCTTCGATACTAAGATGATCTACCTTGAAGTTTCTTTAACACAAGCTAACACTCATGAAATGATGTGAACACCCTCATCTAAATGGCAAGGGAAGATGAGGATGATGAAGTAGGATTTTTGCTCTCTTTATTTATCTTTTTCTCATATTTATCCATCACAAAAATCAAAGCAAGAAACCATTTCAAGCAAAGAAGAAGAAGGAAGAAGATGATGAACAATATTAGAATCCTTTTGTGATGAATAGGAAAAGAAATGATATGATGAATAATGTAACCATGGTCAAACTAACCCTTGTAGAGATTTGACTAAGGTTAAAGGTTTGGTTAGGTTAAGGAAATATCTAGCATAATATCTTAACAAAGACAAAGAAAGAAAGCTTCTAGAAACTTTTAGAAAACCTTAACCCTAATCAAACCCTAACCATGTTTAATCTCTACTAAACAAGTTGCATTAGTTATCATATCATGTTACAATATTATATATCACATATATAATATTTATCGTAACAAAATAAAATAATACAATTAACATATATCGCATATATATCAATGTATTATCCGAGTGAGAAAAAGAATCTTTTAGTGGGAAAATATTAGTTAATGCAATTTAATATATCATATATATTATTATACATTAAATTATCGAATCAACACTTGATCCGACAATCCGGCTATATCGCATATAACCGACTAATATTTATCCGTACCGATTCATCGAATCAACACTTGATCCGATGACCCGGCTGATATCAAATATCGCGAGAATACAATACGGTATCACATATCGCATTATCCTCGGTCCCGCACATATCACATATGTGCTCCTACTCCGTTTTGCCTGAGCCAAGAAATCTCTGTGTAGGACTCTAAAGAATCGTCAATACGCCGGCAGTAGGTGATGATCATATCAATCACCCACAAGCTGCAAGCGGTCAGCTAAACGTAACAGCTACCCAGGTATTGAGCGCTCAGAAGATCAACAAGCAAGCCTGTACATTCTCCTGTGAATCCAAACAGTAACACTCCCGTACAGTCCGGTCTCGTCGTCTGATATGTCGCATATCTCGCCTAGGGGTGGTAAACGTCAGACCCTAGTAGCTCGATAAGTCGTGTCGATATGAGGTCTATAACAGTTCGAGAAACTACTGATAACACTTACCAGTAAATCTCAGCAACCCTGGCCAGGGATTTCCGGTTATAGCCAATCGAACACAGCACAACATCAACTCCCTATACCGGGAGAGACGAATCCCCTCCTATCGCTCATTGCCTCCATGTGATTCGGGACTGTACCCAAAAGCCACCTTTTTGCACGCCCTCTTAGACGTGGTATTATGGAAATCAAAGCATAGTGGGAATCACACAAGACTCTATGACGATCTCGGGTCGACAGACTACTCTGTACCAGAGTCACCGGAGAACTGCCATCTGATGTATGGTATAATACCATCTGGGAGTTCTCGGCGAGTCCGTCCAGTATACCCAGTCTCCACTGAGCACCCGTACACCATCCTTGATGTCAAACACCGATGGATATGGGATCATCCATCGCCCATCATATAGGTCAAGATGCGTATACGCTAGTCTACTTTGGTGCATCGATGCCCTGTCTCGATACACCCACGACTAGGAACAATTATAGGATGTACTCGTCGACTACCGTGGCCCCACTAGTATGATCTCATCATAGTCCCAGTAGTCGAGTACATATCCTAAGGGCTTTATCAACATGTAATATAGAGACAATCAGAGTACATGTTAAGATAAAGTACAACCAGATAGCATACTATCATGTCGAGCAAGAAAGTCCTCCCTATATATGTCCTAGCATCCACTACAATATACATCGTATGTACAGTAATGGCCTCTAGGGCATAAATATAACTAACAATCTCCCACTTGCACTAGGGCCATCTGTTATGGTATCGCATACCCAACAATTAGCTGCGGTTGAAGTATCTCATACTCAACCATCCCATAAAAGTCCCTACTGGGAAAAAAGGCCTTTGTGAGTGGATTCGCGCTGTTGTCCTCTGTGTCTACTCTCCTAACCTCGATCTCCCTGGAGATCAACCATCTCCATGATCAGGTGATACTGCCTAAGAATTATATCTGGATTTCTGATGGGACGGTAGTTCCTTGGCTAAAGCCACAAATCCATTGTCACACAATGGTAGGAACGAAGTTCATCTCATGAACTTATATATATCCAGACTGCCTCTTTGGTAGCATCTTTGGTAACGATGTATCTTGCCTTTAATCGTCTAGTATGTCACGGTATCTAGCTTGGAACTCTTCCAACATACCGTCCCTCCACTAAGGGTAAAGACAAGCCTGCGACTGACATTCAGTCGTCCTTATCAGCCTGGAACCTTTCCAGTGATTCTCCCCAGGATTGATTGATACCATCTCACTACAACTAATGAGTATCCTAACATCCAATTAGATCTATCTCATAGATCCAAAACCCCGGATTTAGGAGGTATCGCTTTGATCATATATGGAGAATTCTTGTGATAAGCGGAGATTGACCGAGCGTAGCATAGGAAACTCCTTCCTTATCAAGAGTATGTTATCCACGTACTCTACGAGGATCACCACCATACTCTCTACTACCTTTTCGTATATACAAGGTTCATCTACTATTTTGATGAAGTCAAACTCTTTGACTACCACATCAAAACAGATGTTCCAACTCCGCGATGCCTGTTTTATCATATAAAACATCCTTCGCACGTTTCCGCTGCTCCCACTGTCTACGAAGCCCTCTGGCTGTGTACTTATAGACGCTATCTTCTAAATCATTATTTAGAAAAGCAGTCATGACACCCAACCACCAGATATCGTAGTCATGGTATGTAGCCGTGGCAAGTAGGATCTGGATGGACTTAAGCATAGATCCTTAGAAAAGGTTTCAACATAATCCATACCTGGTCTATGATGCAAACCTTTAACAAGTCTAGCTTTGAAAGTCTCAACCTTTCCATGTACACCAAGTAATCTTCTCAAGATTTACTTGCTTCTGATGGGGATTCAACCCTTCAGATAAAGCAACCAAAGTCCATACTTTGTTGGTGTATAAGGATTCCATCTCAGATCGATTAGCATCCAGCCATTGTTACAGAGTCCCACTCCTGATGGCCAGCTCGAAACTAGTTGGGTCATCATCTCATGATGCAATCCTCGCTCCCACTGTCATAAAGATGTTGGAGATAGTGCCCTCAGAGTCAATTATTGGATCACAGGCACGTGATTGCAATGATTGAGGGAGGACCTATCCCGGTAGGACAGTCTTACTCGAGATGATAGTATGCTATCTGGTTTACCTTTATCATCGTGTACTGTTTTAGGTGACCTGACATGTCGCTATTACACGTTGATAGAGCCCCTAGGATTCTTGCTTGACTACCAGCAGTATGATGGCGATCATATACGTGGGAGCTGGTAGTCTATAAGCACATCCTTAAAAGGTCCCTAGTCGTAGGAGTTTCGAGACAGGGCATCGATACTCCATTAGTAGACTAGTGTATACAGTCGAGACCCCGACGAGGGGTGGTGGCCGGTCTCACAAGCCACTGGTGTCAGTTGGTTCACCTAAGATGTATACAGGTGCTCATTGGGTTATGAGTACACCGGACAGGACTCGCCGGGAACCTGCTAGTTGGGCTTATACCTGACGTCAGATAGCAGTTCCCTGGTGACATGTGCACAGGTTAGTTCATCGACCTGAGGATCGTCATTTATCTCGTGTGAGTTCCCACTGTGCTTTGATTACTACCCTACCACGGCTCAAAGGAGTCGTGCAAATAGGTTTTAGTTGGGTACAGTCCCGAGCCACATGGAGGCAGTGAGCGGATCTTCAGGGGTTCGTCTCTCCCGGTATTGGGGGTGAGGTCGCGCTGTGTCTAGGAGAGCCATTACGCAAAGCCCTCGGCCGAGGCAGGAGATTTACTGGTAGGTATTCCAGTAGTATCTCAGGGCGTTCTGGGCTACACTCCGACACGACTTGTACCGCTTTTGGGGGTCTGACTTTTACC
Source organism: Agapanthus africanus (assembly GCA_030015575.1). Classification (NCBI taxonomy): domain Eukaryota; kingdom Viridiplantae; phylum Streptophyta; class Magnoliopsida; order Asparagales; family Amaryllidaceae; genus Agapanthus; species Agapanthus africanus. The sequence goes on from CM057350.1 coordinate 252,122,977, forward strand.
AACCCCCTAGGCCCGACATGCGATGCTCATAGACGAACGGACCGGACTGTACGGATATTGTCACTGACAGGCTCAGTAGGGCGTCAGGATGAGTTCGCTCATCGACGTCCCTTTTGGTCAATAGCTGGTGGCCCGTCACGTATTGGCATATACCTCTGACGTGCTGGTGGTTAAATCCACAGCCATAGTATTGACGAGTCTTTAGAGTCCACCACACTTACAGTTACTCAAGCTTTCGGGCGAAACGCTGTAGAGGCCGTATGGAGATATGGCAGGGTCCGATCAGATACGCGCGGTATTGCACGGATCAGGATCGGACAGTTTTATACTAGTGGCCGTATAGTTATATGGCAGGGTTTGATCTGATACGTGCGGTATTGCACGGATCAGGATCGAACGGATTTTACTAGCCGGCTTTGGCTTAAGCCGGTCCTAGTCTAGTACAGTGTAGATTTTGTCTCATTGCATTTGTATCCGGTCGGAATACAGATGCGGGTGTGTATGCACAGTATCGGGTTTTCCTGTAATTTATTACGAGACCAGTTTTCTGGAGTTGCCAGTTTGCATTCCGTTCCGGCCGGTTTTTCTTTGTTCTTTCCCGGCCGGACTTTTCCGATGGAGGATGTTATTTGCAAGTTTGCAAATAACACTTTGTGGAGGATTTATTTGCAAAAGTATTGATTATGATATCTTTCATCCATGATGCATTTATTGTGACTAGAGAGGGTATGGTTTGGATGTAAGTTTGATATGATTATGTTTGTGATGTGGTCACCATTCTCTTTATCCTACACTCACCTCCCTTCATGCTTCATATTACCTCCTCCACCATTCTCATTTAGATGATAAGTTTTTCATGAGAGGAAAAAGAAAGAGAGAAGAAGAAGAAGAGAGCTTCATCTTGAGAGTTTCTTTCATGATCTCATTTTCTTGCTAGAAAAATGCAAGCACCATTTTTCTATTCTTGATTCCTCCATCACCATGGCAACAAACCCCAAATGAGACAAGCATCTTCTACACTACATTCTACAGCACATCTTGAGCATGTCGAGTTGCCGGCTTCATGCTCGAGTTGCCTCGGTATTGAGGTGGGAGCCCGTAAAAGACGCAGGCGATGTGGTGCCCTTTCCGGCGAGGAGGCGACGATATGGAGATAAGACTTTCCGCGGGAGATCGGGACGATGAAGAGAAGACCGGAGGACTCGGATCACTCGGTATACTTCTCACCCTATCTCTTGATTGCTAGCATTAGGTTAATGGTTACGATCCGGGTTTTCTTTGTCCGCGGTAGCGCCGGTTTCCGAGTAAGGAAATTTTTTGATTCCGCAATTTGGCCTCGAGTAAGACGGCCGGGGCGCTGCCGTGGCGCAACATGGTATCAGAGCCACGCCATTAACCTTACCTAGCTTCGTTTGATGTGTTTGCGTTTCCGATCGACCAAAATTTCCAAAAACCGTATTTTTCTAGCACAATCAGTTTCTGTCGAAATTTTTTGGAGTCTAAAAATTTTTCAGGTTATCTCAGAATGATGTGAAGGGAGTTCTAAGAATACTGCAAAAAGTTGGTGACATGATTCCTCCGTACGACCGCGGAAGCGCGGCCATAACCCCATTTTGGCCGCGCTTCCGCCGCAGGAGTGTGGGTTCGTGTGATTATTTTTTTGCAGTGGGCTTATGGGCTGTAATTTGGGGTTTTGGAATATTAAAATTGGGCCCAGGTTTTCTGTGAGTGCTACAGTTTTGATTGGGGGCCCACTTGTTAATTTTTGGTCAATCGAAAAATTTTAAACACATTATTTCACAGTATTTACATTATATCTGCGACCGTGAATGTCACTTGATCGGTAAATCCGGTCTAACTGCTATAGCCCGGTTAGACGGATTTGCGAACGTGACTTTCACGTTGATGTTCTATGTTTATGCTGTGATGTTGCGGATCGGTCGTGGGGGATAGCCTGGATGCAATGCTAGTGCAGTTTTGTTGTATTATGTACATTTGTTATTGCGGGGCGAGCGTCCGACATGTGGACTGCCGTCACTGCCTGTTTGTATTATTCTTTTGGGGCACGACCTGGTTGCGGTCGATGTACCCGGTGAATGTATATTTTACTTTCTGTACTAGGATTGCCCCGCGGTGGGGTGCACGGATAGCCGGGTTCTGGAGGGCAACAAGCCCGCATCTCATGGCATTGGGACGGAGGGGGCTTCAGTCTGGAATTGGCGGGCTGTTCGACGCACTCGTAGGGGGTACAGGTTGACCCAGGAGGGGTGCCCAAGTTACCGGATTCCATGAAGTGCTGGGTGGTCCATTCACGGAGCTGAAGGGGGCTGCCTCGCTTCAGGTTTTGGCGGGTGACTTGCCGCGCCCGTAGGGGTCTAGGATTTCATTGCACAGGCTATCCACACGACCAGGGGAACGTCGGGTTTCAGCAGCGGCTCTGTGAAACCCGAGGCTTCCAGATATCTGTATTGTTCTGTGATGCTGTACATTTCTGTGATGTTGCATTTTATCACGCCTTGAGCGAAATATAATATATTGGTATATATATTAGTAGATGTTGTATATTTTTTTCATCCACGCTAGTCCAGTCCCCGCTCTGTCGTTAGTAAGCTAACCTAACGAGTGATGACGGGACCCAGTGGCGAATGCGGATGGCATATACGTACGTCAGTATATTTTCGTTCTTTGTGGTGTGATCATTTGATGGGACTGCGTTGATTCGGATCAATGCAAGTTAAACAAACCTATTCTGATGTTGTTGGAACACTTTTCAAAAAGCTGTTATTGCAAGGACGTTCACTTTTGTTTTGCATCGTGGTATTCATTTGGAATATCCTGCTCCTCAGTCGACGAGGCAAGGGCCGAGATCCCTTCACCGGGAGTGACCCCTTGGACAGAAGTTTGCGTCAGGGCATTGACTTCACTATAGCCGATTACTTTTGCTTTGCATCGTGGTATTCAGTTGGAATATCCTGCACCTCATTCTACGGGGAAAGAGCCGAGATCCCTTCACCGGGAGTGACCTCTTTAGTAAAGGTTTTCGTCACTATATTTTCTAAAAAGTTATCCAGTTCCTTCAACGATATCAAGTTCATTACGTTAAAGGTTTTTTGCCAAAAACCAGTCGTAGCCCTCCGTCATTTCAGATTAGTATTACTTAGTATTCGTGCTGCGTTTGTCGTGCATTGCCGTGGCGTAGTGTTCGGTAGCTATGTAATGCTTTTCTGTCACATGGATAAGTGGATTGGTTAGGACAGTCGTGCGGTCTTGTTGGCATTGTCAAGGACTCGTACGGGTGGGTTTAACGCAATCAAGATAATGACGGGTAGAACTTGACTAGGACCTTTTGATTTGTTGCCATTGTCAAGGTCACTTGGGTCCTAGGGGTAAAAACATATATCGGGAGTTTCAAAAGAACTGAAACTTGCCAGACATGCGCATACCTTCTGGAGTGTGGTGACGTGAGTGGATTCCGTCACGTTATCATGCGGTGATAGTTGGATCCCGATTCCCACTGATGAGTTAGTTTACTCCTCGGGTGACCCCGACTAATTCTTCTTTCAGATTTGGAGGAGAATTTGAGATACAGTGGGAGGTTTCCAGATTAGATAAAGTGATAACCATTCTGATCTAGGTTAGAGTGCACGCTGAGTGTTTCTTTTCTCTCTCTCTTTGGCAGCGACCATTGACCCGACCCTGGATTTTGACTCAGTGACCAAGTTGACCGAACCTTCTTAACACTGGCTTTTGGATTGTCAGAGTTGCAAACCTCATCGCCACTCCTACTTTTACCCTTTTCTCCAGGACACCCCGTATTGCTACGAACGTCCACTTCCATTGGACAAAACCATCGTATGGTTAGATACGAACTCGAAGGACTTCGAGGATGGTTTCTGGTTCTGGAGAAAATGGATAGGATTATTCAGTTGTCTTTTCTTTTCACCTTCTCTCAGGTTGCGAGTACTCCTTGGTTTAGGAGTAGTACACCTATTACGCAAATTGGATAGTCTTCTTCCAAACCATAGGCTGGTGCCGACCGGTAGGGAATGAAGAAAACCAGTTAGCCTAAAACGGTGTACAGAAGGTATTAAGTTAAGACAAAGCAAGGGATTAGTAGGAGGGCAAAGTAAATTGCGACTGATATTCACGACCAAACCAAGTATTTCTTCGCCAATCCTAAATCACCTTTGTATTTCTCCAGGACACTCCGTATCACTACGAAGATCCACAGTTTATTGGATACTCCATCGTATGGTTATATACGAACTCGAAAGGAACTTGTTCCAGTTCGGGGATGGATTCTGGTTCAGGAGAAATAGGAATAAAGTACATTTAGGGGTCTTTTATCTTCACCTTCTCTCGCATTGCGAGTGTTCCTAGGATTAGGACAGTACACCCTTTATGCCTTTTGGATAGTCTTCTTCCAAACCATAGGCTGGTGCCGAACGGCAGGGAAGGAAGAAAACCATTTGGCCTAAAGGGGTGTACAGAAGGTAATGACTAAAGACATATGAAGGGATTAAGAAAGATGGCAAAGAATTACACGGTTACAGTTGTGAATCTGGATAATGGAAGAGGCATTACTTGGAATACCAGGATACCCCGACGAAACATTTCAATGTTTCAGTTTCACTGTGTACTGTTAATGGAAAACTGATTTCCCAGTTAGACACTTGCTCCAGGGTATGTATTTACATCTGTATGGTTTTACAGATGATGAGTGGGAGTAAGTTATTGGGAATTGGGTGATCATCCTCACTATATCGGGATTCATTGTAATCGATGATATTTGAGGAAGTCACCTGGGTTGTTTGCCGGACGGCAATTTTTTGGTTTTGAATATCCGCGGTTATGCACCAATTTCAAATTGATATATCTGTACGTCTATTTTCATAGAGTGAGATATACCTTTTGATATTATGTCAATGACATTTACCTATATCAGTGGATGGTTAGGTAAGGAGCATTAAACAGCGGTGTAATTCTTCTTAACCATAAGTACAGTTTTCAACCTGCGACGCACAGTGAAAGAGTTGTTAGACTCAGCGGACTTATACAGAGTATTGTATGTTGTCCAGGGTCCATCAGGACAGAGGGGTAGGTCCTCGTACTATATTCGGTTTACTTATGACTTCTCTAGTTTTTAGACAGGTGTTTCGTGGAAACACAGGGTCTAAGTTTTGAGGAGTTATAGGTATTTGAATAGAGTAGAGAACCAGGTATAGCAAGTATCGGGATTCTTCAAAGTGATCGAAGATGTAGATACTTGTGTATGGTGTTCAGTAGATAGTAATGATTAAGAGAAATTGCTTCTCTTTCAGGTTACTCATAATTGGAAGCATTCCTAAGTTGAGTAATGCTGATCGGCCTCCTTCCATTTAGTTTACATGCACTGGAGATAGTTGCATGATTTGAATCTGGTTCAATTGAATCAGTGCCTCTGGTTCTATATTGGATATAGAACAGTTCATATCTTAACGATGTTAAGGTACGGGGAGTTGTCCGGCTTATGCTTAAAACCAGACACTGGACAACTCAAGGCACGTTTCTGTAATGGTTGTTTGTGGGTTGACCCAGGCTATGACGAGGGTTGACTTTCTACCATCTGGATGAACAATAGCAATATTGTTCTAGACTCGCCACAGTTTTAATAAAAATGGATTTTTTCAGAAAACAGTAGTGGGAGTATGGTAGAACTGGAAGTAATTCAAGAACCACAAACGATTACTGAAGATTTGATAAGGAACCTAAAGATTCAATCTGATTTGACATTCCATTGGCCACTCCGCAGATAAGGTGGGTAACTTCAGGCACCCGAGAGGTACTACGGTAGCCTCAAGGACGGTGACAGGGAAGTTCTTGTTTACCCACAATTACCATTGCTGTTGTTCCAGGCTGCGAGACCCGGCAGGAGGATGAGTATAGCGTCGTTCTAAACTAGCTTTAGAACTGCACGTCTGTATGACTCTGCCAGAAGGTTGTCGTAGTCAGTGGGAGCAGCGGAAGCATTGGTGGACATCAGGCTTATGTCTATTTATAGACTAAAGCAGATGTAGCGGAGATAGATCATCTATTTCTGATGTGACAGTCATAGGTTTGACGTCATCAGAATAGGGGGTGGATCTGTTGAGAAGGTAGTAGGAAGTGATATTCCTATACTACGATCGGTTATACTTTGGTCGTCACACAGTGTTTTCTCCACAAGGGACTTGGATATTGTATCAGACATACTGGTTACTAGATCTATGGTTTTAGATCTAGATTTGGGTGGTTTCCCGATCTGGGTACCTTGACAGCATTCTATGAGTATTTAGAATGGACGACTCCTGACACGGTAGTGCACCTGCAGTTGATGGAGTCACCCTCTCTAAAGGTGTCTTATAGACTAAAGGGGAGAGGGATACTCATGATTGGCAGATCACTTGCTTAGGCAATTGAGTCAATCATGAGATGTCAAGTACCGCACCAGATGTTGTTCTTGCACTAGATGCAATAAGTTGATATTGATCCAATCCTGGAGAAACAGTCGGAAGCAGTCTTAGAACATAAGTCGATGTTCTAGGGATATGATAACGACAGCCTCATTTGGGAGACAGTTATCATTCCAGGCTTCCAAGGTGACATGGACGACAAGGAGGTTGTCAGAGTTATAGTTTTCCTTCTGACGAGGGGCAGTATTTTGGACAGGTGGTCCAAGGCAATACTGAGGGTGGCATGGCGCAGGATACTGATTAAGTTCAGTTGACGATACAGTCTAAGAAGTTTGGATTTGAAGTTCATTTATGAGCTAGGTCCCATCAGACATCCAGACATTCTAAGACAGGTATTGCTCATTTCGGGAGATGGCTTTCTCCGCGAACTTGAGATATAGAGAGACATAGAAAGAAACATCACAGCGGATCCACTCACTGAGGCTATTCCTCGAACGCAATAGTTTCGCAAACGAGCTTTGTGAGACTGACTAGTAGAGGAGTTGGGTGTTCGGTATCACACGGGCTGTGAGTATGCGGCATCGCAATAATTAGCCTTGAGTGCAAGTGGGAGATTGTTGGAGATAGTGCCCTCAGAGTCAATTATTGGATCACAGGCACGTGATTGCAATGATTGAGGGAGGACCTATCCCGGTAGGACAGTCTTACTCGAGATGATAGTATGCTATCTGGTTTACCTTTATCATCGTGTACTGTTTTAGGTGACCTGACATGTCGCTATTACACGTTGATAGAGCCCCTAGGATTCTTGCTTGACTACCAGCAGTATGATGGCGATCATATACGTGGGAGCTGGTAGTCTATAAGCACATCCTTAAAAGGTCCCTAGTCGTAGGAGTTTCGAGACAGGGCATCGATACTCCATTAGTAGACTAGTGTATACAGTCGAGACCCCGACGAGGGGCGGTGGCCAGTCTCACAAGCCACTGGTGTCAGTTGGTTCACCTAAGATGTATACAGGTGCTCATTGGGTTATGAGTACACCGGACAGGACTCGCCGGGAACCTGCTAGTTGGGCTTATACCTGACGTCAGATAGCAGTTCCCTGGTGACATGTGCACAGGTTAGTTCATCGACCTGAGGATCGTCATTTTTCTCGTGTGAGTTCCCACTGTGCTTTGATTACTACCCTACCACGGCTCAAAGGAGTCGTGCAAACAGGTTTTAGTTGGGTACAGTCCCGAGCCACATGGAGGCAGTGAGCGGATCTTCAGGGGTTCGTCTCTCCCGGTATTGGGGGTGAGGTCGCGCTGTGTCTAGGAGAGCCATTACGCAAAGCCCTCGGCCGAGGCAGGAGATTTACTGGTAGGTATTCCAGTAGTATCTCAGGGCGTTCTGGGCTACACTCCGACACGACTTGTACCGCTTTTGGGGGTCTGACTTTTACCAACCCCCTAGGCCCGACATGCGATGCTCATAGACGAACGGACCGGACTGTACGGATATTGTCACTGACAGGCTCAGTAGGGCGTCAGGATGAGTTCGCTCATCGACGTCCCTTTTGGTCAATAGCTGGTGGCCCGTCACGTATTGGCATATACCTCTGACGTGCTGGTGGTTAAATCCACAGCCATAGTATTGACGAGTCTTTAGAGTCCACCACACTTACAGTTACTCAAGCTTTCGGGCGAAACGCTGTAGAGGCCGTATGGAGATATGGCAGGATCCGATCAGATACGCGCGGTATTGCACGGATCAGGATCGGACAGTTTTATACTAGTGGCCGTATAGTTATATGGCAGGGTTTGATCTGATACGTGCGGTATTGCACGGATCAGGATCGAACGGATTTTACTAGCTGGCTTTGGCTTAAGCCGGTCCTAGTCTAGTACAGTGTAGATTTTGTCTCATTGCATTTGTATCCGGTCGGAATACAGATGCGGGTGTGTATGCACAGTATCGGGGTTTTCCTGTAATTTATTACGGGACCAGTTTTCTGGAGTTGCCAGTTTGCATTCCGTTCCGGCCGGTTTTTCTTTGTTCTTTCCCGGCCGGACTTTTCCGATGGAGGATGTTATTTGCAAGTTTGCAAATAACACTTTGTGGAGGATTTATTTGCAAAAGTATTGATTATGATATCTTTCATCCATGATGCATTTATTGTGATTAGAGAGGGTATGGTTTGGATGTAAGTTTGATATGATTATGTTTGTGATGTGGTCACCATTCTCTTTATCCTACACTCACCTCCCTTCATGCTTCATATTACCTCCTCCACCATTCTCATTTAGATGATAAGTTTTTCATGAGAGGAAAAAGAAAAAGAGAAGAAGAAGAAGAGAGCTTCATCTTGAGAGTTTCTTTCATGATCTCATTTTCTTGCTAGAAAAATGCAAGCACCATTTTTCTATTCTTGATTCCTCCATCACCATGGCAACAAACCCCAAATGAGACAAGCATCTTCTACACTACATTCTACAGCACATCTTAAGCATGTCGAGTTGCCGGCTTCATGCTCGAGTTGCCTCGGTATTGAGGCGGGAGCCCGTAAAAGACGCAGGCGATGTGGTGCCCTTTCCGGCGAGGAGGCGACGATATGGAGACAAGACTTTCCGCGGGAGATTGGGATGATGAAGAGAAGACCGGAGGACTCGGATCACTCGGTATACTTCTCACCCTATCTCTTGATTGCTAGCATTAGGTTAATGGTTACGATCCGGGTTTTCTTTGTCCGCGGTAGCGCCGGTTTCCGAGTAAGGAAATTTTTTGATTCCGCAATTTGGCCTCGAGTAAGACGGCCGGGGCGCTGCCGTGGCGCAACAAAAGAAACCGAAGTATCTCTCAGGTGGGTGAGGAACCCTGCTAGATCGGCGGAGAGGCTAAGGTTCGTTGGAAACTATTGAATCATTTGGTTCTATCAAATCATCAGCTGCAATTTGTATAGCTGGAACATTTCCAATTCTACATAACAGTCTTTGCCTCGAGCTTGTCCGGATTTTGTTTTCAGACATAAGCCGTACAACCCCAAATCTTAACAAGCTTAAGATACAGGCTCTTCCCTTTCCATATCACATATGAAGTGGTAGGCAACTGATTTGATTTGAACCCTTATTCAATAGGTATGCAGCTTCTCAAGTGCATAACTCCCTAAAGGAAATAGGAAACTCAGTAGTACTCATCATAGAGCACACCATATCATATAGGGTGCTATGGCTCCACCCCGATACACCGACGTGCTGTGGTGTATACGGAGGAGTAATGCTGAGAGAGAATCTCATTCTCCTTTAGAATAGTCCAGGAATTCCGTGCTCAAGTATTCTCCTCCTTGATCACATCAAAGGACATAAACTTTTACCCGTATTTGTTGGTTCTCTACTTCTAACTTATATTCTGTGAATATCTCAAAAGCTTCGGACCTGTGTTTCAACAGAAACATACGTCTGAATCTTGAGAGATTATCAGAGAATGTAATGAAGTAGAAAGAACCGATCTTGGCATGTGTAGACAGGGGACCTTACATACATCAACATGTATCAATCCCAAGAGTTCACTAACTCTTTCTCTGTTTCCAATAAACAGAGCTATGGTCATCTTATCTTTGTGACATGACCGGCAAGTTTCACAAGATGTAAATTCAAACTAATTTTAAATATGCATCTATATGTAACTTAGCTAGTCGGGTCGCATTGATATGACCTAGTCTACAATACCTTAAGAAGGATTCGTTCATTTCTGAACTCTTCATCTTGTGTGTGTTCCGTATACTAAGAACTGTAGTTTGATTTAGAACGACAATGCTTTTAGATAACGTGCCTGAACCGATCAACTCTTGATATAGGAAATGTTCAAAACATTATCCAACAATACAAAATTATATCCTTTCTTTACTAATAAAGAGACTGATATGATTTTGTATATCAGGTTCGGTATCTAATAACATTTGTTCAGAATCAATGTATTCTGGTAATACAGGGTGACAGTGACCAACAGACTTGGCTGCAACACTTGCACCGTTTTCTGTCTCATGAAACTTATCACCCGTTCTCAGTCCTCTACCTATCTGTAGCCCATGTAACAGATTATATATACGGGATCCTGATCCGGTATCACATACCCAGGACGTAAAGGATACTGAGAAACAGTTCTCTGTAATGAACACACCCGAAGATGATGCATCAACATGCACTTTCTTCGTTTGGGCAGCATGGGAAATCTGGTATTCCTCAATTTCCTGCTCTGTCTTATAACAATTATAAGTTGGAGCGGGACCAACGTTCCCCAGCTCAGTATAACAAGCGGGTTCGGTCAATATATCCGTATTATTATCTTGATTAAGGCGTGATATGGTCGCTACCTGGAGAGAGAGAGAGAGAAGAAAACACTCAGCGTATGCTCTTGCAAGATTAGATTGGTTATCTAATATATCTAATAAGGATGTCTCCTACTGTTTTAATCAAATCTTCCTTCAAACCCTAAAAGGAAAGACTAGCCGGGATTAATTACACGCTACAAGTTCGCCAATCTTTCAGCCAGGCCAGGGTCGGTACTTTGAGGGAGGTCCCCCGTGCTATCGCACGAACCTAATTAAAGTAAACCACGTTTTCCCAGAGGCGTAACCCCGTTAACACCTTTCTATACACCTACTTGATCGGCTAATTGTAATGTGTAAAACTCTCCCAGGAGTAACTTTTACTCGCAGCGGGTATCGGGATCCAACTATCTCATAGAAGGTATGCAATCTCATTGCAAATTTCAACACTTGAAATTCCCAATAATATTTTGCCCCTAGCATCTTATGACCTTGGCTAAGGTCTGTAGGGTTCCTAAGCACACAAGTGAGGTCTTACAAGGCATCAACCATGCCAATTTCAAAAATTATGGGTGCCGAGAAACCCTAATACGGACCATTGGCTAGAAATCTAGGCGAAAATATAATCTAGTTAACAACTTAACTACAAAGAAACGGAAATACAACCTTTGTAGATCCGGTGCTCCACCTCCATAGCTCCGCAACGAAGTCCCTTTGCTGTCCAAATGAATTCCCGGGCTCTAGCGTCGGCTTCGTCGGAGAAATGGCGAGCTAGGTCGTCGATGTCCATGCCGAAGATGATCTACGTCGAGGCATCGCTAAATCAAGCTCCACCTTCACCAAGTCATAAAAACTTGTGAAGGAAACACACTCTACTACTTGGCAAGAGGTAGAGGATGAAGAAATAGGAAGTGGGTAGACTTTAGAATTGGATTTCTCACTCATTTCCATCAATCACCATTGATGGAGCTTGCTTTCTTCAAGTGAAGAAAGGAAGAAGAAGAAGAATTATGTTATGATAAGTTCTTTTCTAAAAAGAAAATAATAAGAATACTTATCATCTCCTAACCCTAGTTAAGTGTAGAGAGTAGACCATGGTTTGTTTAAATGGTTAGGGTTAAGCATGAAGACAAAATGGTTACAAAGTCAAACCTTCATGAAGATTCAATTACAAAACAAATCATGCCACCATTTTATTTTCATGCCATTTAATTTCCAAAAAGAATAAACAAATAAATAAATGAATAACTAAGTAATGGATAAATAAAACCCTAATCATTAGTTTAACCATGGTTTATTCTTTACACTTAACCAAGTAAACACGCATCATCAAACATGATACAATCATTTGCACAAAAACAATATCACATATACAACTTGTACATCCAAGTGAGAAAATCCATTTAAAGTGAACCAATACTAGTTAATGCAAAGTAATATATTAAATATATAATTATACATTAAATCATTAAATCAACACTTGATTTAACGATCCGGTCATATCGCATATAACCGACTAGTATCCTATGTATCGGCTTGTCGAATCAACCCTTGATTCGATAACTAGGTTATATCGCATACAACCAATCGATACATTCATCGCGAGAATAGAATGCGGTATCACATACACGTATTATTCTCGGTCCCGCACATATCTCATATGCGCTCCTATTTCGTTTCGCTTGAGCCAGGAAACCTCTGTATAGGACTCTAAAGACTCGTCAATACGCCGGCAGCGGATGATGATCATATCAAACATCCATAAGCCGCAAGCGGTCTGCTAAACGTAACGGCCACCCGGGTATTGAGCGATCATAAGATCGACGAGCAAGCCCGCTCACACTCCAGTGAATCCAACCAGTAACACTACCGTACAGTCCGGTCTGATCGTCTGATATGTCGCATATCTCGCCTAGGGGTGGTAAACGTCAGACCCCAATAGCTCGATAAGTCGTGTTGATATGAGATCTATAACAATTCGAGAAGCTACTGGTAACACTTACCAGTAAATCTCAGCAACCCTGGCCAGGGATTTCCTGTTATAGCCAATCGAACACAGCGCAACATCAACCCCCTATACCGGGAGAGACGAATCCCCTCCTATCGCTCATTGCCTCCATGTGACTCGGGACTGTACCCAAAAACCACCGTTTTGCACGCCCTCTTGGACGTGGTAAGATGGAAATCAAAGCACAGTGGGAACCACACAAGACTCTATGACGATCTCGGGTCAACAGACTACTCTGTACCAGTGTCACCAGAGAACTGCCATCTGACGTAAGGTATAATACCATCTGGGAGTTCTCGGCGAGTCCGTCCAGTGTACCCAGTCTCCACTGAGCACCCGTATATCTTCTCTGATGTCAAACACCAATGGATATGGGATCATCCATCGCCCATCTGTATGGGTCGAGAAGGTACACGCTAGTCTACTCTGGTATATCGATGTCCCGTCTCGATACACCCACGACTAGGGACTTTGAAGGATGTACTTATGGACTACCATGTCCCCACTAGTATGATCCGCATCATAGTCCAGGTAGTCAAGTACACATCCTAAGGGCTTTACCAACATGTAACAGGGAGACAATCAGTGTACACGTTAAGGTAAAGATCAACCAGATAGCATACTATCATGTCGAGCAAGAAAGTCCTCCCTATATATGTCCCAGCATCCACTACAATATACATCCTATGTATAGTAATGGCCTCTAGGGCATACATATAACTAACAAGGTCAACAAATCATAAGTGCTAGCCAAGTTCAACCCGTCATTTCCCGATTGAATTAAACCCACCCGCACGACCCTTGGCTAAGGTCAACAAAGTCGCACGACTACCCTAACTCAATCGCATCATATGCTTATACAGATAAGCACTAATCAGCTACCGCACACTATGCCTTGGCTAAGGTCAACAAACGTAGCACGAATACTAACCAGTACTTATCTGAAATGACGGAGGGCTACGACGGGTTTTTCAGAAAACCCTTTGCGTAATGAACTTGATATCGTCGTAGAATCGAGTGATTTTAAAATGGAGTGTTTTTGAGGCTTTTCTAGTTTTGCTAAAGGGGTCACTCCCGGTGAAGGGATCGCGGTCCTTTCCTTATCGAATAAGGTGCTGGATGTTCTACAAGGAACACCGCTATGCAAAGCAAGAACTAGAGCTACCAGTTTTTATAAACAAGTTTCTACAACATCTTAGGTTTCTTTTATTTCATTAATCACATTAATGAAGTCCCATTTTATTATGCTTCACAAGCATCTCTTTTGAAACGAAATCTGCAATATAACATATATCTCAAATATATAATATAAGCATTCGTCACAGGCAGTAATATGATCTCATCACAGAACATTGCAGCAGAAGAACATATTTGAAATATTGGATATACTAGGACGTCCGTGTTTTCAATACGAGCCTGTATAAAACACGGATTCCACGGTCACGATGAATAGCCAAACCCACATCCCTAGACCCCTACGAGAGCGGCAAGTAACACTGCCAATTCTAGGGTTAGGAGACCCGGTCTCGACTCCTCGAGATGGTCTCCCACTGGACCCTAGAACCCGGTTACTTGTGCTCCCCGCCTTGGGTCTACCTAATGCGGAAAAGTAAATAATATACAAGGGTGACATCTTCCGCTACCTGGAAGTGCCCCAATAAAAGAATATTACATACAAATGAATTTTACATGAATGAAAAAAAAAAAACTCTCATCTCACATAAAACCCCCGGCTATTCAAACGCGACGATCCAATACAACATATCACAGCCACACATAATATATCATATCATCAACGTAAACAAGTATGCGTATCCCGATTGTCGTTGATGTATAGCAACGAAGCCGGCGATACCCCACATACTACGCTTACGGTCACAGAAAAGAAAGTGTAAAACTACAACAGTTGGAATCCGCAACTTCCTTAGACATCACATGCCTAACCAAATGAATTCCTTAGACATCACATGCCTAACAATTATAAACCCCGCATTTTAGTCTCATTATCGAAAACTCTTTTCAATATCAAGTCGGACAATTCAACAAGATTCCCGACGTCCTGATCGAATGCTCGTTGCAAACTTTAGTAGACGGCTGCACCCCTGGATGCCGTCGACGAAGTGCACTAAGGCGGAACACCGCTACCGCGAGCACCCGAACGGATGCTTTCGGCGACGGGGTTCTCCTACAGTCACTTGGTCGGGGCTAAGAGGTGTAGCTGTCTATTAAGTTTTCCCGGCGAGTATCCGCGTACGCTACGTGATTGCGACGGACTTTTGATCACATCAAAATTCCGTGGCAACCGATCATCTGAGACTAAACTGCTATGTTTATAATATTCAAATTAGTTATCTCATAACTACCTGTGGATTCCAAATATTGTATCACATTCCAGATAAATAGAAAAAGTTAAACTTTCCGATCGAATCATCAAACACCCAAGATTTCCCCAATATATCTCAACACTTGAAATCAGTTTAGAAACATCCATTACATGCCACAGTAGCAATGGTCCAGCCGTAGAAGGGTCAAGCCAACGCCTCACATGTGGCACGCCGTACTGCCCCAAACCCTAAGGTTCAAAAGGCAGTTCAAGACGGTCACATAATCGAGTTAAGCTTTGTTGTCTTCTAGAGGGTCCACTGCGTTACTTGCACGACTTAGAACGTTCTTAAACACGAGGAAAAAATCCAACTTTTGAAAAAAATTTCCGACAGGGGAAAAAGTGAGTTATTGATATCCGTTCGAACTTTTTAACAGTTTCTAAAAGTTATCCGGACAAAACACATAGACAAAATTAGACAATCCGATCGAATAATTGAATCCCCAAAACAACCCCAGAAAAACTCAACTGTTGAGTAAAAACAAAAATTTCCAGAAGACTCAGCACTTCAAGACAAGAATTACTGTGTAAGCCACGTGGTGTAACTCAGCCAAATGGCCGCGGAACCGCCGCTAATACCAGGGATAGGCCGCGGTTCCGCACCTCACTTGTCGAGTTAAAACCACGTTCTTCACAGTATCTCATAGAATTCCCTGCTGAATTTTTTGGCAATTTTTAATTTGCAAAAATCTAAACTTTCAGAAAATTTCCAGAGAAGGGGTTTGTTCGGGTTTTCCGGGTTCGATCGGATTTCAAACTTCGTCTAGACTTCGCCTAAAGCTCTAGCTTGGCTCTGATACCAATGTAGGGTTGCTAGGCACGCGCACAAGGGTCTACGAGGCATCAACCATGCCCGATTTAAAATTTAGCCGTGCCGAACAACCCGAATACGGAACTTTAAACTAGAGATTAGGCGAAAACAAGCATGCTAAACATTTTAACACTAAGTGAGAGGGATTACAACCTTTGTAGATCTGGTCCTTCACTTCATATGCTCCGTGTTGTGGTCCCTTTGCTGCGATCAACGGGATCCGGACTCTCGAGAGGTTCCACGAAGAGAAAGACGCAACCTTTGCTTCCGATCTTCGATACTAAGATGATCTACCTTGAATTTTCTTTAACACAAGCTAACACTCATGAAATGATGTGAACACCCTCATCTAAATGGCAAGGGAAGATGAGGATGATGAAGTAGGATTTTTGCTCTCTTTATTTATCCTTTTCTCATATTTATCCATCACAAAAATCAAAGCAAGAAACCATTTCAAGCAAAGAAGAAGAAGGAAGAAGATGATGAACAATATTAGAATCCTTTTGTGATGAATAGGAAAAGAAATGATATGATGAATAATGTAACCATGGTCAAACTAACCCTTGTAGAGATTTGACTAAGGTTAAAGGTTTGGTTAGGTTAAGGAAATATCTAGCATAATATCTTAACAAAGACAAAGAAAGAAAGCTTCTAGAAACTTCTAGAAAACCTTAACCCTAATCAAACCCTAACCATGTTTAATCTCTACTAAACAAGTTGCATTAGTTATCATATCATGTTACAATATTATATATCACATATATAATATTTATCGTAACAAAATAAAATAATACAATTAACATATATCGCATATATATCAATGTATCCGAGTGAGAAAAAGAATCTTTTAGTGAGCAAATATTAGTTAATGCAATTTAATATATCATATATATTATTATACATTAAATTATCGAATCAACACTTGATCCGACAATCCGGCTATATCGCATATAACCGACTAATATTTATCCGTACCGATTCATCGAATCAACACTTGATTCGATGACCCGGCTGATATCAAATATCGCGAGAATACAATACGGTATCACATATCGCATTATCCTCGGTCCCGCACATATCACATATGTGCTCCTACTCCGTTTTGCCTGAGCCAAGAATCCTCTGTGTAGGACTCTAAAGAATCGTCAATACGCCGGCAGTAGGTGATGATCATATCAATCACCCACAAGCTGCAAGCGGTCAGCTAAACGTAACAGCTACCCAGGTATTGAGCGCTCAGAAGATCAACAAGCAAGCCTGTACATTCTCCTGTGAATCCAAACAGTAACACTCCCGTAAAGTCCGGTCTCGTCGTCTGATATGTCGCATATCTCGCCTAGGGGTGGTAAACGTCAGACCCCAGTAGCTCGATAAGTCATGTCGATATGAGGTCTATAACAGTTCGAGAAACTACTGATAACACTTACCAGTAAATCTCAGCAACCCTGGCCAGGGATTTCCGGTTATAGCCAATCGAACACAGCACAACATCAACTCCCTATACCGGGAGAGACGAATCCCCTCCTATCGCTCATTGCCTCCATGTGATTCGGGACTGTACCCAAAAGCCACCTTTTTGCACGCCCTCTTGGACGTGGTATGATGGAAATCAAAGCACAGTGGGAATCACACAAGACTCTATGACGATCTCGGGTCGACAGACTACTCTGTACCAGTGTCACCGGAGAACTGCCATCTGACGTATGGTATAATACCATCTGGAAGTTCTCGGCGAGTCCGTCCAGTGTACCCAGTCTCCACTGAGCACCCGTACACCATCCTTGATGTCAAACACCGATGGATATGGGATCATCCATCGCCCATCATATGGGTCAAGATGCGTATATGCTAGTTTACTCTGGTGCATCGATGCCCTGTCTCGATACACCCACGACTAGGAACAATTATAGGATGTACTCGTCGACTACCGTGGCCCCACTAGTATGATCTCATCATAGTCCCAGTAGTCGAGTACATATCCTAAGGGCTTTATCAACATGTAATATAGAGACAATCAGAGTACATGTTAAGATAAAGTACAACCAAATAGCATACTATCATGTCGAGCAAGAAAGTCCTCCCTATATATGTCCTAGCATCCACTACAATATACATCGTATGTACAGTAATGGCTTCTAGGGCATACATATAACTAACACCATCGCCTATCTGTATGGGTCGAGAAGGTATACGCTAGTCTACTCTGGTATATCGATACCCCATCTCGATACACCCATGACTAGGGACCTTGAAGGATGTACTTATGGACTACCATGTCCCTACTAGTATGATCTGCATCATAGTCCAGGTAGTCAAGTACACATCCTAAGGGCTTTTCCAACATGTAACAGAGAGATAATCAGTATACACATTAAGGTAAAGAGTAACCAGATAGCATACTATCATGTCGAGCAAGAAAGTCCTCCCTATATATGTCCAAGCATCCACTACAATATACATCCTATGTATAGTAATGGCCTCTAGGGCATACATATAACTAATAATCTCCCACTTGCACTAGGGCCATCCGATAGCAGTGGTCGCAGTATCTCATACTCAACCATCCCATAATAGTCTCTCTTTGGGAAAAGGCCTTTGTGAGTGGATCCGCCGTGTTGTCCTCTGAGTCTACTCTCCTAACCTTGATCCCCTAGGAGATCAACCATCTCCATGATCAGGTGATACTGCCTTAGAATATGTCTGGATCACTGATGGGACCGGCGTTCCTTGGCATAAGCCACAACTCCATTGTCTCACAATGGTTGGAATGTAGTTCATCTCATGAACCATTATACACCCAAACATCCTCTTTGGTAGCATCTTGAGTAGCGATGTATCCTGCCTTTATCATCTAGTTAGCCACGGTATCTAGCTTGGAACTCTTCCAACATACCGTCCCTCCACTGAGGGTAAAGACAATGCCTGTGACTGACATTCAGTCGTCTTTATCACCCTGGAACCATTTCAGTGATTCTCCCCAGGGTCGATTAATACCGTCTCACTACAACTAGTGAGAATCCTAACATCCATTTAGATCTATCTCATAGATCCAAAACCCAGGATTTAGTAGGTATCACTTTGATCCTATTGGAGAATCCTTGTGATAAGCGGAGATTGATCGAGCGTAGCATAGGAAACTCCTTTCTTAACAAGAGTATGTCATCCACGTACTCTACGAGGATCGCCACCATACTCCCTACTACCTTTTTTTTATACAAGGTTCATCTACCATTTTGATGATGTCAAACTCTTTGACTAACACATCAAAACAGATGTTCCAACTCCGCGAAGTCTGCTTTATCCTATAAAGCATCTTGCACACGTTTCCACTGCTCCCACTGTCTACGAAGCCCTCTGGCTGTGTACTTATAGACGCTCTCTTCTAAAACATCATTTAGAAAAGCTGTCATGACACCCAACCGCCAGATATCGTAGTCATGGTACGTAGCCGTGGCAAGTAGGATCCGGATGGACTTAAGCATAGCCACTGGAAAAGGTTTCATCATTATCCCCGCCTGGTCGATGAAGAAAACCTTTAACAAGTCTAGTTTTGAAAGTCTTAACTTTTCCATCTACACCAAGTAATCTTCTCAAGATATACTTGCTCCTGATGGGGATTTAACCCTTCAGATATAGCAACCAAAGTCCATACTTTGTTGGTGTACATGGATTCCATCTCAGATCGCTAAGCATCCAGCCATTCTTACAGAGTCCCACTCCTGATGTCCAGATCGAAACTAGTTGGGTCATCATCTCATGATGCAATCCTCGCTCCCACTGTCATAGAGAAACCGAAGTATCTCTCAGGTGGGTGAGGAACCCTACTAGATCGGCGGAGAGGTTGAGATTCGTTGGAAACCATTGAATCCTTTGGTTCTACCAAATCATCAGCTGTAGTTTGTATAGCTGAAACCATTCCAGTTATATATAACTGATCTTGCCTCGAGCTTGTCCGGATTATGCTTTTAGACATAGCCCGGACAGCCCCAAATCTTAACCATCTTAAGACATGGGCTCTTCCGCTTCCATATCACATATGAAGTGGTAGGCAACTGATTTGATCAGAACCCTATTCAATAGGTATGCAACTTCATAAGTGCATAACTCCCAAAAGGAAATAGGTAACTCAGTAGTACTCATCATAGAGCACAACATATCACATAGGGTGCAATTGCTCCGCCCCGATATACCATCGTGCTATGGTGTATACGGAGGAGTAATGCTGAGATAGAATCTCATTCTCCTTTAGAATAGTCCAGGAATTCCGTACTCAAGTATTCTCCTCCTTGATCTCATCAAAGGACATAATACTTATACCCGTATTGGTTCTTTACTTCTAAATCATATTCTGTGAATATCTCAAAAGGTTCGGGCTTGTGTTTCAACAGGAACATATGTCTGAATCTTGAGAGATTATCAGAGAATGTAACGAAGTACAAAGAACCAGTCCTGGCATATGTAGACAGGGGACCTACATACATCAACATGTATCGTCCCAAGAGTTTATTAACTCTTTCTCTGTTTCCAATAAACAGTGCTATGGTCATCTTATCTTTGTGACATGACTGGCAAGTTTCACAAGATGTAAATTCAAACTGATTTAAATATGCATCTAAATGTAACTTCAGCTAGTCAGGTCGCATTGATATGACCTAGTCTACAATACCTCAAGAAAAATTCGTTCATTTCTGAACTCTTCCTCTTGTGTGTGTTCCGTATACTAAGAACTGCAGTTTGATTTAGAACATTAATGCTTTTAGATAACGTGCCTGAACCGATCAACTTTTGATATAGGAAATGTTCAAAACATTATCCAACAACACAAAATTATATCCTTTCTTTACTAATAAAGAGACTGATATGATTTTGTATACCAGGTTCGGTATCTAATAACATTCGTTCAGAATCAATGTATTTGGAATACAGGGTGACAGTGACCAACAGACTTGGCTGCAACACTTGCCCCGTTTTCTGCCTCATGAAACTTATCACCCGTTCTCAGTTCTCTACCTTTCTGTAGCCCTATGTAACAGATTACATTTCTGGGATCCTGATCTGGTATCATATACCCAGGACGTAGAGTATACAGAAAAACAGTTCTTTGTAATGAACACACCCGAAGATGATGCATCAGCATGCACTCTCTTCGTTTGGGTGGCACGGGAATTCTGGTAATCCCTTATATCCTGCTCTGTCTTATAACAATTATAAGTTGGAGCGGGACCAACGTTCCCCAGCTCAGTATAACAAGCGGGTTCAGTCAAATATCCGTATTATTATCTTGATTAAGGCGTGATATGGTCGCTACCTGGAGAGAGAGAGAAGAAAACACTCAGCGTGCGCTCTTGCAAGAATAGATTGGTTATTATCTTATCTAATCAGGATGGCTCCCACTGGTTTTTATCAAATCTTCCTTCAAACCCTAAAAGGAAAGACTAGCCGGGATTAATTACACACTACAAGTTCGCCAATCTTTCAGCCAGGCCAGTGTCGGTACTTTGAGGGAGGTCCCCCGTGCTTTCGCACGAACCTAATTACTGTAAACCTCGTTTTCCCAGAGGCGTAACCCCGTTGACACCTTTGTAGACACCTACTTGATCGGCTAATTGTAATGTGTAAAACTCTCCCAGGAGTAACTCTTACTCGCAGCGGGTATCGGGATCCAACTATCTCATAGAAGGTATGCAATCTCATTGCAAATTTCAACACTTGAAATTCCCGATAATATTTTGCCCCTAGTGTGCCATGACCTTGACAGAGGTCAACAAACCATAGTGCACTAGTCAAGTTCAACCCGTCATTTCTTGATTGAATCAAACCCACTCGCACGACCCTTGACAGAGGTCAACAAGGTCATACGACTACCCTAATCCAATCACATCACATGCTATACAGATAATTACTAGTTAGCTACCGCACACTACGCCTTGACAGAGGTCAACAAACGCAGCACGAATACTAAATAGTCTTTATCTGAAATGACGGAGGGCTACGACAGGTTTTTCTGAAAACCTATTGCGTAATGAACTTGATATCGTTGTAGAATCAAATGAAGTTTTGAAATGGAGTGATTTTGAGGCTTTTCTAGTTTTGCTAAAGAGGTCACTCCCGGTGAAGGGATCGTCGGCCCTTTCCTCGTCGAATGAGGTGCGGGATATATCATATATATCGCTGTGCAAAGCAGAAACTATAGAAGCAATCAAAAACAAACCGAGTGTGTAGCATCTGCCAGTTATTGCTAAAGGAGTCACTCCCGGTGAAGGGATCTCGGTCCTTTCCTCATCGAATAAGGTGCAGGGTATATCATATATACCGCTGTGCAAAGCAAGAACTGTAGCTACCTGTTTTATTTTTGAAATTCGATTCTACAGCATCTTTAGGTTTTTTTTATTTCATTAATCATATTAATGAAGTCCCATCATTTAAGTACCTAAACATCACAGATAAATACGACGTACACTTATGCCATCCGCATTCGTCTCTATGTCCCCTCGTGCACCGTTAGGTTAGGTAACTAACGGCAGAGCGGGGCAGGGCTAGCGCGGGTGTAAAACATAAGTAACGTCTATATAATATATCATATATACTATATAAAGTATCCATCACAGAACATATCACATGATCACATCACAGATATCGCAGCAGAAGAATCATATGAAATATTGGATATACTAGGACGTCCGTGTTTTCAATACGAGCCAGAATAAAACACGGATTCCACGGTCGTGATGAATAGCCAATCCCACACCCCCAGACCCCTACGAGAGCGGCAAGCAACCCTACCAATTCTAGGGTTAGGAGACCCGGACTCGACTCCTCGAATTGGTCTCCCACTGGACCCCAGAACCCGGTTACTTGTGCTCCCCTCCTTGGGTTTATCCTAGTGCAGAAAAGTAAATAATATACAAAGGGTGACATCTTCCGCAACCTGGAAGTGCCCCAATAAAAGAATATTACATACAAGTTTTTACATGAATGAAAATGAAAAACACTCATCTCATATAAAACCCCCCGGCTATTCAAACACGACGATCCAATATAACATATCCAGCAACACATAACATCACATGTCATCAAGTAGGTAGATATGCGCATCCCAATTGTCGTTGACATATAGCAACGAAACCGGCGATATCACATATTACACTTACGGTCACAGAAAAAAAAGTGTAAAACTACAACAGTTGGAATCCGCAACTTGCATAGACATCGCATGCCTAATCAAATGAATACCTTAGATATCACATGCCTAACAATTATAAACCCCGCATTTTTGTCTCAAAATCGAAAACACTTTTCAATATCAAGTCGGGCAATTTAACAAGATTCCCGACATCCTGATCGAATGCTCGTCGCAAACTTTAGTAGGCGGCCGCACCCCCGATACCGTCGACGAAGTGCACCAAGGCGGAACACCGCTGCCGCGAGCACCCGAACGGATGCTTTCGGCGACGGGGTTCTCTTACAGTCACTTGGTCGGGGCTATGGAGCGAGGTTGTCTATTAAGTTTACCCGGCGAGTATCCGCGTACGCTACGTGATTGCGACGGACTTTTGATCACATCAAAATTCCGTGGCAACCGATCAAGTGAGACTAAACTGCTATGTTTATAACATTCATTCAGTTATCTCATAACATACTTGTGAATTCCAATTATTGTATCGCATTCCAGATAAATAGAAAATGTTAAACTTTCCGATCGAACGGTCAAACACCCAAGTTTTCCCGAAACAGCTCAACTCATGAAATAAGTTCAAAGACATTCACTTCGTGCCTCAGTACCAACGGTCCAGCCGTAGAAGGGTCAAGCCAACGCCTCACATGTGGCACGCCGTACTGCCCCAAACCCGAAGGTTCAAAGGGCAGTTCAAGGCGATCACATAATCGAGTTAAGGTTTATTGTCTTCTAGAGGGACCATCGCGTTACTTGCACTACTTAGAACGTCTTTAAACCTCGGAAAAATCCAACACTTGGAAATTTTCCGGCAGGGGAAAAATTGGGTATTTATATCCGGTCGAACTTTTTAACATATTCTAAAATTATCCGGAAAGACACATAGACAAAGCTTGATAATCCAATCGAATAAACGAATCCCCAAAACAACCCAGAATATTCAACTCTTGAATAAATATTAAAAAATCCCAAAAAATACAGCACTAAAAGTTAGGAATTACTGTGCAAAATTCAAGAGGTGATGTGACAACTTGGCCGCGGAACCGCCGCACAAGCCATGCTTGTGCCGCGGTTCCGCCGCTCTTTAGACGAATCAGTTGGTCAATTTTGCACCGTAATTCTTAGAATCTCCTGCTGAATTTTTTAAGAATTTTTAATCTGGAAAAAACCTAGTTTTTGAAAAAAGTCCAGAGAGCTATTTTGGGGTTAGGTTTTCGGTTCGATCGGACTTCTAACTCCGTCTACGCATCGCCTAAGGCTCTAGCTAGGCTCTGATACCACTGTAGGGTTCCTAGGCACGCTAATGAGGTCTCACAAGGCATCAACCATGCCAATTTCAAAAATTACAAGTGCCGAGAAACCCTAATACGGATCGTTAACTAGAATTTTAGGCGAAACAAGAAGCTAGTTAACAAATTAACTAAGTGAACGGAAATACAATCTTTGTAGATCCGGTTCTCCACCTCCATAGCTCCATGATGAAGTCCCCTTGCTGTCCAAATCCAATCCCGGGCTCTAGCGTCGGCTTCATCGGAGAAATGGACGGGCTTGGTCGTCGGCTTCGATGCCGAAGATGATCTACGTCGAGGCATCACTAGATCAAGCTCCAACTTCACCAAGTCAAGAAACTTGTGAAGGAAACACCCTATACTACTTGGCAAGAGGTAGAGGAAGAAGAAATAGGAAGTGGATTCACTTTAGAATTGGATTTCTCACTTGATTCCATCACTTGCCATTGATGAGGCAAGCTTTTCTTTCTTGTGAAGAAGAAGAAGAAGAAGGAATATTATGATAAGTTATATTATCTTTTAATCCAAAAGAAAATCAATACTTATCATAATATGAACCATGGTTATGTGTAGAGAGTTGACTAAGGTTAGATGAATGGTTAGGTTTAAACATGAAGACAAAATGGTCACTTGGTCAAAGCTTCATGAAGCTTCAACAAGCTTCATGAAAGAAAGAAAGAAAGAAACCATTTTGTTTTCTTTTGCCATTTCTTTTTAATCTAAATTAAAAAGATAAATGAATGATAAAATAAAAACCCTAACCATTAACTTAACCAAGGTTTAATTCTTTACACAAAAACCCTAGCAAAAATGTATCATCAAACATGATACAATCAAGTGCACAAAAGTATATCACATATACAACTTGTGCAAAGCAAGTGAGAAAATCGATTTAAAGTGAACCAATACTAGTTAATGCAAAGTAATATATCAAATATAAAATTATACATTAAATCATTAAATCAACACTTGATTTAACGATCCGGTCATATCGCATATGACCGACTAATATCCAATGTATCGGCTTATCGAATCAATCCTCGATTCGATAACCAGGTTATATCGCATACAACCAATCGATACATTTATCGCGAGAATAAAATACGGTATCACATAGACGCATTATTCTTGGTCCCGCACATATCTCATATGCGCTCCTATTTCGTTTCGCTTGAGCCAGGAAACCTCTGTGTAGGACTCTAAAGACTCGTCAATACGCCGGCAGCAGGTGATGATCATATCAAACACCCACAAGCCGCAAGCGGTCTGCTAAACGTAACGGCCACCCGGGTATTGAGCGATCAGAAGATCGACGAGCAAGCCCGCTCATACTCCTGTGAATCCAACCAGTAACACTTACCGTACAGTCCGGTCTCGTCGTTTGATATGTCGCATATCTCGCCTAGGGGTGGTAAACGTCAGACCCCAATAGCTCGATAAGTCGTGTCGATATGAGGTCTATAACAGTTCGAGAAACTACAGGTAACACTTACCATAAATCTTAGCAACCCTGGCCAGGGATTTCCGGTTATAGCCAATCGAATACAGCGCAACATCAACTCCCTATACCGGGAGAGTCGAATTCCCTCCTATCGCTCATTATCTTCATGTGATTCGGGACTGTACCCAAAAGCCACCGTTTTGCACGCCCTCTTGGATGTGGTATGGTGGAAATCAAAGCACAGTGGGAACCACACAAGACTCTATGACGATCTCGGGTCAACAGACTACTCTGTACCAGTGTCACCAGAGAACTGCCATCTGACGTAAGGTATAATACCATCTGGGAGTTCTCGGCGAGTCCGTCCAGTGTACCCAGTCTCCACTGAGCACCCGTATATCATCTCTGATGTCAAACACCAATGGATATGGGATCATCCATCGCCCATCTGTATGGGTCGAGAAGGTATACGCTAGTCTACTCTGGTATATCGATGCCCCATCTCGATACACCCACGACTAGGGACCTTGAAGGATGTACTTATGGACTACCATGTCCTCACTTGTATGAAAACTCGACGGATATCCGGAGGATACCGTTCGAGGTTTTGAGAGAGATGGATTTATGGGCCGATCCGGACTGACGGAGCCCGATATTTGAGGATTATGTGTCGTTGTTGGACACGGACTTCGTAATGTTTTGAGTGTCGATGCTGGGCACTCGGGGTTTTATCATGATTTGTGTGTCGTTGCTGGACACACGTTGGATGGTGCATTATTACATGTCACGCATCGATATATATATTATTATTACTCTTGACACGGACATGAGTACATTGATATCACACTTATGATATACTGTTACCCTTGTTGTAGTATTGTATAGTTTTATTGTATGACTTAGGAGAGAATCATACATGCGATTTCTTCTCGGTGATGTTTTCTACTCACGAGTTGGCAACTCACCCCTATTGTGCCACAGTTTCTTGCAGGTTTGGCCACACAGGTTTCATTACGGCTTGCTGACACACTGCTTCCTTCCGGGTGATTGCTTTGGTAGGTGGGTTCACTTGCATCGTGACAACCGTCGTACTTTTATTTATTTCAGTTGTATCTAGTAAACTCCATCAACCAGACTTGTATTATTTGATAGACTTAGAAGACCAGTTGTATATTCTTTCGACCATAGAGTCGCACGCTTGTATTATTATGGGTCTTCTTTGGTTTTCTTGAGGTTGTTGGATTCCTTTCTGAGTTTTGATCCTCGCCCTTCGGCGTTGTATATTATATTGCTTGCGTGGTTGTTTCCGCCAATTGGCAAAGAGCTAGCTCTCGCTTGGGGATGCCTTTATTCATTACTTATGTATATGCATGTTTGTACCCATTTGGGGCCAGTATTTACAAAGGAGACTCTGCCGAAATTTTCGGGAAAATATGATGTTTCTTTT
Organism: Agapanthus africanus; assembly: GCA_030015575.1. Lineage (NCBI taxonomy): Eukaryota > Viridiplantae > Streptophyta > Magnoliopsida > Asparagales > Amaryllidaceae > Agapanthus > Agapanthus africanus. Next base: position 252,150,270 of record CM057350.1, read on the forward strand.
AAATGTTTAATGCCACTTATTTTGTTAAAACCACTTGCTTTAAAACAAGTTTTCCTTCACTCTTTTCATTATAAATAGTTTTGATTTCTAGGCTTTGGCTTACTTAGATTACGTTACGCCTCCAGACGTTTCGTAATTTAAGTGTCAGTCACGTTCCATACCTTCGGGTCGTGACAAAGTTGGTATCAGAGCGCTAGGTTTAACCTTGGTTCGAGTCTAGGTTTGACTATGCGGAGTCTAGGGGGTATATATATATATTCGGAACCTAGGTTTTACCTTACGGAACTTAGACTTGGTCGAGAGGGTATTAGACCCAAACTTTCGTCGCATAGGTTGACATTGGTTGATGGAGTATGTGACTTAAGTAGAGTGATGTACGGTGTGTATGTTCCGCGGCATACTTATGATACACTACTCCGCTTAAGAAGCCTTAGGATGTACATTTCTTATGCATTATATTTTTATTCATTCCTATGATCTATCCTCATCGATATCGGTTTGTGGTTTCTGTTACCACGGTTGCACGACCAGAGAGAGCTGCGGCTAGAGTTGCGGTCAGCATGAGATCGTCTTGGACGAGGACTGACCAGGGCGTAATTCCGGTGACACTCGATTGTATAGATGTGTCGTTTTATTGTGTTTTCGTGACTTGAGCGTTTTGATGGATTGTTTTTACTAAGATTTTTCGAACGTTCAGATCAGTACCTGAGGATTGGGCCACTGCTAGAGGCCGACTAGAATGTGATGACCATTAATGTATCGTTTATTCTTGAGGATTGAGGCATTGTTTAGCGTGCAGACGAATTTGCCAGTTGCTGCTGCGACTGACAAGGTATCGCCCAAGATGTTTGAAGCTATTGCATCACGAGTTGTAGTTAGGGATATGATAGAAGATTGCTAGTCACCCATGGATGAATGACTGGGACATGTGGTTCGTTTGCATACCCCGATGCGAGGTCATCAGATTGATTGATTTTAGTTAGAGAAGACTTCACACAGGCACGTTGAGAGTCAATAGAAAACGGACGAATGAAGAGTATTCCTCCGACGATTTGGAAGGGTTTCCGAGGGCGTAGTTGGACAGATGCCTACCACAAGATATTGAGCTATCGAGTTCATAGTTTCAGAAGGGAGACTCTAGACATGAGTATAGCCGTTTGTAGCGCAGTCCATACAGCTACGAAGATACGAGTCCGAATCAGTCCACATTAGAGAAAAGTGGAGTAAGAGGGTCGTACGAGATTTTGACGAGATGGCGTTCCACTCCATTGACATCAGAGATGCGATACGCATGCAGAGACGTTGAATATGAATATATCTTTTAGAAGAAGTCATGATGAGTATGCAGCTGTTCTGGAAACAAGAAATGGATTTAGTAAAGGGTGATAACTTCTGGGAAGTTCGGCAGAAACGAGATTTGGGAGAGACCCCGCCGGAATCTTTCTGGAATACTACACGAGAAGACTTGGACCCAGGATCGATCGTATTACGCACACCCAGTAGGCCAGAGATCGGCATCATCGACGAGACATGTTATGAGTGACCATGATAGTTGGCCAGAGACCTTTAGAGGATGTGCCAGAGCGGAACTGTTTCCGTCATCATTTCCATATTGGGCTGTTGAGCAGAGGAGTAATGTAACTGGAAATCCGCAGTGAGAGATGAGAGCCTAAAGGCACAAGGCGCTAGACCATGAAAAGGAGGCAAGTAGATATCTTTCTCTGCTAGATTTGGATGCACCTACACCTTTTCGACCTTGAAGGAAGGACATATCGACGACAGTGTATACGGTTTGCGATTTGGTGATTCGAATATCACGTATCCGTCATTTTGGATTTCGGTATTTTGGGCGATTTATTTGCATGATTGAGTTTTCGTGCACCACAGTTGCACTCGATTTGGATTTGATGTCGTTCGAGATGTTTGATTTTGATTTCATGCCTATGGTATGTATGTGATTTGACTTGTGCCTTCGGTGTAGTTTTCATGCACTTTTAGTACTTTGATTCGATTTTGTGCACGCTGATGCATGTGGTTGTGAGATTATATACCACGGTATACCTGATTTGGATTGAGGTATGTTGTATACCGTCGATTTTGATTGTGATATTCGATATTTGTTTTCGTGCACCTTGTGCACTTGATTTGGATTCTTGCGCATACTAGGTGCGCTTGATGCGATTTTGGAGCATCCCAGATGCACTAAATCGGGATTCTTCATGCATATCAGATGCACCTGATATTGTTGTCAGGCACACCCGTTGCCCTTGACAGGTGTTTTCGTGCACACCCATTGCGCTTAGATTTTGGTTTCTGTGCACTTGTGTGGCACATTCATTGATTTCGATTTTTGTGCGCACCAGACGCACGTGGCGTTATTACATATACTATTGAGTGTGATTTCTTTTGAGCAGTACGTTATTATGATATTTACTATTTGGTTTAGTAGCCGAGCAGGACTGTTTTGAGAACAGTACCTAGGTGTTTTTGCATACATCGATAGTTATCGAAGAGATTTCCAAAAAGGAGCTACAGTCCCAATATTTTTCCTATATGTCCGAGATGACACGAAACATTTTACAAAGGAAACCCTTCTAAATTATTTTCAAACGGCGGGACGTGTATGTTAAACCCAGGATATGTATATTTATATAGTTATCTTTTTTACAATAAACATCCGCTACTTATGCCGTGACACGCGCATCACACAACGTCTTGAAAAAGGGTTGGTATGCTTTTCTTTTCAGATGTTTTGACGAGTTTACAACGATGCATACTGTGTACATGTTATAGTTTTGAGTATATCACGTTGGTTTTCGTATTGGACTTTGACATTGGTATCTTCACCATGACTCCGATGATTGCGTGATGCTTGACGGAGTGTTGATTTTGAGTTATATATTCATTTTTCATGCGCATGCATTGCGCTAAGATGTGTTTTAAGTATATATGATGTCAGAGCCCCGACGACTTGATTGTTTTACTGAAATGTTTTAGTATTTAAGGGGATTAAATTTAAATTCGGGGACCGAATTTATTTAAGGGGGGAGATTGTAACAATTCAAAAGATAAAATATTATTTTTGGGAATTTAGATAATTAAATAATGAATTATTATAAATATTTTAATTTATGGAGTTTAGTTTTAACGAAAGGGGTATAATTATATACCGATAGTTTGGAAAACATTCGGAGAATTCATTAGAACTATTGATTTTGAAAGGGATTATAAGAATGGAGCATTCATAGATTTTCTTATAATTAATTATATTCTATGCTAATGCTAAACTCGATAAATTTTCACTAATCTTGCATTAATCTTGATTATGCATCATGGCATGACATAAAGCATGTTACAAACCTTATTACACTTTTATGTGACCATGGTTTCATTTGCAATGAAATGGTTTTTGATTTTTGTTTTAAAAAAGAAAAGAATAAAGAATGTGTAGCATGGCATGGAGGTATGGGCAAAAGAAAGAAGAGAGAGAGAGGGTGAGGGGTTCTTTTGCCCATGGCTCATTTTCTTCATTTTATCTTCATCATTATTTTCTCTCCTCTTCATCCTTCATGGATGCCTTCTTTCCCCCACCTCCTCTACCTCCTCAAAACACTACCAAAACCACCTTAAAACACGTTATTTCCTTCACATAATTCATGCACAAGCTCACTGCAAGCATGGTGGACCAAAAAAGTTGGGATTTTGAGCACTTGGGGCAACTCAAGAAAATTCTTGAGTTGCGAAATGTGGTATTTCTTTCACCATTAGTGTAGTATTTGAGTTCCATTAGCTTCTATTCTAGTTTAGAGTTGTTTAAGAGTCGTTTGGCGACCTTTGAAAATTCTAAGTTGAGGTTAGGGTTTGATTTGAATTGAGGTGGTACAATTGAGGTTTAGTAGTGACCCTAAACCCTGGTAGTGTTAATCTTATAGACTAAAACTGAGAATAAAACCCCAAGACTTGGACTTTAGAGACTTTTCGTGTCGGTTTGTGAACATTGTGTGCCTACAGGGAATCTGGAATGACCTGGAATCTTTACAGGAAAAACTAGAAACCCTAATGACCTAGATCTAACACTAGAAGACCACCGTGGAAATACGAACCTAATCCATGCAACCCAGGCCATCCGGGCCGGAAATTCAGGTGATTTCACCGGGTCATCTGTGGTATTTGGTGTTGGAATTGGTTCGGTAGCTCACATACCCCATATACTACCCCACCGTATTGCCTGTTTATCCTAATTTCACCTGACCAAAAATCTGGAACTTTTTCTTGTGTTGCTGTTTTGATTTGTGACTTTTAAATGACTTGAACTTTGGATATCGTGTCTTGTCTCGGTCACTTAACGTTTGTACATCGATATCGGGAGTTGTTTGGTTATTCTTGCCTGCGTAGACCATAAGTTTTAACCTATGTGTGGTACGTGTGCCGTTTTGGTTTTCGTACGCGATTCTGTTTACGATACTATCTATTTGTATGTGTTGGCACCTTCATGTGGACTTTGAACAACAAGGAAGAGCGTGGCGTAATCGACTTCGGCAAACAAGGATCAAGGTGAGTAGATGTATATATACGGGGGAAGTCGGGTGGATGGCGTATAGCACCCCCGCATTTTCGTAGGGCATGATGTGTTATGATATATGTGTGTGTGTGTGTGTTAGTTATTGTGAGATGTGTATACTTAGCACGAAAGGCTTTAGGAGACCATGGGTTGGATTTAGTGTAATTGGAGGAAAGTGTTTTTAGTTTAGTTCCTTAGTCGCGAAACCATAGAGTAAAGGTTGACACGCATACACATGCACACATGTGGTTTGATTTGGGTGTATATGTTTATATATATATATATATATATGAAGATTCGTTGGTATATATATATATATACATATACGTATACATGGATGATGAGTCCAGTATATGATACTTGGAGATGAGACGATATGATCGGGCATGACGCCATGAGATTGTGATATATGATTGGGTCGTGATATGATATACGACATGATATTATAGCGGATCGTTGGGCGATGTGTTTTCATACACACGAGGATATATGTTTGATGATATGGGAATGTACTATATTTTAGAGGGTACCCCTAATTCTTGATTTATCGATAATGGTACTATATGGATAATGAGGTATATATGATATTTGGCCCGTACCCCGATTTTGGGATGCCGTACGATGGATTTTACCGTACGAGATATAGATTTGATGATTGATCCGCACTCTTGACTCGAGGATGTCATACTATGTATTTTATCGTACGTGACGCTATTGAGGCGGGATAGCCGACTACTAGATATATTGACTCAGACTTTTGGTGGTTTTCCTTACCCTTTCGACCGGGCTCGAGTCATACTTATATTTCAAAACCTAACGAATCGTGAGTATTTTTAAAGACAGGCCGAGGGCTCCTACGGATTTTTCAAAAGACGTATCTTTAAGACCCCGTAGCCCCTATTTTTTTCTAAAACCACGATTCGTGCTATTTCAAACACCAAAAAGCTGTATGACTCGTATATGAAAATGTATATTCTTATATGTTGCGGTTACTACATCTTTTCCCATATATTCATGCTGTTCTCATCGCATTGCATGCTTATAAATGTGTTTTTTTATTTATTATGAACCATGTTGTCAGGACACCAACACCATTACCGATGATGCGTATGCTCCACGTACACTCGCTCGCCGGCTCACACACATCATCATCGGTAATTTCCATGTCATGTACACATTAGATAGCAATACTTCATTAGTATAATTGCTAGTGGGCAGTTTCGACATAGTACTAGTACGCTTGCTTTAATATGCTAGTTTAGATATTGCATTTCATACTTAGATATTTCATCCATTTATACATTCATTCTGATATGCAATATCGTGCGGCTTTATGCCGATATTCACTGTTCACTGACTCGTGATTTTGAGATTTCGGATCTTTCATGAGATTTCTAGATTCGGGAAACCGCTTGTGAATTTTTATAAACCTATGATTATTTTAAAAGTGAAAGATGCGGCTTTCCTTGATATGATGAGTAGCGTCCACCATGATGTTTTCTCGGTTCTGAGTTGGTTTTCGAGACCCGATTCGAGGAGGAGGATGAACCGTCTGCGGGTATATGGTGGACCCGGTGAGGTACCCCGGGACGAGAGTGGTTTTGTGGGGATAATGATGAGCCTGGCAGGGGAGCACTACCTACCGGTGATTGTATGGAAACTCGACGGATATTCGGAGGATACCGTTCGGAGTTATGAGAGAGATGGATTTATGGGCCGATCCAGACTGACGGAGCCCATGGGCCGATCCGGACTGACGGAGCCCGAGATTTGAGGATTATGTGTCGCTGTTGGACACGGACATCGTGATGATTTGAGTGTCGAAGCTTGGCACTCGGATTTTATCATGATTTGTGTGTCGTTGCTGGACACACGTTGGATGGTGCATTATTACATGTCACGCATCGATATATATATTATTACTCTTGACACGGACACGAGTACTTTGATATCACACTTATAATATACCGTTACCCTTGTTGTAGTATTGTATAGTTTTATTGTATGACCTAGGGAAGAGTCATACATGCGATTTCTTCTCGGTGATGTTTTCTACTCACGAGTTGGCAACTCACCCCCGTTGTGCCACATTTTATTGCAGGTTTGGCCGTACAGGTTTTATTGCGGCTTGCTGGCACACTGCTTCCTTCCGGGTGATTGCTTTGGTAGGTGGGTTCACTTGCATCATGACCACCGCTGTACTTTTATTTATTTCAGTTATATCTAGTAAACTCCATCAACCAGACTTGTATTATTTGATAGACTTAGAAGACCAGTTGTATATTCTTTCGACCTTAGAGTCGCGCGTTTGTATTATTATGGGTCTTCTTTGATTTTCTTAAGGATGTTGGATTCCTTTCAGAGTTTTGATCCTCGCCCTTCGGCGTTGTATATTATATTGCTTGCATGGTTGTTTCTGCCAATTAGCGAAGAGCTAGCTCCCGCTTGGGGATTCCTTTATTCATTACTTATGTATATGCATGTTTGTACCCATTTGGGGCCAGTATTTTCAAAGGAGACTGTCGAAATTTTCGGGAAAATATGATGTTTCTTTTAAATGTTTAATGCCACTTATTTTGTTAAAACAACTTGCTTTAAAACATGTTTTTCTTCACTCTTTTCATTAAATAAGGTTTAGATTTCTGGGCTTTGGCTTACTTAGATTACGTTACGCCTCCAGACGTTTCGTAATTTAAGTGCCAGTCACGTTCCGTACCTTCGGGTCGTGACACTTGATTTAATAGGTATGAGGCTGTCTTAAGCGCATAACCCCAAAAAGAAATAGGCATCTGAGCAGTACTCATCATAGAGCGCACCATATCTAATAGGGTGCGATTCCTCCGCTCCGATACACCATTGTGTTGTGGCGTATACGGAGGAGTAAGCTGAGAGATAATCCCATTCTCTTATAGATAATCACGGAATTCCCCGCTCAAGTATTCTCCTCCCCAATCAGATCGTAGGATTTTAATACTTTTGCCCGTCTGGTTTTCTACTTCGCACTTATATTCTTTGAATTTCTCAAAAGCTTCAGACTTGTGTTTCAACAAGAACACATGTCCGAACCTTGAGAGATCATCGGTGAATGTAATAAAGTATGAAAAACCATTCCTGATATGTGTAGACATAGAACCGCATACATCACTATGTATCATTCCCAAGAGTTCACTAGCTCTTTCTCCGTGTCCAGTAAACGGAGTTTTGGTCATCTTGCCTTTGAGACATGACTGGAAAGTTTCATTAGATGAAAATTTGAACAGATTCAAATATCAATCTTTATGCAACTTAGCCAGTCTCGTCGCATTGATATGACCTAGTCTACAGTGCCACAAGAAGGCTTCGTTTATTTCTGAACTTTTCCTCTTGTTTGTGTTCTGTACGTTAAGACTGTACTTTGATTAAGAACGTATATACCTTTACATAACGTACCAGATCCAATCAATACTTGATTCTGGAAAATGTTCATAACATTATCCTCTAATGTGAGATTATATCCTTCTTTAGTTAGCGAAGAAACCGATATAATGTTGCACATCATCTTTGGTACGTAGTAACAGTCGTTCAGAATCAATGTATTACCAGTTGGTAATACAAGGTGATAATCGCCAACTGCCTTGGCTGCAACAATTGCACTATTCCCTACTATTAGGGATTTATCACCCTTTCCCAGTTCTCTACCTTTCTTTAACCCATGTAACAAATTACATATGTGGATCCTGATCTGGTATCCAATATCCAGGACGTAGAACAAACTGAGAAACAGTTCTCGGTAACTAACATACCCGAAGAAGATGCATCGACATGCCGTTTCTTCGTACGCGTGGCGCGGGAATCCTGATATTCCCCTATCCCTTGCTCAGACTTATGACACTCATAAGATAGAGTGGGACCAACTTTCCGTAGCCCTGTATAAAAGGAGGGTTCGGTCAATACATCCATATTATTATCTTGATTAAGACGTGACATTGGTTGCTGTCTGGAGAGAGAGAGAGAAGAAAACGCGTTAGCGTGCGCTCTTTGCAAGATTAGATTGGTTATTATCTTATCTAATCAGGATGGCTCCCACTGTTTTTATCAAATCTTTCTTCAAACTCTAAAAGGTAAGATTATCCGGGATTAATTACACCCTACAGGTTCGCCAATCGCTCGGCCAGGCAGGTATCGGTACTTTGAGGGAGGTTCCCCGTGCTTTCGCACGGACCTAATTAAAATAAACCTCGTTTCCCTAGAGGCATAACCCTGTTGACACCTTTCTAGACACCTACTGGATTAGCTAATTGTAAAGTGCAAAATTCTCCTAGGAGTAACTCTTACTCGCAGTGGGTATCGGGATCCAACTATCATATAGAAGGTATGCAATCTCATTGCAAATTTCAACACATGAAATTCCCGATAATAGATTTTACCCCTAACGTCCTATGACCTTGACAAAGGCCAACAAACCATAGGGCGCTAGTCAAGTTCAACCCGTCATTTTCTGATTAAATTAAACCCACCCGCACGACCCTTGACAAAGGTCAACAAGGTCGCACGACTATCATAATCCAATCGCATCATATGGTTGCAGATAAGCACTAATCAGCTACCGTACACTATGCCTTGACAAAGGCCAACAAACGCAACACGAATACTAAATAGTACTTATCTAAAATGACGGAGGGCTACGCAGGTTTTTAAGAAAACCGTGAGCGTAATGAACTTGATATCGTCGTGGAATCTAATGATTTTGAAAAGGAGTGTTTTTGAGTCTTTTGCCAGTTTCGCTAAAGAGGTCACTCCCGGTGAAGAGATCTCGGCTCTTTCCTCATCGAATGAGGTGCAGGATATTTAGCAATACCACTATGCAAAGTAAGAACTAGAGAAGCAGTCAAAATACAAAACCGAGTGGGTTATAGCATTTGCTAGTTTCGCTAAAGTGGTCACTCTCGGTGAAGGGATCTCGGCTCTTTCCTCATCGAATGAGGTGCTGGATATTCATCAAGGAATACCATTATGCAAAACAAAAACTAGAGCTACCCTTTTTGAAAATTTGATTCTACAACATCTTTTGGTTTCTTTCTTTTCATTAATCACATTAATGAAGTCCCATCAATTAATGTTTCCTAAACATTACAGAAAAATGAAACGAAAATAGAACGTACGCTTATGCCATCCGAATTCGCCACTGGGCCCCGTCATGCACCGTTAGGTTACTTAATTACAGACAGAGCGGGGGCTGGACTTGCGTTGGTGCAAAACATAAGCAACATTTATTATATATCATATATATAATATTACATTCATCTCACGCAGTTATATGATCAACATCACAGAATCAAGCAGCAGAAGCAACATATGAAATATTGGATATACTAGGATATCCGTGTTTTAAATTTAGCCAATAATGTAAAACACGGATTCCACAGTCATGATGAATAGCCAAACCCACATCCCTAGATCCTTATGAGAGCGGCAAATAACCCTGCCAATTCTAGAGTTAGGAGACCCGGTCTCAACTCCTTGAGATGGTCTCCCACTGGACTCTAGAACCCGGTTACTTGTGCTCCCCGCCTTGTGTCTATCCTAATGCGGAAAAGTAAATAATATACAACAGTGGTGACATCATCCTTAACCCGGAAGTGCCCTAATAAAAGAATATTACATACATATTTTACATGAATGAAAATAAAAACCCTCATCTCACATAAAACCCCCGGCTATTCTTTCACGACGAACCAATAAATCATATCAACATCAACACATGATATCACATATCATAAACATAAGCAAATATGCATATCCCTAAAACTTGTTGACATATAGCAACGAGATTGGGATACCCCACATATTACCCTTACGGTCGCAGAAAAGAAAACAGAAAACTACAATAATTAGAATCCGCAATATCCTTACACATCATAAACCCGGAATATCTCATATTCCGGATTTCATGCCTAACTTATAAAACTTGCATTTTAGTCTCAAATTGAAAACACTTTTCAATTGGTTGTTGGATAAATCAACAAGATTCCCGACTTAGTGATCGCGTACAATATGCAATTGCGACGGAGTTTTGATCTGAATCAAAACTTCGTGGCAATCGATCAATTGAGACTAAACGGCTAGATTTATAATATACTAATTAGTTTTCATAAAACTAATTAATCCGGATTCTAATAATTGCATCACACACATCACAAAGCTTGTAAAGTAATCGCGACATTAGAATTCCGCATGCAATTAGCAAACTAAACCATTTTTTCCAACACTTGAAAAATCCAGTAAGCTAAAGTTCCAAAACCGTTCGTTTTAACCTAATCCGGGAGTCAAAACGAACTCGAAACCCGCCCGAATCTTCGCGGGGGAGAAGCCCCAAAATTAAGAATCAAATGGGGGGCCTAGAGGGGGTACCCCACCCCGAGGCCACCATAAGGTGGCCAGGGTGTGAGGCAGACCCGAAACTGCCTATGGTGGTGCAGTTTCGGTTCCCCGCCGCCAAGAGCACCTTGTGGTGGTATTGGGGAGTGGGCCCAGCCATTCGGTCCCCCCAGGATGTCCACAGGGTGTGCACGCTCCACCCCGCGGCTTCTCGGTTCAAACCGTGAGCCCGCGGAGTGTGCAAACAACTTAAAACATCATTTTGAAAACTGTTTTTATCGGCAGTTTTTGTGCGACAAAAACGGAGGATTTCTAACGTCGCTACAAGTTGTCCTAATGTTCTAGCTTGACTCTGATACCATGAAAGTCTACCTTAACACCACCATGAGGTTCTAGAGGCATCAAGCATGCCAAATTTTAAATTTTATTATGTGCTAAGTTAGACTAACAAGATCTTTGCTTGATTATTAGGGTATGCCTTTGTGATGTGATAAAACCAAGAGAAGAAAAGAGCATACAACCTTTGTAGTTCAAGTCCTTCTCTTCTAAAGCTCCGGGTTGAAGTCCACGCGGCTCTACAAGGCTCCTATTCGAGTTGAACGACCATCCTTCGTGATCTTCGTGCCAAAGACGATCCACTCGGAGTCCCTCTAGCCCAAGCTATCTGTACACTAAACTCCTTTAGTGTAGCAAACACACCACACCAAATTGCTTGTTTGGTGTGGGATGGTGAAGTAGGGGATGTTAAAAGCTCACAAGATTGTGTTCAAGCTTCATAATTCACATCTTATGTGAGGGTTGAAGCTTGAACCATGACATTTGAGGAGGAAGATGAAGCTAGAGAACCATGGGAGCAACTCAAGAAAAATGGCTAAGTGTTGAGAATGAGACTAGAATGAATGGCAACTCTTGACCCCCACTCATTCAAGCATGGAATTTTGCAATATATAATTGCAACCATGCTTGAATAGTGAGTCAAGATGAATAAACTATGAATAAAGCCCATACTTGCAACCATGCTCTCATTTTCCACCTCTTTTCTATTTTTCTCAAAAATAGAAATCATGCCATGCTTCATTATTATTATATATATATATCATATATATATTAATATATATATATATATAATGAAGAATAATTAGTGAGCTAATGATATTAGTTAAGATATAATTATATCACATATAATATATATCACATTATTAAATCAACACTTGATTTAATAATCCGGTTATATAACATATGACCGACTAATATCATTTATCTGTATATCACATTATCAAATCAACACTAGATTCGACAATCTGGTTATATCATATATAACCGAACCGATAACAGATAACTGCCAGATTACAATACGGTATCACATACTCATATTTAATCAGGCCCATGCACATATCAACATATGTGCCCTATTTCGTTTCGCTCGAACCAGGAAACTTCTGTGTAGGACTCTAAAGACTCGTCAATACGCCGGCAGTAGGTGATGATCACGTCAATCACCTACAAGCAGTCAGCGGTACTAGCTGGACGTAACGGCTACCCGGGTATTGAGCGATATGAAGATCAACAAGCAAGCTCATCCAAACTCTCCATGAAGCCTATCAGTAACACTACCGTACAGTCCGGCCTCTTCGTATGATATGTCGCATATCATGTCTAGGGGTGGTAAACGTCAGTCCCCAGTAACGTGATAAGTCATGCCGTTGTCTGGCCTAAACAGTTTGAGAAACTAATGATAACTCTTATCAATAAATCTCAGCAGCAGCCCTGGCCAGGGACTTCCAGTTATAGCCAATCGAGCATAGCGCAACATCAACCCCTAATATCGGGAGAGACGAAACCCCTCCTATCGCTCATTTCCTGCATGTGACTCAGAACTATACCCAAAATCCACCTGTTTGCATGACTCCTTTGAGCCGTGGTAGGGAGGAAATCAAAACACAGTGGGAGACACACAGGACTCTATGACAATCTCGGGTCTAAAGACTAACCTGTACCAGTGTCACCAGAAGACTGCTATCTGACGATAGGTATACTACCACATAGGAGTCCTCGGTGAGTCCTGTTCGGTGTACCCATTCTCCAATGAGCACCTGTGTACAATCTTTGATGTCACACACCAATGGTTGTGGGATCAACCATCTCCCTCTAAGTGACAAGAAACGTATACACTAGTCTACACTGGAATATCGATGCCCTGGACTCGATATTCACACGACTAGGAACTGATTAAAGGATGTACTTGTGGACCACCCTGACCCCACTAGTATTATCTCATCATAATCCTTGTAGTCAAGTACATATCCTAAGGGCTTTATCAACATATGAGAGCAAGTCTGTAAAGAATACCAGTCAACATGTTATGATAAAGAGTAAACAGATAGCATACTATCATGTCGAGCAAGAAAGTCATCTATATATATATGTCCAACCATCCACTATAATATACATCACATGTACAATAATGGCCTCTAGGGCATACATATAACTAACATGTATAAGTCCCCTGAGTTGAATAACTCAAACCCTGTGCGTCGTAGGTTGAAAACTGTACTATGGTTAAGAAGAATTACACTGCTATTTAACGCTCCTTACCCAATCATCAACAGATATAGGTAAATGTCATGGACATAATTTCAAAAAGTTATATCTCACTTTATAAAATAAACGTATAGATATATCAGTTTGAAATTGGTGCATAACAACGGATATTCAAAACCAAATATTTGTCGTCAGGAAAAACCCTATGCGATTTCGTCAAATATCACTAATTACAACGAATTCTGATATAATGAGAATATAATCACCTAATTCCCAATAACTTACTCCCACTCATCATCTGTAAAACCATATAGATGTGAGAATCAAATCTGGTAAATACATACCCTGGAGTAAGGATCTAATTGGGAAATCAGTTTTTAATTAACAACGCATAGTGAAACTGAAACATGAAAATGTTTCGAAGGGGTAACCGGGTATTCCTAGTAATGGCTCTTCCATTATCTAGGTTCATGACTGTGACCGTATATTTCCTTGCCATCTCTCCAAATCCCTTTATTTGTCTTTACTCATTACTTTCTGTACACCGCCCTTAGGCTAAATGGTTTTCTTCCTTCCCTACCGTTCGGCACCAGCCTATGGTTTGGAAGAAGACTATATAATAAGCGTAATAGGTGTACTCTCCTAATACAAGGAGCTCACTCCACCTGAGAGAAGGTAAAGGGGAAAAGACAACCTGAATAATCCTTATTCTATTTCTCCTGAACCAGAATCCATTCTCGAGCTGGAACAAGTTCCTTCGAGTTCGTATATAACTATACGATGGATTATCCAATAAATGTGGATCTTCGTAGTGATACGGGGTGTTCTGGAGAAATTCAAAGGTGAAGTAGAAGTGGCGATGATATACGCGGTTTCGTCATGAATGATAGCAGTCGCAATTTACTTTGCCCTCTTTCTAATCCATTTATTTGTCTTTATTTATTACCTTTTGTACACCTTACTTAGGCTAATTGGTTTTCTTCCTTCCCCACCTTTCGGCACCTGCCTATGGTTTGGAAGAAGACTATCCAATAAGCGCAATAGGTGTACTCTCTCCTAATCTTAGGAGCCCTCGCAACCTGAGAGAAGGTAAAGGGAAAAGACAACTGAATAGTCCTATTCAATTTCTCCAGAACCGAAAACCATTCTCGAATCTGAAAAAAGTTTCTTCAAGTTCGTATGTAACTATACGATGGTCATATCCAATAAATGTGGATCTTCGAAGTGATACGGAATGTTCTGGAGAAAAAGCAAAGGGTATAAGTAGGAGTGGCAATGAAGTATGCAATTCTGACAATCCAAAAGCCAATATATTTTAAGAAGGTTCGGTTAACTTGGTTTATGAGTTCTAGTCTATGGTCATGCCATGGTCGCTGCCAAAATGAGAGAGAGAAAAGAAACACTCAGCGTGCACTCTAATCTAGATCAGAATGGTTAATCACTTTATCTAGTCAGGATGTCTCCCACTGTATTCTCAAATTCTCCTCCAAACCCAAAAGAAGAATTAGTCGGGATAATCTAAAATCACCCGAGGAGTAAACCAACTCATCAGTAGGAATCGGGATCCAACTATCATCGCATGATAACTTGATGGAATCGACTAAAGTTATCACACTCCAGAAGGTATGCGCATGCTGGCAAGTTTCCTGTATGTTTGAAACTCCCGATGTGATTTTTACCCCATGCTCTTATGACCTTGACAAAGGCCAACAAATCATAAGTCAGTTGTCAAGTTATACCCGTCATTGTCCAGGTTAATTTGAACCCACCCGTACATACCCTTGACGAAGGCCAACAAAGTAGTAAGACTGTCCCAAACCAACACATCTATCCATGCAACAGAAAAGTAACAAATAGCTACCATATACTATGCCTTGACGAAGGCCAACAAACATAGCATGATACTGAGTGCCACCCGTCTGAAATGACGGAGGGTTACGAATGGTTTTTGGCAAAAAAACTTTAACGTAACGAACTTAATATCGTTGAAGGAACCGGATAGCTTTACAAATATATAGTGGCGAAAACCTTTGCTAAAGAGGTCACTCCCGGTGAAGGGATCTCGGCTCTTTCCTCCTGGAATGAGGTGCAGGATATTCCTAACTGAATATCTCGATGCAAAGAAAAGAAATAATCGACTATAGTGAAGTTATTACCCTGACGCAAACTTCTGCCCAAGAGGTCACTCCCGGTGAAGGGATCTCGGCTCTTGCCTCATCGAATGAGGTGTTGGATATTCATAACCGATTACTGCTATGCAAAACAAAAGAAAACGCCTTTGTAATAACAGCTTTTGAAAATTGTTCCAACAACATCGAATAGGTCTGATTTTCTTGCATTGATCAGAATCAACGCAGTCCCATCAATTAATCACACCAGAAAAGATTGAAAATATGATGTACTTATATGCCATCCGCATTCGCCACTGGGCCCCATCATCACCCGTTAGGTTACTTAACTAACGATAGAGCGGGGGCTGGACTAGCGCGGGTGCAAAACATATACAACATCTACTAGTATATATATAAGTATATATAATAATTGCTCCAGGCATGATAAATGCAACATCACAGATAAGCGATAAGCATCACAGAACAATACTGATAATCTGGGAGCCCTGGGTTTCCTTTGAGCCACAAGTGAAACCCGACGTTCCCCTGGTCGTGTGGATAGCCCGTGCAATGAAAACCTAGACCCCTACGAGCGCGGCAAGTTACCCGCCAAAACCAGAAGTGAGGCAACCCCCTTCATAAAAGTGAATGGGACACCCGGCACTTCATGGAATCCGGTAACTTGAGCACCCCTCTTTGGGTCAACCTGTACCTCCTACGAGTGCGGAGAATAGCCCGCCAATTCTAGAGTGATGCCCCCTCCGTCTCAACGCCATGAGATGCGGGCCCATTACCCTCTAGAACCTGGATATCCGTGCACTCCATCGCGGGGTAATCCTAGTACAGAAAAGAAAATATGTTCAAAGTGACATCGACCTCAACCCGGTCGTGCCCCAAATAAATAATATACAAAAAGGCAGTGACGGCAGTCCACATGTCGGACGTTCGCCCCGCGATATCAAATGTACAAATAAAACTAAACTGTACTAACATTGCACCCAAATTATCCACCACGACAATCCACCCACATACACATCATAACACAGAACATTAACGTGAATGTCACGTTCGCAAACCCGTCTAAAGGACATATAGCAATTAGACAAGTTGTACCGCTCTAATGACATTCACGGTCGCAGATAGTAATGCATGTACTGTAAAACTTTAAACAGTGTTAGAAATATCGACTTCGAAATATCCCTAATTTCCTCCAAACTTAAGGATAAATCCATATTCAAACTGGGCTAAACAAACAATACCACTGAACCAATATTCCAGAGACTAGACAACACACCAAAACAAAAGTCCCAGATCAATACAAAAACTGGCCAGGTCGGATTTTATCCAATTCTCGCCGGGTCACTTCAGGTGAATGGGGCTCGTATTTGGGGTATATTCTTGTTGTCACACAAATAATCTTCTGCAATTTTTTAAATATTTTTAGAAGACTAAATTAAATTCGACAGAAACTAGAATGCTAGTTGGTATTGTTTCAGAGTTGTTTCGGTTTTGATACTTTAACATCATCTAAATCAACTAGTATGAGGTTAATGAGTTGGCTCTGATACCATGTTGGGTTACTCCAGCGTCCCGGCCATCAATCCATGGCCAAATGCGGAACAAAAGTTTAATAAACCGGAGCTAACGGAACCCGATTTCCCGGATCGACCATTAACCCTACACTAGTTATCTATAAAGGAGTTTAGAAAGGTTATACCGAATGATCCGTGTCCTTCGGTTTTCAACCATCATCCCAAGCTTCTCGTGTCTTCCTCGATCTAGTTTGATCTCCGGTCTCCCCTCATCGAAGACAATCCACCTTGAGAGTATGTAATACGGGCTCCGACCTCAAATCCGAGGCAACTCGAGTACTTAGTTCGCTACCCTAGATAGCCAAGATGAAGTAGAGAGTGTGTAGGATTACTTTGTATCAATACACTCTAGGTTTCTCAACACATGAGACATGTAGGGTGGAGGTTGAAGAAGATGCCAAGGGAGAAAAGTGTGAAGCATTTTGACAACTAAAGAAAAATGGGCTGCCCAATGACTTGTGAGTGTTGTGTGATATTTGTTGTGAGCAAGCAACAAAAGAAAAGCCACACAAGAAAAGATCTTCCTTCTCACTACAAAATATCTCACACAAAAAAAAAACAAGCATGAGTCACTACATGACTCATCTCCATGAGTCACCAAGTGCACATGCATGAATCAATGGAAACCATGAGTCACACTCTCCACTCAATAAACATTTAAACTAAATGTTTAATAGAAAATGAAATGGCAACTTCTAAAGAAATCTTGTAATAGAATTACAAGAATACCCCTCATCCGTATGTACATACCCGCGTCCGTATTCCGAAAGAATACGAATACAACGAGACGAAAATAATCCAACAATATAACACTAGGATCCGGCTTAAACCAAAGCCCACTAGTATTATCCGTGTGAATTATGATCCGTGCACAAGTGCACGTATATGATCGAATCCTTCCATAAAACCATACAGCCTCTACAACGTTTCGCCCGAAGCAGGGAAACCCTCTGTGCGGGACTCTAAAGACTCGTCAATACGCTGGCAATGTGTTTAACCACAAGCACGTCAGCGACACTAGCTGTACGAACTGTCTACCCAGGTATTGAGGGAAAGGGAGGCCGATGAGCAAACTCATCCTGAAACCCCTACTGAGCCTGACAGTGACAATATCCGTACAGTCCGGCCCGTTCGTCTATGAGTATCGCATATCGAGTCTAAGGGGGTGGATTAATAAGTCAGACCCCTAATAACTTGACATTCAGTGTCGGTATGAAACCCATCACCGCCTGAGAAACTACCGATCCTAGATCAGTAATTCCCAACTACCTTTGCCAAGGATTTCTGGTGATGGCCACCCGTGCACAACGCGACATCAACCCCCAATACTAGAAGAGACGAATCCCCTGACGATCCGCTCATTGCTTCCAGGTGGCTCAGGACTTGATTGATCGTCTAAGTTGTTGTAACGTTTTAAAAATAATTAAATAAATAATTAAATAAATAAAATCATTTAAGTGAATTTTATGATTTTCGGTAAAGTAAAACGTATTTTTCGTAAAACTAAACCGTAATTATTTTTCACTATAAATTTAAAAATACCTATTTTAATTATGTAATTACGATTAAATAGTGTTTATTTAGCCACTTATAAATTTTTTGTTTAATTAAATATTTTTCCTAAATTAATTATTTTAAATATTAACATAAGCTTTATTTACACACTAAATTAGTGTAAATTACAAATTTGAAGGGGTTTAATTTGCAAAAATGAATCATTGCATATTAGAATCTAGTGTGTATCATGCAAATTTTATTTGCAAATTTTTCCATGATTCTAGAAATTTCTTTAGTTTATTTAGAATAGAAATGAAAGAAATTAAATAAAATCATGAAAAGACATAAAGAGTTGATATTTTGGGTGAAGTTTCTACACTTTTCTTCACTTTTTTCACTCTCCTCTCCCTCCTCCATGGTGTGGCCGGCCTCAACCCCCTATGGCAGCCCCCCATCTTCAAAATTTAATTTACCTCCAAAAATCATCAAAAATCCTACAAAAATCCAAATAAAAATCCACAAAATCCTAATTTATTCCTACGCTCTATTCTTTTCTCTTCTTTACATGGATTTTGGAGATGGAAAGCAATCATTTTGGAGGCTTATTTTCATGTTTGGAATTCTTGTGTGAAGGTATAAATCTTATTCTTTTGATTTATTGTTAGTAGATGTTTCATTTAAGCATGTTTAGATTTAAGAAATTAATTCTATTTACAATTTTTGAAATTCAAGTTAGGCTTTGTAAAATCAAATTATGGTTTTATTAATTAATTATGGTTATAATAACTAGTTTGACACTTTTAGAAATGGAAAATCATGCATGGTTGATATATTGTAAATTGTTGATCCAAAATTGTTTAATTTAAACAATTTTGCAAACTAGATTTCTATATTATATATATATTGGTGAGATAAATTCCAATTAATGTTTGTAACATTAGATTGTTGTTTTAATGAGAATATTGACATGTTTATGGAATTAAAAACTTAGTTTGGTCACTAGTTTCTTTTGATAATTGAAAAATACTAATAAAAATGCCATTTTTGCTAACTAGTTTTTGGAAATTCTTAAATAAATGAAATTTAAAATATAATTTATGGTTTCATTATATCATTATCAATAATGAATTGTAGTTTATTGTATTAATTCATGCAAAATCCAGTTTAAATGTGATATTGTGACATTTTGCTTGTAAGATATTGAAAATTCCTAAAGGTTGCAAACTAGAGATTTCAAATTAATACAAATTTGTGTAATAAAAATATAGTAGTGGTTTGTATAATCTAGTTATGCTAATTAATGAGTATCATGACCATTAGTTTCGTTTAAATAGTAAGCTTTGAAGTAAAACGGTAAATTGGCGTTTTCGGGTTTTACAAAATCGGACTGTTTGATCGATTTTTAGGGTTTCGATGGATTAAATCATGTTTTATATTATAAGTAATGAGTTTTAAACTACGAGTTGTTTGTTGATATTTATCTCGGTTAATCGGAGTTTGTACGCCGATATCTAGCGATATTTAGTTCTTTTTGCGTGAACGGGACATAGCTTTTAACCTATGCGCGTTTCGTGCGTCGTTTTGATGTTGTCCGTGATTCAGTTTATGATATTATATATGTTTGCGTATAGGTACCCCTGACGTGGACTTCAGAGAATGAAGAAGAGGATAGCGACACCGTCTTCGGCAGACATGGACCAGGTGAGTAGATGTATATCTACGGGGGGAAATCGGGTGGATGGCGTTTAGCACCTCCGCAACGTAGAATAGGAATAGCACTTATTGAGATTAGGAAGCCAGAGGTGACCCTAGATTCTTAATGAGTAGGACCCTAGTAATGACCCTAGGCTGGACCAGACTGATTTAGGAAGACCATACCAGAGGATGAATACCTTGGAAGAGATTCGTAGGTTTCAGGTAGATACACACATACGCACACACTGAAACTCGACGTGGTGTATACGTGTATGTGTATATATATATAGGACTAGGTATAGGTATATATATATATACAACACGTATATAGGATACAATGATGTGATATGATACACGGGAATGAAACAGTATAACTGGGCTTGATGCCGTGATTCTTGGCTACGGTCGTGTTATGATGATAGCGGATCATTAGGAAATGAGTTAATGAATAGGTATACATAGATATTAAAGGGTGGTGATGATATTGAGGTACGTAGGACTCTAAAACAGCACCCGGACCGTAACATGTGATTGAAATTCTGATATGATATATGTGTGACTTGATTACGACATTATACAGGTGTGACTTGATTTCGATATCATTTATGCGTGACTTGATTACGACATCATATAGGTGTGACTTGATCATGATATGATCTAAGTGTGACTAAATCACAATATGATACATATGACATGATATTTCTGAGGATAAATTAACGATGTATATTTATGCTGGCAGTGATATATGATTGATGTACGCGAGTACAGTATAGTACCTTGATCAGGACATGTGTTGATGATGATATTATATGAATGATGTGTAGGGTTCCTAGGCACGCTAATGAGGTCTCACAAGGCATCAACCATGCCAATTTCAATAATTACGGTGCCGAGAAACCCTAGACTAGATCGTTAACTAGATATCTAGGCGAAAGATGCAACTAGTAAACTACTTTACTAAGAGAACGGAAATACAACCTTTGTAGATCCGGTCCTCCACCTCCATAGCTTCGCAATGAAGTCTCCTCGCTGTCCAAATGGAAACCCGGGCTCTAGCGTCGGCTTCATCGGAGAAATGGGTAGGCAAGGTCGTCGGCTTCGTGCCGAAGATGATCTACGTCGAGGCATCACTAGATCAAGCTCCCACTTCACCAAGTCATGAAACTTGTGAAGAGAACACCCAATACTACTTGGCAAGAGGTAGAGGATGAAGAAATAGGAAGTGGGTTCACTTTAGAATTGGATTTCTCACTCATTTCATCAATTCACCATTGATGAAGTCAAGCTTTCTTCATTGAAGAAGATGAAGAAGAATAAGAAAGAATATCATGATAAGTTAATTGAAATAGAAAAGAATAATCATTCTTATCATAATCAAACCATAGTTAAGTGTAGAGAGCTAACTAGAGTTTATGTGAGTGGTTAGGGTTAAAGAAGAAGACAAAATGGTCACTTGGTCAAAAGCTTCATGAAGCTTCAACAAGCTTCATGAAAGAAAGAATGAAAGAAAACCATTTTGTTTTTTCTCTTTATGCTTTTATTTTCCAAAACTAATAGATAAATAAATGAATAAGTAACCATAACCCTAACCATTCATATAACCATGGTTCAATCTTTACACTTAACCAAGGTGAGCATGTATCATCAAACATGATACAAACTTGTGTACAAAAGTATATCACATATACAATGTGCACAATCCAAGTGAGAAAATCCATTTAAAGTGAACCAATACTAGTTAATGCAAAGTAATATATCAAATATATAATTATGCATTAAATCATTAAATCAACACTTGATTTAACGACCCGGTCATATCGCATATAACCGACTAATATTCAATGTATCGGCTTATCGAATCAATGCTTGAATCGATAACTAGGTTATATCGCATACAACCAATCGATACATTTATCGCGAGAATGGAATATGGTATCATATACACGCATTATTCTCGGTCCTGCACATATCTCATATGCGCTCCTATTTCGTTTCGCTTGAGCCAGGAAACCTCTGTGTAGGACTCTAAAGACTCGTCAA
Organism: Agapanthus africanus; assembly: GCA_030015575.1. NCBI lineage: Eukaryota > Viridiplantae > Streptophyta > Magnoliopsida > Asparagales > Amaryllidaceae > Agapanthus > Agapanthus africanus. Next base: position 252,172,664 of record CM057350.1, read on the forward strand.
TACGCCGGCAGCAGGTGATGATCATATCAATCACCCACAAGCCGCAAGCGGTCTGCTAAACGTAACAGCCACCCTGGTATTGAGCGATCAGAAGATCGATGAGCAAGCCCGCTCACACTCCTGTGAATCCAACCAGTAACACTTACCGTACAGTCCGGTCTGATCGTCTGATATGTCGCATATCTCGCCTAGGGGTGGTAAACGTCAGACCCCAATAGCTCGATAAGTCGTGTCGATATGAGGTCTATAACAGTTCGAGAAACTACTGGTAACACTTACCAGTAGATCTCAGCAACCCTGGCCAGGGATTTCCGGTTATAGCCAATCGAACACAGCGCAACATCAACTCCCTATACCGGGAGAGACGAATCCCCTCCTATCACTCATTTCCTCCATGTGATTCGGGACTGTACCCAAAAACCACCGTTTTGCACGCCCTCTTGGACGTGGTAAGATGGAAATCAAAGCACAGTGGGAACCACACAAGACTCTATGACGATCTCGGGTCAACAGACTACTCTGTACCAGTGTCACCAGAGAACTGCCATCTGACGTAAGGTATAATACCATCTGGGAGTTCTCGGCGAGTCCGTCCAGTGTACCCAGTCTCCACTGAGCACCCGTATATCATCTCTGATGTCAAACACTAATGGATATGGGATCATCCATCACCCATCTGTATGGGTCGAGAAGGTATACGCTAGTCTACTCTGGTATATCGATGCCCCGTCTCGATACACCCACGACTAGGGACCTTGAAGGATGTACTTCTGGACTACCATGTCCCCACTAGTATGATCTGCATCATAGTCCAGGTAGTCAAGTACACATCCTAAGGGCTTTACCAACATGTTACAGAGAGACCATCAGTATACACGTTAAGGTAAAGAGCAACCAGATAGCATATTATCATGTCGAGCAAGAAAGTCCTCCCTATATATATCCAAGCATCCACTACAATATACATCCAATGTACAGTAATGGCCTCTAGGGCATACATATAACTAACAATCTCCCACTTGCACTATGGCCATCTGATAGCAGTGGTTGTAGTATCTCATACTCAACCATCCCATAAAAGTCTCTCTCTGGGAAAAGGCCTTTGTGAGTGGATCCGCCGTGTTGTCCTCTGAGTCTTCTCTCCTAACCTCGATCACCCTGGAGATCAACCATCTCCATGATCAGGTGGTACTGCCTTAGAATATGTCTGGATCACTGATGGGACGGACGTTCCTTGGCATAAGCCACAATTCCATTGTCACACAATGGGAGGAACTAAGTTCATCTCATGAACTAATATACATTCAGACTGCCTCTTTGGTAGCATCTTAAGTAGCGATATATCCAGCCTTTATCGTCTAGTATGCCACGGTATCTAGCTTGGAACTCTTCCAACATACCGTCCCTTTACTGAGAGTAAAGACAATGCATGTGACTGACATTCAGTCGTCTTTATCACCCTGGAACCCTTCCAGTGATTCTCCCCAGGATCGATTGATACCATCTCACTACAACTAGTGAGAATCCTAACATCCAATTAGATCTATCTTATAGATCCAAACCCAGGATTTAGGAGGTATCACTTTGATCCTTTATGGAGAATCATTGTGATAAGCGGAGATTGACCGAGCGTAGCATAGGAAACTCCTTCCCTATCAAGAGTATGTCATCCACGTACTCTACGAGGATCATCACCATACTCCCTACTATCTTTTTGTATATACAAGGTTCATCTACCATTTTGATGATGTCAAACTCTTTGACTAACACATCAAAACAGATGTTCCAACTCCGCGATACCTGCTTTATCCTATAAAGCATCTTGTACACGTTTCCGCTGCTCCCACTGTCTACGAAACCCTCTGGCTGTGTACTTATAGACGCTCTATTCTAAAACATCATTTAGAAAAGCTGTCATGACACCCAACCACCAGATATCGTAGTCATGGTATGTAGCCTGGCAAGTAGGATCTGGATGGACTTAAGCATAGCTACTTGAAAAGGTTTCATCATTATCCACGCCTGGTCGATGACGAAAAGCTTTAACAAGTCTAGCTTTGAAAGTCTCAACTTTTCCATCTACACCAAGTAATCTTCTCAAGATATACTTGCTCCTGATGGGGATTTAACCCTTCAGATATTGCAACTAAAGTCCATACTTTGTTGGTGTACATAGATTCCATCTCAGATCGCTAAGCATCCAGCCATTCTTTGGAGTCTTACTCCTGATGGCCAGCTCGAAACTAGTTGGGTCATCATCTCATGATGCAATCCTCGCTCCCACTGTCATAGAGAAACCGAAATATCTCTCAGGCGGGTGAGGAACCTTACTAGATCGGCGGCGAGGCTGAGGTTCGTTGGTAACTATTGAATCCTTTGGTTCTGTCAAATCATCAGCTGCAGTTTTGTATAGCTGGAACCTTTCCAGTTCTACATAACAGATCTTGCCTCGAGCTTGTCCGGATTATGTTTTTAGACATAGGCCGGACAACCCCAAATCTTAACTAAATTAAGATATGGGCTCTTCCCTTATCATATCTCATATGGAGTGGTAGGCAACTGATTTGATTTGATCCCTATTCAATAGATATGCGGCTTCTCAAGTGCATAACTTATAATAAGGAAATAGGTTACTCAGTAGTACTCATCATAGAGCACACCTTATCATATAGGGTAAGATTGCTCCGCCCCGATATACCATCGTGCTATGGTGTATACGGAGGAGTAATGCTGAGAGAGAATCTCATTCTCTTTTAGAAAAGTCCAGGAATTCCATGCACAAGTATTCTCCTCTTTGATCTCATCATAGGACATAATACTTTTACCCGTATTTGGTTCTCTACTTCTAATTTATATTCTGTAAATATCTCAAAAGGTTCGGACTTGTGTTTCAACAGGAACATATATCTGAATCTTGAGAGATCATCAGAGAATGTAATGAAGTACAAAGAACCGGTCTTGGCATGTGTAGACAGGGGACCTTTATACATCAACATGTATCATCCCAAGAGTTCATTAACTCTTTCTCTATTTCCAATAAACAGAGCTGTGGTTATCTTATCTCTGTGACATGACTGGCAAGTTTCACAAGATGTAAATTCAAACTCATTTAAATATGCATATTTATGTAACTTCAGCTAGTCGGGTCGCATTGATATGACCTAGTCTACAATACCTCAAGAAGAATTTGTTCATTTCTGAACTCTTCCTCTTGTATGTGTTCCGTATACTAAGAACTATAGTTTGATTTAGAACATTAATGCTTTTAGATAACGTGCCTGAACCGATCAACTTTTGATATAGGAAATGTTCAAAACATTATCCAACAATACAAAATTTTATCATTTCTTTACTAATAAAGAGACTGATATGATTTTGTATATCAGGTTCGGTATCTAATAACATTCGTTCAGAATCAATGTATTGGTAATACAGGGTGACAGTGACCAACAGACTTGGCTGCAACTCTTGCCCCGTTTTCTGCCTCATGAAACTTATCACCCGTTCTCAGTCCTCTACCTTTCTGTAGCCCTTGTAACATATTACATATGCGGGATCCTGATCCGGTATCATATACCCAGGACGTAAAGGTCACTGAGAAATAGTTCTATATAATGAACACACCCGAAGATGATGCATCAGCATGCACTCTCTTCGTTTGGGCGGCACGGGAATTCTGGTAATCCCCAATTTCCTGCTCTTTCTTATAACAATTATAAGTTGGAGTGGGACCAACGTTCCCCGGCTCAGTATAACAAGCGGGTTCGGTCAATACATCCGTATTATTATCTTGATTAAGGCGTGATATAGTCGCTACCTTGAGAGAGAGAGAAGAAAACACCCAGCGTGCGCTCTTGCAAGAATAGATATGGTTATTATTTTATCTAATCAGGATGGCTCCCACTGCTTTTTATCAAATCTTCCTTCAAACCCTAAAAGGAAAGACTAGCCGGGATTAATTACACACTACAAGTTCGCCAATCTTTCAGCCAGGCTAGTGTCGGTACTTTGAGGGAGGTCCCCCGTGCTTTCGCACGAACCTAATTAATGTAAACCTCGTTTTCCCAGAGGCGTAACCTCGTTGACACCTTTCTAGACACCTACTTGATCGGCTAATTGTAATGTGTAAAACTCTCCCAGGAGTAACTCTTACTCGCAGCGGGTATCGGGATCCAACTATCTCATAGAAGGTATGCAATCTCATTGCAAATTTCAACACTTGAAATTCCCGATAATATTTTGCCCCTAGCGTCCTATGACCTTGACGGAGGCCAAACTACCCATAGTCCGCTAGTCAAGTTCAACCCGTCATTTTCTGATTGAATTAAACCTACCCGCACGACCCTTGACGGAGGCCAAACAACGCCGTACGAATACCCTAATCCAATCGCATCATATGCTAGCAGATAAGCACTAGTTAGCTACCGTACACTACGCCTTGACAGAGGCCAAACTACCGCAGCACGATACTAACTAGTACTTATCTGAAATGACGGAGGGCTACGACAGGTTTTTCTGAAAACCTATTGCGTAATGAACTTGATATCGTTGTAGGATCGAATGAATTTTAAAAATGGAGTGTTATTGAGGCTTTTCTAGTTTTGCTAAAGGAGTCACTCCCGGTGAAGGGATCGTCGGTCCTTTTCCTCGTCGAATGAGGTGCGGGATATATCATATATATCACTGTGCAAAGCAAAACTCTTAAAAGCAATCAAAAGACAAACCGAGTGTGTAGCATCTGCCAGTTATTGCTAAAGGAGTCACTCCCGGTGAAGGGATCTCGGTCCTTTCCTTATCGAATAAGGTGCAGGATATATCATATATACCGCTGTGCAAAGCAAGAACTGTAGCTACCTTTTTTTTTATTTTTGAAATTCGATTCTACAACATCTTAGGTTTCTTTTCTTTCATTAATCACATTAATGAAGTCCCATCATTTATGTACCTAAACATCACAGATAAATACGACGTACACTTATGCCATCCGCATTCTCCTCGATGTCCCCTCATGCACCGTTAGGTTAGGTAACTAACGGCAGAGCAGGGCAGGGCTAGCGCGGGTGTAAAACATAAGTAACATCTATATAATATATTATATATACTATATACAGTATATATCACAGAACATATCACATGATCACATCACAGATATCGCAACAGAAGAAACATATGAAATATTGGATATACTAGGACGTCCGTGTTTTCAATACGAGCCAGCATAAAACACGGATTCCACGGTCGTGATGAATAGCCAAACCCACACCCCTAGACCCCTACGAGAGCAGCAAGCAACCCTACCAATTCTGGAGTTAGGAGACCCGGACTCGACTGCTCGAGTTGGTCTCCCACTGGACTCCAGAACCCGGTTACTTATGCTCCCCTCCTTGGGTCTATCCTAGTGCGGAAAAGTAAATAATATACATCAACGGTGACAACTTCCGCAACCTGGAAGCCCCCCAATAAAAGAATATTACATACAAGTTTTTATATGAATGAAAATGAAAAACACCCATCTCACATAAAAACCCCTGGCTATTCAAACACGACGATCCAATATAACATATCCAGCAACACATAACATCTCATGTCATCAACGTAAGTAAATATGTCCATCCCAATTGTCGTTGACATATAGCAACGAAACCGGCGATATCACATATTACACTTACGGTCACAGAAAAGAAAGTATAAAACTACAACAGTTGGAATCCGCAACCACCTCAGACATCTCATGCCTGACCAAATGAATTACTTAGACATCGCATGCCTAACAATTATAAACCCCGCATTTTAGTCCCATTATCGAAAACACTTTTCAATATCAAGTCGGGCAATTCAACAAGATTCCCGACATCCTGATCGAATGCTCGTCGCAAACTTTAGTAGGCGGCCGCACCCCCGATACCGTCGATGAAGTGCACCAAGGCGGAACACCGCTACCGCGAGCACTCGAACGGATGCTTTCGGCGACGGGGTTCTCCTATAGTCACTTGGTCGGGGCTATGGAGCGAGGCTGTCTATCAAGTTTACCCGGCGAGTATCCGCGTACGCTACGTGATTGCGACGGACTTTTGATCACATCAAAATTCCGTGGCAACCGATCAAGTGAGACTAAACTGCTATGTTTATAACATTCATTCAGTTATCTCATAACTTCTTGTGAATTCCAATTGTTGTATCACATTCCAGATAAACAGAAAATGTTAAACTTTCCGATCGAACAGTAGAACACCCAAGTTTTCCTGATACAGCTCATCACATGAAATAAGTTTAAAAACATCCAGTTCATGCCTCAGTACCAACGGTCCAGCCGTAGAAGGGTCAAGCCAACGCCTCATATATGGCACGCCGTACTGCCCCAAACCCTAAGGTTCAAAGGGCAGTTCAAGACGGTCACATAATCGAGTTAAGGTTTGTTGTCTTCTAGAGGGTCCATCGCGTTACTTGCACTACTTAGAACGTCGTTAAACCACGGAAAAATCCAACACTTGGAAATTTTCCGGCAGGGGAAAAGTTGGGTATTTATATCCGGTCGAACTTTTTAACATATTCAAAAATCATCCGGAAAGACACATAGACAGAGTTTGACAATCCGATCGAATAAACGAATCCCCAAAACAACCCCAGAAAATTCAACTCATGAATAATATTTAAAAATACCCAGAGAACTCAGCACTGAATAAAGGAAGTTACTGTGCAAAATTGGGTGGGTGACGTCATCATACAGCCGCGGAACCGCCGCAGAAGCCAGGCTTCTGCCGCGGTTCCGCCGCACTTTGGAGGAATCATGCACACGTGTTGCACAGTAATTCTTAGGATTACCTGCTGATTTTTCTGCATATTTTTAATTTGGAAAAATCCCAGTTTTTAGAAAAAGTCCAGAGAGCTATTTTGGGGTTAGGGTTTTGGTTCGATCGGGTTTCAAACGTCGTCTAGGCATCGCCTAAGGCTCTGGCTAGGCTCTGATACCACTGTAGGGTTCCTAGGCACGCTAATGAGGTCTCACAAGGCATCAACCATGCCAATTTCAATAATTACGGTGCCGAGAAACCCTAGACTAGATCGTTAACTAGATATCTAGGCGAAAGATGCAACTAGTAAACTACTTTACTAAGAGAACGGAAATACAACCTTTGTAGATCCGGTCCTCCACCTCCATAGCTCCGCAATGAAGTCTCCTCGCTGTCCAAATGGAAACCCGGGCTCTAGCGTCGGCTTCATCGGAAATGGGCGGGCAAGGTCGTCGGCTTCGTGCCGAAGATGATCTACGTCGAGGCATCACTAGATCAAGCTCCCACTTCACCAAGTCATGAAACTTGTGAAGAGAACACCCAATACTACTTGGCAAGAGGTAGAGGATGAAGAAATAGGAAGTGGGTTCACTTTAGAATTGGATTTCTCACTCATTTCATCAATTCACCATTGATGAAGTCAAGCTTTCTTCATTGAAGAAGATGAAGAAGAATAAGAAAGAATATCATGATAAGTTAATTGAAATAGAAAAGAATAATCATTCTTATCATAATCAAACCATAGTTAAGTGTAGAGAGCTAACTAGAGTTTATGTGAGTGGTTAGGGTTAAAGAAGAAGACAAAATGGTCACTTGGTCAAAAGCTTCATGAAGCTTCAACAAGCTTCATGAAAGAAAGAATGAAAGAAAACCATTTTGTTTTTTCTCTTTATGCTTTTATTTTCCAAAACTAATAGATAAATAAATGAATAAGTAACCATAACCCTAACCATTCATATAACCATGGTTCAATCTTTACACTTAACCAAGGTGAGCATGTATCATCAAACATGATACAAACTTGTGTACAAAAGTATATCACATATACAATGTGCACAATCCAAGTGAGAAAATCCATTTAAAGTGAACCAATACTAGTTAATGCAAAGTAATATATCAAATATATAATTATGCATTAAATCATTAAATCAACACTTGATTTAACGACTCGGTCATATCGCATATAACCGACTAATATTCAATGTATCGGCTTATCGAATCAATGCTTGAATTGATAACTAGGTTATATCGCATACAACCAATCGATACATTTATCGCGAGAATGGAATACGGTATCACATACACGCATTATTCTCGGTCCTGCACATATCTCATATGCACTCCTATTTCGTTTCGCTTGAGCCAGGAAACCTCTGTGTAGGACTCTAAAGACTCGTCAATACGCCGGCAGCAGGTGATGATCATATCAATCACCCACAAGCCGCAAGCGGTCTGCTAAACCTAACGGCCACCCGGGTATTGAGCGATCAGAAGATCGACGAGCAAGCCCGCTCACACTCCTGTGAATCCAACCAGTAACAGTTACCGTACAGTCCGGTCTGATCGTCTGATATGTCGCATATCTCGCCTAGGGGTGGTAAACGTCAGACCCCAATAGCTCGATAAGTCGTGTCGATATGAGGTCTATAACAGTTCGAGAAACTACTGGTAACACTTACCAGTAGATCTCAGCAATCCTAGACAGGGATTTCCGGTTATAGCCAATCGAACACAGCGCAACATCAACTCCCTATAACGGGAGAGACGAATCCCCTCCTATCGCTCATTGCCTCCATGTGATTCGGGACTGTACCCAAAAACCACCGTTTTGCACGCCCTCTTGGACGTGGTAAGATGGAAATCAAAGCACAGTGGGAACCACACAAGACTCTATGACGATCTCGGGTCAACAGACTACTCTGTACCAGTGTCACCAGAGAACTGCCATCTGACGTAAGGTATAATACCATCTGGGAGTTCTCGGCGAGTCCGTCCAGTGTATCCAGTCTCCATTGAGCACCCGTATATCATCTCTGATGTCAAACACCAATGGATATGGGATCATCCATCGCCCATCTGTATGGGTCGAGAAGGTATACGCAAGTCTACTCTGGTATATCGATACCCCGTCTCGATACACCCACGACTAGGGACCTTAAAGGATGTACTTATGGACTACCATGTCCCCACTAGTATGATCTGCATCATAGTCCAGGTAGTCAAGTACACATCCTAAGGGCTTTACCAACATGTAACAGAGAGACAATCAGTATACACGTTAAGGTAAAGAGCAACCAGATAGCATACTATCATGTCGAGCAAGAAAGTCCTCCCTATATATGTCCAAGCATCCACTACAATACACATCCAATGTACAGTAATAGCCTCTAGGGCATAGATATAACTAACATGATGAGACACGTAGGTGATACTTGACCCGTACCCCGATTTTGGGATGCCGTACGATGGATTTTACCGTACGAGGTATAGACGTGATGATTGATCTGCACTCTTGATTCGAGGAAGCCGTATTATGTACGTGACGCTATTGAGGCTGGATCGCCGACTATTAGGGATATGGACTCAGACTTTAGGTGTACTTTTATTTCTTATCGACTAGTTTCTTAGATTTAGTTCCTTAGGAGGTTAGATGGACACTTGTTTAGGCTCAAGTCATATAGTTGTAATTTTACTTGTATATCAAATGAGTGGATAATACACATCCGTTTTTACTTTCACACTGTAATCATAATAGTGCATGTTCATTCATATGTTTCTATAATCAGTATAAAACACTGCCTGTTAGGACACCAGCACCATTACCGATAATACGCATTTTCCACGCACACTTCTTTGCCGGCTCACACACATCATCATCGGTAATTGCTATGTCACGTACACTTTAGATCATATTATCTTTTATTGATACAATCAGCTAACAGCTAGATCGATATAATATTGTGATTACTCTCTGGTGTTAGTATAGATATGGTATTTATTATTTAGACATTTCATGCATTTTGCATTTTCATGTTATCATGCAGTATTATGGGGTATATGCCGACACTTATCATATACTTACTCATGATTTTGGGATTTTGGATTTCTATGAGATTTCTGGATTTTTGGGGAAAACCGCAAGAATATATATAAAAACTTCTCTCTCTCTCCTCCTCTCTTTTTAAAACATAAGATGCGGTTTTCTCGTGATGTATGTGTCGTCCACCATGAGATTTCATGTTTTCTGTTGGATTTTGAGACCCGATTTGAGGAGTGGATGAACCGTCTCGGGTACATGGTGGGCCCGGTATGGTACCCCGGGGCAAGAAGATCGAGTTGTAGACGATGAGCCTGGCAGGGGAAGGCAACCTACCGGTGATGTCTGGCGCGGCGGATATCCGGAGGATACCGACCGTTATCGTGAGATTTGATGATATGGGCCGATCCGGACTGACGGAGCCCGAGATATTGATACTATGATACATTGAGATTATGAGTGATTGAGACTTGAGATTTACATATTTTGTGTCGATGCTTGACACGGATTTCCATAGATTTCATTGTTGATATTTCAAATTTCTATACACATTTTACTATGATAAAAGCTAAAGATTTCTTATACAGATATATCTAGATTTCAGGATTGGTTATTTTACATTCATGGTGCATGCATACTCATTCATATGATATAGTACTATATGAGGCACTGATACGAGAACGGAGCATTTGCACTTACACATAGCTTATTATTTTGTCCTTACTTGATGACTAGTAGTATATTAGTATATTATTATAACTTAGGATAGCGTCGTGCATTCGATTTCTTTTCGCAGATATCTTCTATTCACGAGTTGGCAACTCACCCCCATTGTGCCAAATTTTATTACAGGTTTGATCCACAGGGTTCCTTAGCAGTTTGCTGGCACATCATTTCATTTAGGGATATTTGCACGGTAGGTTGGTTCATTTGTATCTGGACCGCCGTTGTATTTTTATTATTTCATTGTATCTAGTAAGCTCCATCAACCAAACTTGTATTACTTGATAGATTACTGGACCATTTATTTGTTTCGACCTTAGAGTCGCGCTTGTATTATTATGATATCTGGTGGTTTTATTTTCTTTTAAGTTTTGAGCCTCATCCTTTGGCGTTGTATACTATTATGCATTGGTGTGGTTGTTTCCGCCTTTTGGCGTAGAGCTAGCTCCCGTTTAGGGATGCTTTTTATTGTTTGTGTATATTATGTTAGTGTATATGCCCTAGGGGCCATTATTGTATCATACTAGTTTGTATATTACTTAATGGAAGCTTGGGATATTCACATGTATATAACAGTCTTGCTAAACATGGTAGTATGCTACTTGGTTTTTCTATCTTAATATATGAGTATACGTATTGATAGAGCTCTTAGGATCTTGCTTGACTACCAGCGTTGTGATGGCAGTCACACTAGTGGGGGCTGGGTAGTGTACAAGCACATCCTTATTCAGGTCCCTAGTCGTTGGATTATCGAGACAGGGCATCGATACTCCGGAGTAGACTAGTGTGTACGCTTCTCATCCCAGTTGGGGAGATGGTCTGTCCCACAGCCGTCAGTACGTTGTACTGGAGATAGTATGCAGGTGCTCGTTAGGTTACGGGTACACCGGACAGGTCTCACAGGGAACTGTTTGTTGGTTTTATACCAGTCGTCAGTGAACAGTTCCCAGGTGACATGAGTACAGCATAGTCCGCAGACTTGACACTGCTACTTCGCCTCGAGTGTGTCCCACTGTTCTTAGATTGCTACCCTACCACGGCTCAAAGGAGTCGTGCAAACAGGTAGCAGTTGGGTGCAGTCCCGAGTACTTGGAGGCAGTGGCGGTTAGACAGGATTCGTCTCTCCCGGTATTTGGTGTTGATATCGCGCTGTGTCAAAGAGCTATTACGCAAAGTCCCTGGCCTGGGCAAGCGAGATTTGCTGGTAGGTTCCAGTAGTTTCTCAGGGTGTAATGGGCTTCGCTCCGACACGACTTATACCGCTATTATGGGACTGACGCTTGCCGCCCCCTAGGCCCGATATGCGATAGTCTTAGACGAACAGACCGGACTGTACGGAGATTGTCACATCAGACTCAGTAGGAGTTCGGATGGGTTTCCTCATCGGCCTTCTTATCGACATCTACCTGGGGACCGTTACGTACAGCTAGTGCCGCTTGCGGTCTGTGGTTAATCCCACTGCCAGCGTAGTAGTCGAGTCTCTAGAGTCCCACGCAGTGAGTTTCCCTACTCCAGGCGAAACGATATAGGGGTCGTATGGTTTTACGACAAGGGTTCGGACGCATACGTGTGTTTACGCACGTACGACTTTCGGACGGTTTTTACTAGTCGGCTTTGGTTTAAGCCAGGTACTAGTATTCGGTTATTGGATTTATACAGTCTAAAGTTTTTCCGTGTTTTCACGGATAGGAGGGGCGTTCTCGTAATTGCGCGAGAAGCTTCTAGAAGATGGTGACTAAGGATGTTTAGGTGGCATATACATTAAATGAGATTAGTGAGTCATATGGATGATTCATCCATGTCATTAATGCTTCATAATTGCTTAATGACTCATGGAGATGAATCACCATAAGATATTTATCAAGCATGGTTGTAAATGATTTTCTTTTCTTTTCTTGAAAAACAATAATGCTTGATATATATTATGATAACTCATTTTCTCATTTGATTATTCTTCTCACCTTCTCTCTCCTCAAGCTCTCTTTCTTCAAACCCTAATCCTCCCCTCTCATGTGTTGGGTAGAAGGATTAGTTAGACTACTTAATCCATAACCATACTCTATTTCATCTAGGTACTTTGATTAGCACTTAAAGATACCTAGTTGCCTCAAGTTTAGAGGCAAAGCTTGGAGTTTAGCTCTCGTGGTGGATCGTCTACTACTTGGAGAAGGCCGAGGAGGAGGTGGAGTTCGTAAAGACAAAGGACACGGTTCTTTAGGTATAATCCTTTCACATAGTAGTTTAGAACTTCTATGTTTGATGTTAGTTATCGTTTAGCTTCGATTCATGCGGTTAGTCGATGTTTAAGCATAGAACAAGATTTTTTTTCATATTTCCGCCTCCCCGCAAGTCCTGGGGTATTGTACATCGACTTACAGTGGTATCAGAGCCTCGCTAAACAATAAATAACTCACTTGCAAAATTGTATGAATTTCGAACGGAAAAAACAAAACCGGAAAACCCCGATATCATGAGTTTCTGTCGTTTTTTAAATGAGGTCCAAAAATTTTTTAGGGACCTTCAGAAAGCCTTAAATGATAGTATAAGAATACCCAAGAAAACTGGGTTCATGAATCGGCTAAAGCGTCGCGGAACCGCGGCGGATCCCACCGATTCGCCGCGATTCCGCCGCCGAGTTGCCGATTCGTCATCCCAATTTCACTGTGTGGGTTCTCTGTGATATGTGGTATTTTCTGGAATTTTTTAATGTTTGCTCAGGTTTCATATTTACAGAGAAGTATTGGAGCAAAATTAAATGAGTTTAATCGATCGAAATTATACGGTATTTGCTTGTTGGATTATATCTGTGTTTGTATAATGTGTTCGTAAACCTCCCCTAACTGCTAGTATGTCGGTTGGCAGGGGGTTGCACATTTCTGTAATGGTTTTTACTGTTTGTGGATATGAACTGTGTTGGACTGTTGTGATGTATAGCCGGGGTTATGTGATGGGTTATTATTTAATTCATTTGATGTAAATGTAATTTGTTGTAATATTATTTTGCGGGGCACATCCAGGTTGCGGTTGTAGCCACCGTTGTATTATTTCATTTTACTGTTTTTGCTTCTAGGACAGACCCAAGGTGGGGTGCACAAACTGCCGGGTGGGTAGTTTGCCGTACCCGTCGGGGTCTTGGGTGGGGTAATGGCTATTCATCACAACTGTGTAATCCGTCTTTTGTTACAGGCTTAAAACAAACACGGATTGCTTGTAAATCCAATAAAGTTCATCTGTGATCTGGAATGCCTATTATTGCGTTTGACGAATGTACAATATCTATATATGATAGCTATTTAGACGTCACTTATGTTTTACACCCGCTCTAGCCCAGCCCCCGCTCTGTTCTTAGTTAAGTAACCTAACGGGTGATGACGGGACCCCATGGCGAATGCGGATGGCATAAGAGGACGTTGTATTTTCGTTGTTTTCTGCAATGATAGGTTAATGATGGGACGCATTATTTATAATGCAAAGAAAATAAACCAAAAGTTTAATCGTTGGAACAATTTAAAAGAAACCACTCGGTTAATTTTAAAAACAGATATTTTTAAATGCGGAGCTTTAACCACTCCTTTTAAAAGCTATCAGGTTCCTTCGGTTATATCAAGTTCACTACGTTCACGGTTTCGCCAAAACCATTCGTAGCCCTCCGTCATTTCATCTGGGTATTCAGTAGTATTCAAGCTACGTATTTTGACCTAACGCCAAGGCATAGTGTTTGGTAGCTACTGGATATTCATTTGTTGCATAGATAGATGAGTTAGTTTGGGACAGTCGTATTATCGTTTTGGCCGAACGTCAAGGATATATACGGATGGGTTCAAATTGACAAGATAATGATGGGTAGAACTTGACATGTGACTTATGACATTTTGACCTAACGCCAAGGTCATAGGAGCATGGGGCAAAAATATATATCGGGAATTTCTAAAGAAACTGAAATTTGCAAAGAGTTGCATACCATTTGGAGTTTGATGAATGTTGGTAGGATTCCTTCAACATTATCATACAATGATATTTGGATCCCGATCCTACTGTGAGTATATGCTACTTATCAGGATATTTGTCACTTAACGATCAATGCTATAAACCAAGTAGGTGTCAAGAAATGTGTCAGCGGGGTTACGCCCCCAGAGAAAAGAGGTTCTTTAATTATGGAACTTCGCGAAAGCGTTGGAAAACCTCCCTCGAAGTATCGACACTAGCCTGGCTGAACGGTTAAGCAAGAATTGTACAGTGAGAATAGTCCTGGCTAATTCTTCTTTTATGGTTTGAGGAAGGATTCGAGAAACAGTGGGAGCCATCCAGTTTAGATAAACTAAAAACCACTCTAAACTTGCAAGAGCATCATGCTAAAGAGTTTTCTTCTCTCTCTCCTAATTGCAGCGACCCTGAAAATGACTGGACTTAAGTTACTTTTAGAGAAAAATATACTGACAGAGCCAAACTATAAAGATTGGCCGCGGAATGTCAAAATGGCTTTGACCAATGACAAATTGGGGTACGTCCTCACCGCTACGGCACCTGCTGTCCCTGGTCCCAAATCCAGTAATGCGGATAAGGAAATCCGCAAAACCTGGGATTTCGATTGCGCGAAAGCCAAGTGCATCGTGCTTGCCTCGATGAACAATGAACATCAGAGGAGGCACGAGGATATGGAACTAGATGCCATATTTCTCCATACAAAGGAACTTTATGGAGAGCAATCTCGTATAGCAAGATACGAGACCTCTAAGAACTTGTTTCGAGCGAGGTTGGCTGTCGGGTCATCGGTAGGAGAACATGTCCTAAAGATGATCGGCTATATAGAAGAGCTCGCAGACCTTGGGACGACTTTGGATAATGAGCTCTATACAGACCTTATTCTCCAGTCCCTTCCTTCCACCTACGCCCAGTTTATCCTGAACTTCAACATTCAAAGAAAAGAAGTTGAACTTTCGGAACTCCTGAACATGTTAAGGAGTGCAGAGCGCACCTTGCAGAAAGCAAGGGAAACACCCGCTATGTTTGTTAGCGGTGCATCTTCTTCCGGGTCCAAGGCTAGGGCCAAAGGAAGGAAGAAGAAGGCCGCCACCAAACCTAGAGGAGGTGTTAGTAAGGTGGGAGGGAAGGGAAAGAAAAAGTTTGCGGTACCGGTAGTGGGCCAGGATGAGTGCTTCCATTGTCACAGGAAAGGGCACTGGAAGAAAGATTGCAAGGCGTGGAACGCCAAGAACCAGGAACCGAAGCAAGCTGTGGTTTCGACTTCAGGTGTGTTTATAATTGAGAATTGTCTGTCAATTAACTCTATTTCCTGGGTATTGGATACCGGACCGGGATCTCATATTTGCAATTCATTGCAGGCACTGAGAAACCGTAGAGTGCTGAAGGAAGGTGATATGACCCTAAAGGTTGCTAACGGAGCTAGCGTGGGAGCTGCGTCCGTCGGGGATTATCACCTGGGATTGACGAGTGGACACATTTTGGTTTTACATAACTGTTTTTTTGTACCAAGCTTAACGTGTAATATCATATCAGTTTCCTTGTTATCAAATAAAGGTTATGATTTCACGTTTGTAAGAGATGTTGTTAACATCCACCTTAATCATGGTTTGATTGGGTCCGGTACACTAAATAACGGTATATATGTTTTAAACCAACTCCAAATTTTCAATGTCCAGAACACACTAAAAAGAGAGTCTCCAGATTTAAATAAAGCTTTCTTATGGCATTGTAGACTGGGTCACATCAATGAGAGAAGGTTGACTAAGTTGCATAGAGAAGGATATTTGGACTCGTTCGAATATCAAACTTATGACACTTGTCAATCTTGTCTCAAAGGAAAGATGACAAAGACTCCATTTACTGGACATGGAGTAAGAGCGAGCGAGCTCTTAGGACTCATACACAGCGATGTATGTGGTCCAATGTCTACGCATGCAAGAGGTGGTTTTTCCTATTTCATTACTTTCACGGATGATTACTCAAGATACGGATTCATTTATCTGATGAAACATAAATCCGAGGCTTTTGAGAAATTCCAAGAGTATAAGAATGAAGTAGAAAACCAAACCGGCAAAAGTATCAAGACACTTAGATCTGATCGAAGTGGTGAATACTTGAGTGCCGAGTTCCTAGGTTACCTAAAAGAGAAAGGAATTCTCTCTCAGCTTACTCCTCCATACACTCCACAGCATAATGGTGTATCGGAGAGACGGAATCGAACCCTATTGGATATGGTACGATCCATGATGAATAATGCTGAGTTACCGCGATCTTTCTAGGGTTATGCGCTAGAATCAGCGGCATATCTTTTGAACATGGTTCCTACCAAGACTGTGCCTACCACACCATATCAGATGTGGAGTGGGAAGAAACCCCATCTAAAGTATATAAAGATTTGGGGATGTCCAGCTTTTGTTAAAAAGAAGCATGTGGACAAGCTCGAGGCACGATCGGTAAAGTGTAAGTTTGTGGGATATCCAAAGAACTCCAGGGGATATCTATTCTATTACGCAGAGGAACAAAAGGTATTTGTTTCTCGTAATGCCCATTTTCTAGAACATCAGTTTTTAGAAAAGGAATCAAGTGGGAGCGAAATAGAACTGGAAGAAATTCCAGAACCACAAACTGCTACTGAAAGTTTGGTAGAACCGGTAGTTCAAGAAGAACAAGACATTCCCGCACCCCTCCGCAGGAGTAGTAGGCCGTCTCATCCGCTTGAGAGATACTACGGTTTTCTCATAGATGGGGATAGAGAGGATTGAATCATAGATGATGATGAACCTACTGACTTCCAGCAGGCCATCCAGAGCGGCGACTCGGTACGATGGCTAGATGCAATGCGGACTGAAATGGAGTCCATGTACACCAACAAAGTATGGACTTTGGACTTTGCTCCAGATGGGGTAAAACCCATAGGATACAAATGGATCTTCAAGAAAAAGATTGGTGTAGTTGGACAGGTGGAAACCTATAAGGCTAGACTTGTTGCAAAGGGTTATCGTCAAAGACCTGGTTTGGACTATGACGAAACTTTTTCTCCAGTGGCTATGCTTAAATCCATTCGGGTCATTCTTGCTATTGCTGCCTTCCATGATTATGAAATCTGGCAGATGGACGTAAAGACGGCTTATCTGAATGGAAATTTAGAAGAGTGCGTCTATATGGATCAGCCAGAGGGTTTCAATCAGAGTGGGAGCAGCGGGAAAGTATGCAAGCTGCTTAAGTCCATTTATGGACTAAAGCAGACATCGCGGAGTTGGAACATCTGTTTTGATGAGACAGTCAAAGAATATGACTTTATCAAAAATCCAGATGAACCATGCATATATAGTAAAGTTGTAGCCAGAAGTGTCGTATTCCTCGTCTTGTACGTGGATGACATTCTATTGATAGGAAATGGCATTCCTATGCTACAATCTGTCAATGGATTCTTTTCACACAGGTTCTCCATGAAAGACCTGGGTGATGCCTCTTACATTCTGGGGATCCGGATCTATCGTGATAGATCCAAGAGGATGTTGGGACTTTCGCAGTCCAGGTATATCGACACTGTACTGAAAAGATTCAGTATGGAAGATTCTAAGCGCGGTAATCTACCGGCTTGTCACGGAATCACCCTCTCCAAAGAGATGTCTCCCAAGACTGATTTGGAAAGGGAACGCATGTCTATTATACCCTACGCTTATACGGTAGGCTCTATAATGTATGCGATATTGTGCACCAAATCAGATGTAGCTTACGCACTGAGCGTGGTAAGCCGGTATCAGTCAGACCCAGGGGAGAAGCACTGGATAGCAGTAAAGAACATTCTCAAGTACCTGAGAAGGACTAAGGAGATGTTCTTGGTTTATGGCGGAAAAGACCTCAGGTTGGAGGCCTTTGCTGATTCCGGCTTCCAGAGTGATAAGGACGATTCCAAGTCCATGTCGGGTTATATCTTTACCCTCAATGGAGGGGCGGTGTGCTGGAAGAGCTCCAAGCAGGACACCGTTGCTGACTCAACGATGGAAGCGGAGTATATAGCTGCTTGCGATGCCACAAAAGAAGCAGTCTGGATGAAGAAGTTCCTAACAGAACTTCAGGTGGTTCCTACCATAGTTGATCCAATACCTCTGTATTGCGACAACAACGGAGCTATAGCTTTAGCGAAGGAACCAAGGTCCCATCAGAAGTCCAGACACATCTTAAGGCGGTATCACCCGATCAGGGAGATCATTGATCGTCGGGAGATCGAGGTTCGGAGAGTTGCTTCTGAAGAGAACATTGCTGATCCATTCACGAAGGCCCTACCTTAGATTCAGTTCGAGAGGCTACTCGAGATCATCGGTCTTCGATATGCCAGTACATGGCCCTAGTGCAAGTGGGAGATTGTTAGTGTATATGCCCTAGGGGCTATTATTGTATCATACTAGTTTATATATTACTTAATGGAAGCTTGGGATATCCACATGTATATAACAGTCTTGCTAAACATAGTAGTATGCTACTTAGTTTTTCTATCTTAATATGTGAGTATACGTATTGATAGAGCTCTTAGGATCTTGCTTGACTACCAGCGTTGTGATGGCAGTCACACTAGTGGGGGCTGGGTAGTCTACAAGCACATCCTTATTCAGGTCCCTAGTCGTTGGATTATCGAGACAGGGCATCGATACTCCGGAGTAGACTAGTGTGTACGCTTCTCATCCCAGTTGGGGAGATGGTCTGTCCCACAGCCGTCAGTACGTCGTACTGGAGATAGTATGCAGGTGCTTGTTAGGTTACGGGTACACCGGACAGGACTCACAGGGAACTGTTGGTTGGTTTTATACCAGTCATCAGTGAACAGTTCCCAGGTGACATGAGTACAGCATAGTCCGCAGACTTGACACTGCTACTTCGCCTCGAGTGTGTCCCACTGTTCTTAGATTGCTACCCTACCACGGCTACAAGGAGTCGTGCAAACAGGTAGCAGTTGGGTGCAGTCCCGAGCACTTGGAGGCAGTGGCGGTTAGACAGGATTCGTCTCTCCCGGTATTTGGGGTTGATATCGCGTTGTGTCAGAGAGCCATTACGCAAAGTCCCTGGCCAGGGCAAGCGAGATTTGCTGGTAGGTTCCAGTAGTTTCTCAGGGTGTAATGGGCTTCACTCCGACACGACTTATACCGCTATTAGGGGACTGACGCTTGCCGCCCCTAGGCCCGATATGCGATAGTCTTAGACGAACAGACCGGATTGTACGGAGATTGTCACATCAGACTCAGTAAGAGTTTGGATGGGTTTCCTCATCGGCCTTCTTATCGACATCTACCTGGGGACCGTTACGTACAGCTAGTGCCTCTTGCGGTCTGTGATTAAACCCACCGCCAGCGTAGTAGTCGAGTCTCTAGAGTCCCACGCAGAGAGTTTCCCTACGCCAGGCGAAACGATATAGAGGTCGTATGGTTTTACGACAAGGGTTCGGACGCATACGTATGTTTACGCACGTACGACTTTCGGACAGTTTTTACCAGTCGGCTTTGGTTTAATCCAGTTACTAGTATCCGGTTATTGGATTTATACAGTCTAAAGTTTTTCCGTGTTTTCACGGATAGGAGGGGCGTTCTCGTAATAGCGCGAGAAGCTTCTAGAAGATGGTGACTAAGGAGGTTTAGGAGGCATATACATTAAATGAGATTAGTGAGTCATATGGATGATTCATCCATGTCATTAATGCTTCATAATTGCTTAATGACTCATGGAGATGAATCACCATAAGATATTTATCAAGCATGGTTGTAAATGATTTTCTTTTCTTTTCTTGAAAAACAATAATGCTTGATATATATTATGATAACTCATTTTCTCATTTGATTATTCTTCTCACCTTCTCTCTCCTCAAGCTCTCTTTCTTCAAACCCTAATCCTCCCCTCTCATGTATTGGGTAGAAGGATTAGTTAGACTACTTAATCCATAACCATACTCTATTTCATATAGGTACTTTGATTAGCACTTAAAGATACCTAGTTGCCTCAAGTTCAGAGGCAAAGCTTGGAGTTTAGCTCTCGTGGTGGATCGTCTACTACTTGGAGAAGGCCGAGGACGAGGTGGAGTTCGTAAAGACAAAGGACACGGTTCTTTAGGTATAATCCCTTCACATAGTAGTTTAGAACTTCTATGTTTGATGTTAGTTATCGTTTAGCTTCGATTCATGCGGTTAGTCGATGTTTAAGCATAGAACAAGATTTTTTTTCATATTTCCGCCTCCCCGCAAGTCCTGGGGTGTTGTACATCGACTTACATATTATACTTGTTGTACCCGTTTGTGGCCAGTTTTTACAGAGGAGACTCTGCCGAAATTTTTGGGAAAATTTGCTGATGCTTTTAAACTTGTTTTCTTCATGTCTTCTTCTTCTTCTTTTTATGGTTTAGATTTCTGGGCTTCGGCTTACTTAGGTTACGTTGCGTCTCTAGACGCTTCGTAATCTAAGTGCGGGTCACGTTCCGTACTTTTCGGGTCGTGAAAAATTTGGTATCAGAGCGCCAGGTTTAACCTTGTATAAGTCTAGGGGACCCTTGGTTGATGGAGTAGGCGACTTAGGTAGAGTAACGTACCGTGGGTATGGTCCGCGGCATACTTACGATACGCTACTCTGCTTAAGGAGCCTTAGGATGTACATTTGTTTGCACCGTATTTCATTCGTACCATTGATCTATCTTCGTCGATGTCGGTGGATGGTTTCTGTTACCACGGGCGCACGGGCAGAGGGAGCTGTGGCTCGAATGCGATAACCATTAGGGTATTGGTTATTCTTGAGGATTGAAGCATTGTTTAGCGTGCGGACGAAGGGTATTCACATGCCGTCCAGACGAAGTTAAAGGATTCAAACGATTGCCAGAAACCCATTTTCCTAAGTTTAAAGTATTCGGAAGAACATGCAGGTATTTATATGGACCCTCTAGAAGAATGAAACCCTAACTCAACATAATGACCACGATAACGCCCTTGAAACTTAGGGTTTACGGCAGTTCCGCGGTGCCATTAGTGAGGCTTGGGTTTGCCCTTCTACGGCTGGACCATCGATGCTGGGGTATGTACCGGATATTTTTAAACTTTACTGGAGTGTTGAGCTCTCAGGGAATTATGGGATTTTGATGGATCGATCAAAAAGTTTAATGTAGTCCGGATATCAGGTGAAGGGATCGACTACGTGGGACTCTAGATATCAGTATTGCCGTCGGTAGCGCAGTCAGCACACCTATGAAGAGGCGAGTTCGAAGCAGTCGACACCAGAGGAAAGAGGGAAAGAGGCGCACATTGATGATAGTGTTTATGATTGTGATTTGGTGATTTGAATTTCATATTTTCGTTGATTGGATTTTGGTATTTTGAGGACTTTGTTCTACGATTGGTATTTCTTATGTGTACTTTCATTACATTCTATTTGTGTTTCATATATCAGTTGTATTGATATTGTTTAGTACATACCCAGTGCACATGATTTGGTTTTAATACATTTTGAGATTTTTATTTGATTTCGTACTTATGGTTACACATGATTTTGACATATGCTTCGATCTAGTTTTCATGCATTTTCGTACTGTGATTTCGATTTTGATATTCAGTGTATGTTTTCGTGCACCATGTGCACCTGGTTGAGATTTTTGCGCACATTCGGTGCACCTGATACGATTTGTGCACACCAGATGCACTAAATCGTGGTTTTGTGCAGATTAGATGCACCTGATATTAGAGTCGTACACGCCCGTAGCACTTGACAGATGTTTTTGGTGCACACCTGTTGCACTCAGTTTTGTTTTTGTGTGAATTCATGGCATCTGTATTTGGTTTCGATTTCAGTGCGCACCGGACGCACATGATATTTTTATGATATGATTGGGATTGATTTCAGTTTAAGCAGTATGTTTTTATAATCATTACTATTTGATTTAGTAACCAGGCGGGACGTGAATGTTAAATAAAAGATATATATATATATATATATATATATATAGCTATTTTTTTTAAAAAAGCGTCCGCTACTTATGCCGTGACACGTGCATCGCACGGCGATTTTCAAGAGAGGTTTTTGTATGCTTCTTTATTAAGATGTTTAGATGATTTTACTACGATGCGCACTATATATATATATAAGTTATAGTTTTGATAAATATTATGTTGGTTTTCTTATTGATTTTTGATGTTTTATCTTCACCATAACTCCGATGATTGCGTTATGCTTGACGGAGTCGATTTTAGTTATGTATTGATGATTTCGGAGCCCCGACGATTTGAGTGTTTTGCTAAATGTTTTAGTATTTAGAGAGGGAGTTTTAATTTAAATTCAGGGACCGAATTTCTTTAAGTGGGGAAGATTGTAACGTTTTAAAAATAATTAAATAAATAAAATCGTTTAAGTGAATTTTATGATTTTCGGTAAAGTAAAACGTATTTTTCGTAAAACTAAACCGTAATTATTTTTCACTATAAATTTAAAAATACCTATTTTAATTATGTAATTACTAGTAAATAGTGTTTATTTAGCCACTTATAAATTTTTAGTTTAATTAAATATTTTTCCTAAATTAATTATTTTAAATATTAACATAAGCTTTATTTACACACTAAATTAGTGTAAATTACAAATTTGAAGGGGTTTAATTTGCAAAAATGAATCATTGCATATTATAATCTAGTGTGTATCATGCAAAATTTATTTGCAAATTTTTCCATGATTCTAGAAATTTCTTTAGTTTATTTAGAATAGAAATGAAAGAAATTAAATAAAATCATGAAAAGACATAAAGAGTTGATATTTTGGGTGAAGTTTCTACACTTTTCTTCACTTTTCTTACTCTCCTCTCCCTCCTCCATGGTGTGGCCAGCCTCAACCCCCCATGGCAGCCCCCCATCTTCAAAATTTAATTTACCTCCAAAAATCATCAAAAATCCTACAAAAATCCAAATAAAAATCCACAAAATCCTAATTTATTCCTACCCTCTATTCTTTTCTCTTCTTTACATGGATTTTGGAGATGGAAAGCATTCATTTTGGAGGCTTATTTTCATGTTTGGAATTCTTGTGTGAAGGTATAAATCTTATTCTTTTGATTTATTGTTAGTAGATGTTTCATTTAAGCATGTTTAGATTTAAGAAATTAATTCTATTTACAATTTTTGAAATTCAAGTTAGGGTTTGTAAAATCAAATTATGGTTTTATTAATTAATTAGGGTTATAATAACTAGTTTGACACTATTAGAAATGGAAAATCATGCATGGTTGATATATTGTAAATTGTTGATCCAAAATTGTTTAATTTAAACAATTTTGCAAACTAGATTTCTATATATTATATATATTGGTGAGATAAATTCCAATTAATGTTTGTAACATTAGATTGTTGTTTTAATGAGAATATTGACATGTTTATGGAATGAAAAACTTAGTTTGGTCACTAGTTTCTTTTGATAATTGAAAAATACTAATAAAAATGCCATTTTTGCTAACTAGTTTTTGGAAATTCTTAAATAAATGAAATTTAAAATATAATTTATGGTTTTATTATATCATTATCATCAATGAATTGCAGTTTATTGTATTAATTCATGCAAAATCCAGTTTAAATGTGATATTGTGATATTTTGCTCGTAAGATGTTGAAAATTGCTAAAAGTTGCAAACTAGAAATTTTAAATTAATACAAATTTGTATAATAAAAATATAGTAGTGGTTTGTATAATCTAGTGATGCTAATTAATGAGTATCATGACCATTAGTTTCGTTTAAACAGTAAGCTTTGAAGTAAAACGGTAAATTGGCGTTTTCGGGTTTTACAAAATCGGACTGTTTGATCGATTTTTAGGGTTTCGATGGATTAAATCATGTTATATATTATAAGTAATGAGTTTTAAACTATGAGTTGTTTGTTGATGTTTATCTCGGTTAATCGGAGTTTGTACGCCGATATCTAGCGATATTTGGTTCTTTTTGCGTGAACGGGACATAGGTTTTAACCTATGCGCGTTTCGTGCGTCGTTTTGATGTTGTCCGTGATTCAGTTTATGATATTATATATGTTTGCATATAGGTACCCCTCACGTAGACTTCGGAGGATGAAGAATAGGATGGCGACACTGTCTTCGGCAGACATGGACCAGGTGAGTAGATGTATATCTACGGGGGGAAGTCGGGTGGATGGCGTTTAGCACCTCCGCAACGTAGAATAGGAATAGCACTTATTGACATTAGGAAGCCAGAGATGACCCTAGATTCTTAATGAGTAGGACCCTAGTAATGACCCTAGGCTGGACTAGACCGATTTAGGAAGACCATACCAGAGGATGAATACCTTGGAAGAGATTCGTAGGTTTCAGGTAGATACACACACACGCACACACTGAAACTCGACGTGGTGTATACATGTATGTGTATATATATATATATATATATATATATATATATAGGACTAGGTATAGGTATATATATATACACAACACGTATATGGGATACAATGTTGTGATATGATACACAGGAATGAAACAGTATAACTGGGCTTGATGCCGTGATTCTTGGCTACGGTCGTGTTATGATGATAGCAGATCATTAGGAAATGAGTTAATGAATAGGTATACATAGATAATAAAGGGTGGTGATGATATTGAGGTACGTAGGACTCTAAAACAGCACCCGGACTGTACATGTGATTGAAATTCTGATATGATATATGTGTGACTTGATTACGACATTATACAGGTGTGACTTGATTTCGATATCATTTATGCGTTACTTGATTACGACATCATATAGGTGTGACTTGATCATGATATGATCTAAGTGTGACTAAATCACAATATGATACATATGACATGATAATTCTAAGGATAAATTAACGATGTATATTTATGCTGGCAGTGATATATGATTGATGTACGCGAGTACAGTATAGTACCTTGATCAGAACATGTGTTGATGATGATATTATACGAATGATGAGAGATGTAGGTGATACTTGACCCGTACCCCGATTTTGGGATGCCGTACGATGGATTTTACCGTACGAGGTATAGACGTGATGATTGATCCGCACTCTTGATTCGAGGAAGCCGTACTATGTACGTGACGCTATTGAGGCTGGATCGCCGACTATTAGGGATATGGACTCAGACTTTAGGTGTACTTTTATTTCTTATTGACTAGTTTCTTAGATTTAGTTCCTTAGGAGGTTAGATGGACACTAGTTTAGGCTCAAGTCATATAGTTGTAATTTTACTTGTATATCAAATGAGTGGATAATACACATCCGTTTTTACTTTCACACTGTAATCATAATATTGCATGTTCATTCATATGTTTCTATAATCAGTATAAAACTCTGCCTGTTAGGACACCAGCACCATTACCGATAATGCACTTTTTCCACGCACACTTCTTTGCCGGCTCACACACATCATCATCGGTAATTGCTATGTCACGTACACTTTAGATCATATTATCTTTTATTGATACAATCAAC
Source organism: Agapanthus africanus (assembly GCA_030015575.1). Classification (NCBI taxonomy): domain Eukaryota; kingdom Viridiplantae; phylum Streptophyta; class Magnoliopsida; order Asparagales; family Amaryllidaceae; genus Agapanthus; species Agapanthus africanus. The sequence goes on from CM057350.1 coordinate 252,198,672, forward strand.
TAACAGCTAGATCGATATAATATTGTGATTACTCTCTGGTGTTAGTATAGATATGGTATTTATTACTTAGACATTTCATGCATTTCGCATTTTCATGTTATCATGCAGTATTATGGGGCATATGCCGACACTTATCATATACTTACTCATGATTTTGGGATTTTGGATTTCTATGAGATTTCTGGATTTTTGGGGAAAACCGCAAGAATATATATAAAAACTTCTCTCTCTCTCCTCCTCTCTTTTTAAAACATAAGATGCGGTTTTCTCGTGATGTATGTGTCGTCCACCATGAGATTTCATGTTTTCTATTGGATTTCGAGACCCGATTCGAGGAGTGGATGAACCGTCTCGGGTACATGGTGGGCCCGGTATGGTACCCCGGGGCAAGAGATCGAGTTGTAGACGATGAGCCTGGCAGGGGAAGGCTGCCTACCGGTGATGTCTGGAGCGGCGGATATCCGGAGGATACCGACCGTTGTCATGAGATTTGATGATATGAGCCGATCCGGACTGACGGAGCCCGAGATATTGATACTATGATACATTGAGATTATGAGGGATTGAGACTTGAGATTTACATATTTTGTGTTGATCCTTGACACGGATTTCCATAGATTTCATTGTTGATATTTCAGATTTCTATACACATTTTACTATGATAAAAGCTAAAGATTTCTTATACAGATATATCTAGATTTCAGGATTGGTTATTTTATATTCATGGTGCATGCATACTCATTCATATGACATAGTACTATATGAGGCACTGACACGAGCACGGAGCATTTGCACTTACACATAGCTTATTATTCTGTCCTTACTTGATGACTAGTAGTATATTAGTATATTATTATGACCTAGGATAGTATCGTGCATTCGATTTCTTTTCGCAGATATCTTCTACTCAAGAGTTGGCAACTTACCCCCGTTGTGCCAAATTTTATTACAGGTTTGATGCACAGGGTTCCTTGGCAGTTTGCTGGCACATCATTTCATTCAGGGTGATTTGCACGGTAGGTTGGTTCATTTGTATCTGGACCGCCGTTGTATTTTTATTATTTCATTGTATCTAGTAAGCTCCATCAACCAAACTTGTATTACTTGATAGATTACTCGACCATTTATTTGTTTCGACCTTAGAGTCGCGCTTGTATTATTATGATATCTGGTGGTTTTGTTTTCTTTTAAGTTTTGAGCCTCGCCCTTTGGCGTTGTATACTATTATGCATTGGTGTGGTTGTTTCCGCCTTTTGGCGTAGTGCTAGCTCCCGTTTAGGGATGCTTTTTATTGTTTGTGTATATTATACTTGTTGTACCCGTTTGGGGCCAGTTTTTACAGAGGAGTCTCTGCCGAAATTTTTGGGAAAATTTGCTGATGCTTTTAAATTTGTTTTCTTCATGTCTTCTTATTCTTCTTCTTTTTATGATTTAGATTTCTGGGCTTCGGCTTACTTAGGTTACGTTGCGCCTCTAGACGCTTCGTAATCTAAGTGCCGGTCACGTTCCGTACTTTCGGGACGTGACAGTTGTGTTTTGAAAAGTAATCACAATCAATGAATTTATAACCGCAATCAATAACGGTGTCAAAGTAGTTTCGTTAATGAGAATGGATAGTCTACTGAGATGCGAGTACTTATTCGATCTTGCTTTAGATGAGTCGAAATGAAAATATAAAAGAAAATTCAAGAAAGTAATTCGAGATTTAATTAAGTTGTCATTTCAAGAAAATCAAGAACATATTCAAGAATTAGAAATCAAGAAAGTGTCCAATATCAATTTGAATTATCAAGAATATGAAGGATAGCTTGTAGGAATCGATCGAATTAGTAGCAATGATGAATACTACAAATTACGAATCTTATCTATTAATGAATTGTAGCTAGAACGATGGTGATGAATGAAGATTAGGGATCTATTGAAGAAACTAGGGTTTCTCCTGTAAGTCGATGTACAACACCCCACGACTCGCGGGGAGGCGGAAATATGAAAAACGATCTTGTTCTTTGCTTAAACATCGACTAACCGCATAAATCGAAGCTAAATGATAACTAACATCAATCATAGAAGTTCTAAACTACTATGTGAAGTGATTATACCTTAAGAACCGTGTCCTTCGTCTTTACGAACTCCACCTCCTCCTCGGCCTTCTCCAAGTAGTAGACGATCCACCACGAGAGCTTTACTCCAAGCTTTGCCTCTAAATTTGAGACAACTAGGTTTCTTTAAGTGCTAATCAAAGTACCTAGATGATATAGAGTGAGGGTTATGGATTAAGTAGTCTATCTAATTCTTGTACTCAACACATAAGAGGAGAGGATTAGGGTTTGAAGAGAGGAAGCTTGAGGAGAAAGAAGGTGAGAATGATTATGAAATGAGAAAATGAGTTATCATAATATATATCAAGCATTATTGTTTTTCAAGAAAAGAAAAGAAAATGATTTACAACCATGCTTGATAAATATCTTATGGTGATTCATCTCCATGAGTCATTAAGCAATTATGAAGCATTAATGACATGGATGAATCATCCATATGACTCACTAATCTCATTCAATGTATATGCCACCTAAACCTCCTTAGTCACCATCTTCTAGAAGCTTCTCACGCAATTACGAGAACGCCCCTCCTATCCGTGAAAACACGGAAAAACTTTAGACTGTATAAATCCAATAACCAGATACTAGTAACTGGCTTAAACCAAAGCCGACTAGTAAAAACTGTCCGGATGTCGTACGTGCGTAAACAAACGTATGCGTCCGAACCCTTGTCGTAAAACCATATGACCTCTATATCGTTTCGCCTGGAGTAGGGAAACTCTCTGTGTGGGACTCTAGAGACTCGACTACTACGCTGGCAGTGGGTTTAACCACAGACCGCAAGCGGCACTAGCTGTACGTAACGGTCCCCAGGTAGATGGCGATAAGAAGGCCGATGAGGAAACCCATCCGAACTCCTACTGAGTCTGATGTGACAATCTCCGTACAGTCCGGTCTGTTTGTCTAAGACTATCGCATATCAGGCCTAGGGGGCGGCAAGCGTCAGTCCCCTAATAGCGGTATAAGTCGTGTCGGAGCGAAGCCCATTACACCCTGAGAAACTACTGGAACCTACCAGCAAATCTCGCTTGCCCTGGCCAAGGACTTTGCGTAATGGCTCTCTGACACAGCGCGATATCAACCCCCAATACCGGGAGAGACGAATCCTGTCTAACCACCACTACCTCCAAGTGCTCGGGACTGCACCCAACTGCTACCTGTTTGCACGACTCCTTTGAGCCGTGGTAGGGTAGCAATCTAAGAACAGTGGGACACACTCAAGGCGAAGTAGCAGTGTCAAGTCTGCGGACTATACTGTACTCATGTCACCTGGGAACTGTTCACTAACGACTGGTATAAAAACCAACCAACAGTTCCCTGTGAGTCCTGTCCGGTGTACCCATAACCTAACGAGCACCTGCATACTATCTCCAGTACGACGTACTGACGGCTGTGGGACAGACCATCTCCCCAACTGGGATGAGAAGCGTACACACTAGTCTACTCCGGAGTATCGATGCCCTGTCTCGATAATCCAACGACTAGGAACCTGAATAAGGATGCGCTTGTAGACTACCCAGCCCCCACTAGTGTGACTGCCATCACAACGCTGGTAGTCAAGCAAGATCCTAAGAGCTCTATCAATACGTATACTCACATATTAAGATAGAAAAACCAAGTAGCATACTACCATGTTTAGCAAGACTGTTATATACATGTGAATATCCCAAGCTTCCATTAAGTAATATACAAACTAGTATGATACAGTAATGGCCTTCTAGGGCATAAACACTAACTATCTCCCACTTGCACTAGGGCCATGTACTGGCGTATCGAAGACCGATGATCTCGAGTGGCCTCTCGAACTGAATCTGAGGTAGGGCCTTAGTGAATGGATCAGCAATGTTATCCTCTGTATTTACTCTCTTTACCTCGATCTCCCGGCGATCTACGATCTCCCTGATCAGGTGATACCGCCTTAAGATGTGTCTGGACTTATGATGGGACCTGAGTTCCTTCGCTAAAGCTATAGCGCCGTTGTTGTCGCAATACAGAGGTATTGGACCAACACATGTAGGAACCACCTGAAGTTCTGTGAGGAACTTCTTCATCCAGACAGCTTCTTTTGCGGCATCGCAAGCAGCTATGTACTCCGCTTCCATCGTTGAGTCAGCAACGGTGTCCTGCTTGGAACTCTTCCAACAGACCGCCCCTCTATTGAGGGTAAAGACATAACCCGACATGGACTTGGAGTCATCCTTGTCACTCTGGAAGCCGGAATCAGCATAGGCCTCCATCCTGAGGTCTTTTCCGCCGTAAACCAAGAACATCTCCTTAGTCCTCCTCAGGTACTTGAGAATGTTCTTTACTGCTATCCAGTGATTCTCTCCTGGGTTTGCCTGATACCGGCTTACAACGCTCAATGCGTATGCTACATCTGGTCTGGTACATAACATCGCATACATTATAGAGCCTACCGCAGAAGCGTAGGGTATAATCGACATGCGTTCCCTTTCCAAATCAGTCTTGGGAGACATCTCTTTGGAGAGGGTGATTCCGTGACAAGCCGATAGGTTACCGCGCTTAGAATCTTCCATACTGAATCTTTTCAATATGGTGTCTATGTACCTGGACTGTGAAAGTCCCAACATCCTCTTTGATCTATCACGATAGATCTGGATCCCCAGAATGTAGGTGGCATCACCCAGGTCCTTCATGGAGAATTTCTGTGACAAGAATCTTTTGACTGACTGTAGCATAGGAATATCATTTCCTATTAGGAGAATGCCATCCACGTATAAGACGAGGAATACAACTACTCTCCCTACAATCTTACTGTATATGCATGGTTCATCTGGATTTTTGATAAAGTCGAATTCTTCGACAGTATCATCAAAACAGATGTTCCAACTCCGCGATGCCTGCTTTAGTCCATAAATGGACTTAAGCAGCTTGCATACTTTACCGCTGCTCCCACTCTGAATGAATCCCTCTGGCTGATCCATATAGACGCTCTCTTCTAAATTTCCATTTAGAAAGGCCGTCTTTACGTCCATCTGCCAGATCTCATAATCATGGAAGGCAGCAATAGCAAGAAGGACCCGAATGGATTTCAGCATAGCCACTGGAGAAAAGGTTTCGTCATAGTCCAAACCAGGTCTTTGACGGAAACCCTTTGCAACAAGTCTAGCCTTATAGGTTTCAATCTGTCCATCTACACCAATCTTCTTTCTGAAGATCCACTTGCATCCTACGGGTTTTACCCCATCTGGAGCAGTGTCCAAAGTCCATACTTTGTTAGTGTACATGGACTCCATTTCGGTCCGCATTGCATCCAGCCATTTTACCGAGTCACCGCTCTGAATGGCTTGCTGGAAGCTAGTAGGGTTGTCATTATCAATGACGCAATCTTCTTTATCCCCGTCTATAAGAAAACCGTAGTATCTCTCGGGCGGATGAGACTGCCTACTACTTCTGCGGATAGGCGTTGGTATGTCCCTTTCTTCTGAAACTTCTTGTTCTACCAAACTTTCAGTAACAGCTTATGGTTCTGGAATTTCTTCCAGTTCTACTGCGCTCCCACTCTTCTGATTTTCTAAAAATTCAGTTTCTAAGAAGTGGGCATGACGAGAAACAAAAACTTTTTGTTCCTCTGCGTAATAGAAATAATATCCCTTGGAGTTCTTTGGATATCCCACAAGCTTACACTGTACTGAGCGTGCCTCGAGCTTGTCCGGATGCTGCTTTTTTACAAAAGCTGGACACCCCCATGTCCTAAAATGTTTTAGACAGGGTTTCTTCCCACTCCACATCTGATATGGTGTGGTAGGCACAGTCTTGGTTGGAACCTGGTTCAAAAGATATGCAGCTGATTCTAGTGCATAACCCCAGAAAGATCGCGGTAACTTAGCCTTACTCATCATGGAACGAACCATATCCAATAGGGTTCGAGTCCTCCTTTCCGATACACCATTGTGTTGTGGTGTGTATGGAGGAGTAAGCTGAGAGAGAATTCCATTCTCTTTTAAGTAACCCAGGAATTCGGCACTTAAGTATTCACCACCTCGATCAGATCTCAGTGTCTTTATACCACTGTAAGTCGATGTACAACACCCCACGACTCGCGAGGAGGAGGAAATATGAAAAACGATCTTGTTCTTTGCTTAAACATCGACTAACCGCATGAATCGAAGCTAAACGATAACTAACATCAATCATAGAAGTTCCAAACTACTATGTGAAGTGATTATAACTTAAGAACCGTGTCCTTCGTCTTTACGAACTCCACCTCCTCCTCGGCCTTCTCCAAGTAGTAGACGATCCACCACGAGAGCTTTACTCCAAGCTTTGCCTCTAAACTTGAGGCAACTAGGTTTCTTTAAGTGCTAATCAAAGTACCTAGATGATATAGAGTGAGGGTTATGGATTAAGTAGTCTATCTAATCCTTGTACTCAGCACATGAGAGGGGAGGATTAGGTTTTGAACAGAGGAAGCTTGAGGAGAGAGAAGGTGAGAATGATTATGAAATGAGAAAATGAGTTATCATAATATATATCAAGCATTATTGTTTTTCAAGAAAAGAAAAGAAAATGATTTACAACCATGCTTGATAAATATCTTATGGTGATTCATCTCCATGAGTCATTAAGCAATTATGAAGCATTAATGACATGGATGAATCATCCATATGACTCACTAATCTCATTCAATGTATATGCCACCTAAACCTCCTTAGTCACCATCTTCTAGAAGCTTCTCGCGCAATTACGAGAACGCCCCTCCTATCCGTGAAAACACGGAAAAACTTTAGACTGTATAAATCTAATAACCGGATACTAGTAACTGGCTTAAACCAAAGCCGACTAGTAAAAACTGTCCGGATGTCGTACGTGCGTAAACACACGTATGCGTCCGAACCCTTGTCGTAAAACCATACGACCTCTATATCGTTTCGCCTGTAGTAGGGAAACTCTCTGTGTGGGACTCTAGAGACTCGATTACTACCATGGCAGTGGGTTTAACCACAGACCGCAAGCGGCACTAGCTGTACGTAACGGTCCCCAGGTAGATGTCGATAAGAAGGCCGATGAGGAAACCCATCCGAACTCCTACCGAGTCTGATGTGACAATCTCCGTACAGTCCGGTCTGTTCGTCTAAGACTATCGCATATCGGGCCTAGGGGGCGGCAAGCGTCAGTCCCCTAATAGCGGTATAAGTCGTGTCGGAGCGAAGCCCATTACACCATGAGAAACTACTGGAACCTACCAGCAAATCTCGCTTGCCCTGGCCAGGGACTTTGCGTAATGGCTCTCTGACACAGCGCGATATCAACCCCCAATACCGGGAGAGACGAATCCTGTCTAACCACCACTGCCTCCAAGTGCTCGGGACTGCACCCAACTGCTACCTGTTTGCACGACTCCTTTGAGCCGTGGTAGGGTAGCAATCTAAGAACAGTGGGACACACTCAAGGCGAAGTAGCAGTGTCAAGTCTGCGGACTATGCTGTACTCATGTCACCTGGGAACTGTTCACTGACGACCGGTATAAAAACCAACCAACAGTTCCCTGTGAGTCCTGTCCGGTATACCCGTAACCTAACGAGCACCTGCATACTATCTCCAGTACGACGTACTGACGGCTGTGGGACAGACCATCTCCCCAACTGGGATGAGAAGCGTACACACTAGTCTACTCCGGAGTATCGATGCCCTGTCTCGATAATCCAACGACTAGGGACCTGAATAAGGATGTGCTTGTAGACTACCGAGCCCCCACTAGTGTGACTGCCATCACAACGCTGGTAGTCAAGCAAGATCCTAAGAGCTCTATCAATACGTATACTCACATATTAAGATAGAAAAACCAAGTAGCATACTACCATGTTTAGCAAGACTGTTATATACATGTGAATATCCCAAGCTTCCATTAAGTAATATACAAACTAGTATGATACAGTAATGGCCTTCTAGGGCATAAACACTAACATCTCCTTCACTATCCCTTGTCTTTTCATTGATCATCATTCAAATGTAGCCTCTAGCAAAGAAAATCATTAATCATTTGATCCCTAATTTGCAACGAAATTAGCAAGAATGTGATCTCGATCCAAATTAGATCATTGATGATTCTTTTTCCTAAAGTTCACGATCTTCATAAGACTTAAGATTAGTATTAGGATTTCATCATCATTAGATCTGCCGATTCTCTCGATTCATTTACAAGCGGAGATTTCACTCACGCGTCATGAAAATTAAAGAATCAAGAACGAGAAATTTCATAAAGCAAGAATGTAAAGAATGCAAGATTAATAGTAATGATCACCTTTATTAAATATTCTTCAAATTTACACAATTCCTCAATTCGAGGTACAAGACTAAGCTCTCGATCGCTCCGTTGAAGAGGTGAATTTGTCGTTGATCTTTGCGTTGCTCGATCGCCGTGAGACGTGGATCGTCACGGATCTCTTGCTCTTGATGACGATCGGCGTTGCGATAAAGGATCTTTGAAGTAGTTGCTTGATGAATTCTCAATGAATCTTGATTTGGAATTAGATCTTGAATTGATTTGGATTTGTAACTAGAATTTTACCACCATCCACCAACAACCCTTTACCTTAGCCCTAGATCCCCTTTTATAGATCTCAAATCAAGCTTCCCTCATAAGCTAGGTTGTTACAAGGAGCCTTCTAGAATAAGGTTGTTATAGAGAAGTTTCCAGAAGAAGTCTGTTATAATGGATCGTCTCAAGTAAGCAAGGTTGTTAGAATGAAGCTTCTGGAGAGAACGTGTCATCGGAGCCCCCAACTAGGCCGTGGATCCGCGGCAACTCGGCCAACTCAGCCGCGGATCCGCGTCCCAGTAGTGAAATCTCTGCATGATATTTTAGGGCTGTTCTGATGTTGGCATTTTTGTCCTCTTATGATATCTGGAAGCTTTTTATCTCTTCTAAATCTCTGCCAGATTTGAATTCTTTGACTTGGTGCATTTTGTAGACAAATTTGTGATTCTGGTTCTTTGACCTGAATAATTTTCTGCACAACATCTTGATGAAATATTTTGAGATATACAATATCATGCGTGAAGTAATAAACACACAATTTCCTTCCAGAATGTTGATTATATATATATAACACGGGGTATTTGGTATTTTGCAAATGAATTTGTTAGTGTATATGCCCTAGAGGCCATTATTGTATCATACTAGTTTGTATATTACTTAATGGAAGCTTGGGATATTCACCTTGTATAGACAATCTTGCTCAAAATAGTAGTATGCTACTTGGTTTGTTTCTACTTTAATGTGTACATGTGTTTATTTTTGTATATCACCTATACACATTAGTGGAGCCCTTAGGATCTTTGCTTGATTACCAGCGTTGTGATGGCAGTCACACTCGTGGGGGCTGGGTAATCCACAAGCACATCCTTATGCAGGTCCCTAGTTGTAGGTCTATCGAGACAGGGCATCGATACTCCGGAGTAGACTAGCGTATGCGCTTCTCATCCCAGCAGGGGAGACGGTCTGTCCCACAGCCGTCAGTACGTCGTACTTGAGATAGTATGCGGTGCTCGTTAGGTTACGAGTACACTGGACAGGACTTGTCGGGAACTGTTGGTTGGTACTATATCTATCGTCAGTTATCAGTTCCCAGGTGACATGAGCACAGCTTAGTCCGCTAACTTGACACTGTCACTTCGCCTCGAGTGTGTTCCTACTGTACTTAGATTACTACCCTACCACGGCTCAAAGGAGTCATGCAAACAGGTAGTAGTTGGGTGCAGTCCCGAAGCACTTGGAGGCAGTGACGGTTATGTAAGTCCACGTTGCCCATCCCGGTGCTTGCGGGGAGGCGGAAAACGGAATAAAAATCGGATTTTTATGAGCTTAGGCAACATGGACTATAGCTAGAAGGATCTTTGCTAAACAAAAACTTGCTAAAGCTAACTAGTAACTAGCTAAGTGCTAGAAAGGTTATACCTTGGGCTTTAAGTCCTTCTCTCCTTGCTCCTTGGAGTGGTGGAAGGAGGTCACCTTGGTCGTCTTCTCACGTCGAAGAAAGATCCACCCGAAAGCCTCAACCTTTGGCTTCAACTCCAAGCTAGAAGTAACTAGGGTGCAAGAAGTGCTAGTCCTTGAACCCTAGATGAGAGTAAAGATGATCAAGAGAGGGTTTTTCTCAAGCTCAAGTGTTTCTCAACACATGAGAGGGAGAGAGCTTGAGGGAGAGGAAGAACAAGAGAGAGAAAGGATATGATAGAATTGAGAATAATATGAACCATTCTCTCATATATGTGAATTATTGTAATTAGATAATTAGTGAGATAATTGTCATGGCTGAATCAAGACATGACCATTATCATTTCATTTTTAATGCAAATTGCAAGGATCAAAGAGCATCTTCCAAATGAAATGATGATGGTCAAAGTGTCAACAAGGTCAACAAGTCAAGGTGGGTCAAATGGTCAACAACCATAACCATGCACAATTATTAAACTAATATCTATTAACAATAATACATACATAAGCATTAGGGTTAATAAAATGACAATAGTCATTAACCCTAATCAAAGTCCTCTCCCTCAATCTCAAGCAACCGTGCATACGCACCCGCATTCGTGATCCGAGGAACACGAATACAATGAGAAAAACCAATCCCAAATCATATACTAGGATCCGGCTTAAACCAAATCCCGCTAGAATAAACTGTCCGGACAGCAAACGTGCACAAGTGCGCGAATGTGAACGAACCCTGTCGCAAAACCATGCGACCTCTACTCATTTTGCCTAAAGGCGAATAGCTCTCTGTGTAGGACTCTAAAGACTCGACACTATGCTGGCAGTGGGTTTAACCACAGACCGCAAGCGGCACTAGCTGTACGTAACGGTCCCCAGGTAGATGTCGATAAGAAGACTGGCGAGGTGAACCCCATCCGAACTCCTACTGAGCCTGTATGTGACAATCTCCGTACAGTCCGGTCTGTTCGTCTGATATATCGTATGGCGGGCCTAGGGGGCGGTGAACGTCAGTCCTCTAATAGCGGTACAAGTCGTGCCGGAGTGTAGCCCAGAACACCCTGAGATAACACTGGAAAGCTACCAGTATATTTCGCTTGCCCTGGCCAGGGACTACTCGTGTAATGGCTCTCCTAGACACAGCGCGATGTCAACCCCCAATACCGGGAGAGACGAATCCTGTCTAACCGTCACTGCCTCCAAGTGCTTCGGGACTGCACCCAAAAACTACCTGTTTGCACGACTCCTTTGAGCCGTGGTAGGGTAGTAATCAAAGTGCAGTGGGAACACACTCGAGGCGAAGTGACAGTGTCAAGTCAGCGGACTAAGCTGTATCATGTCACCTGGGAACTGATAACTGACGATAGGTATTATACCAACCAACAGTTCCCGACGAGTCATGTCCAGTGTACTCGCAACCCAACGAGCACCCGCATACTATCTCAAGTACGACGTACTGACGGCTGTGGGACAGACCGTCTCCCACACTGGGATGAGAAGCGCATACGCTAGTCTACTCCGGATTATCGATGCCCTGTCTCGATAGTCCATCGACTAGGGACCTTTATAAGGATGTGCTTATAGATCACCCAGCTCCCACGAGTGTGAGCGCCATCACAACGCTGGTAATAAGCAAAGATCCTAAGGGCTCTACTAATATGTATATCAGCGATATGCTAAAAGAAACACATGCACATATTAAAGCAGAGACAAACCAAGTAGCATACTACCATTTCGAGCAAGATTGTATATACAACTGTGAATATCCCAAGCTTCCATCAAGTAATATACAAACTAGTATGATACAGTAATGGCCTCTAGGGTATATACACTAACGATCTCCCACTTGCACTAAGGCCATGTACTGGCGTATCGAAGACCTATCATCTCGATCAGCCGCTCGAACTGAGTCTGGGGCAAGGCCTTGGTGAATGGATCTGCAGTGTTATCCTCTGATGCAACTCTCCGGACCTCGATCTCCTGGCGATCTACGATCTCCCTGATCAGGTGATACCGCCTTAAGATGTGTCTGGATTTCTGATGGGACCTGGGTTCCTTCGCTAAAGCTATAGCCCCGTTGTTGTCGCAATACAGAGGTATTGGGTCAACAATGGATGGAACCACCTGAAGTTCTCTCAAGAACTTCCTCATCCAGACAGCTTCTTTTGCGGCATCAGATGCAGCGATGTATTCCGCTTCCATAGTCGAGTCAGCAACGGTTTCCTGTTTGGAGCTCTTCCAACACACCGCCCCTCCATTGAGGGTAAAGAAAAAACCCGACATGGACTTGGAATCATCCTTGTCACTCTGGAAGCTGGAGTCAGCAAAGGCCTCAATCTGCAGGGCTTTTCCGCCATACACCAAGAACATCTCCTTAGTCCTTCTCATGTACTTGAGAATGTTCTTTACTGCTATCCAATGTTTCTCCCCAGGGTTTGACTGATACCTGCTTACCACACTCAGTACAAAAGCCACATACGGTCTGGTACACAACATCGCATACATTATAGAGCCTACCGCAGAAGCGTAGGGTATAATAGACATGCGATCCCTCTCCAAATCAGTCTTGGGAGACATCTCTTTGGAGAGGGTGATCCCGTGACAAGCCGGTAGATTACCGCGCTTGGAATCTTCTATACTGAATCTCTTCAGTATGGTGTCGATGTACCTGGACTGCGAAAGTCCTAATATCCTCTTGGATCTGTCACGGTAGATCCAGATACCCAGAATGTATGAGGCATCACCCAGGTCTTTCATGGAGAACCTGTGATACAAGAACCCCTTGACAGATTGTAACATAGGAATGTCATTTCCTATTAAGAGATTGTCATCCACGTATAAAACGAGGAATACAACAGTTCTCGCTACAAATCTACAATAGATGCATGGTTCATCTGGATTTTTGATAAAGCCAAATTCCTTGACCGTCTCATCAAAACAGATGTTCCAACTCCGCGATGCCTGCTTTAGTCCATAAATGGACTTAAGCAACTTGCACACCTTTCCGCTGCTCCCACTCTGAATGAAACCCTCTGGCTGATCCATATAGACACACTCCTCTAAATGTCCATTTAGAAAAGCTGTCTTTACGTTCCATCTGCCAAATCTCATAATTGTGGAAGGCAGCAATGGCAAGAAGGATCCGAATGGATTTCAGCATAGCTACTGGAGAAAAGGTTTCGTCATAGTCCAAACCAGGTCGCTGACGAAAACCCTTTGCTACCAGTCTAGCTTTATAGGTCTCAACCTGTCCATCTACACCAATCTTCCTTTTGAAGATCCACTTGCATCCTACGGGTTTTACCCCATCTGGAGCAATGTCCAACGTCCATACTTTGTTGGTATACATGGACTCCATTTCGGTCCGCATTGCTTCCAGCCATTTTACCGAGTCGACGCTCTGAATGGCTTGCTGGAAGCTAGTAGGCTCATCAAAGTCTATGATGCAATCCTCTCTATCCCCGTCAATGTGAAAACCGTAGTATCTCTCGGGCGGATGAGACTGCCTACTACTCCTGCGGAGTGGCGTGGGAATGTCCTGATCTTTCGAACCCTCTGGTTCAACCAAGCTTTCAGTAATAGCTCGTGGTTCTGAAATTTCTTCCAGTTCTATTGCGCTCCCACTTAATTCTTTTTCTATGAACTGGTGTTCTAGAAAGTGGGCATGGCGAGAAACAAGGACTTTTTGTTCCTCTTCGCAATAGAAGTAATATCCCTTGGAGCTCTTTGGATATCCCACAAACTTGCACTGTACTGAGCGTGCCTCGAGCTTGTCCGCATGCTGCTTTTTTACAAAAGCTGGACATCCCCATGTCTTAATGTGATTAAGATAGGGTCTCTTTCCACACCACATCTGATATGGTGTAGTAGGCACAGTCTTAGTTGGAACTCGGTTCAAAAGGTATGCAGCTGATTCTAGCGCATATCCCCAGAACGATCGCGGCAACTCAGCATTACTCATCATGGACCGTACCATATCCAATAGGGTTCGGTTCCGTCTCTCTGATACACCGTTATGTTGCGGAGTGTATGGAGGAGTAAGCTGAGAGAGAATTCCATTCTCTTTTATGTAACCCAGGAACTCGGCACTCAAGTATTCACCACCACGATCAGATCTCAGTGCCTTGATACTTTTGCCTGTTTGTTTTTCTACTTCATTCTTATATTCCTGGAATTTTTCAAAAGCCTCGGATTTATGTTTCATTAAGAAGACATAACCGTATCTTGAAAAGCCATCCGTAAAAGTAATGAAGTAAGAATAACCGCTTCGCGCATGTGTAGACATTGGACCGCACACGTCGCTGTGTATGAGCCCCAAGAGCTCGCTCGCTCTTACTCCGTGTCCAGTGAACGGAGTCTTTGTCATCTTTCCTTTGAGACAGGATTGACAAGTTGCATACGATTGATATTCGAACGAATCCAAATATCCTTCTGCATGTAACTTAGTCAACCTTCTCTCATTGATGTGACCCAGTCTACAATGCCATAAGAAAGTTTTATTAATTTCTGGAGACTTTCTTTTGTGTGTATTCTGGACATTGAAAATCTGTGGCTGGTTTAATACGTATATACCGTTGTTCAATGTACCTGACCCAATCAAAACTTGATTAAGGTGAATGTTCACTACATTACTTACAAATGCAAATTCATAACCTTCTTTAGATAATAAAGATACAGAAATGATATTACAGGTTGCATTTGGTACATAATAACAACTACGCAAAACCAAAAAATGTCCATCCGACAATCCCAGGTGATAGTCCCCCACGACCTCAGCATCCATGCTAGCACCGTTTGCAACTCTGAGGGTCATGTCACCTGCCTTCAAAACTCTACGCTTTCTCAACGCCTGCAAAGAATTACAGATATGAGATCCTGATCCGGTATCCAATATCCAGGATGTAGAGTTTATTGATAGACAGTTTTCAATAACATACACACCTGAAGCTGAAGCTGCAACTCGCTTCAAATCCTGTGTTCTGGCTTTCCAAGCCATGCAATCCTGTTTCCAGTGACCACTTTTGTGACAATAGAAGCATTCTTCCTTCCCCACCAGCTTTCCCGCTACCTTTGTTGCTTTTCCTTTTCCCTTCGTATCCACTTTACTGACACCGCCTCTTGGTTTGGCGAGGGCTTTCTTCTTCTTGCCCTTGGCTTTCGCCCTGGACCGAGAAGAGGAAGATCCTCCTACAAACAAAGTGGATGTCTCCCTACCCTTCTGTAGGGTGCCCTCAGCACTCCTCAACATGTTCAGAAGTTTGGAAAGTTCAACCTCCTTTCCTTGCATGTTGAAGTTAAGAATAAACTGGGCGTAAGTGGAAGGAAGGGACTGGAGAATCAAATCAGTATAGAGTTCATTCTCCAACGTGGTCCCAAGGTCCGCGAGCTCCTCAATGTAGCCAATCATCTTAAGCACGTGTTCCGCTACCGATGATCCGACGGCCAACCTTGCCGAAAATAACTTCTTCGACACTTCGTATCTTACGATACGAGACTGCTCTCCATACAGTTCTTTTGTATGAAGAAATATGGACTCAAGGTCCATATTCTCGTGCCTCCTCTGATGTTCGTTGTCCATCGAGGCAAGTACGAGGCATCTGGCCTTCACGCAATCTATTTCCCAGGTCTTGTAAATTTCCCTATCTACGACACTGGTTTTGGGACCTGGGACAGGGGGAGCTTTGGTGGTAAGGACATACCCCAACTTGTCGTAAGTGATTGCCATCTTGACATTCCTGAGCCAATCTTTGTAGTTTGGCCCTGTCAATATGTTTTTATCTAGTAATAACTTAAGTCCGGTCATGTTGAATGGTCGCTGCAATTAGGAGAGAGAAAAGAAACACTTTAGCATGATGCTCTTGCAAGTTTAGAGTGGTTTTTAATTTGTCTAAACTGGATGGCTCCCACTGTCTCTCGAATCCCTTCTCAAACCGTAAAGAAAGGATTAGTCAGGATCAATCTCACCGTACAATTCTTGCTTAACCGTTCAGCCAGGCCAGTGTCGGTACTTCGAGGGAGGTTTTCCAACGCTTTCGCGAAGTTCCTTAATTAAGTAACCTCTTTTCCCTGTGGGCGTAGCCCCGCTAACACCTTTCTAGACACCTACTAAGTTTATAGCATTGATCGTTAAGTGAGAGTTTTCCCGAGGAGTAGCATATACTCACAGTAAGATCGGGATCCAAATATCATCGCGTGATAAAACCGAAGGAATCCTACCAGAATCATCACACTCCAAATGGTATGCAACGCTAGCAAGTTTCGGTACTTATGAAACTCCCGATGTGGATTTTGCCCCATGCTCTTATGACCTTGACTTTGGCCAAAATATCATAAGTCACATGTCAAGTTCTACCCGTCATTCTCCTGGTTAATTTGGACCCACCCGTACCTACCCTTGACTTTGGCCAAAACGGCAGCACGACTGTCCCAAACCAACGCATCTATCTATGCTGCACATGAATACCCAATAGCTACCAATCACTATGCCTTGACTTTGGCCAAAATACATAGTTTGAATACTTTTTGACCATTCATGTGGAATGACGGAGGGCTACGAATGGTTTTGGCGAAACCGTGAACGTAGTGAACTTGATCTAACCGATGGAACGAGATAGCTTTTAAAAGGAGTGGTTCAAGCTTCGCGTTTAAAAGTTTAGTTTTGAAAAGAACCGAGTGGTTTTCAAAGTGTTCCAATCGACTTTTACTTGGTTTATTTTCTTGCATTAGTTCTTTTAATGCATCCCATCATTTAATCCTACCATTGCAGAAAACAACCAAAATATGACGTACGCTTATGCCATTCGCATTCGCCACGGGGTCCCGTCATCACCCGTTAGGTTACTTAACTAACGACAGAGCGGGGGCTGGGCTAGCGCGGCTGTAAAACATAAGCAACACCTAAATAGTTATCATATATAAATATATAGCAATGATAGACATTACAGATCACAGATGAATCCATTGGATATACTAGGAATCCGCAATCCGTTCGAGCCTGCAACGAAAAGCGGATTACACGGTCGCGGTGAATAGCCAATACCCCACCCAAGACTCCTACGGGTGCGGCAAACTACCCGCCAAGTACCCGAAGTGAAGCAACCTCCCTCACCACCGTGAGTAGGCCACTCGGCACTTCGAGATACCCGGTAGTTTGTGCACCCCCTCCATGGGTCTATCCTAGGAGCAAAAACAGTAAAAAGAATTATACAATGACGGCTACAACCCCGACCCGGTTGTGCGGCCAAACAAATAATAATATTACATCAATTTACATATTACAATGAATGAAAGAAAAAAGCAACACTCATCTCACATCCACCCCGGCTATTCATCCGCGACAATCCAACCCATTCATATACACATACCAGTATCAATCACAGATCACAGATATGTATAACCCCGACTAATCGACATATAGCGATTAGCCGACGTTCAATACATGTAAACATCACAGATATAACCTTTTAGTCAAAGTGTATTGAAGTTCGGAAAAAATACGGATTTATAGGCCCCCAAAAACAAATTTCTATTCTGGAAAATCTGGGCACATGTAAACCATCTTAAAAATCCTAAAACCAAGCCAGAGATACACTGCACCAAACTCGACCAAGTGAAGAGCCAAGACGGCCGCGGTTGCGCGGCAATAGCTTGCTATTGCCGCGGAACCGCGGCACTTTGGTCGATTCACTTGATCGTTTTTGGTGGCTATCTTTACAAAACCCTGAGATGATTTTTGGAGTATAACAAATTTTGTTTTGACCAGAAAAAAATTTAACATAAAACTATGGTTTTGATATTTTGGTTTTTCGATTTTTCCGTTTCGAACTTCGACACACATCACTACCTAGCTAGTTTATGTTTAGTTAGGCTCTGATACCACTGTAAGTCCACGTTGCCCATCCCGGTGCTTGCGGGGAGGCGGAAAACGGAATAAAAATCGGATTTTTATGAGCTTAGGCAACATGGACTATAGCTAGAAGGATCTTTGCTAAACAAAAACTTGCTAAAGCTAACTAGTAACTAGCTAAGTGCTAGAAAGGTTATACCTTGGGCTTTAAGTCCTTCTCTCCTTGCTCCTTGGAGTGGTGGAAGGAGGTCACCTTGATCGTCTTCTCACGTCGAAAAAAGATCCACCCGAAAGCCTCAACCTTTGGATTCAACTCCAAGCTAGAAGTAACTAGGGTGCAAGAAGTGCTAGTCCTTGAACCCTAGATGAGAATAAAGATGATCAAGAGAGGGTTTTTCTCAAGCTCAAGTGTTTCTCAACACATGAGAGAGAGAGAGCTTGAGGGAGAGGAAGAACAAGAGAGAGAAAGGATATGATAGAATTGAGAATAATATGAACCATTCTCTCATATATGTGAATTATTGTAATTAGATAATTAGTGAGATAATTGTCATGGCTAAATCAAGACATGACCATTATCATTTCATTTTTAATGCAAATTGCAAGGTTCAAAGAGCATCTTCCAAATGAAATGATGATGGTCAAAGTGTCAACAAGGTCAACAAGTCAAGATGGGTCAAATGGTCAACAACCATAACCATGCACAATTATTAAACTAATATCAATTAACAATATTACACACATAAGCATTAGGGTTAATAAAATGACAATAGCCATTAACCCTAATCAAAGTCCTCTCCCTCAATCTCAAGCAACCGTGCATACGCACCCGCATTCGTGATCCGAGGAACACGAATACAATGAGAAAAACCAATCCCAAATCATATACTAGGATCCGGCTTAAACCAAAGCCCGCTAGTATAAACTGTCAGGACAGCAAACGTGCACAAGTGCGCGAATGTGAACGAACCCTGTCGCAAAACCATGCGACCTCTACTCATTTTGCCTAAAGGCGAATAGCTCTCTGTATGGGACTCTAAAG
Organism: Agapanthus africanus; assembly: GCA_030015575.1. Taxonomy (NCBI): domain Eukaryota; kingdom Viridiplantae; phylum Streptophyta; class Magnoliopsida; order Asparagales; family Amaryllidaceae; genus Agapanthus; species Agapanthus africanus. Next base: position 252,217,616 of record CM057350.1, read on the forward strand.
ACTCGACAATACGCTGGCAGTGGGTTTAACCACAGACCGCAAGCGGCACTAGCTGTACGTAACGGTCCCCAGGTAGATGTCGATAAGAAGACTGGCGAGGTGAACCCCATCCGAACTCCTACTGAGCCTGTATGTGACAATCTCCGTACAGTCCGGTCTGTTCGTCTGATACATCGCATGGCGGGCCTAGGGGGGCGGTGAACGTCAGTCCCCTAATAGCGGTACAAGTCGTGTCGGAGTGTAGCCCAGAACACCCTGAGATAACACTGGAAACCTACCAGTATATCTCGCTTGCCCTGGCCAGGGACTACTCGTGTAATGGCTCTCCTAGACACAGCGCGATGTCAACCCCCAATACCGGGAGAGACGAATCCTGTCTAACCGTCACTGCCTCCAAGTGCTTCGGGACTGCACCCAAAAACTACCAGTTTGCACGACTCCTTTGAGCCGTGGTAGGGTAGTAATCAAAGTGCAGTAGGAACACACTCGAGGCGAAGTAACAGTGTCAAGTTAGCGGACTAAGCTGTACTCATGTCACCTGGGAATTGATAACTGACGATAGGTATAATACCAACCAATAGTTCCCGACGAGTCCTGTCCAGTGTACTCGCAACCCAACGAGCACCCGCATACTATCTCAAGTACGACGTACTGACGGCTGTGGGACAGACCGTCTCCCACACTGTGATGAGAAGCGCATACGCTAGTCTACTCCGGAGTATCGATGCCCTGTCTCGATAGTCCATCGACTAGGGACCTGTATAAGGATGTGTTTATAGATCACACAGCACCCACGAGTGTGAGCGCCATCACAACGCTGGTAATCAAGCAAAGATCCTAAGGGCTCTACTAATATGTATATCAGCGATATGCTAAAAGAAACATATGCACATATTAAAGCAGAGACAAACCAAGTAGCATACTACCATTTCGAGCAAGATTGTATATACAACTGTGAATATCCCAAGCTTCCATCAAGTAATATACAAACTAGTATGATACAGTAATGGCCTCTAGGGCATATACACTAACAGGTTAGACAGGATTCGTCTCTCCCGGTATTAGGGGTTGATATCGCGCTGTGTCTAGGAGAGCCATTAAACAAAGTCCCTGGTCAGGGCAAGAGAGATATACTGGTGGGTTTCCAGTGTTATCTCAGGGTGTTCTGGGCTACACTCCGACACGACTTGTACCGCTATTTGGGGACTGACGTTTACCGCCCCCTAGGCCCGCCATGCGATATTCTCAGACGAACAGACCGGACTGTACGTAGATTGTCACATTCAGGCTCAGTAGGAGTTCAGATAGGTTTCACCTCGTCCGTCTTCTTATCGGCATCTACCTGGGGGCCGTTACGCACAGCTAGTGTCGCTTGCAGTCTGTGGTTAAACCCACTGCCAGCGTAGTGTCGAGTCTTTAGAGTCCCACACAGAGAGCTATTCGCCTTTAGGCAAAAGAGTAGAGGTCGCATGGTTTTGCGACAGGGTTCGGTCACATCCGTGCACTTGTTCGCTTTTAGTGTCCGGGCAGTTAACACTGGCGGGCTTTGGTTTAAGCCAGATCCTAGTGTACGTTTTGGGATTGGTTTTATCTCGTTTGTATTCGTGTTCCTCGGAACGCGGATGCGGGTGTGTATGCACAATTGACAGAGAGACAGAGGCAGAGGATTCTCATTGGGTTGTTGACTGTTGACTTTTGCTAAACCCTAATGAGAATAAGAAATATGATTAATGATAATATTAATTAAGTATTATTGTGTCATGGTTGGGATGAAGGGTTGACTTTGTTGACTTGTTGACTTTGTTGACCGGTTGACTAGGTTGGACTAGTTGATCACCATCATTACAATGGCTATCATTTCATGGGAAAGACTTTTGCTTGCTTGTTTCTTTTTGCAAAATGAGTGCATGAAATGATATGGCCATTTTGACTTGACCCATCACATAATACTCAATTACTATTAGGCGTTATGATTACTTTGGATTATGAGAGCTTGGATGACAAAAGTCTTGCTCATTCTTTCATTTCCTTTCTCTCTCATGCTTGAGCTCTCCCTCTTCCTCTTGCTCTCTCTAGTCTATGGTTCACTTGTCTCATGTGTTGAGAAGCAAGAACCATAGAGATAAATCCCAACACACTCCTCTACTCATCCTAGTTCACAAGGTTTAGCAAACCAAGTATTCTAGTTTCTTCTAGTTTGAAGTGAAGCCAAAGGTAGAAGCTTTCAGGTGGATCCATCTTCGGCATAAAGAGACGACGAGGGGAGAACCATCCAACCACCACAAGGAGACCAAGAGAAGGAGTTCAAGTTAAGGTATAACCCCTAATCGAGCAGATAAAACTCTTGTTAGGTTTGTTAGATAATTGTTTAACAAAGATCCGTATTTTGAGTCCATGTTACCACCAAAAGAAAAATCGTTTTTCATCATTTCCGCAAGCCCGTAAGTACCGGGAGAGGTAACGTGGACTTACAGAATTTGTAATCCATGTTATATTTACAGTAAACACCCTTAGATGATTAGAATAATGAGGAAATTGATGTGTTACAGGATGGAATATTTTCGACTGAACAAATTCCCCCAAACTTAATTTTGATCGTCTCGAGCAAACATCTTTTATTCCAGAGAAGGAGAAAATAGAAAGAAAGAGAAAAACTAACTAGCACACTTTCGTAAGCAAACATGATTGCACTGAGCATGTGCAACAAGCCTTTAAACCTCTAGGTGTCCCTAGTAGGAGGAGTGTTGTCTCCTGAGGGTTTTCAGCGGATCGCACCAACAAAATCCTATAATAAAAGGAAGACTGTGAAAGTTACATATAAAGATAAGAATTGTAAAAAAAAGACTTTGAAAATTAGAGTTTCCAACTATACTAGTTTTTCGGTTGTCATGAGCCGTATCTTAATAGTCATGAAAAGATGTTAGAAATCACATCATCTCTCAATAAAATATCATCTTTATTCTTCATTCCTACCTTTCTTACAAACACCGATCATATACCCCTACGTGTGTGTCAAAGACATCCCTACACTCGGAGAATTCAATTCAAGCTATCATACTCTTGTCCATCACCACAGCACTTTTTAGTCGGTGAATAGTTTGGATGGAATTGCTCACACATTTTTCATGCGACCGTTAATACTTCTTGAGGTACCAACCGACCGATTACTCATGTGCTTGCTTGTTAGACGCAAATCATATTTTCCTCGTGTTGCAACACCTAAGTCTTAGCAGTGACTCCCAAACCAGTTGGTCTAAGGCACTAGGTGATGAAGCACCCTTACTATATTTTTTTTATTGCTGCCTTGGTAATTACAAAACCAGTGTTCATTTTTCTTCACCATTTTAGATTTTTATTCTCCATTTATTATTTTCGTACTTTGGCTTTTAGGAAAGAGCATTTCAAGGTATCCTCTACTATCTCGAGTTTCAAGACGTGTGTAAGTGCATATAATAGGGTATCAACGTTCAAATGTTTGACTTCCAGAATAGGAACTATTTTTCAGACTTATTTTTATCCTCAGATTAATGACTTCTTTCATCTTACTAACCCTTGGGACAATGGCTCATAACTACTTATTACTAATTTCGTTTAAGAAAACTTCTAACTTTCTTGGTTTTCTTAAATTTTTCCAATCTTTTAAATGTAATTTTTTCACTTTCTAATCTTTTATTATCTTATTTATGTACACATTTTTTTTAATGTTTTGTGCTTATGCAAAGTATGATGCAAAGTAATGCGTAAATAAGCACAAACCTCCCCCAAACCTATTTATAGTAGTGTCCTCACTGTTGTCATCTGTTAAATCTCAAAACCTGTAGGCTTGGGAGGAAAACGTTATTGACGGGGGCAAGAATATATTGACGTGAAAATCTCCCCCAAACTTATTTTTGACTCACAATTTTTTTTGAGGACAACTTTTATTTTCAAGAGCCAAAAAATATACCCCCTCAAACTTGAGTTAAACAATATTAAGCATTTTAAGAGGGGGGTAAAGTTATTGGTCAATGCAAAGCCTTACAAAGACCGAAAGTCAACACCAACCATTCGAAGATTTTGTCGATGAAACACACTGGTTGGTGGAAGAACATGTTATATAGAGCCAGGAAGAAGTGGGGAAGAGATAAGTGGTGTAAAAGAAAGGGTTTGCGTCTCAATTTGGAGAGACGACACAGTGATGACGATGATGGATTACTCGCATTCTCGTTATAGTCCAGAAGAAGGGGTGGAGGTTCAATTTCTTTGTTTTGGGGTTGATTCATCACAACACCCGTGTTTTCTAAAAATGCGAGTTCATCAGCGAAAATTTCCTCAAAGCTTTCATCGATACCCCGAAGAATAATATCATCAGAAAGAGAGAGATGATCTATAGACTCCATAAAAGGTTCATACTCAGCGTTAAATGTTGATCTGGACAACTCGATAGAAGAGTCTATATGTGTATAATACATAGTTGGGTCAAATAATAACGTATCAAAGAAGTCTAGATCAGTATCGTGAAGCTGTTCAAATTCGCGGCTGTCGACATCCATTAATTCGAAAGAACATGTCTGAGCAGAAGGTTCGGAGGGTACACTTCCCAACTTGTAAATGTTAAGCTTAATTGACATCTTCCCGAAGGATAGGGTCATAGAGCCGTTACGACAGTTGATTACAGCATCGGAACTGGCCAAAAAGGGTCGACCGAGAATCACCGGAATTTGGTTCCGTGGGTTCGCTACCGGTTGTGTATCTAGAACAATAAAGTCCACAGGGAATATAAATTCCCCGACTTTTATCAACACATCCTCAAGATCTCCCCTAGGGTGGGTGATAGATCTATCGGACATCTGGAGAGTGCAGTGGGCAGATTTCAACTCTCCGATACCTAACTGCTCGTAAACCGAGTATGGAAGCAGGTTAACACTTGCGCCAAGGTCAAGTAAAGCATGGTTAATATTTTTACCCCCAATAGAAATAGAAATTGCAGGACAACCAAGGTCCTTACGTTTCTTTGGTAATTGTGGGGTGAAAGTTGTGCTAACATTGTTTGTCATGAATACCTTTTTAGGCACCTGAGTCTTCCTCTTCCTAGTGCACAAGTCCTTAAAAATTTTCGCATAATCCAGGACTTGTTGTATAGCATCTAGGAGAGGGATGTTGATGTTAACCTGCTTAAAGATGTCAATAATCTTCTCCATTTGCGGACTTGGTCTGTTTTCCCTTAACCGATTCGGATAAGGAGCTTTAGTAGTAAGGGCAGGGTCCAACATTGGAGAAGGTCGTTTGGGTAGAAAAGATCCCAGAATAGGAGTAGGGATCGTCTTCTATGGATTAGAAGGAGTGGGATGAGGATTCGAGCCTTGGGGAAAACGGAGAATAGGCTCGGATGAAGATGAAGGTAAACTAGATGAAAGAGGGCAAGAAGTAGAAGCCGGGGTATCATTGTCTGAATCATCAATATCAATCTGTTCGCCTACATGATTGTCTAGCACTCTTCCAGATCTCAACGTGGTAATCGCACTCACCTAATGTGAGTAGCCAGGATTCGGTATGGGTTGAGCTGGAAGTTTCTCTTTCTCTCTAGCACTCATCCCAGCATTTAATTATGCAATTTGTGCTTCTATCACTTTAATACTCTCACCGTGATAGGAGGAGTCCTTCGTTAAAGTTTTGATAGAAGACTTACTATCATCGGACGTTTGCATGGAATGTTTCATAAAAAAATCCAAAGTGCGTTCGCGTGCAGAGGAGTTTTCTGTACCGGCCGTTTGGAAAGAATTATTCCCAGGTGCAGAGTTATTGGCCGGATTTTGAAAAGTTTGTGTTTGGTAGGGGTGCTGACTCAGTAGTGGTAGCTGTGACTGTGGAAGAACTCTTTGAAAGTTATTTTGGGTTGGAACCGCGTTTTGAGTTTGGTGTTGGTTCCAAGCAAAGTTAGGGTGATTCCTCCAACCCTGATTATAAGTGGAAGAATAAGGATCGTTTCTAGGTCTTTGCTGGAATGCAGCATTAGTGTGTTCATGACCTTGAAACGGAGAATATAAAGGACATTCTTCCGTCAGATGTGATGGATCGGAACAACGTCCACACACAGTATTACGGAGCGTCATCTGGTTTACGGAGGCTAATAAAAATTTGTTTTCCATAGCTTCGAGTTTCTTTTGCATTGCAGCCATTTCGGCTTTCATTGCGATGGAAACTTCAAGCTGATGAATACCTTCCCTAGATGATGGTGGTCTAACGCTTTCCCATTGTAAAGTGTTTTCAGCGAAATTTTCTAGGAATTTCCAGGCTTCACCATCGTCTTTAGACATGAAATTTCCTTGACACATGGTTTCAAGCGTCTGCTTTGTGGCAGGTGTAATGCCCTCATATATGATTCGGCACAGGTCCCATCTATGGATTCCGTGATGAGGACATTAGACTAGCAGATCCTTGAACCGTTCAAAGCATTTCCAAAATGGTTCATTGGGAAGCTGGATAAATTGAATGATTTCGCTACGGACACGGGCGGTCTTATGATTGGGATAAAATTTCTTAAGGAATGCTACAACGAATTCATCCCAGTTGGCAATAGAATGTGCGGCTGTGTTATAAAGCCATTTTTCGGCAAAATCGCACAAAGTGAACGGGAGAAGACACAATCTCATAGCATCCACAGAAAGCTGTGAAGTACCCATCATAGCACATACGTTTTCAAATTTGGTGATAAAAACGTATGCGTCTTCAGACTCGAGACCGTGAAATTTCTGCAAAAGATTGATGTAATGTGGTTTGATTTCAAAGTTATCCCCGTTGGCTGGTGGAATAGTAAGACTGGTAGAAAGAGGATCTCGAATAGGGTAGCATCTCTCTTGGAGAGAGATGCGGGGCGGATTCTGCGCACCTGCGGACGGTGGCAAACTGGTGTTGTGAAAGTTTGACAGAGATCCGTCCATCGAAGTGGGTGTGGTGTGTGGTGGGGAAAAAGATGATGTAGAATTACTGATTTCGGAGTCAATAGGAGGTACGTGGACAAGACGGGCACTATAATCCCGTGTCCAGCCGAGCATGCACTAAATGGTTTAGCACAAGTGGCAGCGCAAGTGATAATTAGAGAAAAGATGGATTTGGTGTTTGTTTTTGAAAAAGACGGATTTTTTGAAAAATCACACAAAAATGCACAAGCAACCCTAGATCTAATTGTCACCTAAGTCAAGTCAATAGACCGCTCCTAGACTTCCAGAAGACAAATCGCAGGATAAATTCTCTACTACCTCTTTATCCCTTCTGTGGCAAGGTAAGTGCCAGGTAAGTGGGAGGTTCTCCGCTACATAAGTAGTGGGCCTAATTAAGTAACCACTTGCCTTAGACACACTTGCCTTAGACACCACAAAAGAAATGAGGATAAACAATAGATTACCCATGACCTTCTTCTGTCTTAATTGAGCGCGACGGTCCTTAGAGTCTTGTCTAGATATTTTTTAGTTAATGAGGGTAATGCGGATGCAAGTTTTATGATTTTTGGGGCTTAGGAAGGGTAATGAAATCCCTACCTAATCTGAATTTGGTCTTTGCCCCTTAATTTCCGTATTAAAATATGCAAACAACCAATATCAAAATACGCAACAATTTCTTTTTGCGACGCTGCGAATTTTTGCAAAGAATCCTGCAGAAAATAGTTATTGGACAAGAGCAGGGAGGAGATAAGAAAGTAGGAAATAGACCTGAGAAAAATGGGGCACTGAAGCCTCTATCTCACCGTGGTTCCGCTGCGAAATCGTGCTTATGGCCGCGGATCCGCGGTCTTGTTGCAAGATCCGTGAACAAAAAATTTTCCAGCCGCTCCTGTTACTTCACCGGACTTCCTGAGATGATCTGAATATTTTTCCCTTTGCTCAAATGATTCTAGATTCCCTTACAAAATTCACAACTAATCGTTAAGCGCTTGATTCGATTTTGATCTAAAAATTCTGATGGAATAATAAAATTTTTCAACTCAAATTGCAAAAACGAACAAATTAGCACACATCCCCGGCAACGGCGCCATTTGATTGATCATCTAAGTTTTATTTTGAAAAGTAATCACAATCAAAGAATTTATAACCACAATCAATAACGGTGTCGAAGTAGTTTCGTTAATGAGAACAGATCGTCCACTGAGATGCGAGTACTTATTCGATCTTGCTTTAGATAAGTCCAAATGAAAATATAAAAGAAAATTCAAGAAAGTAATTCGAGATTTAATTGAGTTGTCATTTCAAGAAAATCAAGAACATATTCAAGAATTAGAAATCAAGAAAGTGTCCAATATCAATTTGAATTATCAAGAATATGAAGGATAGCTTATAGGAATCGATCGAATTAGTAGCAATGATGAATACTACAAATTACGAATCTTATCTATTGATGAATTGTAGCTAGAACGATGGTGATGAATGAAGATTAGGGATCTATTGAAGGAACTAGGGTTTCTCCTTCACCATCCCTTGTCTTTTTATTGATCATCATTCAAATCTAGCCTCTAGCAAAGAAAATCATCAATCATCTGATCCCTAATTTGCAACGAAATTAGCAAGAATGTGATCTCGATCCAAATTAGGTCATTGATGATTTTTTTTTCTAAAGTTCACAATCCTCATAAGACTTAAGATTAGTATTAGGATTTCATCATCATTAGATCTACCGATTCTCTCGATTCCTTTACAAGCGGAGATTTCACTCACGCGTCATGAAAATTAAAGAATCAAGAACGAGAAATTTCATAATGCAAGAATGTAAAGAACGCAAGATTAATAGTAATGATCACCTTTATTAAATCTTCTTCAAATTTACACAATTCCTCAATTCGAGGTACAAGACTAAGCTCTCGATCGCTCCGTTGAAGAGGTGAATTTGTCGCTGATCTTTGCGTGGCTCGATTGCCGTGAGATGTGGATCGTCGCGGATCTCTTTCTCTTGATGACGATCGGCGTTGCGATAAAGGATCTTTGAAGTAGTTGCTTGATGAATTCTCAATGAATCTTGAATTGGAATTAGATCTTGAATTGATTTGGATTTGTAACTAGAAGTTTACCACCATCCACCAATAACCCTTTACCTTAGCCCTAGATCCCCTTTTATAGATCTCAAATCAAGCTTCCCTCATAAGCTAGGTTGTTACAAGGAGCCTTCTAGAATAAGGTTGTTATAGAGAAGTTTCCAGAAGAAGACGGTTATAATTGATCGTCTCAAGTAAACAAGGTTGTTAGAATGAAGCTTCTGGAGAGAACGCGTCATCGGAGCCCCCAACTAGGCCGCAGATCCGCGGCAACTCGGCCAACTCGGCCGCGGTTCCGCGGCCAAGTAGTGAAATCTCTGCATGATATTTTAGGGCTGTTCTGATGTTGGCATTTTTGTCCTCTTATGATATCTGGAATCATTTTATCTCTTCTAAATCTCTGTCAGATTTGAATTCTTTGACTTGGTGCATTTTGTCGGCAAATTTGTGATTCTGGTTCTTTGACCTGAATAATTTTCTGCACAACATCTTGATGAAATATTTTGAGATATACAATATCATGCGTGAAGTAATAAACACACAATTTCCTTCCAGAATGTTGATTATATATATATAACACGGGGTATTTGGTATTTTGCAGATGAATTTGTAATCCATGTTATATTTACAGTAAACACCCTTAGATGATTAGAATAATGAGGAAATTGATGTGTTACAGAATGCAATATTTTGAACTGAACAAATTCCCCCAAACTTAATTTTGATCGTCTCGAGCAAACATCTTTTATTCAAGAGAAGGAGAAAATAGAAAGAAAGAGAAAAACTAACTAGCACACTTTCGTAAGCAAACACGATTGCACTGAGCATGTGCAACAAGCCTTTATCATGAGGATGACATACTCTTAATATATACAAGAAGGTTGTAGAGAGTAAGGTTGTCTTCCTCGTATTGTACGAAAATGACATACTCTTGATAGGAAATGGTTTCCTATGCTACACTCGGTCAAGCTCTTCTTATCATGAGGATTCTCCATGGAAGATCTGGATGATACCTACTGCATCTTGTGGATTAAGATCTATAGAGATAGATCTATGTGGATGTTGGGAGTGTCCCAAATCCAGGTACATTAACACCATACTAAAGGGGTTTAGTATGGAGGATTCTATGCTTGGTGGTTCTCCCACTTACTTATGAATCACTCTCTCCAAAAAGATGTCTTCCGAGACTGATTTGGAGAGAGATCACGTGCAAGGGATACCCTATGTTTCGGCAGTAGGCTCTATGAATCACTCTTTCCAACAAAGCCTGTGTAGGAAATTCTTTAGTATTTGAGAAGCACTAATGAAATGTTCTTGGTTTTTGGTAACGGTGAACTCCAGTGGGAGTCCTTTACCAATTCGAGCTTCCAGAGTGATAAGGTCGACTTAAAGTCAGTCTCAGGCTTTGTTTTTACCCTCAGTGGAGGGACGGTATGTTGGAAGAGTTCAAATCTAGATACCGTGGTAAACTAGACGATAAAGGCCGATTACATCGCTACCAACAATTCTGCCAAAGTGGATGTCTGGATAGTTCTTGTTCATGAGATGAACATGGTTCCTACCATTGAGCGTCCAAAACTATTATTATGACAACAATGGAGTTGTGGCTTTGTCCTAGGAACCCCGGTCCCATCAGCGATCCAGACATATTCTGAGGCAGTATCACCTGATCAGGGAGATGGTTGATCTCCAGGGGATCGAGGTTAGGAGAGATGACGCGAAGGACAGCACGGCGGATCCACTCACAAAGGCCATTCCCAAGAGAGATTTTTATGGGACGTTGGGTATGAGATACTATAACAAATGGCCTTAGTGCAAGTGGGAGATTGTTAGTTATATGTATGCCCTAGAGGCCATTATTATACATAAGATGTAAATTATAGTGGATGCTTGGACATATATAGGGAGGACTTTCTTGCTCGACATGATAGTATGCTATCTGGTTACTCTTTATCTTAACATGTACACTTATTGACTCTCTGTTATATGTTGATAAAGCCCTTAGGATGTGTACTTGACTACTAGGATTATGATGCAGATCATACTAGTGGGGCCAGGATAGTCTATAAGTACATCCTTCAATTGTTCCTAGTCGTGGGAGTATCAAGACGGGGCATTGATATTCCAGAGTAAACTAGCGTATACGTTTCTTGACCCATATGATGGGCGATGGATGATCCCACATCCATTTGTAACGTTTCTGAAATCGTTATGCGAATTTTTCCGTTTTAGGGTAAAATAGTCGGTATTTTCCGTTTTAACCCGATTGTGATCAAACTTCTGTATAGACTTGTTTGCAACTAGTTTTGCTAGAATGAAGCTAGTGATCAGTCGAAAATATTGCATTCTTAGTATATCAATTTCCTTACTCTTATTAATCATCTAAAAGTGTTTGGTATAAATATAGCACATATCAGCAATTCATCTTCAAAATATAAAATAACATATGTTATAAAATATAACCGGCATTATGAGGAAAATTGAGTGTTTATTACTACACATATGATTTTTGTCTATCTCAACACTTTCATCAAGATTGTGTGTAGGAAATCCTTCAGGTTAAAGAGCCGGAATTACAAAAGTGCCGATAAAATGCATCAAGTCCAAGACTTGAGATTTGGCAGCAACCAAGAAATAAATGTCAGATTCCAGGTATCAGAAGAAGACCCCAACATTGTCAGAAGAAGACCACAGAAATTTCATGCAGTGAGCCCACTATATGGCCGCGGATCCGCGGCCGAGTTGGCCGATCCGCCGCGGATTCGCGGCTTGCTTGACACGTCATCATCCCAGAATTCTCCAGAAGCTTCATCGTAACGGCCTGGTTTCCAGAAGACTCTCTTAATTAGCACGTGGCTTCTTCCAGAAAGCTCTGCATAACAAACTTCTTCTAGAAGGTTCCTTGTAACAACCTTATTCTAAAAGGCTCTCTCCAACAACCTTATTCTAGAAGGTTCTCTCTAACAACCTATCTTTTGGAGGGAAATTTGAATTTGAATTTATAAAAGGAGATCTAGATCTAGGGTTAAGGTTGTTCATTTTGGAGGGGAAAAATTGAGTGCCACAATTCAAAATTCAAGTCGAGTGACACAACTTGATACCAAAAACCCTAGCCCAAATCCATTTCCAAAGCCAAATCAAGATCATTTTGAGAAGCAAATCAAGAAAGAAACCATTAATCCTTATCCGCGAAGCCAATCTTCATCCGAGCAAGAGATCCACGACGATCCGCGACTAACGGAGATCGAGCGAAGCGAACTTCGACGGATCTAGTTACCTCTTCAAAAGGAGCGATCGAGAGCAATATTTTGTAATCTCAAATTGAGGAAATGTGTAATTAGTCGTCGATTTAATAAAGGCGATAATTGAAATTCTTGCTTACTTTACATTCTTGCGTTATGAAACTTCTTGATCTTTGATTCATTAATTTTCATGATGTTTGAGTGAAATCTCCGCTTGTAGTGGAATCGAGAGAATAGGTAGATGATGTTGACGAAATTCTTGAACGATTCTTAAGTCATATGAGTTTTGTAAACTTTAGAAAATTGAATCATCGAAAACCTAATTTGAGCAAGATCTCTTTCTTCGCTCCAAATTAGAGATCAACGATCGATGATTTAATTTTCTAGAGGCTAGAATTTGAATGATAATCAATGAAAGGACAAGGGATGATGATGGAGAAACCTTAGTTTCTTCAATAGATCCCTAATCTTCATTGATTTTCATCGATCTAGCAACAAATCCTCAATAGATAAGAATTCGTAATCAATAGTATTCATCATCACTATCAATTCGATCGATTCCTACAAGCTACTTTACAGATCTTGATAACTAATTAATTGGGACATTTCTTGATTCTTGATTCTAGATCTTTATTTTCTTTATATTTCTTGAAATGAAAACTCACAAATCTTGAATCAATTTTCTTGCAATTTCTTTTATCTTTTCATTTCGACTCATCTAAAACAAGATCGATCAAAACATACATCTCAGTGGACGACCCGTATTCATTAACGCGCTACATCGACATCGTTAATTGATTGCGGTATAAATTTCATTGGTTGTGAAACATTTTACATACACACGAAGATGATCAATTAGCTAGTTTGCGGGTTTTGTGGGTAATTTGGAAGTTTTGGTTCACTTTGATATTTTCCCTAATCAAAATATTATTTTAAGTTGTTAATTATGCACTTAATTAGTGGTAATTATAATTTTGGTTTGGGTTAATTACTTCTAATGTGAATTTATGCTAATCTAATCATTTGATTTAGCTTAATCCATCCATAGAAAAATATCTAGATATTTGTGATTAAAAATTGAAATTTGAAAGAAAAGAAAATGAGGTGGCTTGAGATATTATTGCATTTATTAGCATTTATTGTTATTTTGCACTAGATATTTCCACACTTTCACAAAAACCCCCACCTCTTCCCATTTTGGCTGAACCCTAGCCAAGTCTGCCCTCTCTTGGTTCTTTCCCATTTCCATCTTCTTCTTTCTCAAATAAAACATCAAAATCATCAAATATTCACACAAACTCATAAATAAATCATTACCCATTTTTCCTTAAGCCTAAACAAGCTTAGATCTTCATGAAAGGTTTCATTTTGGATGCTAAAACTTGGAGTTTGTTGCAAATTGAGATCTAGTTTGTGAGTTATAAACTCTAAGCCTAATCTTTAAATTGTTGTTTAAATATTTAAAGCTTGCTTATTAGGTGTTTAATATAGCTTTATTTGCATGGTTATAATTTTCATGAAAAAGTTATAAAAATCAAGTTAGGGTTTTGATGTGTTAAAATGGTTAATCATGAAGTGTAGTTTGGAAAACTTAATCAAATTGTGAGAATGATGTTTGTTAAATTCCTAATTGGTCTAATTAAGTTTTTAGCAAACGAATTTTTACTAAATCCTATTTGGTTAAGATTTTAATTGTGGTAATAGTTTGGATAACTAAGTTAAGCTACTTTGTATTGTTGGAAATTGCTAGAATTGTTAAATTTCTAGACTTGTGATAAATTTTCGATAAAGTTGCTTACTACCTTTTCGCTAAAATAAAATGTGGGTTTTAATTGTCGTAGAGATGACGTATATATTATTAGCTGCGATATTTATTATGATGTGAATGAGTATAGGTACTATTGAGTTTTGGCGTTGCAGTTTTTATGTATAGCGACCCTAGTTAGGATTTTCGCTATGTTTTTCGGTATTTGGATTTCTTGGTTTTGCGACCGGATATTGTATTTGGTCGTTGGACGTTTGTACGTCAACGACGAGGGTTGTTTGGTTGTTTTTCATGCTTAGGCTATAGGTTCTAATGTATGAGCGCACCACGTGCCGTATTTGGATTTCGGAATTTGATGTTAATAGCTTTGCGATTCGTATTGATTGTTGGTACCTTCGCGTGGATTTCGAGACGACGAAGCGCATCGACTACGGCTAAGCAAGGAGTTTAGCAGGTGAGTAGCCTTTGTTGGAAAAACCAACGCCGACCTTTCTCGCTGCCCGGAAGTCGAAAACGACTTGCCGGGGCGAGAAAAAGGGTCGCTGGTTTATATCTACGGGGGAAGTCGGGTTGATGACGTATAACACCCCCGCAAACTTTGATATGGAAGATCGTTTGATTATTATATCCTGATAAATGATATGCGACGGACATGATTGTAGGATTTGAAAAGCGATAATATGATAGAAGTTGATGCTAATGGACATATTGATATATGAGAATATAAAGGATAAGTGAATCATTATAGGTACGAATTGAAAAAGAACAAGTGTGACGTTTATATAATGTGTTGCGAGATATTAATGTGATGAACGAGTATACGATGTGATATGATGACTTAGTGTGATATGTCATTTTATGGATTCGAGTCGATATGAGATTGTTGATACCTTTATAGGTCCCTTGATACGAGTTTGACATGGATGTGACCTGAGAGATAGGCATATATTTATATGGATAATGTTTTGCATTTTGAGTGATATGCCGTACGAGACTTAGATCCGTACCCCGATGTTGTATAAGTTGATAGAATCCCTATTTGTTTAATGCCTCCATACGTGGATTACCGTACGCGATGAGTTTTACCTGTTGATTTATCCATACCCTTGTTTAGAGGAGGTCGTACGATGGATTGTATCGTACGTGATGTTGTGAGGCCGGATGCCGATTGATGGATTCACCGACTCGGATATATTGTAGACACGTATACCTTATAGCTTTTAGCTGATGATGTACTTTATGCTACGATCATGTTATTCTCATTGCATTAAATATACCTGTACTGGTACACCTACACCATTATCGATGATGCGTATGTTACACTTACACAGATTTGCCGGTTCACACACCTTCATCATCGATAATTGCCATGTCACTACACAGTAGAATTGCTACATCATGTCATAATATATTTGCTATGTTCATATCACTGTTCCACATTGCATGAGATATACGGATATGCTTGCATCCTGTTAAATGTTGCATACATACTGACATGTACACCCAGATATCCTGCTATAGCCGCATATACCCGTAAGTGGTATTGTATTTACATGTGATAATGAGACGTTGATTATTGTACCATTGCGCTTATGAAATGCATCATTCATACTTGCTTACATGTAGATACTTATACCTTGCTACAGTTACATGTACACCTCATATAATGCTGCACTTGATTTCGGAGGATTTGGGAACCGCATGATATATTTTTAAAAGCTAGATTTATTTAAAAGAGCGCTTTTCCTTTGATATGCTCATATTGCTGTTTTATGTTGCATATATCATTTTTTCATGGATTTACGCATTGAGATATGGATTTCATGTGATTTATGGATTTGAGGACCGTGGGGGTATTTCAAGAAATTATGTGTTGTTTGAAAACCCGGTTTCTCTTGATATGATATTTCAGTGCGTCCACCATGTGTTTTCTCGGTTCTGAGATTGATATGTGAGACCCGAGGCGAGGAGCGGACGAGGCCGTTTGCGGGTACATGGTGGGCCTAGTATGGTATCCCGGGGCAAGAAAGGTATGTCGAAGGATTAGCCGATGAGCCTGGCAGGGGATGTGCACTGCCTACCGGTGACAGTATTTGGACTCGGCGGTTATCTGGAGGATACCGACCGGAGTCATGAGATGGATTTAGGCCGACCCATTCTGCCAGAGCCCGCGGGCCGATCCCGCAGACGGAGCCTATGGTACGAGGATTTACGTGTGATGCTAGACACGGGTTTCATGATGTTTTGAGTGTCGGGGTTAGACACTCAGGTTTCCATGATTTGATGTGTCATTGATGGACACACATTCTTTGATATCCTCATATTTACCTGCATATGTTTTTATGATATTTACATGCAGGAGTTATTATGTCAGTGGTTGACACATGGACGAGATCCACTGCATACATGCATTGATTATATTGTTGGATGATATCCACTTGTTGCTAGGCATTTATTATGTGTTGGCACTTATGCAGATACAGTCACCCCAGATATCATAGTATTACCTTTATGATATAGTTGACCTAGGAATCATTGTTTATTTCGATTTCTACCTAGTGATGTTTTTCTATTCACGAGTTGGCAACTCACCCCCGTTGTGCCACAGTTCTTGCAGGTTGTCCGCATGGATTAGAAGCGGCATCACTGGCACACAGCTTGCTTTTGGGTGTTTTGCTTTGGTAGGTGGTACATGTTGGATCGTGCCCCTCTTGTATTTATATTCCATATTGTATTTAGTCAACTCCATCAATCAAACTTGTAATTGTATATGTTGAAGACTTAGAAGACTTGTAGTTGCGAGACTTGAGCGATGGGGTTTATGTTCGCTTTTGGGGTTGATGTCTTGCTTTACTTTTTCCTTGTGTGGATCATCGCCGTTGGGCGTCGTATACTTGTTATTTATGCTTGTGGTGGTTGTTTCCGCCGTTGGGCGTGTTTTTCTCCCGTTTAGGTATGCTTTATTATATTCTGTGTTGTACCCGTTTTCGGGGTTAGTTTTTACAAGGGAGGTGCTGCCTAAATTTTCAAAAGAAAAAACATGATTTACTATACCTTTATTTCAAAGCTTCACCTCATTGTTTCTTAAAAGGTTTAGATTTCCTGGTTTCAGCTTACTTGAATTACGTTACGCCTGTAGACGTCGCATGATTTAAGTGCTGGTCACGAGCTAATATTTTGGGTCGTGACAAAATTGGTATCAGAGCGCAAGGTTTAACCTTGGTTCGAGTTTAGGTTTGACTATGTGGAGTCTAGGGCGTATATATTTCGGAATCTAGGCTTGACCTTACGGAACATAGACTTGAACAAGGGGGTGTTAGACCCGAACTTTCGTTACATAGGCTGACCCTGATTGATGGAGTAGATAGCTTGAGTAGAGTGACGTACCGTACGTATGTTCCGCGGCATATTTACGATAGGATACTCCATTTAAGTGACCTTAGGATGTACATATCTTGAGACTTGTGATTCTTTTTGTTTCCTTGATTTTACATCCATTTGAGATCCTTGATTCTATTCGTTTACATGATCATACTCTCACTGATTCCGTTCCTCCTTATGATCATATATTCTTCTGGATCCGTTGATTCATTTCATCACTTTGATCTTTTTCGTCGATACTTGATTGAGGTTCTTGTCACCATGGTTTGAGCGCAATTTGAGTTGCTGTTAATGATGCGGTCAGGGTGAGCTCGTCGTGGACGAGGACTGACCATCGTGTTTTCTGGTGACATGGGAACGTATCGATGTAGTGTGGTGTTGTGACCTCTCGTTTGAGGCGAGTGTGCGGTTATGTATCGGATGATCGGGCCTTTGTTAGAGGCTGCCGGTTGGGAGAGGATTGTTGATGTGCAACATACCTTAGAGATTTGTGATGTCATCGACCATGCAGATAGATGACCCAGCTGTTGCTGAGATTGATGTGATGCAGCTTCCAGAGCATACGAGCTGAGATCGCCGGAGCTTTCAGGCAGAGATGCGACATGTGATAGCTAGTCTATCTTGAGTTGAGAGACGGAGGTGATTCGTCAGATTTGATGCGCCGACGCAGGCCCTGTTGAGTTGAAGATTTCCAGTGTGGAGAGTCTTACTCAGATCTAGAGTAGATCGATCCAAAGATGATGCTGTTTGTCGGATGTTCTGATGTGAGATCGGTAAGCTGACCAGTTTCAGATAGAGGACCTCACCCAGATGTGTTATGAGTTGATCGAGAAACGGATGGGTTTTGAGTATTCCTCCAATGGTTGGGACGAGTTCCCGAGGATGTGTTCGGCTAAAGATCTTCTACAGAGTGATGAAGATACAGAGTTTGTGATTTCGAGTCCATGCGAGAGATTCCGGATTGATTGTCGCCGAGAACATTTGCAGTACGCAGATAGCATGACGTGACGTCGAAGTGGACGACAATAAAGACGAGTGGAGCAAGAGGTTCGTGCGAAATGTTAACGAGCTGTGGTTACTCCCCGTTAAGATTAGAGATCGGATGTGTATACAGAAGCGTTAGAATATGACCAGTTCCCAAGGAAATGCTGTGATGAGAACGTAGATGTCCAGAGAACGACAAAAGATTAGGTGAGTGTACCAGCCTCCGTACAGTTCGGTATAGGCGAGATCGGAAGAGACCTTGAGCTAGTTCCTTCCAGGACACTGCTGCGATGAGATCGCACCGAGGATCAGTTGTGTCACGTGTATTCAGAGGGTCAGATGCCGACGCCAGTGACGTGCTGCTTTATGAGTGATCATACTAACGGGCCGAGAGATGACCTGAGGAGTGCCAGAGCGGAATCGTTTCCGTTAGCACACTTGACCGGGCAGATGAGCGGAAAGAGTGCGAGATTGGTAATCCATAGGGAAATAAGGACACAGAGACAGAAGACGCCAGACTGTGAGCAGGAGGCAAGCGGATGTTCTTGCTCTGCCAGTTTGGGCGCACCGACTTTTTCCGACATTATAGGAGGTGTACCTCAATGTCATTTGTTGCGATTTACGTTTTTGATCCGAGTATCACGCTTATATCGCTTGGATTTGAGTTTTGATGATCGAGTTTCAAGATATAGTTTTCGTGCACCATGGCTGCACTTACTGGGTATTTACATTTTTGTGCATAGTTATTGCACTTGATATATTTTATACACCGTGGTGTTGATGTCGATTTTGTACCATAGTTGCACATGTTTTTGATTTCCTGGATTTCCTACACAGGATTTGATATTTCGTGCAGTGGATGCACAGGGTTTGATATTTCGTGCACTAGATGCACAGGATTTGATATTTCGTGCACTAGATGCACAGGGTTTGATATTTCGTGCACTAGATGCACATGATTTGATATTTCGTATAGTGGATGCGCATGATTTGATATTTCGTGCAGTGGATACACAGGATTTGATATTTCGTGCAGTGGATGCACAGGATTTGATATTTGGTGCACTAGATGCACAGGATTTGATATTTCGTGCATGTGGGATACACTTGATTTCGATTTAGATCGTGCATGACGGATGCACTTGATTTGGACTTTCGCGCACGTTGGGCGCGTGATATGATTTTTGTGCACACCTGATGCACTCGATTGGGGTTTTCGTTCGTGCATGTTAGTTGAACTGGATTGAGATTTTCGTGCACTTTGATGCACTAGGTGTTATTGTCGTGCACGCCAGTTGCATTGGATAGATACTTTCATGCACGCCCATTGCACTTAGTCTTACTTTTGTGCATATTGTGGCACATGTACTTGGATATGATTTCCGTGCGCACCAGACGTACGTGATTGTTGGATTCGCCTTTTGAGGCTGATATTGCTTTTGAGCAGTTTGTTTTCATGATGAGGCCCTATAATTTATAATACCCTAGCAGGACTGATCCGAGGACAGTACCTGTGTACTTTGCATGCATAAAAAGTTACCAAGAGGTTTTTCAAAAAGGAGCTTGTCACGACCCGAAATTGGCACGTGACGGCCCTTAAATTACGCAACGTCTACAGGCGTAACGCAATTTAAGTAAGCCAAAAACCCAGCATTCTAAACCGTCAAAAGTAGTAAGTGATAAGAACATTGTTAAAACTTTTGAAAATCTCGAGTACAAATTCTTTAAAGTCCAATTTAGTTTCTTAAAAATTTTGGCAGTACCTCCTTTGTAAAAACTAACCCAAAAAATGTGTACAACATAAATATAAGTAAAGCATCCCCAACGGGAGCAAAATCCATGCCCAAAGGCAGAAACAACTACCACAACAGATATACGACGCCGTAGCGAAGAAGTAAAAGACGATATAAATGAAAACTGCATAAAAGACCTCCAAGTCACAAAATAACATACAATATCGTCCTCACATCAAGTCTCTAAGTCATACATGAAAGTGGTAGATGGAGAGTACATGGTACAAAGATAACAATAAACAACATCGGATAGGCGCAAAACCCACCTATACCAAAACTGCACACAGTCAGCCGAAGCGGTATCTGCTGCAAAAGATGATGCGATAGATGAAAAGTCTGCCGCGACTGCCCTATGGGACTACCTGCAAAACACTGTGGCACAACGGGGGTGAGTTGCCAACTCGTGAATAGTAAATAACATATGCAGGTAATCGCAAGTATGCATATACAGCGCGAATCTAATGCATGCAAGGTGAAAGCAATAAAGGGCAATATGTATGCAACAATCATGTAAGGTACTCTATCAGGTACTACTACTATATGAACAATAATAGCAATCTGTATGCAATAGTCATGTAAGGTACTCTATCAGGTACTACTAATACATGAAGCAATGCATATAAAATAACAGTATGCAAATACAACAGTTATGAAAGGTACTCTATCAGGTTCTACTAATACATGAAGCAATGTAAATACAATAAATGCAGAGGATGGGATAAAACATGACATCCTCACGGAATCCTGACCTCGTGGTAGGACCAAAGTCCATCAAGACAATCTAAATCCCAAATTTCCACAAATCAGCCCCCAAATTGGCCCTCATACCCTGTAAGTATCATATATCCTGAGTGTCCAATATCAAGTAAATCTTATATAACCAGTATCCAATATCGAGTATGTCTCATGAAACATGAGTGTCCTACATCTACACCCAAAAACATCATAAAAACAAGTGTCTAGCATCGACACAAAATACTCAAATCCGAGGTGACATCACCTGGGACTAGCCCTCCTGTGTTATGTACGTACATCCTATGAACCTGGATAAGCACCACCCGCGATCTACAAGGCATGTGCGTACATAAGCTCGATCGATATCCCCCAGATATACGTCGAGTCCAAATACTATCACCGGCTGGCAAACACCCCAAGCCAGGATCATCGGCATGTCCCGTCGAAATACCTTTCTTGCCCCGGAGGACCAACCGGGTTCCACCATGTACCCGCACACGACCTCGACGCCTCCTCGCATGGGGTAGTATATAAGCTCAGAACCGAGAAATCTCATGGTGGAAGATGAAATATCATATCAATAGAAACCGGGTTTTTCAAATAATGCATAATTTCATGAAACAACCACGGTCCTCAAATCCAGAAAACATCAAGTAATGAATAAGTATAACTGCTGAATCAATACATATATATTAGCGTCCTACTCCACTAATATATATATGTATGCATATATAACAGCGTCCCACTCCACTGTTATATATACTTAAGAGTAAAAATATCAGAGAACATCATATGAAATCCATGAATGTAATATATGCAACATGAAACAGTAATATGAGCATATAAAGGAAAGCCGCTATTTAACTGCACAAGTTAATATATATATCATGCGGTTCCTAAGTTCTCCAAGTCCATATAACATCAAATAAGGTGAACATGTAGCTATAGCCAAATATATGTGTAAACATATCGGTATAGCAAGATATGTGTATCAACCTATCAATAACGATGTAATACCCTCCAGGTATAAGTATGTATGCAAGAGGTACATGTAGCTATGTCTCATGTGTGAATATACCTATCACTAATGGTACAATTCCATATAGGTATATAGTTAACTAGCATGTAAGCATGTCAAGGCATATGTGTAAGCATGTAGGTATACAGGTATACTATATGTCATATGCAAAATGGAATATGAGTCAATGTCTCAATGTCCCTAACCAATACAATATCACAAAGTATAGGTGTTGTGCGTGTCATGGCAATTATTGACGGTGTGTGTAGCATGCAATTAGTGCTCGTGAAACATGAACCGTCAATAATGGTGTCGTATCTCATTAATACTAAGTCCATACACGATAGGAAATGAGATGTGCAAAAAAGGTACACATGCACAATCAAATTCCATATACATCTAACTAAAAGTTATATCATTTAAACTAGCCCAGACGCATAACGCCATGTGGGCGATTCCCCTGTAGATGTTAAATCTACTCACAACAATCCTGGCTAAGTAAAGCCAACCACTAGCTTTTCCTTCTTCGCAGCGCCCGAAGTCCCCGCCTGCGAACCTGAAAGCGAATAACAATATAACAAGTATATATTAGCAATCGACCAATAACACGTACCAACTACGTTTGACCGACGCACCAACTCCAAACATACTCTCAAGTGTTCGTTAAGTGGCTAACGCGCGTAGCGACACTACGAAACCAACTCAAGAGCAAAATCTACACAAAGACATAAACGACATCGGCACGACCCTAGCTACGAACGCAAAGCGACACAACTACCAAGCCTAGACCCTGATCGTACCGATCGCGCATTCACAACACAATAATAAACGTGGAATCTAATATAAATAACGTCGCAACGTCAAAAGAAACCACGCCAAAACTTACCGAAATCTAGTAAGTAGGTTAAGTTTTTCATCAAGCTTAACTAATCAATTAACCCTTTTCACTAATCAAAACCTAACTTGATTACCAAAACCCTTTCTAGAAATTCTAAACATGCAACTAAAAGGTTTAAATTAACAACTCATAAGCTAATTAAAGTATTAGAACAACAATAGAGATTAGGGTTTGGGTTTTATACCTCAAACTTGATTCTAAAACTTGCAAGAGAAAACCAAGATAGCCTCCAAAATGCTAACTTTTGTGAAGAACCAAGCTAGTTTAGTGAAGAATAATAATGGGTATTGATTTATTTTTGAGTTTGTGTTATAAATTTAAGATTTTTGATGAATTTGAGAAGCTTTGAAATGAAGAAATGAGGCAAATGAGGAGAGAGGGCAGCAAGGAATTAAGTGGCCGGCCATGGGGAAAGAACTGGGGGGGGGGGGTTTGTGATTTGTGCGGAATTTTCTAGCAAAACAAATGTAAAAAAAGCTCATTAATGCATTTTGCCATCTTTTCTTTCTTTTCTTTTTCTTTAAAAAAATAAAACCTTTTGCCACAAAAATATCTAGATATTTAATGGATGGTTTTGATTAACATAAACTTGATTAGTTTAGCAATGATTCAAATTAGAAGTAATAACCCAAAATGTAATTACCACTAATAAAGTGCACAAATAAAGCATTAAAATAATATTTAATTAGGGAAAAATTCTATGTGAACCAAAACTTCTAATTGACCCCCAAAGCCCGCGCACGAGCTTCATTCTAGCTAAACTAGGTGTCATCAAGTCTATATAGAAATTTGATCACAATCGGGTTAAAACGGAAAACACCGACTATTTTACCCTAAAAACGGAAAATTCGCAAAACGATTTCTAAAATGTTACAATCTTCCCCGCTTAAAGAAATTCGGTCCCCGAATTTAAAATTCTCACTAAGCGTACCTTCAAAGAGATGAGTACAAAAACTCCCAAATTTCGCTCGCAGCTTCCCAAGTGATCACCTCACTATATGGCTACGCCAAGAACCTTCACATGTAGCAAGACCCTTGACCGAAATCTCTCCACCTGCCGATCCACTAAAACTATCGGCTGCTGGTGAACGAATGATCGCGTCCAAAAGAATGGTCTGGTGCTGAAAAATGTGAGAAAGGTCATGAAGGTATTTGCGAAGTATCGATACAAGGAATACGAGGTGAATACTCAAAAATCTGGACGGAAGTTCCAAATTATAGGCAACGAAACTAACTCGCTCGAGGATCCCAAAAGGACTGAGCTTCCCAAAACTCAACACGCCATTTCATCGGAAAAATCCGTAGAAATACATCATCTCCTACTGCAAACTCAAGTCCGCGACCACCACGGTCGGCATAAGACTTCTGTCTGCACTGGGCTGCTCTCATCCTGGCCTGAATCAACTGGATCTTCTCTGTAGTCTTATGACTAGCTGGGGTCCAAAAATCCTACTCACGCAGAGTCAGAAAAACAGACTGGCGATCGACACGACCTAACAAACAAAACCTAAAGGTTGCTAATTGGAATGTCTCCTGATAACAGCTATCGAAGGAGAACCCTAACAATGGGAAGTGACGATCCCAACTGCTAACAACCAATTAGTACGTACGCACAAGCATATCCTCCAGAGTCTGTATAGTCTGTTCTGTCTAACCATCAGCCAACGGATGGAAAGCGGAGCTAAAGCTCAACCAGTACCCAAGGCTTCCTGAAGCTCCTGCCAAGACGGCAAGCGAACTGGGTTCCTCTATTGGATACAACACATGAAGGAACTCCGTGCAAACGCAAAAACTTACCGAAGAACAACTAAGCAAACTGAGCATAACCGGACAACAAACACCCAAATGGAGTCACACCCTGTCTAACCCTGGGTAGACACCATAACGAAATTCATGGAGATCTGCTCCCATTCCCACTCTGGAACGGTTAAAGGTTGCAACTCTCCAGCCGGTCTCAAATGCTCAACCTTAGCCCACAACCATAAAGACACCTCGAAACGAAAATCCGAAACTTCACTCTTCATCCCTGCCCACCCGTAACTATCTCACAAGTCGCGTCATATCTTGGTGGAACTTGGATGAACACAGAAAGCTGACTGATGTGCCTGCTCTAGGATTTCGCGTCTCTACCCATCAGTAACAGGTACACACAACGCGTCCCTAAACGTAGCACACCCTAGTCACAAATCAAGGACTCCGAATCTTTACCCTGCCGAACATGCTCAAGTATGACAGACAACGAGCATCGGTGGGCTATGCCTCACGAAAACGATTAAGTAAAAGTGGACGGGCGCGGACATGAGCAAGCTATTCCCCCTCCCCTTAGAAGAGGCGAACCTAGATGTACTCCATAATCGCACAAGAACTGTAAATCTACAGAAGACTGTCTCAGAACTGCGTACAACTGGGACAAGCTAACCCCGGTCCTACGACTCAAGCATCAGGTACCACAATCGTCTTGCCACGGGTAATAAAGGATCTCACAATCACAATCCATTACAAGCTCCATCCAACGGCGCTGTCTCAACAATCAAAACCCGCTACAGGAAGATGTACATTATGCTCTGGTGGTCCGTGAAAATCTGACACGACTTTCCGCACAAGTAGTGTCCTCAGATCTTCAACGCACGACCACCGCGGCCATCTCCAGATCGTGAGTGGGATATCCTGCTCGTACTTCCTCCAACTGTCGGGAAGCAAAAGCGATAACTCTATAATGCCACATCAACGCAAAATCGAGCCCCACTCGCGAAACATCACTGTAAACAACAAAGTTGCCCGAACCAGAAAGCAACGAAAGAACTGGTGCAGTTGTCAACCGAGTCTTCAACTGCTGAAAACTCCTCACGCATGCCTCATTCAAAGAAAAAGAACTCCCTTCCTGGTCAACCTTGTCAACGGTGCAGCGCTACACAAGCAATCCTGCACGAAACGGCGGTAAAAACCGGCTAAGCCCAAAAGCTGCGGACCTCCGTCCCCGCAACAAGTCTGGGCCAAAGATGTACGGCCTCGATTTCCCTCGGGCCCGTACGAAAACCGTCTCCCGTAACCACATGACCTTAGGAAGTCAATACAATCAAGCCTGAAGGAACACTCCGAGAATTTAGCAAACCGCTGAGGCTCTCCCAATGTCTGCAAAGCAAATCCTCAAGTGTTGCACATGTTCCTCACGCCACTTGGAAAAGACCAGAATGTCATCAATAACACAATAATAAACTGGTCGAGGAACGGTTTGAAGAAATCTGGTTCATCACATCCATGAATGCTGCTTGGGCATTGGTGAGTCCAACGACACCACCAAAACACATACTGCCCGTAGCACGCACAAAAGCAGTATTCGGAATGTCATCACTCCGAACCCGCAACCAATGATGACCTGATACCAAACAAACTTAAAAAATGTCTCGCACTCCGGGGCAAGTCGAACAAATCGTCAATGCGAGGTAAAGGATACCTATCCGCACCGTAACTCGGTTCAATTGACGATCCATCAATACACAACCTCAAACTGCCGTCCTTCTCTTGACGAACAGAATAGGAGCTCCCCAAAGCGAAACACTTGGACATACAAGTCCCCCTATCTAGCAACTCTGCAGCTGATCCTTAAACTTCCGAAGCTCCGCCGGCTCGTCTGGAACAACGTCGGAAAACTCTCGCACGATGGAAAGCCAGTCCAACAAACCCACTGTGGCTCCAGCATCACGAATGCAAGCCAAGAATCCTCGACATCCTCTACTCAAAAGCCGACTAGCAAAAACGGCTGAATTCACGCTGTGATGGGCGGCACCACTGTCCCCCTGCACAACAAGAACTGACTCGCCGGGAAACAAATCCTGACTGTTTCCTCACGGCAGTCCACAGACGCCTAGCACGTAGCTAACCAGTCCGTGCCCAGGAGAACGTCAAATCCAACATCTCTAGAAGGATCAAAACGACGGACAAATCTCTATCTCCTATCCGATTGTCATACGACCGATATACATGTCGCGCAACAAAAGAATCGCTGACAGAATTAACACAACAAATGGATAATCTAGCTAACAAGACTCTCCTCGTCCCAAGCCTCTGCTACTCCAGCGAAGTGCACGAAACCTGTCACAACGACTGAACCACTGTCTCTGGGCTGGTACACCTGCACGAGCCCTCCTCTATCCTCGAACTCCCAAAGTCTCGGAAAGACGCTCCTCATCAAATAGGGCTGCGTCCACTGGTGCTGTGTGAGTAACACGATGCTGAGTGATGATCGCAAGGAACAACTGGGTAACAGGGGTGGCAACCTCCTGTCGCCGCGCTCTACTGGCCTCAACCAAAGACCTCATCGTCTGGCGCAAGTACTGCATCTCTGCCTCAAGCCCAGCGATACGATCTATCGAAGGCGGATCCATCTGCTCCTGTGCAACGAGCGTGCCATCCTGGTCAGTCCACGTCCCATACGAGTCAACTCTGACCTCGGCCTTCGCTGCACCTCTCTGAGTCCTCATAGTCATCGGCGGCAAAGGCTATAAATGGAAAAAGGATTCGATATGAACACGGAAATCGAATCACAATGATATGTATCATCAAGGAATGAATATCAAGCAATTAGTACTTAGGTCAGTTTAGGCGGAGTATCGTGATCGTGAGTATGCTGCGGACATATACACACTACGTTACTCTACTTAAGCTACCTAATCCATCATACCAAGGTCATCCTACACTCCGAAAGGTAAAACCTAGCGCTCTGATACCAACTTTGTCACGACTCGAAATTGGTACGTGACGGCCCTTAAACTACGCAACGACTACAGGCGTAACGCAAATTAAGTAAGCCAAAAACTCAGCAATCTAAACCATCAAAAGTAGTAAGTGATAAGAACATTGTTAAAACTTTTGAAAATCTCGAGTAAAAATTCTTTAAAGTCCAATTTAGTTTCTTAAAAATTTTGGCAGCACCTCCTTTGTAAAAACTAACCCCAAAAATGGGTACAACATAAATATAAGTAAAGCATCCCCAACAGGAGCAAAATCCACGCCCAAAGACGGAAACAACCACCACAACAGATATACGACGCCGTAGCGAAGAAGTAAAAGTCGTTATAAATAAAAACTGCATAAAAGACCTCCAAGTCACAAAATAACATACAATATCGTCCTCACATCAAGTCTCAAAGTCATACATGAAAGTGGTAGATGGAGAGTACATGGTACAAAGATAACAATAAACAACATCGGATAGCCGCAAAACCCACCTATACCAAAACTATGGACAGTCAGCCGAAGCGGTATCCGCTGCAAAAGATGATGCGATAGATGAAAAGCCTGCTGCGACTGCCCTGTGGGACTACCTGCAAAACACTGTGGCACAACGGGGATGAGTTGCCAACTTGTGAATAGTAAATAACATATGCAGGTAATCGCAAGTATGCACGTACATGGTGATAGCAATAAAGGGCAATATGTATGCAACAATCATGTAAGGTACTCTATCAGGTACTACTACTATATGAACAACAATAGCAATATGTATGCAACGGTCATGTAAGGTACTCTATCAGGTACTACTAATACTTGAAGCAATGCATATAAAATAACAGTATGTAAATGCAACAGTCATGAAATGTACTCTATCAGGTACTACTAATACATGAAGCAATGTATATACAATAAATGCGGAGGATGAGATAAAATATGTCATCCTCAAGGAATCCTGACCTCGTGGTAGGACCAAGGTCCATAAAGACAATCTAAATCCCCAATTTCCACAAATCAACCCCCAAATTGGCCCTCATATCCTGTAAGTATCATATATCCTGAGTGTCCAATATCAAGTAAA
The DNA here is from genome assembly GCA_030015575.1 of Agapanthus africanus. NCBI lineage: Eukaryota > Viridiplantae > Streptophyta > Magnoliopsida > Asparagales > Amaryllidaceae > Agapanthus > Agapanthus africanus. The sequence goes on from CM057350.1 coordinate 252,246,245, forward strand.
TCTCATATAACCAGTATCCAATATCGAGTATGTCTCATGAGACCTGAATGTCCTCCATCTACACCCAAAAACATCATGAAAACAAGTGTCTAGCATCGACACAAAATACTCAAATCCGAGGCGCCATCACCTGGGACTGGCCCTCCTGTGTCATGTACGTACATCCTATGAACCTGGGTAAGCACCACCCGCGATCTGCAAGGCATGTGCGTACATAACCTCGATCGATATCCTCCAGATATACGTCGAGTCCAAATACTATCACCGGTTGGCAAACACCCCTAGCCAGGCTCATCGGCATGTCCCGTCGAAATACCTTTCTTGCCCTGGAGGACCAACCGGGTTCCACCATATACCCGCACACGACCTCGACGCCTCCTCGCATGGGGTAATATATAAGCTCAGAACCGAGAAATCTCATGGTGGAAGCTGAAATATCATATCAATAGAAACCGGGTTTTTTAAATAATGCATAATTTCGTGAAACAACCATGGTCCTCAAATCTAGAAAACATCAAGTAATGAATAAGTATAACTGCATGAATCAATACATATATATTAGCGTCCCACTCCACTAATATATATATGTATGCATATATAACAGCGTCCCACTCCACTGTTATATATACTTAAGAGTAAAAATATCAAAGAACATCATATGAAATCCATGAATGTAATATATGCAACATGAAACAGTAATATGAGCATATAAAGGAAAGCCGCTATTTAACTACACAAGTTAATATATATATATATATATATATATATATATATATATATATATATATATCATGCGGTTCATAAGTTCTCCAAGTCCATATAACATTAAATAAGGTGAACATGTAGCTATAGCCATATATATTTGTAAACATATCGGTATAGCAAGATATGTGTATTAATCTATCAATAACGATGTAATACCCTCCAGGTATAAGTATAAGTATGTATGCAAGAGGTACATGTAGCTATGTCTCATGTGTGAATATACCTATCACTAATGGTACAATACCATATAGGTATATAGGTAACTAGCATGTAAGCATGTCAAGGCATATGTGTAAGCATGTAGGTATACAGGTATGTTATATATCATAAGCAAAATGGACTATGAGTCAATGTCTCAATGTCCCTAACCAATACAATATCACAAAATATAGGTGTTGTGCGTGTCATGGAATTTATTGACGGTGTGTGTGTAGCATGCAATTAGTGCCCGTTAAACATGAACCGTCAATAATGGTGTTGTGTCTCATTAATACTAAGTCCATACACAATAGGAAATGAGATGTGCAAAAAAGGTACACATGCACAATCAATGTCCATATATATCTAACTAAAAGTTATATCATTTAAACTAGCCCAGACGCATAACGCCATGTGGACAATTCCCCCGGAGATGTTAAATCTACTCACAACAGTCCTGGCTAAGTAAAGCCAACCACTTGCTTTTCCTTCTTCGCAGCGCCCGAAGTCCCCGCCTGCGAACCTGAAAGCGAATAACAATATAACAAGTATATATTAGCAATTGACCAATAACACATACCAACTACGTTTGACCGACGCACCAACACCAAACATACTCTCAAGTATTCGTTAAGTGGCTAACGCGCGTAGCGACACTACGAAACCAACTCAAGGGCAAAAGCTACACAAAGACACAAACGACATCGGCACGACCCTAGCTAGGAATGCAAAGCGACACAACTACCAAGCCTAAACCCTGATCGTACCGATCGTGCATTCATAACACAATAATAAACGTGGAATCTAATATAATTAACGTCGCAACGTCAAAAGAAACCCACGCCAAAACTTGCCGAAATCTAATAAGTAGGTTAAGTTTTTCATCAAGCTTAACTAATCAATTAACCCTTTTCACTAATCAAAACCTAACTTGATTACCAAAACCCTTTCTAGAAATTCTAAACATACAACTAAAAGCTTTAAATTAACAACTAATAAACTAATTAAAGTATTAGAACAACAATAGAGATTAGGATTTGGGTTTTATACCTCAAACTTGATTCTAAAACTTCCAAGAGAAAACCAAGATAGCCTCCAAAATGCTAACTTTTGTGAAGAACCAAGCTAGTTTAGTGAAGAAGAATAATGGGTATTGATTTAGTTTTGAGTTTGTGTGATAAATTTAGGATTTTTCATGAATTTGAGAAGCTTTGAAATGAAGAAATAAGGCAAATGAGGAGAGAGGGCAGCAAGGAATTAAGTGGCCGACCATGGGGAAAGAAGTGGGGGGTTTTGTGATTTGTGTGGAATTTTCTAGCAAAACAAATGTAATAAAATCTCATTAATGTATTTTGCCACCTTTTCTTTCTTTTCTTTTTCTTTAAAAAAATAAAACCTTTCGCCATAAAAATATCTAGATATTTGATGGATGGTTTTGATTAACTTAAACTTTATTAGTTTAGCAATGATTCAAATTAGAAGTAATTAACCCAAAATGTAATTACCACTAATAAAGTGCACAAATAAAGTATTAAAATAATATTTAATTAGGGAAAAATTCTATGTGAACCAAAACTTCCAATTGACCTCCAAAGCCCGCGCACGAGTTTCATTCTAGCTAAACTAGGTGCCGTCAAGTCTATACAGAAGTTTGATCACAATCGGATTAAAACGGAAAACACCAACTATTTTACCCTAAAAATGGAAAATTCGCAAAACGATTTCTAAAACGTTACAGAGCTATAGTCTCGCTATTTCTTACGTGTCTGCGAGTGACACGAGCGTTTACGAAAGAAAACCTTTTGGGATATTTTAAAATGGGCGGAACGTATATTTTGAGAAAAACGTATATGCTAGTATATTATTACTTTACAAATGAGCGTCCGTTATTGCTCTGTGAGTTACACATCACACGGCGATTCAGAAAAATATTCTACATATGTTATTTCAGTTTTTGGGGATTTTTCAAAAAGGATGTGTACTATATACATAGTATATCATTTGCTTAGTGTATATTAGATTTCAGTAGTGGATTTTGAGATCTGTATCTCTTTTGTAACTCCGATGATATGCGTGCGAGTCCGATAATTTGCGTGACGTTTGACGGAGTTCAGTTTTGAGTTTCATTCACGGCTTCAGGCGCATGCGACGCGCTATGTTAATTTTGTTGCTTTCGTGATTTCGGATCTCTGTTGATTGAGTTGGATCTTGAAATGTTTTAGCATTTGGGAGTTTAAATTTAAATTCGGGGACCGAATTTGTTTAAGGGGGGTAGATTGTAACGTTTCTGAAATCGTTATGCAAATTTTTCCGTTTTAGGGAAATATAGTCGGTATTTTCCGTTTTAACCCGATAGTGATCAAACTTCTGTATAGACTTGTTTGCAACTAGTTTTGCTAGAATGAAGCTAGTTTGCTGGTTTTGTGGGTCACTTGGAAGTTTTGGTTCACTTTGATATTTTCCTTAATTAAAATATTATTTTAAGTTGTTAATTATGCACTTAATTAGTTGTAATTACAATTTTGGCTTGGGTTAATTACTTCTAATGTGAATCTATGCTAATCTAATCATTTGATTTAGCTTAATCCATCCATAGAAAAATATCTAGATATTTGTGATTCAAAAGTGAAATTTTAACGATAAGAAAATGAGGTAGCTTGAGATATTATTGCTTTTATTAGCATTTATTATTATTTTGCACTAGATATTTCCACACTTTCACAAAACCCCCTTCTTCTTCCCATTTTGGCCGAACCCTAGCCAAGTCTGCCCTCTCTTGGTTCTTGCCCATTTCCATCTTCTTCTTGCTCAAATAAAACATCAAAAATCATCAAATATTCACACAAACTCATAAATAAATCATTACCCATTTTTCCTTAAGCCTAAACAAGCTTAGATCTTCATGAAAGGTTTCATTTTGGATTCTAAAACTTGGAGTTTGTTGCAATTTGAGATCTAGTTTGTGAGGTATAAACTCTAACCCTAATTTTTAAATTGTTGTTTAAATCTCTAAAGCTTGCTTATTAGGTGTTTAAACTCTAACCCTAATAAAGGCGATAATTGAAATTCTTGCTTACTTTACATTCTTGCGTTATGAAACTTCTTGATCTTTGATTCATTAATTTTCATGATGTTTGAGTGAAATCTCCGCTTATAGCAGAATCGAGAGAATAGGTAGATGATGTTGACGAAATTCTTGAACGATTCTTAAGTCTTATGAGTTTTGTAAGCTTTAGGAAATTGAATCATCGAAAACCTAATTTGAGCAAGATCTCTTTCTTCGCTCCAAATTAGAGATCAACGATCGGTGATTTAATTTGCTAGAGGCTAGAATTTGAATGTTAATCAATGAAAGGACAAGGGATGATGATGGAGAAACCTTAGTTTCTTAAATAGATCCCTAATCCTTGTTGATTTTCATCGATCTAGCAGCAAATCCTCAATAGATAAGAATTCTTAATCAATAGTATTCATCATCACTATCAATTTGGTCGATTCCTACAAGCTACTTTACAGATCTTGATAACTAATTGATTAGGACATTTCTTGATTCTTTATTCTAGATCTTTATTTTCTTTATGTTTCTTGAAATGAAAACTCACAAATCTTGAATCAATTTTCTTGCAATTTCTTTTATCTTTTCATTTCGACTCATCTAAAACAAGATCGGTCAAAACATACATCTCAGTGGACGACCCGTATTCATTAACACGCTACATCGACACCGTTAATTGATTGCGGTATAAATTTCTTTGGTTGTGAAACATTTTACATACACACGAAGATGATCAATCAGCTAGTTTGTGGGTTTTGTGGGTAATTTGGAAGTTTTGGTTCACTTTGATATTTTCCCTAATCAAAGTATTATTTTAAGTTGTTAATTATGCACTTAATTTGTGGTAATTACAATTTTGGTTTGGGTTAATTACTTCTAATGTGAATCTATGCTAATCTAATCATTTGATTTAGCTTAATCCATCCATAGAAAAATATCTAGATATTTGTGATTCAAAATTGAAATTTGAAAGAAAAGAAAATGAGGTGGCTTGAGATATTATTGCATTTATTAGCATTTATTGTTATTTTGCACTAGATATTTCCACACTTTCACAAAACCCCCCTCCTCTTCCCATTTTGGCTGAACCCTAGCCAAGTCTGCCCTCTCTTGGTTCTTTCCCATTTCCATCTTCTTCTTGCTCAAATAAAACATCAAAAATCATAAAATATTCACACAAACTCATAAATAAATCATTACGCATTTTTCCTTAAGCCTAAACAAGCTTAGATCTTCATGAAAGGTTTCATTTTGGATGCTAAAACTTGGAGTTTGTTGCAATTTGAGATCTAGTTTGTGAGGTATAAACTCTAAGCCTAATCTTTAAATTGTTGCTTAAATATTTAAAGGTTGCTTATTGGGTGTTTAATATAGCTTTATTTGCATGGCTCGAATTTTCATGAAAAAGTTATGAAAATCAAGTTAGGGTTTTGATGTGTTAAAATGGTTAATCATGAAGTGTAGTTTGGAAAGCTTAATCAAATGGTAAGAATGATGTTTGTTAAATTCCTAATTGGTTTAATTGAGTTTTTGGCAAACTAAGTTTTACTAAATCCTATTTGGGTAAGATTTAAATTGTGGTAATAGTTTGGATAACTAAGTTAAGCTACTTTGTGTTGTTGGAAATCGCTAGAATTGTTAAATTTCTAGACTTGTGCTAAATTTTCGATAAAGTTGCTTACTAGCTTTTCGCTAAAATAAAACATGGGTTTTAATTCTCGTAGAGATGACGTATATATTATTAGCTACGATATTTATTGTGATGTGAATGAGTATTGATACGATTGGGTTTTGGCGTGGCAGTTTTTATGTATAGCGACCCTAGTTAGGCTTTTGGCTATGTTTTTCGGTATTTGGATTTCTTGGTTTTGCGAATGGATATTGTATTTAGTCGTTGGACGTTTGTACGTCAACAACGAGGGTGGTTTGGGTTTTTTTGCATGCGTAGGCTATAGGTTCTAACCTATGAGCGCACCGCGTGCCGTATTTGGATTTCAGAATTTAATGTTAATAGCTTTGCGAATTCGTATTGATTGTTGGTACCTTCGCGTGGATTTCGAGACGATGAAGCACATCGACTACGGCTAAGCGAGGAGTTTAGCAGGAGAGTAGATTTATATCAACGGGGGGAAGTCGGGTGGATGGCGTATAGCATCCCCGCAAACTTTGATATGGACGAACGTTTGATTATTATATCCTGATAAATGATATGCGACGGACATGATTGTAGGATTTACAAAACGATAATATGATAGAAGTTGATGCTAATGGACATATTGACATATGAGAATATAAAGGATAAGTGAATCATGATAGGTACGAATTGAAAAAGAACAAGTGGCGTTTATATAATGTGATGCGAGATATTAATGTGATGAACGAGTATACGATGTGATATGATGAATTAGTGTGATATGTCATTTTATGGATTCGAGTTGATATAAGATTGTTGATACCTTTGTAGGTCCCCTGATACGAGTTTGACATGGATGTGACCTGAGAGATAGGTATATATTTATATGGATAATGTATTTCATTTTGAGTGATATGCCGTACGAGACTTAGATCCGTACCCCGATGTTGTATAGGTTGATAGAATCCCTATTTGTTTAATGCCGCCGTATGTGGATTACCGTACGCGATGAGTTTTACCTGTTGATTTATCCATACCCTTGTTTAGAGGAGGCCTACGATAGATTGTACCATACGTGATGTTGTGAGGCTAGATGCCGATTGATTGATTCACCGACTCGGATATATTGTAGACATGTATACCTTATAGCTTTTAGCTGATGATGTACTTTATGCTACGATCATGTTATTCTCATTGCATTAAATATACCTGTGCTAGTACACCTACACCATTATCGATGATGCGTATGTTACACTTACACAGATTTGCCGGTTCACACACCTTCATCATCGATAATTGCCATGTCACTACACTGTAGAATTGCTACATCATGTTATAATATATTTGCTATGTTCATATCACTGTTCCATATTGCATGAGATATACAGACATGCTTGCATCCTGTTAATTGTTGCATACATACTGACATGTACACCCACATATCTTGCTATAGCCGCATATACCCCTAAGTGGTATTGTATTGACATGTGATATTGAGACGTTGATTATTGTACTATTGCGCTTATGAAATGCATCATTCATACTTGCTTACATGTAGATTCTTATACCTTGCTACAGTTACAAGTACACCTCAAATGATGCTGCACTTGATTTCGGAGGATTTGGGAACCTCATGATATATTTTGAAAAGCTGGATTTATTTAAAAGAGCGGTTTTCCCTTGATATGCTCATATTGCTGTTTTATGGTGCATATATCAGTTTTTCATGGATTTACGCATTGAGATATGGATTTCATGTGATTTATGGATTTGAGGATCGTAGGGGTATTTCAAGAAATTATGTGTTGTTTGAAAACCCGGTTTCTTTTGATATGATATTTCAGTGCGTCCATCATGTGTTTTCTCGGTTCTGAGATTGACATGTGAGACCTGAGGCAAGGAGCGAACGAGGCCGTTTGCGGGTATACGGTAGACCCGGTATGGTACCCCGGGGCAAGAAAGGTATGTCGAAGGAATAGCCGATGAGCCTGGCAGGGGATGTGCACTGCCTACTGTCACGACCCGAAATTGGCACGTGATGGCCCTTAAATGACGCAATGTCTTCAGGCGTAACGCAATTTAAGTAAGCAAAAAACCTAGCAATCTAAACCATCAAATGTAGTAAGAAAGTGATAATAGCATTTTCAAAACCTTTGAAATTTTAACCCAAATTCTTTAAAGTCCAACTTTTCTTCCTTTAAAATTTTGGCAGCACCTCCTTTGTAAAAACCAACCCCAAAAATGGGCACAACATGTAGGGTTCCTAGGCATCCTAATGAAGTCTCACAAGGCATCAACCATGCCAATTTCAAAAATTATTGGTGCCGAGAAACCCTAACACGGATCGTTGACTAGATGTTTAGGCGAAATGAGAATCTAGTTAACTACTTAACTAAAAGTTAGATGCTACAACCTTTGTAGATCCGGTTCCCCACTTCCTTAGCTCCACGTGGGTGTGCTCTCGCTGTCCATCATGAATCCTAGATTCATTCGTCGGCTTCATCGGAAAAACGGGCGAGCAAGGTCGTCGGCTTCGTGTCAAAGACGATCTACGTCGAGGTTGCACAAGTTCAAGCTCCGACTTCACCAAGTTGTGAAACTTGTGAAGAAAACACCCAAAACCACTTGGCAAGAGGTAGAGGATGAAGAAATAGGAGGTGGGTTCACTTTAGATTTGGATTTCTCACTCTAGAAATGAAGTTGCCATTGATGGCATCAAGTTTTTCCTTTTTGAAGTGAAGAAGAAGATGAAGCTAGAATTATGATAAGTCTTGTAAACATGAATAATAAAACAATACTTATCATAAAGGGAACCATGGTTAGGTGTAGAGAATTGACCAAGGTTAAAAGAGTGGTTAGGGTTAAGCATGAAGATAAATTGGTCACTTGGGTCAAAGCTTCATGAAGCTTCACAAAGGTTCAAGAAAGAAAGCAACCATTTTGTATTCATATGCCATTCTTTTTCTAAAATAAATAAATGAAAAGAATGGATAATAAAAACCCTAATTACTTACTTAACCTAGGTTTAATCCTTTACACTTAACCAAATGAGTATGCATCATCAAACATGATACAAATATGTGCACAAAAGCATATCACATATACAATGTGCAAATCAAGTGAGAAAATCCGTTTAAAGTGAACCTATACTAGTTAATGCAAAGTAATATATCAAATATATAATTATACATTAAATCATTAAATCAACACTTGATTCAATGATCCGGTCATGTCGCACATAACCGACTAGTATTCAAAGCATCGATTTATCGAATCAATGATTCGATAACTAGGTCATATCTCATACAACCAATCGAAACATTAATCGCGAGAATCAAATACGGTATCATATACACGCATCATTCTCGGTCCCGCACATATCTCATATGCGCTCCTATTTCGTTTCGCTTGAGCCAGGAAACCTCTGTGTAGGACTCTAAAGACTCGTCAATACGCCGGTAGCAGATGATGATCATATCAAGCACCCACAAGCCGCAAGCGGTCTGCTAAACGTAACGGCCACCCGGGTATTGAGCGATCAGAAGATCGACGAGCTAGCCCGCTCACACTCCTGCGAATCCGACCAGTAACACTTAACCGTACAGTCCGGTCTCTTCGTCTGATATGTCGCATATCAAGTCTAGGGGTGGTAAACGTCAGACCCCAATAACCCGATAAGTCGTGCCGATGTGAGGTTCGCAACGGGTCGAGAAACTACTGGTAACACTTACCAGCAAATCTCTGATCAGCCCTGGCCAGGGACTTCCCTGCTACGGCCAATCGAGCACAGCGCAACATCAACTCCCAATACCGGGAGAGACGAAACCCCTCCTATCGCTCATTGCCTCCATGTGACTCGGGACTGTACCCAAAGACCACCGTTTTGCATGCCCTCATGGACGTGGTAAGGTGGAGATCAAAGCACAGTGGGAATCACACAAGACTCTATGACGATCTCGGGTCTACAGACTAACCTGTACAAGTGTCACCTGAGAACTGCCATCTGACGTGAGGTATAATACCATCTGGGAGTTCTCGGCGAGTCCGTCCAGTGTACCCAGTCTCCACTGAGCACCCGTATACCATCTCTGATGTCAAACACCAATGGATATGGGATCATCCATCGCCCATCACATGGGTCGAGAAGCGTATACGCTAGTCTACACTGGTATATCGATGCCCCGTCTCGATACACCCACGACTAGGGACCTTGAAGGATGTACTTATGGACTACCATGTCCCCACTAGTATGATCTGCATCATAGTCCAGGTAGTCAAGTACACATCCTAAGGGCTTTACCAACATGTAACTATAAGACAGTATAAAGAGACTAGTATACATGTTAAGATAAAGAGCAACCAGATAGCATACTATCATATCGAGCAAGAAAGTCATCTCTATATATGTCCAAGCATCCAATATAATATACATCATCTGTACAATACTGGCCTCTAGGGCATACATACAACTAACAATCTGCCACTTGCACTAGGGCCAGCTGCTGTAGTATCGCATACCGAGCATCCCGAAAAGTCTCTCAAACTGTATCTGGGGAATGGCCTTCGTGAGTGGATCCGCCGTGTTGTTCTTCGTGTCAACCCTCCTGACCTCGATCTCCCGGCGATCAACTATCTCCCGGATCAGGTGATACCGCCTCAGAATATGCCTGGATCGCTGATGGGACCTGGGTTCCTTGGCCAAAACCACTGCTCCATTGTTATCGCAATACAAAGGTATTGGATGCTCAATGGATGGAACCACACCAAGTTCAGTAATGAACTTCTTGATCCAGACAGCCTCTTTGGCAGCATCGTTGGCAGCGATGTATTTAACCTCCATCGTCGAGTCTGCCACGGTTTCCTCCTTGGAACTCTTCCAGCTAACCGCCCCTCCGTAAAGGGTAAAGACAAAACCCGACTGCGACTTAGAGTCGTCCTTATCACTCTGGAAGCTGGAATCGGTAAAGGACTCCACTTGGAGTTCTCCACTACCATACACCAAGAGCATCTCTTTAGTCCTTCGTAAGTACTTAAGAATGCTCTTCACAGCTGTCCAGTGACTCTCTCCAGGATCAGCTTGATACCTGCTCACTACACTTAGTGAGTATGCAACATCGGGTCTGGTACATAGCATCGCATACATGATAGAGCCTACAGCCGAAGCATAGGGTATCCCTTGCATGCGAGCTCTCTCCAAATCAGTCTTGGGAGACATCTCTTTGGAAAGAGTGACTCCAGAGTTCGTGGGTAGGTTCCCACGCTTGGATTCTTCCATACTAAAGCTCTTTAGTATGGTGTCAATGTACCTGGATTGGGACAATCCCAATATCCGTTTGGATCTATCTCTATAGATCCTGATTCCCAATATGCAGGAGGCATCACCAAGATCTTTCATTGAGAATCTCTGTGATAAGAAGAGCTTGACCGATTGCAGCATAGGAATATCATTTCCTATCAAGAGTATGTCGTCCACGTACAATACGAGGAAGACAACCTTACTCCCTGCCACCTTCTTGTAGATACAAGGTTCATCTGGGTTTTTGACGAAATCAAACTCTTTGATAACGACATCAAAGCAGATGTTCCAACTCCGCGATGCTTGCTTTAATCCATAAATGGATTTAAGCAGCTTGCACACCTTCCCGCTGCTCCCACTATCTACGAAGCCCTCCGGCTGAGTCATGTACACGCACTCTTCTAAATCACCATTTAGAAAGGCGGTCTTAACATCCATTTGCCAGATTTCGTAGTCATGATATGCAGCGATGGCAAGCATGATCCGGATGGATTTAAGCATAGCCACTGGAGAAAAGGTTTCGTCATAGTCCACACCTGGTCTTTGACGAAAACCTTTTGCTACAAGTCTAGCTTTGAAAGTCTCCACTTTCCCATTTACACCAAGTTTCTTCTTGAAGATCCACTTGCTCCCAATGGGTTTTACCCCTTCAGGAGCAACTTCCAAAGTCCATACTTTGTTGGTGTACATGGATTCCATCTCGGACCGCATTGCATCCAGCCATTTCACTGAGTCCCTACTCGTGATGGCCTGCTCAAAGCTAGTTGGGTCATCATCCTCCATGATGCAATCCTCGCTCCCACCATCCATGAGAAAACCGTAGTATCTCTCAGGTTGGCGAGGAACCCTACTAGATCGGCGGAGAGGCTGGGGTTCATTGGGAGCTACTGAATCCTCTTGTTCCACTAAATCTTCAGTTTGAGTTTGTTTATCTGGAACCTCTTCCAGCTCTACCACTTTGCCACTAATTTCTTTTTCAAGAAATTCCTTTTCTAAAAAGGTGGCATGTTGAGCAACAAACAATTTTTGTTCCTCACTGTGGTAGAAAAAATACCCCTATGAGTTCTTTGGATATCCCACAAACTTGCAAAGAACTGACCGTGCCTCGAGCTTGTCCGGATTTTGTCTTTTGACATAAGCTGGACAACCCCATATTTTAACTCGTTTAAAATATGGTCTCTTCTCACTCCATATCTCATATGGTGTGGTAGGGACAGATTTAGATGGAACTTGATTCAATAGGTATGCTGCTGTCTCCAGCGCATATCCCCAAAAGGAAATAGGTAACTCAGCTGTGCTCATCATAGAGCGCACCATATCTAATAGGGTGCGGTTCCTCTGTTCTGATACACCGTTGTGCTGTGGTGTATATGGAGGAGTCAGCTGAGAGAGAATCCCATTCTCTTTTAGGAAGTCCAGGAATTCTCCGCTTAAGTATTCACCTCCTCGATCAGATCGAAGGATTTTAATACTTTTTCCGGTTTGGTTTTCGACTTCTTATTTATATTCTCTAAATTTCTCAAAAGTTTCTGATTTGTGTTTCATCAGGAACACATATCTGAATCTAGAGAGATCGTCAGTGAATGTAATGAAGTACGAAGAACCATCCCTGGCATGTGTAGACATAGGACCGCATACATCACTATGTATCAGTCCTAAGAGTTCGGTAACTCTTTCTCCGTGTCCCGTAAACGGAGTTTTGGTCATCTTGCCTCTGAGACATGACTGGCAAGTGTCATAAGATGAAAATTCGAATTGTTTCAAATATCCATCCTTATGCAACTTAGCTAGTCGTGTCGCATTGATGTGACCCAGTCTACAATGCCACAAGAAGGATTCGTTCAGTTCTGAACTCTTCCTCTTGTGTGTGTTAGTTATGCTCAGAACTGTTGATTGATTTAGAACATAAATGCCATTGCACAGCGTGCCTGATCCAACCAACTTTTGGTTATGGAAAATGTTCATAACATTGTCCTGTAATACAAAATTATATCCCTCTTTACTTAATAAAGAAACCGATATAATGTTGCATATCAGGTTCGACATGTAATAGCATTCGTTCAGAACCAATGTATTACCAGTTGGTAATTCAAGGTGATATTCCCCGACAGTCTTAGCTGCAACAATTGCACCATTTCCGACTCTAATGTCTTTATCACCTTCTCCAAGTTCTCTACCTTTCCTAAGCCCATGTAACTGATTACATATATGGGATCCTGACCCGGTATCTAATACCCAGGACGTAGAGCAAATGGAGAAACAGTTCTCTGTAACGAACACACCCGAAGAAAATGCATCAACATGTACTTTCTTCATCCGGGTGGCATGGGAATCCTGGTATTCCCCTATATCCTGTTCATTCCTATAACTCTTATATGAAAGAACGGAACCAACGTTCCCCAGCACAGTATAATATGCGGGTTCGGTCAATACATCCATATTATTATCTTGATTAAGGCATGAACTGGTCGCTACCTGGAGAGAGAGAGAAGAAAACACTTTAGCGTATGCTCGTGCAAGATCAGATTAGTTATTATCTTATCTAATCAGGATGGCTCCCACTGGTTTTTATCAAATCTTCCTTCAAACCCTAAAAGGAAAGACTAGCCGGGATTAATTACACCCTACAACTTCGTCGATCTTTCAGCCAGGCCAGTGTCGGTACTTTGAGGGAGGTCCCCCGTGCTTTCGCACGAACCTAATTAATGTAAACCTCGTTTTCCCAGAGGCGTAACCCCGTTGACACCTTTCTAGACACCTACTTGATCGGCTAATTGTAGTGTGTAAAACTCTCCCAGGAGTAACTCTTACTCGCAGTGGGTATCGGGATCCAACTATCTCATAGAAAGTATGCAATCTCATTGCAAATTTCAACACTTGAAATTCACGATAATCTTTTGCCCCAAACGATCTATGACCTTGACAAGGTCAACAAACCATAGACCGTAAGTCAAGTTCAACCCGTCATTTCTTGATTGAATTAAACCCACCCGCACGACCCTTGACAAGGTCAACAAGGCCGTACGACAACCCTAACTCAATCTGCATCATATGCATAAGCAGATAAATACTGGTTAGCTACCGCACACTGCGCCTTGACAAGGTCAACAAACGCAGCACGAATACTAAACAGGACTTATCTGAAATGACGGAGGGCAACGACAGGTTTTTCTGAAAACCTATTGCGTAATGAACTTGATATCGTTGTAGAATCAAATGAAGTTTTGAAATGGAGTGATTTTGAGGCTTTTCTAGTTTTGCTAAAGGGGTCACTCCCGGTGAAGGGATCGTCGGCCCTTTCCTCGTCGAATGAGGTGCGGGATATATCATATATATCACTGTGCAAAGCAGAAACTATAGAAGCAGTCAAAAATAAACCGAGTGTGTAGCATCTGCCAGGTTTTGCTAAAGGAGTCACTCCCGGTGAAGGGATCTCGGTCCTTTCCTCATCGAATAAGGTGCAGGGCATATCACATATACCGCTATGCAAAGCAAGAACTGTAGCTACCTGTTTTATTTTAAAATTTGATTCTACAACATCTTAGGTTTCTTTTCTTTCATTAATCACATTAATGAAGTCCCATCATTTAAGTCACCTAAACATCACAGATAAATACGACGTGCACTTATGCCATCCGCATTCGCCTAGATGTCCCCTCGTGCACCGTTAGGTTAGGTAACTAACGACAGAGCAGGGCATGGCTAGTGCGGGTGCAAAACATAAGTAATGCCTATATAATATATCATATATACTATATACAGTATTTATCATAGAACATCACATGATCGCATCACAGATATCGCAGCAGAAGAAATATATAAAACATTAGATATACTAGGACGTCCGTGTTTTCAATACGAGCCAGTATAAAACACGGATTCCACGGTCGTGATGAATAGCCAATCCCACACCCCTAGACCCCTACGAGAGCGGCAAGCAACCCTGCCAATCCTAGGGTTAGGAGACCCGGACTCGACTCCTCGAGATGGTCTCCCACTGGACCCTAGAACCCGGTTACTTGTGCTCCCCTCCTTGGGTCTATCCTAGTGTAGAAAAGTAAATAATATACAAAGGGTGACAACTTCCGCAACCTGGAAGTGCCCCGAATAAAAGAATATTACATACAAGTTTTTACATGAATGAAAATGAAAAACACTCATCTCACATAAAAAAACCCCGGCTATTCAAACACGACGATCCAACATAACATATCCAGCAACACATAACATCACATGTCATCAACGTAAGTAAGTATGCATACACCGATTGTCGTCGATGTATAGCAACGACAATCGGCAATACCACTACATACTACACTTACGGTCACAGAAAAGAAAGTGTAAAACTACAACAATTGGAATCCGCAATCTCTTTAGACATCACATGCCTAACAGTTATAAACCCCGCATTTTAGTCCCATTATCGAAAACTCTTTTCGATATCAAGTGAAACTAAACCGCTAGATTTATAACATTCATCCAGTTATCTCATAACAGTTTGTGAATTCCAATTATTGTATCCAATTCCGGATAAATAGAATATATTAAACTTTCCGATCGAACATTCGAACATCCAAGTTTTCCCGACACCGATCAACACATGAAATAGGTTCAAAGACATTCACTTCATGCCTTAGTACCAACGGTCCAGCCGTAGAAGGGTCAAGCCAACGCCTCACATGTGGCACGCCGTACTGCCCCAAACCCGAAGGTTCAAAGGGCAGTTCAAGACGGTCACATAATCGAGTTAAGGTTTGTTGTCTTCTAGAGGGACCATCGCGTTACTTGCACTACTCAGAACGTGTTTAAACCACAGAAAAATCCAACACTTGGAATTTTTCCGGCAGGGGAAAAGTTGGGTATTTAAATCCGGTCGAACTTTTTAACATATTCTAAAGTTATCCGGAAAGCCACATAGACAAAATCTGATAACCCGAATGAATAATTGAATCCCCAAAGCAACCCCAAAATACTCTTCTGTAGAGTCACAATAAAAATACCTAGAAAATATAATATCTGAATTCATGAATTACTGTGAAAAAATCACCAGACAAGGGGACAGTACGGCCGCGGAACCGCCGCTCATGCAAAGCTCATGCCGCGGTTCCGCGGTGGAAAAGTTGAATCAGGCCCTCGTATTTCACAGTATTTCATATAAGACCCTGCATAATTTTCTGCATATTTTTAATTGACAAAAATCCAAAATTTCAGAAAATTTCCAGAGAGCACCTTGGAATTAGGGTTTCGGGTTCGTTCGGACTTCAAACTCCGTCTAGACTTCGCCTAAGGCTCTAGCTAGGCTCTGATACCACTGTAGGGTTCCTAGGCATCCTAATGAAGTCTCACAAGGCATCAACCATGCCAATTTCAAAAATTATTGGTGCCGAGAAACCCTAACACGGATCGTTGACTAGATGTTTAGGCGAAATGAGAATCTAGTTAACTACTTAACTAAAAGTTAGATGCTACAACCTTTGTAGATCCGGTTCTCCACTTCCTTAGCTCCACGTGGGTGTGCTCTCGCTGTCCATCACGAATCCTAGACTTATTCGTCGGCTTCATCGGAAAAACGGGCGAGCAAGGTCGTCGGCTTCGTGTCAAAGACGATCTACGTCGAGGTTGCACAAGTTCAAGCTCCGACTTCACCAAGTTGTGAAACTTGTAAAGAAAACACCCAAAACCACTTGGCAAGAGGTAGAGGATGAAGAAATAGGAGGTGGGTTCACTTTAGATTTGGATTTCTCACTCTAGAAATGAAGTTGCCATTGATGGCATCAAGTTTTTCCTTTTTGAAGTGAAGAAGAAGATGAAGCTAGAATTATGATAAGTCTTGTAAATATGAATAATAAAACAATACTTATCATAAAGGGAACCATGGTCAGGTGTAGAGAATTGACCAAGGTTAAAAGAGTGGTTAGGGTTAAGCATGAAGACAAATTGGTCACTTGGGTCAAAGCTTCATGAAGCTTCACAAAGGTTCAAGAAAGAAAGCAACCATTTTGTATTCATATGCCATTCTTTTTCTAAAATAAATAAATGAAAAGAATGGATAATAAAAACCCTAATTACTTACTTAACCTAGGTTTAATCCTTTACACTTAACCAAATGAGTATGCATCATCAAACATGATACAAATATGTGCACAAAAGCATATCACATATACAATGTGCAAATCAAGTGAGAAAATCCGTTTAAAGTGAACCTATACTAGTTAATGCAAAGTAATATATCAAATATATAATTATACATTAAATCATTAAATCAACACTGGATTCAATGATCCGGTCATGTCGCACATAACCGACTAGTATTCAAGGCATCGATTTATCGAATCAATGATTCGATAACTAGGTCATATCTCATACAACCAATCGAAACATTAATCGTGAGAATCAAATACGGTATCATATACACGCATCATTCTCGGTCCCGCACATATCTCATATGCGCTCCTATTTCGTTTCGCTTGAGCCAGGAAACCTCTGTGTAGGACTCTAAAGACTCGTCAATACGCCGGTAGAAGATGATGATCATATCAAGCACCCACAAGCCGCAAGCGGTCTGCTAAACGTAACGGCCACCCGGGTATTGAGCGATCAGAAGATCGACGAGCTAGCCCGCTCACACTCCTGCGAATCCGACCAGTAACACTTAACCGTATAGTCCGGTCTCTTCGTCTGATATGTCGCATATCAAGTCTAGGGGTGGTAAACGTCAGACCCCAATAACCCGATAAGTCGTGCCGATGTGAGGTTCGCAACGGGTCGATAAACTACTGGTAACACTTACCAGCAAATCTCTGATCAGCCCTGGCCAGGGACTTCCCTGCTACGGCCAATCGAGCACAGCGCAACATCAACTCCCAATACCGGGAGAGACGAAACCCCTCCTATCGCTCATTGCCTCCATGTGACTCGGGAATGTACCCAAAGACCACCGTTTTGCATGCCCTCATGGACGTGGTAAGGTGGAGATCAAAGCACAGTGGGAATCACACAAGACTCTATGACGATCTCGGGTCTACAGACTAACCTGTACAAGTGTCACCTGAGAACTGCCATCTGACGTGAGGTATAATACCATCTGGGAGTTCTCGGCGAGTCCGTCCAGTGTACCCAGTCTCCACTGAGCACCCGTATACCATCTCTGATGTCAAACACCAATGGATATGGGATCATCCATCGCCCATCATATGGGTCGAGA
This sequence comes from Agapanthus africanus, assembly GCA_030015575.1. Lineage (NCBI taxonomy): Eukaryota > Viridiplantae > Streptophyta > Magnoliopsida > Asparagales > Amaryllidaceae > Agapanthus > Agapanthus africanus. The sequence continues at coordinate 252,264,396 of CM057350.1, forward strand.
AGCGTATACGCTAGTCGACACTGGTATATCGATACCCCGTCTCGATACACCCACGACTAGGGACCTTGAAGGATGTACTTATGGACTACCATGTCCCCACTAGTATGATCTGCATCATAGTCCAGGTAGTCAAGTACACATCCTAAGGGCTTTACCAACATGTAACTATAAGACAGTATAAAGAGACTAGTATACATGTTAAGATAAAGAGCAACCAGATAGCATACTATCATATCGAGCAAGAAAGTCATCTCTATATATGTCCAAGCATCCAATATAATATACATCATCTGTACAATACTGGCCTCTAGGGCATACATACAACTAACACAACATAAATATAAGTAAAGCATCCCCAATGGGAGCAAATCCACGCCCAACGGCGGAAAACAACCACCACACAACAGATATATGACGCCGTAGCGAAGAAATAAAAGACGATATAAGTAAAACTGCATAAAAGACATCCAAGTCACCAAAATATACAATATCGTTCTCACATCAAGTCTCTAAGTCAATACATGATAGTAGTAAATGGAGAGTACATGGATACAACGGATATACAACAAACAACCTTGGATAACCGCAAAACCCACCTAAGCAAAACTGCACACTGTGAGCCGAAACGGTATCCGCTGCAAAAGATAATACGATAGATGAATAGCCTGCCTGGACTACTCTGGAGAACAAGCTGCCAACACTGTGGCACAACGGGGGGGAGTTGCCAACTCGTGAATAGTAAATAATATATGCAGGTAATCGCAAGTATGCACGTACAGCGCGAATCTAACATATGCATGCTAAAAGCAATAAATGGTCATATGTATGCAATAGTCATGAAAGGTACACTAGCAGGTACAACTAATACATGAAGCAATACTAATATGACAATCTGTATGCAACAATCATGTAAGGTACTCTATCATGTACTACTAATACATGAAGAAATGATATGACAATGTATATATGCATTAGTCATGAAAGGTACTCTAGCAGGTACAACTAATACATGAAGCAATGCATATAAAATAAATGCGGAGTATGAGATTAAACATGTCATTTCCATGGAATCCTGACATCGTGGTAGGACCAAAGTCCATCAAGACAATCCAAATCCCAATTCCTCAAATCAGCCCCCAAATTGGCTCTCATATCATGTAAGTCTCATAAATCCTGAATATAAAATATCAAGTCAATCTCATATATCCTGAATGTACAATATCAAGTCAATCTCATATATATTCTGTATCAAATTATCAAGTAAATCCCGTATATCCTAAGTGTCCAATATCAAGCAACTTTCATATATCCTGTAAGTTTCAGCGAATTCTAAGTGCCAAACACCGACACTCATGATCCAAAACAGCGAATCCTAAGTGCCAAACATCGACACTTATGATCCAAAACAGAATTATACGTCCTTCGAATCTTAAGTGCCAAACAACGACACTCTCGATCCCGTATCGGTATTATACGTCTTTCGAATCTTAAGTGCCAAACACCGACACTCACGATCCTGTATCGGTATTATACGTCCTTCGTATCTTAAGTGCCAAACACCGACACTCTCGATCCCGTATCGGTATTATACGTCCTTCGAATCTTAAGTGCTAAACACCGACACTCTCGATCCCGTATTGGTATTAAAACAAATCTCTGAGTGGATGCATACAAATATCAAGTAAAGAATAAGAATACTTGCATAATTTCATGAAACCACCACGGTCCCAAATCCAGAAAACATCAAGTAATGAATAAGTATAAATGCATGAATCAATTCACATATATTAGCGTCCCATTCCACTAATATATGTGTATAGGCATATATAACAGCGTCCCATTCCATTATATATACTTAGGAGTAAAAATATCAGAGAACATCATATGAAATCCATGGATGTAATATATGCAAACATGAAACAGTAATATGAGCATATAAAGGAAAACCGCTATTTAACTGCAACAAGTTATTAAATATATCACGCGGTTCCTAATTTCTCCGAAATCAGATGCAATATCATATACAGGTGAACATGTAGCTATAACAAGGTATGTGTAACCATGTCGGTATAGCAAGATATGTGTGTCCATATGTAAGTATGTATGATGTAAAAGTATCTGTAGCAAGGTATGTCTCTATGGTTATCCATAATACCGTCCAGGTATATGTATGTATGTATGCCAGATGTACATATAGCTATGTCTTATATGTGTATATACCTATCACTAATGGTACACTACCCTATAGGTATATGGGTAACTAGCATGTAAGCATGTCAAGGCATATGTGTAAGCATGTAGGTATACAGGTATGCTATATGTCATATGCACAATGAAAATAAGGATCATGTCTCAATGTCCCTTAGCAATCCAATATCACATATGTATAGGTGTTGTGCGTGTCATGGCAATTATTGACGGTGTGAGTTGCATACAATCAGCGCTCGTGCAACATGAACCGTCAATAATAGTGTTGTGTCTCATTAATATTATGTCCAAATACAATAGGTAAATGAGATATGCAGCAAAATACACATGCACAAACGAGTCCATTTACTAAACACTAAAGGTCATATCATTTGATCTAGCCCAGACGCATAACGTCATGCGGACGATCCCCCTGTAGATGGTAAATCTACTCACCAACGCTCCTGGCTAAGTAAAGTGTACCACTCGCTTTCCCTTCTTCGCAGCGTCCGAAGTCCCCGCCTGCGATCCTAAACACATATAACAATAAAGCAAGTGTATATAAGAAATCGACCAAAAATACGTATAACTACGTTTGACCGACGTACCAACTCCAAACATACTCTCGAGTGTCCGCTTAGTGGTTAACGCGCGTAGCGACACTAAGAAACAAACTCAAGAGCAAAAGCTACACAAAGACACGAACGACATCGGCACGACCCTAGTTAGGAACGCAACGCGGCGCAACTACCAAGTCTAGACCCTGATCGTACCGATCGCACATTCATAACACAAGATATAGCATGGAATCAATATACATAACGTCGCAACGTCAAAAGAAACCCACGCCTAAAATATCCGTAAATCTAGCAAGCAGTATTTATCATTTTAGCACAAAACTATAAGTTTTACCAAAACTAGAACTTACAAACATCTTCAAATAGCAAAGTCAAACCACTTATACGTTTACTAAAATTTTAGATTTCACTAATTAGGATTAGCAAAAGTTTAGTTTGTTAATTAGCTTAATTAGCCGATTAGGAAAATATCATTTAACAAATTAGCAACTTGATTATGTTTTCATTTGTCTTAACTTAACACTTAACCATTCTATTAATCAAAACCCTAATTTGATTATCAAAATGATATCTTAAATTTCTAAATATGAATTTAACATATAATTAAGCTAATTAAAGTATTAATACAAAAACTTAAGTTTAGAGTTAGGATTTATACCTCAAACTTGATTTCAAAAACTAGCAAAAATCTCCAAAATTAGCCTCCAAAATCCCGCTAGAATGAAGATCTAAGCAAGATTGGGTAAGAAGAATGAAGGTTTTGGATTATATTTGAATTTTTATGAATTAATTTGGATTTTTCATGATTTATTTGAAGCAAAATGAGTTGAAATGAGATGAGAAAATTCTTAGGCAGCAAGAAGAAGGAGGTTCGGCCACAAGGGGAAGGAAGAGATAAGTGTAGAATTGTGTAGGAATTTCTTGAAGGAAAATACCAATAATTGCAATATAAAACAAAAAAAAAAGCATTAGTCACCATTTTCTTTTCTTGAAAATTCTTTTAATTTCCACAAATATCAAGATATTTTGGATGGATGGTTCTAAATATAATTTTAGTGATTAACTTAGCATAAAACCACATTAGTATTAATTTACCCGCATAAAAAAGTAATTACCACTAATAAAGTGCACAAAAAAGCACTAAAATAATATTTTATTATGGAAAAATTCTATATGAACCAAAACTTCCCATAGACCGCCAAAGTTCGTGCACTAGCTTTATTCTAGCTAAACTAGGCGTCGACAAGTTTCTACAGATGTTTGATCATAATCGGGTTAAAAGGGAAAACACCGAAAATTTTAACCTAAAAACGGAAAATTCGCAAAACGATTTCTAAAACGTTACAATATTCCCCCCTTAAAGAAATTCGGTCCCCGAATTTAAAATTCTCACTAAGCGTACCTTCAAAGAGATGAGTACAAAACTCCCAAATCTCGCTCGCAGCCTGCCAAGTGATCACCTCACTATACAGCTACGCCAAAGAACCCTCACAGATGGCAATGCCCTTGACCGAAGTGTTAGTTATATGTATGCCCTAGAGGCCATTACTGTACATAGGATGTATATTGTAGTGGATGCTGGGACATATATAGGGAGGACTTTCTTGCTCGACATGATAGTATGCTATCTGGTTGAACTTTACCTTAACGTGTACACTGATTGTCTCTTTGTTACATGTTGGTAAAGCCCTTAGGATGTGTACTTGACTACCTGGACTATGATGCAGATCATACTAGTGGGGACATGGTAGTCCATAAGTACATCCTTCAAAGTCCCTAGTCGTGGGTGTATCGAGACGGGGCATCGATATACCAGAGTAGACTAGCGTATGCCTTCTCGACCCATACAGATGGGCGATGGATGATCCCATATCCATTGGTGTTTGACATCGGAGATGATATACGGGTGCTCAGTGGAGACTGGGTACACTGGACGGACTCGCCGAGAACTCCCAGATGGTATTATACCTTACGTCAAATGGCAGTTCTCTGGTGACACTGGTACAGAGTAGTCTGTTGACCCGAGATCGTCATAGAGTCTTGTGTGGTTCCCACTGTGCTTTGATTTCCATCTTACCACGTCCAAGAGGGCGTGCAAAACGGTGGTTTTTGGGTACAGTCCCGAGTCACATGGAGGCAATGAGCGATAGGAGGGGATTCGTCTCTCCCGGTATAGGGAGTTGATGTTGCGTTGTGTTCGATTGGCTATAACCGGAAATCCCTGGCCAGGGTTGCTGAGATTTACTGGTAAGTGTTACCAGTAGTTTCTCGAACTGTTATAGACCTCATATCGACACGACTTATCAAGCTATTGGGGTCTGACGTTTACCACCCCTAGGCGAGATATGCGACATATCAGACGATCAGACCGGACTGTACGGTAGTGTTACTGGTTGGATTCACTGGAGTGTGAGCGGGCTTGCTCGTCGATCTTCAGATCGCTCAATACCCGGGTGGCCGTTGCGTTTAGCAGACCGCTTGCGGCTTGTGGGTGTTTGATATGATCATCACCTGCTGCCGGCGTATTGACGAGTCTTTAGAGTCCTACACAGAGGTTTCCTGGCTCAAGCGAAACGAAATAGGAGCGTATATGAGATATGTGCTGGACCGAGAATAATGCGTGTTTGTGATACCGTATTCCATTCTCGCGATGAATGTATCGATTAGGTTATATGAGATATACCCTAGTTATCGAATCAAGGATTGATTCGATAAGCCGATACATTAGACACTAGCCGGTTATATGCGATATGACCGGATCGTTAAATCAAGAGTTGATTTAATGACTTAATGCATAATTATATATTTGATATATTACTTTGCATTAACTAGTATCGGTTCACTTTAAATGGATTTTCTCACTCGGATGTGCGCATTGTATATGCGATATACTTTTGTGCACTTGATTGTATCATGTTTGATGATACATGTTTGCTAGGGTTTTTGTGTAAAGATCAAACCATGGTTACATGATAATGGTTGGGGTTTTGTTTTATTCATTTATTTATTTATTTATTCTTTTTGGAAAATGATTAAGCAAAAGAGAAAAATGGTGGCTTTCTTTGTTCTTTCTTGAAGCTTCATGAAGACTTTGACCAAGTGACCATTTTGTCTCATGCTTAACCCTAACCATTCCCACTAACCATGATTTATTCTCTACACTTGACCATGGTTATGATTATGATAAGTATTGATTTACTTTTGATTTTAAGTACATACTTATCATATTTATCATAACACTTTTTCTTCTTCTTCTTCATCTTCTTCAATGAAGAAAGCTTCACTTCATCAATGGTGGATTGATGAAAAGTGTGAGAAATCCAATTCTAAAGTGAACCCACTTCCTATTTCTTCATCCTCTACCTCTTGCCAAGTAGTAGAGTGTGGTTTCTTCACAAGTTTTGTGGACTTGGTGAAGTTGGAGCTTGATCTATCGATGCCTCGACGTAGATCATCTTCGGCATGGACATCGACGACCTAGCTCGCCATTTCTCTGACGAAGCCGACGCTAGAGCACGGGAATTCATTTGGACAGCGAGGGGACTTCGTTACGGAGCTATGGAGGTGGAGCACCGGATCTACAAAGGTTGTATTTCCGTTTAAACTTTAGTTAAGTTGTTAACTAGTTTCTTTTTCGCCTAGAAATCTAGCCAACGATCCGTATTAGGGTTTCTCGGCACCTATAATTTTTGAAATTGGCATGGTTGATGCCTTGTGAGACCTCATTAGGGTGCCTAGGAACCCTACAGTGGTATCAGAGCCTAGCTAGAGCCTTAGGTGAAGTCTAGACGGAATTTGAAGTCCGAACGAACCGAAAACCCAACCCGGAAAATGCTCTCTGTACTTTTTCTAAAAACGTGGATTTTTCCAAATTAAAAATTGCTAAAAAATTCAGCAGGGAAATCTAAGAATTACGGCGCAAAAAGTTTCTGATGAACAGTAAAACATGCGGCGGAACCGCGGCAGAAGCTTGGCTTCTGCGGCGGAACCGCGGCAGAAGCTTGGCTTCTGCGGCGGTTCCGCGGCCATATGCTAACATCATCAATTACTGTTTGCACAGTAACTCCTATTTTATTATGCTGGATTTTCTGGGAATTTTTAATATTTATTCAAGAGTTGAATTTTCTGGGGTTGTTTTGGGGATTCGGTGTTTCGATCGGGGTATCAGATTTTGTCTATGTGTCTTTCCGGATAAATTTTAGAATATGTTAAAAAGTTCGACCGGATATAAATACCCAATTTTTCCCCTGTCGGGAAATTTCCAAGTGTTGGATTTTTCCGCAGTTTAACGACGTTCTAAGTAGTGCAAGTAACGCGATGGACCCTCTAGAAGACAACAAACCTTAACTCGATTATGTGACCGTCTTGAACTGCCTTTTGAACCTTCGGGTTTGGGGCAGTATGGCGTGCCACATGTGAGGCGTTGGCTTGACCCTTCTACGGCTGGACCGTTGGTACTGAGGCACGAACTGAATGTTGTTAGACTTATTTCATGTGTTGACCTGTTTCGGGAAAACTTGGGTGTTCGATTGTTCGATCGAAAAGTTTAACATTTTCTATTTATCCGGAATGTGATACAATAATTGGAATTCACAAGAAGTTATGAGATAACTGAATGAATGTTATAAACATAGCACTTTAGTCTCACTTGATCGGTTGCCACGGAATTTTGATGCGATCAAAAGTCCGTCGCAATCACGTAGCGTACGCGGATATTCGCTGGACAAACTTAATAGACAGCTACATCCCATAGCCCCGACCAAGTGACTGTAGGAGAACCCCGTCGCCGAAAGCATCCGTCCGGGTGCTCGCGGTAGCGGTGTTCCGTCTTGGTGCACTTCGTCGACGGTATCTGGGGTGCGGCCGCCTACTGAAGTTTGCGACGAGTATTCGATCAGGATGTCGGGAATCTTGTTGAATTGCCCAACTTGATATTGAAAAGTGTTTTCGATTTTGAGACTAAAATGCGGGGTTTATAATTGTTAGGCATGCGATGTCTAAGTAATTCATTTGGTCAGGCATGCGATGTCTGATGTGGTTGCGGATTCCAACTGTTGTAGGTTTACACTTTCTTTTCTGTGACCGTAAGTGTAATATGTGATATCGCCGGTTTCGTTGCTATATGTCAACGACAATTGGGATGCGCATATTTACTTACGTTGATGACATGTGATGTTATGTGTTGCTGGATATGTTATATTGGATTGTCGTGTTTGAATAGCCGGGGTTTTTTATGTGAGATGAGTGTTTTTCATTTTCATTCATGTAAAAACTTGTATGTAATATTCTTTTATTGGGGCACTTCCAGGTTGCGGAAGATGTCACCGTTTGTATATTATTTACTTTTCCGCACTAGGATAGACCCAAGGAGGAGGGCACAAGTAACCGGGTTCTGGAGTCCAGTGGGAGACCAACTCGAGGAGTCGAGTCAGGGTCTCCTAACTCTAGAATTGGTAGGGTTGCTTGCCGCTCTCGTAGGGGTCTAGGGGTGTGGGTTTGGCTATTCATCGCGACCGTGGAATCCGTGTTTTATACTGGCTCGTATTGAAAACACGGACGTCCTAGAATATCCAATATTTCATATGTTTCTTCTGCTGCGATATCTGTGATGTGATCATGTGATGTTCTGTGATAGATACAGTATATAGTATATATGATATATTATATAGGCGTTACTTATGTTTTACACCCGCGCTAGCCCTGCCCCGCTCTGCCGTTAGTTACCTAACCTAACGGTGCACGAGGGGACATCGAGGCGAATGCGGATGGCATAAGTGTACGTCGTATTTATCTGTGATGTTTAGGTACATAATTGATGGGACTTCATTAATGTGATTAATGAAAGTAAAAGAAACCTAAGATGTTGTAGAATCGAATTTCAAAAATAAAACAGGTAGCTACAGTTCTTGCTTTGCACAGCGGTATATGTGATATATCCTGCACCTTATTCGATGAGGAAAGGACCGAGATCCCTTTACCGGGAGTGGCTCCTTTAGCAATAACTGGCAGATGCTACACACTCGGTTTGTCTTTTGATTGCTTTTAACAGTTTTTGCTTTGCACAGTGATATATATGATATATTCCGCACCTCATTCGACGAGGAAAGGACCGACGATCCCTTCACCGGGAGTGACTCCTTTAGCAAAACTAGAAAAGCCTCAAAAGCACTCCATTTTAAAATTATTTGATTCTACAACGATATCAAGTTCATTACGCAATAGGTTTTCAGAAAAACCTGTCGTAGCCCTCCGTCATTTCAGATACGTACTAGTTAGTATTCGTGCTGCGGTTGTTTGGCCTCCGTCAAGGCGTAGTGTACGGTAGCTAACTAGTGCTTATCTGCTAGCATATGATGCGATTGGATTAGGGTATTCGTACGGCGTTGTTTGGCCTCCGTCAAGGGTCGTGCGGGTGGGTTTAATTCAATCAGGAAATGACGGGTTGAACTTGACTAGCGGACTATGGGTTGTTTGGCCTCCGTCAAGGTCATAGGACGCTAGGGGCAAAATATTATCGGGAATTTCAAGTGTTGAAATTTGCAATGAGATTACATACCTTCTATGAGATAGTTGGATCCCGATACCCGCTGCGAGTAATTGTTACTCCTGGGAGAGTTTTATACATTACAATTAGCCGATCAAGTAGGTGTCTAGAAAGGTGTTAACGAGGTTACGCCTCTGGGAAAACGAGGTTTACATTAATTAGGTTCGTGCGAAAGCACGGGGGACCTCCCTCAAAGTACCGACACTGGCCTGGCTGAAAGATTGGCGAACTTGTAGTGTGTAATTAATCCTGGCTAGTCTTTCCTTTTAGGGTTTGAAGAAAATTTGATAAAAAGCAGTGGGAGCCATCCTGATTAGATAAAATAATAACCAATCTATTCTTGCAAGAGCGCACGCTGAGTGTTTTCTTCTCTCTTTCTCCAGGTAGCGACCATATCACGCCTTAATCAAGATAATAATACGGAATATTGACCGAACCCGCTTGTTATACTGAGCTGGGGAACGTTGGTCCCGCTCCAACTTATAATTGTTATAAGACAGAGCAGGAAATTGGGGAATACCAGAATTCCCGTGCCGCCCAAACGAAGAGAGTGCATATGATGCATCATCTTCGGGTGTGTTCGTTACAAAGAACTGTTTCTCAGTATCCTTTATGTCCTGGGTATGTGATACCAGATCAGGATCCCAAATATGTAATCTGTTACATAGGGCTACAGAAAGGTAAAGAACTGAGAACGGGTGATAAGTTTCATGAGGCAGAAAACGGGGCAAGAGTTGCAGCCAAGTCTGTTGGTCACTGTCACCCTGTATTACCAATACATTGATTCTGAACGAATGTTATTAGATACCGAACCTGATATACAAAATCATATCAATCTCTTTATTAGTAAAGAAATGATAAAATTTTGTATTGCTGGATAATGTTTTGAACATTTCCTATATCAAAAGTTGATCGGTTCAGGCACGTTATCTAAAAGCGTTGATGTTCTAAATCAAACTACAGTTCTAAGTATATGGAACACACACAAGAGGAAGAGTTCAGAAATGAACGAATTCTTCTTGAGGCATTGTAGACTAGGTCAGATCAATGTGACCTGACTAGCTAGAGTTACATATAGATGCATATTTAAATCAGTTTGAATTTACATCTTGTGAAACTCGCCAGTCATGTCACAAAGATAAGATGACCATAGCTCCGTTTACTGGAAACAGAGAAAGAGTTAGTGAACTCTTGGGATGATACATGTTGATGTATGTAGGTCCCCTGTCTACACATGCCAAGACCGGTTCTTTGTACTTCATTACATTCTCTGATAATCTCTCAAGATTCAGACATATGTTCCTGTTGAAACACAAGTCCGAACCTTTTGAGATATTCACAGAATATAAGCGAGAAGTAGAGAACCAGAATACGGGTATAAGTATTATGTCCTTTGATGAGATCAAGGAGGAGAATACTTGTGCATGGAATTCCTGGATTATTCTAAAAGAGAATGAGATTCTCTCTCAGCATTACTCCTCCGTATACACCATAGCACGATGGTATATCGGTGCGGAGCAATCACACCCTATATGATAAGGTGTGCTCTATGATGAGTACTACTGAGTTACCTATTTCCTTTTTGGGGAGTTATGCACTTGAGAAGCTGCATACCTATTGAATAGGGTTCAAATCAAATCAGTTGCCTACCACTTCATATTTGATATGATAAGGGAAGAGCCCATCTCTTAAGTTAGTTAAGATTTGGGGTTGTCAGGCCTATGTCTAAAAGCAAAATCCGGACAAACTCGAGGCAAGATCTGTTATGTAGAACTGGAAAGGTTCCAGCTATACAAACTGCAGCTGATGATTTGGTACAACCAAAGGATTCAGTAGATACCAACGAACCTCAGCCTCTCCGCCGATCAAGTAGGGTTTCTCACCCACCTGAGAAATACTTCGGTTTCTCTATGACAGTGGGAGCGAGGATTGCATCATGAGATGATGACCCAACTAGTTTCGAGCTGGCCATCAGGAGTGGGACTCTGTAAGAATGGCTGGATGCTTAGCGATCTGAGGTGGAATCCTTATACACCAACAAAGTATGGACTTTGGTTGCTATATCTGAAGGGTTAAATCCCCATCAGGAGCAAGTATATCTTGAGAAGGTTACTTGGTGTAGATGGAAAAGTTGAGACTTTCAAATTTAGACTTGTTAAAGATTTTCGTCATCGACCAGGCGTGGATAATGATGAAACCTTTTCAAGCAGCTATGCTTAAGTCTATCCAGATCCTACTTGCCACGGCTACATACCATGACTACGACATCTGGCGGTTGGGTGTCATGACAGCTTTTCTAAATGATGTTTTAGAAAAGACAGTCTATAAGTACACAGCCAGAGGGCCTCGTAGACAGTGGGAGCAGCGGAAACGTATGCAAGATGCTTTATAGGATAAAGCAGACATCGCGGAGTTGGAACATCTGTTTTGATGTGTTAGTCAAACAGTTTGACATCATCAAAATGGTAGATGAACCTTGTATAAACAAAAAGGTAGTAGGGAGTATGGTGACGATCCTCGTAGAGTACGTGGATGACATACTCTTGATAGGAAAGAAGTTTCCTATGCTACGCTTGATCAATCTCCGCTTATCACAATGATTCTCTATATAGGATCAAAATGATACCTCCTAAATCCTGGGTTTTGGATCTATGAGATAGATCTAAATGGATGTTAGGACCCTCACTAGTTGTAGTGAGAAGGTATCAATAGACCCTGGGAAGAATCACTGGAAGTGTTCCAGGGTGATAATGACGACTGAGTGTCAGTCACAGGCATTGTCTTTACCCTCAGTAAAGGGACGGTATGTTGGAAGAGTTCCAAGCTAGATACCGTGACATACTAGACGATAAAGGCTCGATACATTGCTACTTAAGATGCTACCGAAGAGGCTGTTTGGGTGTATATTGGTTCATGAGATGAACTTAGTTCCTCCCATTGTGTGACAATGGAGTTGTGGCTTATGCCAAGGAACGTCCGTCCCATCAGTGATCCAGACATATTCTAAGGCAGTATCACCTGATCATGGAGATGGTTGATCTCCAGGGGATCGAGGTCAGGAGAGTAGACTCAAAGGACAACACGGCGGATCCACTCACGAAGGCCTATTCCCAGAGAGAGACTTTTATGGGATGGTTGAGTATGAGATACTACAACCACTGCTACAGATGGCCCTGGTGCAAGTGGGAGATTGTTAGTTATATGTATGCCCTAGAGGCCATTACTGTACATAGGATGTATATTGTAGTGGATGCTGGGACATATATAGGGAGGACTTTCTTGCTCGACATGATAGTATGCTATCTGGTTGAACTTTACCTTAACGTGTACACTGATTGTCTCTCTGTTACATGTTGGTAAAGCCCTTAGGATGTGTACTTGACTACCTAGACTATGATGCAGATCATACTAGTGGGGACATGGTAGTCCATAAGTACATCCTTCAAAGTCCCTAGTCGTGGGTGTATCGAGACGGGGCATCGATATACCAGAGTAGACTAGCGTATGCCTTCTCGACCCATACAGATGGGCGATGGATGATCCCATATCCATTGGTGTTTGACATCGGAGATGATATACGGGTGCTCAGTGGAGACTGGGTACACTGGACGGACTCGCCGAGAACTCCCAGATGGTATTATACCTTACGTCAAATGGCAGTTCTCTGGTGACACTGGTACAGAGTAGTCTGTTGACCCGAGATCGTCATAGAGTCTTGTGTGGTTCCCACTGTGCTTTGATTTCCATCTTACCACGTCCAAGAGGGCGTGCAAAACGGTGGTTTTTGGGTACAGTCCTGAGTCACATGGAGGCAATGAGCGATAGGAGGGGATTCGTCTCTCCCGGTATAGGGAGTTGATGTTGCGTTGTGTTCGATTGGCTATAACCGGAAATCCCTGGCCAGGGTTGCTGAGATTTACTGGTAAGTGTTACCAGTAGTTTCTCGAACTGTTATAGACCTCATATCGACACGACTTATCAAGCTATTGGGGTCTGACGTTTACCACCCCTAGGCGAGATATGCGACATATCAGACGATCAGACCGGACTGTACGGTAGTGTTACTGGTTGGATTCACTGGAGTGTGAGCGGGCTTGCTCGTCGATCTTCAGATCGCTCAATACCCCGGTGGCCGTTGCGTTTAGCAGACCGCTTGCGGCTTGTGGGTGTTTGATATGATCATCACCTGCTGCCGGCGTATTGACGAGTCTTTAGAGTCCTACACAGAGGTTTCCTGGCTCAAGCGAAACGAAATAGGAGCGTATATGAGATATGTGCTGGACCGAGAATAATGCGTGTTTGTGATACCGTATTCCATTCTCGCGATGAATGTATCGATTAGGTTATATGAGATATACCCTAGTTATCGAATCAAGGATTGATTCGATAAGCCGATACATTAGACACTAGCCGGTTATATGCGATATGACCGGATCGTTAAATCAAGAGTTGATTTAATGACTTAATGCATAATTATATATTTGATATATTACTTTGCATTAACTAGTATCGGTTCACTTTAAATGGATTTTCTCACTCGGATGTGCGCATTGTATATGCGATATACTTTTGTGCACTTGATTGTATCATGTTTGATGATACATGTTTGCTAGGGTTTTTGTGTAAAGATCAAACCATGGTTACATGATAATGGTTGGGGTTTTGTTTTATTCATTTATTTATTTATTTATTCTTTTTGGAAAATGATTAAGCAAAAGAGAAAAATGGTGGCTTTCTTTGTTCTTTCTTGAAGCTTCATGAAGACTTTGACCAAGTGACCATTTTGTCTCATGCTTAACCCTAACCATTCCCACTAACCATGATTTATTCTCTACACTTGACCATGGTTATGATTATGATAAGTATTGATTTACTTTTGATTTTAAGTACATACTTATCATATTTATCATAACACTTTTTCTTCTTCTTCTTCATCTTCTTCAATGAAGAAAGCTTCACTTCATCAATGGTGGATTGATGAAAAGTGTGAGAAATCCAATTCTAAAGTGAACCCACTTCCTATTTCTTCATCCTCTACCTCTTGCCAAGTAGTAGAGTGTGGTTTCTTCACAAGTTTTGTGGACTTGGTGAAGTTGGAGCTTGATCTATCGATGCCTCGACGTAGATCATCTTCGGCATGGACATCGACGACCTAGCTCGCCATTTCTCTGACGAAGCCGACGCTAGAGCCCGTGAATTCATTTGGACAGCGAGGGGACTTCGTTACGAAGCTATGGAGGTGGAGCACCGGATCTACAAAGGTTGTATTTCCATTTAAACTTTAGTTAAGTTGTTAACTATTTTCTTTTTCGCCTAGAAATCTAGCCAACAATCCGTATTAGGGTTTCTCGGCACCTATAATTTTTGAAATTGGCATGGTTGATACCTTGTGAGACCTCATTAGGGTGCCTAGGAACCCTACACGAAGTTCCTCCACCTGCCGATCCACTATAACCGTCGGCTGCTGGTGAACGAAAGATCACGTCCAAGCTAAGTGGTCTGATGCCGAATCATGTGAAAAAGGTCATGAAGGTAATTGCGAAGTATCGACACACGGAATACGGGGTGAATACTCAAAAATCTGGGCGGAAGTGCCATATTATAGGCAGCGGTACTAACTCACTTTAAGGATCTCAAAAGGACCTACAATTTTGGGACTAAGCTTCCCAAAACTCAACACGCCATTTCATCAGAAAATCCGTAGGAATACATGATTTCCCACTGCGAACTCAAGTCTGCGACCACGACGGTAAGACTTCTGTCTGCACTGGGCTGCTCTCATCCTGACCTGGACCAACTGGATATTCTCCGACATCTCTGGACTAGCTGGGGTCCAAAAATCCTAAACTCGCAGAGTTAGCAAAACAGACTGGCAATCGACACAACCTACCACACAAGGCCAGAAAGGTTGCCAATTGGAATGTCTCCTGATAACCGCTATCGAAGGAGAACCCTAACAATGGCAAGTGACGATCCCAACAGCCAACAACTACTTTGTACGTATGCACAAGCATATCCTCCAGATTCTGTATAGTCCGCTCTGTCTACCCATCGTCCAATGGATGGAGAAGTGGAGCTAAAGTTCAAACAGTACCCAAGGCTTCCTGAAGCTTCTGCCAAAGATGGCTAGTGAACGAGGTGCCCCCTAATGGATACAACGCATGAAGGAACTCCGTGCAAATGTACAACTTAAAGAAGAACAACAGAGCAAACTGAGTATAACTGGACAACAAACACCCAAATGGAGTCACACCCAATCTAGACCTGGGTAGACACCACAAAGAAATTCATGGAGATCTGCTCCCATTCCCTCCCTGGAATGGTTAAAGGTTGCAACTCTCCAGCCAGTCTCAACTGCTCAACCAAGCACACAACAAGTCAGATACATCGAAACGAAATCTGAAACTTCACTCTTCATCCCTATCCACCGTAACTAACTCTCAAGTCACTTTACATCTTGGTGGCACTTGGATGAACACAGAAGGCTGACTGATGTGCCTGCTTTGGGACCTCGCGTCTCTACCTATCAGTATCAGGTACACCCCCAACGAGTCTGGAACGTAGCACACCCTGGTCACAAATCAGAACTTCGAATCTTTACCCAGCCGAACATGCTCAAGAATCTCTAAAGAACGAGTATCGGCGGGCTGTGCCTCGCGAAAGCGATTAAGGAAAAGTGGATGGGCGCGGACATAAGCAAGCTGTCCCCTCTGTAGAGGCGAACATAAGCTGTACTCAATGATTGCACAAGAACCGTAAATCTGCAAAAGACTGCCTCAACAATCAAAACCCGATACAGGAAGATGTACATTAAGCTCTGGTGGTCCATGAAAATCTAACATGACTCTCCGAACAAGTAGTGTCTCCAAATCTCCAACGCACGACCACCGCGGCCATCAACAGATCATGAGGGGGATATCCTGCTCGTACTTCCTCCAACTGTCGGAAGCAAAAGCGATAACTCTATAATGCTACATCAACGCAAAATCGAGCCCCACTCGCGAAACATCACAGTAAACAATAAAGTCACCCGAACCAGAAAGCAATGAAAGAACTGGTGCAGTTTTCAACCGAGTCTTCAACTGCTAAAAACTCCGCACGCATGCCTCAGTCTAAGAAAAGGAACTCCCTTCCTGGTCAATCCGGTCAACGGTGCAGCGCTACATAAGCAATCCTGCACTAAACGGCGGTAAAAACCGGCTAAACCCAAAAAGCTGCGGACCACTGTCCCTGCTACAAGTCTGGGCCAAAGCTGTACGGCCTCGATCTCCCTTGGGTCCGTACAAAACCGTCTCCTGTAACCACATGACCTTAGGAAGTCAACACAATCAAGCCTGAAGGAACACTCCGAGAATTTAGCAAACCGCTGGGGCTCTCCCAATGTCTGCAAAGCAAATCCTCAAGTGCTTTTCCTGTTCCTCACGACACATTAGAATAGACCTGAATGTCATCAACAACACAACAATAAACTGGTCGAGGAACGGCCTGAAGAAATCTGGTGCATCACATCCATGAATGCTGCTAGGGCATTGGTGAGTCCAACGACACCACCAAAACACATACTGCCCGTAGCACGCACAAAAGCAGTCATCGGAATGTCATCACTCCGAAGCCGCAACCAATGATGACCCGATCCCAAAGCAAACTTAGAAAAATGTCTCGCACCCTGGAGCTGATCGAACAAATCGTCAATGCGAGGTAAGGGATACCAATCCGCACCGTAACTCGGTCCAATTGACGACCAATCAATACACAACCTCAAACTGCCGTCCTTCCCTTGACGAACAGAATAGGAGTTCCCCTAAGAGAAACACTTGAACTTACAAGACCCCCAACAAACAACTCTGCAGCTGATCCTTAAGCTCCTTAAGCTCTGCCGACTCATCTAGGATACGTCGAAAAAATCTCGCACGATAACATCCGGAAGAAAACTGTTGACCAACCTGGGAATAAGAGCTAGACGACTGTCCTCGTCCCAAGCTTCTGGTACTCCCACGACGTGCACGAAACCTATCACGGCGACTGGACCTCTGGCTCTGGGCTGGAACACCTGTACGAGCCCTCCTCTGATCCGGAACTCCCAAAGTCTCTGGAAGACGTGCCCTGTCAACTATGGCTGCATCCACTGGTGCCGTAAACGTAACGCTATGCTGTATGCTGATCGCAAGAAACAACTGGGTAACAGGGGTGGCAACCTCCGGTCGCCGTGCTCTACTGGCCTCAACCAAAGACCTCATCGTCTGGCGCAAGTCCTGCACCTCTGCCTCAAGCCTAGCAATACGATCTATCGAAGGCGGATCCATCTGCTCCTGTGCAACGAGCGTGCCATCCTGGTCAGTCCTCGTCCCACATGAGTCAACTCTAACCTCGGCCCTCGCTGCACCTCTCTGAGTCCCCATAGTCATCGGCGGCATAAGGCTATAAATGGAAATAGGATTCGATATGAATACGGAAATCGAATCACAAGGATATGTATCATCAAGGAAGGAATTTTCATGCAATTTGTATTTAGGTCACTTTAGGCGGAGTACCGTGTCATAAGTATGTCGCGGAACATACACACTCTATGTTACTCTGCTAAAGCTACATACTCCATCATGCCAAGGTCATCCTATACTCCGAAAGGTAAAAACCTAGCGCTTTGATACCAACTTTGTTACGACCCGAAATTGGTACGTGACGGCCCTTAAACTAGGCAACGTCTACAAGCATAACGTAATTTAAGTAAGCCAAAAGCCCAGCAATCTAAACCATCAAAAGTAGTAAGAAAGTGATAATAGCATTTTCAAAACCTTTGAAATTTCAACCCAAATTCTTTAAAGTCCAACTTTTCTTCCTTTAAAATTTTGGCAGCACCTCCTTTGTAAAAACCAACCCCAAAAATGGGTACGACATAAATATAAGTAAAGTATCCCCAACGGGAGCCAATCCACGCCTAACGGCGGAAAACAACCAACACAACAGATATACGACGCTGTAGCGAAGAAATAAAAGACGATATAAGTAAAACTGCATAAAAGACATCCAAGTCACAAAAATATACAATATCGTCCTCACATCAAGTCTCTAAGTCAATACATGATAGTAGTAGATGGAGAGTACATAGATACAACGAATATACAATAAACAAACTTGGATAACCGCAAAACCCACCTAAGCAAAACTGCACACTGTGAGCCGAAACGGTATCCGCTGCAAAAGATGACGTGATAGATGAATAGCCAGCCTCGACTACTCTGGGGAACAACCTGCAAACACTGTGGCACAACGGGGGTGAGTTGCCAACTCGTGAATAGTAAATAACATATGCAGGCAATCGCAAGTATGCACGTACAGCGCGAATCTAACATATGCAAGCTAAAAGCAATAAATGGTCATATGTATGCAATAGTCATGAAAGGTACACTAGCAGGTACAATAGAATCTAAGCCCTAACCTTACAAGTAAGCAAGTAAACTACCTTTGAAGCGCCGTCGATTTGCCTTTGAAAAGTCAGAAACTATTCAGATCATTTTCAAAGTCAAATCGGCGTCTTAAAGGGGGTGGTCATTGAACCTAACTCGTTTCGGAATACATGAATCAATACTAATATGACAATCTGTATGCAACAATCATGTAAGGTACTCTATCCGGTACTACTAATACATGAAGAAATGATATGACAATGTATAGATGCATTAGTCATGAAAGGTACTCTAGCAGGTACAACTAATACATGAAGCAATGTATATAAAATAAATGCGGAGTATGAGATGAAACATGTCATTTCCACGGAATCCTGATATCGTGGTAGGACCAAAATCCATCAAGACAATCCAAATTCCAATTACTCAAATCAGCCCCCAAATTGGCTCTCATATCATGTAAGTCTTATAAATCCTGAATGTACCATATCAAGTCAATCTCATATATCCTGAATGTACAATATCAAGTCAATCTCATATATATTCTGTATCCAATTATCAAGTAAATCTCGTATATCCTAAGTGTCCAATATCAAGCAACTTTCATATATCCTGTAAGTCTCAGCGAATCCTAAGTGCCTAACACCGACACTCATGATCCAAAACAGCGAATTCTAAGTGCCAAACATCAAAACTTATGATCCAAAACAGATTTATACGTCCTACGAATCTTAAGTGCCAAACACCGACACTCTCGATCCCGTATCGGTATTATACGTCTTTCGAATCTTTTGTGCCAAACACAGACACTCTCGATCCCGTATCGGTATTATACGTCCTTCGAATCTTCAGTGCCAAACATCGACACTCTCGATCCCGTATCGGTATTAAAACAAATCTCTTAGTGGATGCATACAAATATCAAGTAAAGAATAAGAATACTTGCATAATTTCATGAAACCACCACAGTCCTCAAATCCAGAAAACATCAAGTAATGAATAAGTATAAATGCATGAATCAATACACATATATTAGCATCCCATTCCACTAATATATGTGTGTAGGCATATATAACATCGTCCCATTCCACTGTAATATATACTTAGGAGTAAAAATATCAGAGAACATCATATGAAATCCATGGATATAATATATGGAAACATGAAACAGTAATATGAGCATATAAAGGAAAACCGCTATTTAACTGCAACAAGTTATTAAATATATCATGTGGTTCCTGATTTCTACGAAATCAGATGCAACATCATATACAGGTGAACATGTAGCTATAACAAGGTATGTGTAACCATGTCGGTATAGCAAGATATGTGTGTCCATATGTATGTAAGTCCACGTTGCCGACCCCGGTTCTTGCGGTTAGGCGGAAACGGTATAAAAATCAAATTTTTAGCGCACTAGGCAACATGGACAAACAAAAGTCGGGATCTTTTCTAAACAAAACTAGCTACCAAGCTAAAGAGAGTTAGCTACTCGGAAAAGATGTTATACCTCACTTGAACTCCTTCTTCTTGAAACCTTTGTAGAGCTTGGATGGTGCTTTCCTCGTCGCCTTCTTTCGTCAAAGATGGATCCACCTGAGGGTTCAACCTTGGGCTCCTTTCTCGAACTTTAAGAGAACTAAGGTCTTTGGCTTGCTAGACCTTCAACCCTAGAGTGAGTAGAGAATGGTTTAGCGTATTTTTATCTCAAGGAGAGGTTTCTCAACACATGAGAATGAATCTCCTTGAACTAGAGGAGGATGAAGAAGAAGAGAGGAGAGAGAGTGAATATGATAGAATCAAATGGTTTTCTTACAACCATAACAATATCTAGTGAATTATCAAATTAATAAAAATTAATCAAAATGAAAAGTTGATGGAAGGTTTGATAAGACTATTATCATTTCACATTAAATGGTTTTGCTAGAATCAAAGAGCATCTTTGATGTGTAATGATAATAGTCAATGTTTCAACCATGGTCAACAAGTCAACCTTGGTCAACTAGTCAAAAAAACCAACCATGACATATTTTCATTTAATTAATATTATTAATTGATAATTCACAAATTCATTAAGGTTTGGAAAAAGACGACTGTCAACTGTGCATACACACCCGTTCCGAAACCCTAATGAAAATCCTCTTCCTCCGCCTCAATCATCTGTGCATACACACCCGCATTCGTGTTCCGAGGAACATGAATACTATTAGATAAAACTAACCCCAAAACATATACCAGGATCTGGCTCAAACCAGAGCCCGCTAGTAATGTCCGTCCGGACTCCAAACGTGCACAAGTGCGCGGATGAGAACGAACCCTGTCGCAAAACCATGCGACCTCTACTCATTTTGCCCAAAGGCGAATAGCCCTCTGTGTGGGACTCTAAAGACTCAACACTACGCTGGCAGTGGGTTTAACCACAGACCGCAAGCGGCACTAGCTGTACGTAACGGTCCCCAGGTAGATGCCGACAAGAAGACTGACGAGGTGAACCCCATCTGAACTCCTACTGAGCCTGAATGTGACAGTCTCCGTACAGTCCGATCTGTTCGTCTGATACATAGCATGGCGGGCCTAGGGGGCGGTAAACGTCAGTCCCTAATAGCGGAACAAGTCGTGTCGGAGTGAAGCCCAGAACACCCTGAGATAACACTGGAAACCTACCAGTATATCTCGCTTGCCCTGGCCAGGGACTACTCGTGTAATGGCTCTCCTAGACACAGCGTGATGTCAACCACCAATACCGGGAGAGACGAATCCTGTCTAACCGTCACTGCCTCCAAGTGCTTCGGGACTGCACCCAACTACTACCTGTTTGCACGACTCCTTTGAGCCGTGGTAGGGTAGTAGTCAAAGTACAGTGGGAACACACTTGAGGCGAAGTGACAGTGTCAAGTCAGCGGACTAAGCTGTACTCATGTCACCTGGGAACTGATAACTGACGATAGGTATAATACCAACCATCAGTTCCCAACGAGTCCTGTCCAGTGTACTCGTAGCCTAACGAGCACCCGCATACTATCTCAAGTACGACGTACTGATGGCTGTGGGACAGACCGCCTCCCGCACTGGGATGAGAAGCGCATACGCTAGTCTACTCCGGAGTATCGATGCCCTGTCTCGATAATCCCACGACTAGGGACATGTATGAGGATGTGCTTGTAGATTACCCAGCCCCCACGAGTGTGACTGCCATCACAACGCTGGTAATCAAGCGAAGATCCTAAGGTCTCTACTAATGTGTATAGACAATATGCTAAAAGAAACATTTGTACACATTAAAGTAGAAACAAACCAAGTAGCATACTACCATTTAGAGCAAGATTGTATATACAACTGTGAATATCCCAAGCTTCCATTAAGTAATATACAAACTAGTATGATACAGTAATGGCCTCTAGGGCATATACACTAACAATCTCCCACTTGCACTAAGGCCATGTACTGGCGTATCGAAGACCGATCATCTCGATCAGCCGCTCGAACTGAGTCTGGGGCAAGGCCTTGGTGAATGGATCTGCAGTGTTATCTTCTGAAGCAACCCTCCGAACCTCGACCTCCTGGCGATCCACGATCTCCCTGATTAGGTGATACCGCCTCAAGATGTGTCTGGATTTCTGATGGGACCTGGGTTCCTTCGCTAAAGCTATAGCCCCGTTGTTGTCGCAATACAGAGGTATTGGATCAACAATGGACGGAACTATAGGGTTCCTAGGCACGCTAATGAGGTCTCACAAGGCATCAACTATGCCAATTTCAAATTTTACAAGTGCCGAGAAACCCTAACACGGATCGTTAACTAGAATTTTAGGCGAAACATGCAACTAGTTAACAACTTAACTAAGTGAACGGAAATACAACCTTTGTAGATCCGGTTCTCTACCTCCATAGCTCCATGATGAAGTCTCCTTGCTGTCCAAATCGAATCCCGGGCTCTAGCGTCGGCTTCATCGGAGAAATGGGCGGGCTAGGTCGTCGACTTCGATGCCGAAGATGATCTACGTCGAGGCATCACAAGATCAAGCTCCCACTTCACCAAGTCATGAAACTTGTGAAGAAAACACCCTATACTACTTGGCAAGAGGTAGAGGATGAAGAAATAGGAAGTGGGTTTACTTTAGAATTGGATTTCTCACTCTTTTCATCAAATCACCATTGATGGTTACAAGCTTTTTCTTCTTGAAGAAGAAGAAGATGATAATATGATAAGATCTTTTTTAAAAGGAAAAATAATATGAATACTTATCATATTCTAACCATGGTTATGTGTAGAGAATAGACTATGGTTAGGTGGAATGGTTAGGGTTAAGCATGAGACAAAATGGTCACATAGTCAAAGCTTCATGAAGCTTCAACAACAAACAAAGAAAGCCACCATTTTTCTCTTTATCTTTTCCTTAATAAAAGAATAAATAAATAAGTAAGTAAATAACCAAAACCCTAACCATTCATATAACCATGGTTTAATTCTTTACACTAACCCAAGTGAGCTTGTATCATCAAACATGATACAAACAAGTGCACAAAAGTATATCACATATACAATGCGCATTTCAAGTGAGAAAATCCATTTAAACTGAACCAATACTAGTTAATGCAAAGTAATATATCAAATATATAATTATACATTAAATCATTAAATCAACACTTGATTTAACGATCCGGTCATATCGCATATGACCGACTAATATCCAACGTATCAACTTATCGAATCAATTCTCGATTCGATAACTAGGTTATATCGCATACAACCAATCGATACATTCATCACGAGAATAGAATACGGTATCACATACACGCATTATTCTCGGTCCCGCACATATCTCATATGCGCTCCTATTTCGTTTCGCTTGAGCCAGGAAACCTCTGTGTAGGACTCTAAAGACTCGTCAATACGCCGGCAGCAGGTGATGATCATATCAATCACCCACAGGCCGCAAGCGGTCTGCTAAACGTAACGGCCACCCGGGTATTGAGCGATCAGAAGATCGACGAGCAAGCCCGCTCACACTCCTGTGAATCCAACCAGTAACACTTACCGTACAGTCCGGTCTGTCCGTCTGATATGTCGCATATCTCGCCTAGGGGTGGTAAATGTCAGACCCCAACAGCTCGATAAGTCGTGTCGATATGAGGTCTATAACAGTTCGAGAAACTACTGGTAACACTTACCAGTAAATCTCGGCAACCCTGGCCAGGGATTTCCGGTTATAGCCAATCGAACATAGCGCAACATCAACTCCCTATACCGGGAGAGACGAATCCCCTCCTATCGCTCATTGCCTCTATGTGATTCGGGACTGTACCCAAAAACCACCATTTTGCACGCCCTCTTGGACGTGGTAAGGTGGAAATCAAAGCACAGTGGGAACCACACAAGACTCTATGACGATCTCGGGTCAACAGACTACTCTGTACCAGTGTCACCAGAGAACTGCCATCTGACGTAAGGTATAATACCATCTGGGAGTTCTCAGCGAGTCCGTCCAGTGTACCCAGTCTCCATTGAGCACCCGTATATCATCTCTGATGTCAAACACCAATGGATATGGGATCATCCATCGCCCATCTGTATGGGTCGAGAAGGTATACGCTAGTCTACTCTGGTATATCGATGCCCCGTCTCGATACACCCACGACTAGGGACCTTGAAGGATGTACTTATGGACTACCATGTCCCCACTAGTATGATCTGCATCATAGTCCAGGTAGTCAAGTACACATCCTAAGGGCTTTACCAACATGTAACAGAGAGACAATCAGTATACACGTTAAGGTAAAGAGTAACCTGATAGCATACTATCATGTCGAGCAAGAAAGTCTTCCCTATATATGTCCAAGCATCCACTACAATATACATCCTATATATAGCAATGGCCTCTAGGGCATACATATAACTAACAATCTCCTACTTGCACTAGGGCCATCTGATAGCAGTGGTTGTAGTATCTTATACTCAACCATCCCATAAAAGTCTCTCTCTGGGAAAAGGCCTTTGTGAGTGGATCCGCCGTGTTGTCCTCTGAGTCAACTCTCCTAACCTCGATCCCCTGGAGATCAACCATCTCCACGATCAGGTGACACTGCCTTAGAATATGTCTGGATCACTGATAGGATGGGCGTTCCTTGGCATAAGCCACAACTCCATTGTCTCACAATGGTAGGAACGTAGTTCATCTCATGAACCAATATACATCCAAACATCCTCTTTGGTAGCATCTTAAGTAGCGATGTATCCTGCCTTTATCGTCTAGTTAGCCACGGTATCTAGCTTGGAACTCTTCCAACATACCGTCCCTTTACTGAGGGTAAAAACAATGCCTGTGACTGACTTTCAGTCGTCTTTATCACCTTGGAACCTTTCCAGTGATTCTCCCCAGGATCAATTGATACCATCTCACTACAACTAGTGAGTCTCCTAACATCCAATTAGATCTATCTCAAAGATCTAAAATCCAGGATTTAGGAGGTATCACTTTGATCCTATATAGAGAATCATTGTGATAAGCGGAGATTGACCAAGCGTAGCATAGGAAACTCCTTCCTTATCAAGAGTATGTCATCCACGTACTCTACGAGGATCATCACCATACTCCCGATTACCTTTTTGTATATACAAGGTTCATCTACCATTTTGATGATGTCAAACTGTTTGACTAATCCATCAAAACAGATGTTCCAACTCCGCGATGCCTGCTTTATCACATAAACCATCTTGCACACGTTTCCGCTGCTCCCACTGTCTACGAAGCCCTCTGGCTGTGTACTTATAGACGTTCTTTTCTGAAACATCATTTAAGAAAAGCAGTCATAACACCCAACCGCCAGATATCGTAGTCATGGTATGTAGCCGTGGCCAGTAGGATCTGGATGGACTTAAGCATAGCCACTGGAAAAGGTTTCATCATTATCCACGCCTAGTTGATGACGAAAGCCTTTAACAAGTCTAGCTTTGAAAGTCTCAACTTTTTCATCTACACCAAGTAATCTTCTCAAGATATACTTGCTCCTGATGGGGATTTAACCCTTCAGATATCGCAACCAAAGTCCATACTTTGTTGGTGTAAAAAGATTCCATCTCAGATCACTAAGCATCCAGCCATTCTTATAGAGTCTTACTCCTGATGGCCAGCTCGAAACTAGTTGGGTCATCATCTCATGATGCAATCCTCGCTCTCACTGTCATAGAGAAACCGAAGTATCTCTCAGGTGGGTGAGGAACCCTACTAGATCGGCGGAGAGGCTGAGGTTCGTTGGAATCTACTGAATCCTTTGGTTCTACCAAATCATCTGCTGTTGTTTGTATAGTTGGAACCTTTCCAGTTCTACATAACTGACCTTGCCTCGAGCTTGTCTGGATTTTGCTTTTAGACATAGCCCGGACAACCCCAAATCTTAACCAACATAAGATATTGGTTCTTCCCTTTCCATATCACATATGAAATGGTAGGCAGCTGATTTGAACCCTCTTCAATAGGTATGCAACTTCTCAAGTGCATAACTCCCAAAAAGGAAATAGGTAACTCAGTAGTACTCATCATAGAGCACACCTTATCATATAGGGTGTGATTGCTCCGCCCCGATATACCATCGTGCTATGGTGTATACGGAGGACTAATGCTGAGAGAGAATCTCATTCTCCTTTAGAAAAGTCCAAGAATTTCGTGCTCAAGTATTCTCCTCCTTGATCTCATCATAGGACATAATACTTATACCCGTATTTTGGTTCTCTACTTCTAACTTATATTCTGTGAATATCTCAAAAGGTTCGGACTTGTGTTTCAACAGGAACATATGTCTGAATCTCGAGAGATTATCAGAGAATGTAATGAAGTACAAAGAACCGGTCTTGGCATGTGTAGACAGGGGACCTTTATACATCAGCATGTATTAATCCCAAAAGTTCACTAACTCTTTCTCTGTTTCCAATAAACAGGGCTATGGTTATCACATCTTTGTGACATGACTGGCAAGTTTCACAAGATGTAAATTCAAACTGATTTAAATATGCATCTATAATGTAACTTCAGCCAGTCGGGTCGCTTTGATATGACCTAGTCTACAATGCCTCAAGAAGAATTCGTTCATTTCTGAACTCTTCCTCTTGTGTGTGTTCCGTATACTAAGAACTGTAGTTTGATTTAGAACATCAATGCTTTTAGATAACGTGTCTGAACCGATCAACTTTTGATATAGGAAATGTTCAAAACATTATCCAACAATACAAAATTTTATCATTTTTTTAATAATAAAGAGACTGATATGATTTTGTATATCAGGTTCGGTATCTAATAACATTCGTTCAGAATCAATGTATTTGGAATACAGGGTGACAGTGACCAACAGACCTGGCGCAACACTTGCACCGTTTTTTGTCTCATGAAACTTATCACCCGTTCTCAGTTTTCTACCTTTCTGTAGCTCTATGTAACAGATTACATATCTGGGATCCTGAATCGGTATCAAATACTCAGGACGTAGAGAATAGAGAAACAGTTCTGTATAAAGAACACACCCGAAGATGATGCATCAGCATGCACTTTCTTCGTTTGGGCGGCACGGGAATTCTGGTAATCCCCAATTTCCTGCTCTATCTTATAACAATTATAAGTTGGAGAGGGACCAACGTTCCCCAGCTCAGTATAACAAGCGGGTTCGGTCAATACTTCCGTATTATTATCTTGATTAAGGCGTGATATGGTCGCTACCTGGAGAGAGAGAGAAGAAAACACTCAGCGTGCGCTCTTGCAAGAATAGATTGGTTATTATTTTATCTAATCAGGATGGCTCCCACTGTTTTTATCAAATCTTCCTTCAAACCCTAAAAGGAAAGACTAGCCGGGATTAATTACACACTACAAGTTCGCCAATCTTTCAGCCAGGCCAGTGTCGGTACTTTGAGGGAGGTCCCCCGTGCTTTCGCACGAACCTAATTATGTAAACCTCGTTTTCCCAGAGGCGTAACCTTGTTAACACCTTTCTAGACACCTACTTGATCGGCTAATTGTAATGTGTAAAACTCTCCCAGGAGTAACTCTTACTCGTAACGGGTATCGGGATCCAACTATCTCATAGAAGGTATGCAATCTCATTGCAAATTTCAACACTTGAAATTCCCGATAATATTTTGCCCCTAACGTGCTATGACCTTGACGAAAGCCAACAAACCATAGCCGCTAGTCAAGTTCAACCCGTATATTTCTTGATTGAATTAAACCCACCCGCACGACCCTTGACGAAAGCCAACAAAGCCGCACGACTACCCTAATCCAATCGCATCGTATGCAACAGATAAGCAGCATATAGCTACCGCACACTACACCTTGACGAAAGCCAACAAATGTAGCACGAATACTATATGCAACTTATCTGAAATGACGGAGGGCTACGACAGGTTTTCTGAAAACCTATTGCGTAATGAACTTGATATCGTTGTAGAATCAAATGATTTTGAAATGGAGTGTTTTTGAGGGTTTTCTAGTTTTGCTAAAGGAGTCACTCCCGGTGAAGGGATCGTCGGTCCTTTTCTCGTCGAATGAGGTGCGGGATATATCATATATATCACTGTGCAAAGCAAAAACTCTTAAAAGCAATCAAAAGACAAACCGAGTGTGTAGCATCTGCCAGTTATTGCTAAAGGAGTCACTCCCGGTGAAGGGATCTCGGTCCTTTCCTCGTTGAATGAGGTGCGGGATATATCATATATATCTCTGTGCAAAGCAAGAACTGTAGCTACCTAATTTTATTTTTGAAATTCGATTCCACAATATCTTAGGTTTATTTTTCTTTCATTAATCATATTAATGAAGTCCCATCATTTAAATACCTAAACATCACAGATAAATACGACGTTCACTTATGCCATCCGCATTCGCCTCGATATCCCCTCGTGCACCGTTAGGTTAGGTAACTAACGACAGAGCGGGGCAGGGCTAGCGCGGGTGTAAAACATAAGTAATGCCTATATAATATATCATATATACTATATACTGTATCTATCACAGAACATATCACATGATCACATCACAGATATCGCAGCAGAAGAAACAAATGAAAAATTGGATATACTAGGACGTCCGTGTTTTCAATACGAGCCAGTATAAAACACGGATTCCACGGTCGCGATGAATAGCCAAACCCACACCCTTAGACCCCTACGAGAGCGGTAAGCAACTCTACCAATTCTGGAGTTAGAAGACCCGAACTCGACTCCTCGAGTTGGTCTCCCACTGGACTCCAGAACCCGGTTACTTGTGCTCTCCTCCTTGGGTCTATCCTAGTGCGGAAAATTAAATAATATACAAAAGGTGACATCTTCCGCAACCTGGAAGTGCCCCAATAAAATAATATTACATACAAGTTTTTACATGAATGAAAATGAAAAACACTCATCTCACATAAAAAAAACCCGGCTATTCAAACACGACGATCCAATATAACATATCCAGCAACACATAACATCACATGTCATCAACGTAAGTAAATATGCGCATCCCAATTGTCGTTGACATATAGCAACGAAACCGGCGATATCACATATTACACTTACGGTCACAGAAAAAAAGTGTAAAACTACAACAGTTGGAATCCGCAACCTGCTCAGACATCGCATGCCTGACCAAATGAATTCCTTAGACATCGCATGCTTAACAATTATAAACCCCGCATTTTAGTCTCATTATCGAAAACACTTTTCAATATCAAGTCGGGCAATTCAACAGGATTCCCGACATTCTGATCGAATGCTCGTCGCAAACTTTAGTAGGCGGCCGCACCCCCGATGCCATCGATGAAGTGCACTAAGGCGGAACACCGCTGCCGCGAGCACCCGAACGGATGCTTTCGGCGACGGGGTTCTCCTACAGTCACTTGGTCGGGGCTATGGAGTGAGGCTGTCTATTAAGTTTACCCGGCGAGTATCCGCGTACGCTACGTGATTGCGACGGACTTTTGATCACATCAAAATTCCGTAGCAACCGATCAAGTGAGACTAAACCGCTAGATTTATAACATTCATTCAGTTATCTCATAACAACTTGCGAATTCCAAATGTTGTATCACATTCCGGATAAATAGAAAATGTTAAACTTTCCGATCGAACAATCGAACACCCAGGTTTTCCCAATACAGCTCAACACATGAAATAAGTTTAAAAACATTCAGTTCATGCCTCAGTACCAACGGTCCAGCCGTAGAAGGGTCAAGCCAACGCCTCACATGTGGCACGCCGTACTGCCCCAAACCCGAAGGTTGAAAAGGCAGTTCAAGACGGTCACATAATCGAGTTAAGGTTTGTTGTCTTCTAGAGGGACCATCGTGTTACTTGCACTACTTAGAACGTGATTAAACTACAGAAAAATCCAACAATTGGAAATTTCCCGGCAGGGGAAAAAGTGGGTATTTATATCCGGTCGAACTTTTTAACATATTCTAAAATTACCCGGAAAAACACACCGACAAAATTAGACAATCCGATCGATACACCGAGTCCCCAATACAACCCAGAAAACTCAACTCTTGAGTAAATATTAAAAATTCCCAGAAAACTCAGCACTGCAAAATAGGAATTACTGTGCAAAATTCAATGCAAGAGGAGACTAAAGGGCCGCGGAACAGCCGCATTAGCATGCTAATGCCGCGGTTCCGCCGCGCTTTGATGGTGTCAGGAGTACGGGCTTCTCAGTAATTCTTAGAATCTCCTGCTGGGTTTTCTGCATATTTTTAATTCTCAAAAATCCACGATTTCAGAAAATGTACAGAGAGCAAGTTTGAATTAGGGTTTCGGTTCGATCGGACTTCTAACTCCGTCAACGCATCGCCTAAGGCTCTAGCTAGGCTCTGATACCACTGTAGGGTTCTTAGGCACGCTAATGAGGTCTCACAAGGCATCAACTATGCCAATTTCAAATTTTACAAGTGCCGAGAAACCCTAATACAGATCGTTAACTAGAATTTTAGGCGAAACATGCAACTAGTTAACAACTTAACTAAGTGAATGGATATACAACCTTTGTAGATCCGGTTCTCTACCTCCATAGCTCCATGATGAAGTCTCCTTGCTGTCCAAATCGAATCCCAGGCTCTAGCGTCGGCTTCATCAGAGAAATGGGCGGGCTAGGTCATCGACTTCGATGCCGAAAATGATCTACGTCGAGGCATCACAAGATCAAGCTCCCACTTCACTAAGTCATGAAACTTGCGAAGAAAACACCCTATACTACTTGGCAAGAGGTAGAGGATGAAGAAATAGGAAGTGGGTTTACTTTAGAATTGGATTTCTCACTCTTTTCATCAAATCACCATCGATGGTTACAAGCTTTTTCTTCTTGAAGAAGAAGAAGATGATAATATGATAAGATCTTTTTTAAAAGGAAAAATAATATGACTACTTATCATATTCTAACCATGGTTATGTGTAAAGAATAGACTATGGTTAGGTGGAATGGTTAGGGTTAAGCATGAGACAAAATGGTCACATAGTCAAAGCTTCATGAAGCTTCAACAACAAACAAAGAAAGCCACCATTTTTATCTTTATCTTTTCCTTAATAAAAGAATAAATAAATAAGTAAGTAAATAACCAAAATCCTAACCATTCATATAACTATGGTTTAATTCTTTACACTAACCCAAGTGAGCTTGTATCATCAAACATGATACAAACAAGTGCACAAAAGTATATCACATATACAATGCGCATTTCAAGTGAGAAAATCCATTTAAACTGAACCAATACTAGTTAATGCAAAGTAATATATCAAATATATAATTATACATTAAATCATTAAATCAACACTTGATTTAACGATCCGGTCATATCGCATATGACCGACTAATATCCAATGTATCGACTTATCGACTCAATCCTCGATTCGATAACTAGGTTATATCGCATACAACCAATCGATACATTCATCACGAGAATAGAATACGGTATCACATACATGCATTATTCTCGGTCCCGCACATATCTCATATGCGCTCCTATTTCGTTTCGCTTGAGCCAGGAAACCTCTGTGTAGGACTCTAAAGACTCGTCAATACGCCGGCAGCAGGTGATGATCATATCAATCACCCACAGGCCGCAAGCGGTCTGCTAAACGTAACGGCCACCAGGGTATTGAGCGATCAGAAGATCGACAAGCAAGCCCGCTCACACTCCTGTGAATCCAACCAGTAACACTTACCGTACAGTTCGGTCTGTCCGTCTGATATGTCGCATATCTCGCCTAGGGGTGGTAAACGTCAGACCCCAACAGCTCGTTAAGTCGTGTCGATATGAGGTCTATAACAGTTCAAGAAACTACTGGTAACACTTACCAGTAAATCTCAGCAACCCTGGCCAGGGATTTCCGGTTATAGCCAATCGAACACAGCGCAACATCAACTCCCTATACCGGGAGAGACGAATCCCCTCATATCGCTCATTGCCTCAATGTGATTCGGGACTGTATCCAAAAACCACCGTTTTGCATGCCCTCTTGGACGTGGTAAGGTGGAAATCAAAGCATAGTGGGAACCACACAAGACTCTATGACGATCTCGGGTCAACAGACTACTCTGTACCAGTGTCACCAGAGAACTGCCATCTGACGTAAGGTATAATACCATCTGGGATTTCTCGGCGAGTCAGTCCAGTGTACCCAGTCTCCACTGAGCACCCGTATATCATCTCTGATGTCAAACACCAGTGGATATGGGATCATCCATCGCCCATCTGTATGGGTCGAGAAGGTATACGTTAGTCTACTCTGGTATATCGATGCCCCGTCTCGATACACCCACGACTAGGGACCTTGAAGGATGTACTTATGGACTACCATGTCCCCACTAGTATGATCTGCATCATAGTCCAGGTAGTCAAGTACACATCCTAAGGGCTTTACCAACATGTAACAGAGAGACAATCAGTATACACATTAAGGTAAAGAGTAACCAGATAGCATACTATCATGTCGAGCAAGAAAGTCCTCCCTATATATGTCCAAGCATCCACTACAATATACATCCTATGTATAGTAATGGCCTCTAGGGCATACATATAACTAACAGGAACCACCTGAAGTTCTTTCAATAACTTCCTCATCCAGACGGCTTCTTTTGCGGCATCAGATGCAGCGATGTATTCCGCTTCCATAGTCGAGTCTGCAACGGTTTCCTGTTTGGAACTCTTCCAACACACCGCCCCTCCATTGAGGGTAAAGACAAAGCCCGACATGGAATTGGAATCATCCTTGTCACTCTGGAAGCTGGAGTCAGCAAAGGCCTCGATCTGGAGGTCTTTTCCGCCATACACCAAGAACATCTCCTTAGTCCTTCTCAGGTACTTGAGAATGTTCTTTACCGCTATCCAGTGTTTCTCCCCAGGGTTTGACTAATACCTGCTTACTACACTCAGTGCATAAGCCATATCTGGTCTGGTACACAACATCGCATACATTATAGAGCCTACCGCAGAAGCGTAGGGTATAATAGACATGCGATCCCTTTTCAAATCAGTCTTGGGAGACATCTCTTTGGAGAGGGTGATCCCGTGACAAGCCGGTAGATTACCGCGCTTGGAATCTTCCATACTGAATCTTTTCAGTATGGTGTCGATGTACCTGGACTGCGAAAGTCCTAATATCCTCTTGGATCTATCACGATAGATCCGGATCCCCAGAATGTAGGAGGCATCACCCAGGTCTTTCATGGAGAACCTGTGTGACAAGAACCCCTTGACAGATTGTAGCATAGGAATGTCATTTCCTATCAACAGAATGTCATCCACGTACAAAACGAGGAATACGACAGTTCTTGCTACAAATCTACTATAGATGCATGGTTCATCTGGATTTTTGATAAAGCCAAATTCTTTGTCCGGCTCATCAAAACAGATGTTCCAACTCCGCGATGTCTGCTTTAGTCCATAGATGGACTTAAGCAACTTGCACACCTTTCCGCTGCTCCCACTCTGAATGAAACCCTCTGGCTGGTCCATATAGACGCACTCTTCTAAATTTCCATTTAGAAAAGCGGTCTTTATGTCCATCTGCCAAATCTCATAATCGTGGAAAGCAGCAATGGCAAGAAGGATCCGAATGGATTTCAGCATAGCCACTGGAGAAAAGGTTTCATCATAGTCCAAACCAGGTCTTTGACGAAACCCTTTGCAACAAGTCTAGCCTTATAGGTCTCAACCTTTCAATCTACACCAATCTTCCTTTTGAAGATCCACTTGCATCCTACGGGTTTTACCCCATCTGGAGCAATGTCCAACGTCCATACCTTGTTGGTGTACATGGACTCCGTTTCGATCCGCATTGCATCCAGCCATTTTACCGAGTCAACGCTCTAAATGGCTTGCTAGAAGCTAGTAGGCTCATTACTATCAATGATGCAGTCCTCTCTATCCCTGTCTATAAGAAAACCGTAGTATCTCTCGGGCGGATGAGACTGCCTACTACTCCTGCGGAGCGGCGTAGGAATGTCCTGATCTTTCGAACCCTCTGGTTCTACTAGGCTTTCAGTAATAGCTTGTGGCTCTGGAATTTCTTCTAGTTCTACTGCGCTCCCACTTATCTGATTTTCCAAAAACTCAGTTTCCAAGAAGTAGGCATGACGAGAAACAAAAACCTTTTGTTCCTCTTCGTAATAGAAGAAATATCCCTTGGAGTTCTTCGGATATCCCACAAACTTACACTGTACTGAGCGTGCCCCGAGTTTGTCCGCATGCTGCTTTTTCACAAAAGCTGGACATCCCCATGTCTTAATGTGATTAAGATAAGGTCTCTTCCCACACCATATCTGATATGGTGTAGTAGGCACAGTCTTAGTGGGAACTCGGTTCAAAAGGTATGCAGCTGATTCTAGCGCATATCCCCAGAATGATCGCGGTAACTCAGCGTTACTCATCATGGATCTTACCATATCCAATAGGGTTCGGTTCCGTCTCTCCGATACACCGTTGTGTTGCGGAGTGTATAGAGGAGTAAGCTGAGAGAGAATTCCAATCTCTTTTAAGTAATTCAGGAACTCGGCACTCAAGTATTCACCACCTCGATCGGATCTTAGTATCTTGATACTTTTGCCTGTTTGTTTTTCTACTTCATTCTTATATTCCTGGAATTTTTCAAAAGCTTCGGATTTATGTTTCATCAAGAAGACATATCCGTACCTTGAAAAGTCATCCGTAAAAGTAATGAAGTAAGAAAAACCGCTTCGTGCATGCGTAGACATTGGACCGCACACGTCGCTGTGTACGAGTCCCAAGAGCTCGCTCGCTCTATCTCCGTGTCCAGTGAACGGAGTCTTTGTCATCTTTCCTTTGAGACAGGATTGACAAGTTGCATAAGATTGATATTCGAACTGATCCAAATATCCTTCTGTATGTAACTTAGTCAACCTTCTCTCATTGATGTGACCTAGTCTACAATGCCATAAGAAAGCCTGATTGATATCAGGTGACTTCCTTTTGTGTGTATTCTGGACGTTGAAAATCTGTGGTTGGTTTAATACGTATATACCGTTGCTTAATGTACCTGACCCAATCAGAACTTGATTAAGGTGAATGTTCACAACATTACTTACAAATGCAAATTCATAACCTTCTTTAGATAATAAAGATACAGAAATGATATTACAAGTTGCATTTGGTATAAAATAACAACCACGTAAAACCAAAAAATGTCCATCTGACAAACCCAGGTGATAGTCCCCCACGACCTCAACATCCATGCTACCTCCGTTTGCAACTCTGAGGGTCATGTCACCTGCTTTCAAAAACCTACGCTTTCTCAACGCCTGCAAAGAATTACAGATATGAGATCCTGATCCGGTATCCAATACCCAGGAAGTAGAGTTTATTGATAGACAGTTTTCAATAACATACACACCTGAAGCTGAAGCCGCAACCTGCTTCAGATCCTGTGTCCTGGCTTTCCAAGCCCTGCAATCCTTTTTCCAGTGTCCACTCTTGTGACAGTAAAAGCACTCTTCTTTCCCCACAAGCTTCCCTGCTATCTTTGTTGCTTTTGTCTTTCCCTTCGTATCCACTTTACTGACACCGCCCCTTGGTTTGGCGAGGGATTTCTTCTTCTTTCCCTTGGCTTTCGCCTTGGACTTAGAAGAGGAAGATCCTCCTACAAACAAAGTGGATGTCTCCCTACCCTTTTGTAGGGTGCCCTCAGCAGTCCTCAACATGTTCAGAAGCTCGGGAAGTTCAACCTCCTTTCCTTGCATGTTGAAGTTCAGGATGAACTGGGCGTAAGTGGAAGGAACGGACTGGAGAATCAAGTCCGTATAGAGTTCATTCTCCAACGTGGTCCCAAGGTCCGCGAGCTCCTCAATGTAGCCAATCATCTTAAGCACGTGTTCCGCTACCGATGATCCGACGGCCAATCTTACCGAAAATAGCTTCTTCGACACTTCGTATCTTGCGATACGAGATTGCTCTCCATACAGTTCTTTTGTATGGAGAAATATGGATTCAAGGTCCATATTCTCATGCCTCCTCTGATGTTCGTTGTCCATCGAGGCAAGCACGAGGCACTTGGCCTTCGCGCAGTCTAGTTCCCAGGTCTTATAGATTTCCTTATCTACGACACTGGTTTTGGGACCTGGGACAGGGGGAGCTTTGGTGGTAAGAAGATACCCCAACTTGTCATAAGTGATTGCCATCTTGACATTCCTGAGCCAATCTTTGTAGTTTGGCCCTGTCAGCATGCTTTTATCTAGTAATAACTTAAGTCCGGTCATCTTGAATGGTCGCTGCAATTAGGAGAGAGAAAAGAAACACTCAGCATGACGCTCTTGCAAGTTTAGAGTGGT
This sequence comes from Agapanthus africanus, assembly GCA_030015575.1. Taxonomy (NCBI): domain Eukaryota; kingdom Viridiplantae; phylum Streptophyta; class Magnoliopsida; order Asparagales; family Amaryllidaceae; genus Agapanthus; species Agapanthus africanus. The sequence goes on from CM057350.1 coordinate 252,300,916, forward strand.
TTTTAGTTTGTCTAAACAGGATGGCTCCCACTGTCTCTCGAATCCCTCCTCAAACCATAAAGGGAGAATTAGTCGGGATCAATCCCACCGCACAATACTTGCTTAACCGTTCAGCCAGGCCAGTGTCGGTACTTCGAGAGAGGTTTTCCAACGCTTTCGCGAAGTTCCTTAATTTAAGAACCTCTTTTCCCTGGGGGCGTAGCCCCGCTAACACCTTTCTAGACACCTACTAGGTTTATAGCATTGATCGTTTAGTGAGAAATTTCCCGAGGAGTAGCATATACTCACAGTAGGATCGGGATCCAAATATCATTGCGTGACAAAACTGAAGGAATCCTACCAGAATCATCACACTCCAAATGGTATGCAGTGCTAGCAAGTTTCAGTACTTATGAAACTCCCGATGTCATTTTTGCCCCATGCTCTTATGACCTTGACTTTGGCCAACAAATCATAAGTCACATGTCAAGTTCTACCCGTCATTATCCAGGTTAATTTGAACCCACCCGTACCCACCCTTGACTTTGGCCAACAAGGCAGTACGACTGTTCCAAATCAACGCATCTATCTATGATACACATGAATATCCAATAGCTACCAATCACTGTGCCTTGACTTTGGCCAACAAATATAGCTTGAATACTATTGACTATTCATATGAAATGACGGAGGGCTACGAATGGTTTTGGCTAAACCGTGAATGTAGTGAACTTGATATAATCGATGGAACGAGATAGCTTTTAAAAGGAGTGGCTCAATCTCCGCATTTAAAAGTTTAGTTTTGAAAAGAACCGAGTGGTTTTCAAAGTGTTCCAATCGACTTTTGCTTGGTTTATTTTCTTACATTAGTTCTTTTAATGCGTCACATCAATTAATCCTACCATTGCAGAAAGCAACCAAAATATGACGTACGCTTATGCCATTCGCATTCGCCACGGGGCCCCGTCATCATCCGTTAGGTTACTTAACTAACGACAGAGCGGGGGCTGGGCTAGCGCGGCTGTAAAACATAAGCAACGCCTAAATAGTTATTATATATAAATATATAGCAATGATAGACATTACATATCACAGATGAATACATTGGATATACTAGGAATCCGCAATCCGTTCGAGCCTGCAACGAAAAGCGGATTACACGGTCGCGGTGAATAGCCAATACCCCACCCAAGACCCCTACGGGTGCGGCAAACTACCCGCCGAGTACCCGAAGCGAAGCAACCTCCCTCAACACCGTGAGTAGGCCACTCGGCACTTCGAGATACCCGGTAGTTTGTGCACCCCCTCCATGGGTCTATCCTAGAAGAAAAAACAGTAAAAAGAATTATACAATGACGGCTACAACCCCGACCCGGTTGTGCGGCCAAACAAATAATATTACATCAATTTACATATTACATGAATGAAAAAAAAAGAAACACTCATCTCACATCCACCCCGGCTATTCACCCGCAACAATCCAACGCATTCATATACACATACCATCATCAAACACAGATCACAGATATGTACAACCCCCACTAATCGACATATAGCGATTAGCCGACGTTCAATACATATAAACATCACAGATATAACCGATTAGTCAAAGTATAGTGAAGTTCGATCAAAAATACGGATTTATAGGCCCCCAAATACAAATTTCTTCTCTGGAAAATCTGGGCTGAAATAAACCATCTTAAAAATCCCAAAACCACAACCTAAAAACACTGCACCAAACTCGGTCACGAGCCGAGTCAAAACGGCGGCGGTTCCGCGGCAAATGTATACCCATTGCCGCGGAACCGCGGCATTTTGAAGGGATCATTCGACCGTTTTTGGTGGGCTTCTTCACAAAACCCTGAGATGATTTTTGGAGTATGACTTTTTATTTTTAGAGCAGAACAAATTTTAACAGCAACTTAAGGTTTTGCATGTCGTATTTTTGCGATTTTTCCGATCGAACTTCTATACACTTTACTACCTAGCTAGTTTATGCTTAGTTAGGCTCTGATACCACTGTAAGTCCACGTTGCCGACCCCGGTTCTTGCGGGGAGGCGGAAACGGTATAAAAATCAAATTTTTAGCGCACTAGGCAACATGGACTAACAAAAGTCGGGATCTTTTCTAAACAAAACTAGCTACCAAGCTAAAGAGAGTTAGCTACTCGGAAAAGATGTTATACCTCACTTGAACTCCTTCTTCTTGAAACCTTTGTAGAGCTTGGATGGTGCTTTCCTCGTCGCCTTCTTTCGTCAAAGATGGATCCACCTGAGGGTTGAACCTTGGGCTCCTTTCTCGAACTTTGAGAGAACTAAGGTCTTTGGCTTGCTAGACCTTCAACCCTAGAGTGAGTAGAGAGTGGTTTAGGGTATTTTTATCTCAAGGAGAGGTTTCTCAACACATGAGAATGAATCTCCTTGAACTAGAGGAGGATGAAGAAGAAGAGAGGAGAGAGAGTGAATATGATAGAATCAAATGGTTTTCTTACAACCATAACAATATCTAGTGAATTATCAAATTAATAAAAATTAATCTAAATGAAAAGTTGATGGAAGGTTTGATAAGACTATTATCATTTCACATTAAATGGTTTTGCTAGAATCAAAGAGCATCTTTGATGTGTAATGATAATAGTCAATGTTTCAACCATGGTCAACAAGTCAACCTTGGTCAACTAGTCAACAAAACCAACCATGACACATTTTCATTTAATTAATATTATTAATTGATAATTCACAAATTCATTAGGGTTTGGAAAAAGACGACTGTCAACTGTGCATACACACCCGTTCCGAAACCCTAATGAAAATCATCTTCCTCCGCCTCAATCATCTGTGCATACACACCCGCATTCGTGTTCCGAGGAACATGAATACTATGAGATAAAACTAACCCCAAAACATATACCAGGATCTGGCTCAAACCAGAGCCCGCTAGTAATGTCCGTCCGGACTCCAAACGTGCACAAGTGCGCGGATGAGAACGAACCCTGTCGCAAAACCATGCGACCTCTACTCATTTTGCTCAAAGGCGAATAGCCCTCTGTGTGGGACTCTAAAGACTCGACACTACGCTGGAAGTGGGTTTAACCATAGACCGCAAGCGGCACTAGCTGTACGTAACGGTCCCCAGGTAGATGCCGACAAGAAGACTGACGAGGTGAACCCCATCTGAACTCCTACTGAGCCTGAATGTGACAGTCTCCGTACAGTCCGGTCTGTTCGTCTGATACATCGCATGGCGGGCCTAGGGGGGCGGTAAACGTCAGTCCCCTAATAGCGGTACAAGTCGTGTCGGAGTGAAGCCCAGAACACCCTGAGATAACACTGGAAACCTACCAGTATATCTCGCTTGCCCTGGCCAGGGACTACTCGTGTAATGGTTCTCCTAGACACAGCGCGATGTCAACCCCCAATACCGGGAGAGACGAATCCTGTCTAACCGTCACTGCCTCTAAGTGCTTCGGGACTGCACCCAACTACTACCTGTTTGCACGACTCCTTTGAGCCGTGGTAGGGTAGTAGTCAAAGTACAGTGGGAACACACTTGAGGCGAAGTGACAGTGTCAAGTCAGCGGACTAAGCTGTACTCATGTCACCTGGGAACTGATAACTGACGATAGGTATAATACCAACCATCAGTTCCCAACGAGTCCTGTCCAGTGTACTCGTAGCCTAACGAGCACCCGCATACTATCTCAAGTACGACGTACTGACGGCTGTGGGACAGACTGCCTCCCGCACTGGGATGAGAAGCGCATACGCTAGTCTACTCCGGAGTATCGATGCCCTGTCTCGATAATCCCATGACTAGGGACGTGTATGAGGATGTGCTTGTAGATTACCCAGCCCCCACGAGTGTGACTGCCATCACAACGCTGGTAATCAAGCGAAGATCTTAAGGGCTCTACTAATGTGTATAGACAATATGCTAAAAGAAACATATGTACATATTAAAGTAGAAACAAACCAAGTAGCATACTACCATTTTGAGCAAGATTGTATATACAACTGTGAATATCCCAAGCTTCCATTAAGTAATATACAAACTAGTATGATACAGTAATGGCCTCAAGGGCTTATACACTAACAATGTACGTATGTATGATGTAAAAGTATCTGTAGCAAGGTATGTCTCTATGGTTATCCATAATACCCTCCAGGTATATGTATGTATGTATGCCAGATGTACATGTAGCTATGTCTCATATGTGTATATACCTATCACTAATGGTACACTATCCTATAGGTATATGGGTAACTAGCATGTAAGCATGTCAGGGCATATGTGTAAGCATGTAGGTATACAGGTATGCTATATGTCATATGCACAATGAAAATAAGGATCATGTCTCAATGTCCTTAAGCAATCCAATATCATATATGTATAGGTTTTGTGCGTGTCATGGAAATTATTGACGATGTGAGTGGCATACAATCAGTGCTCGTGCAACATGAACCGTCAATAATAGTGTTGTGTCTCATTAATACTATGTCCAAATACAATAGGTAAATGAGATATGGAGCAAAATACACATGCACAAACGAGTCCATATACTAAACACTAAAGGTCATATCATTTGATCTAGCTCAGACGCATAACGCCATGCGGGCGATCCCCCTGTTGATGTTAAATCTACTCACCAACGCTCCTGGCTAAGTAAAGCCTAGCACTCGCTTTCCCCTCTTCGCAGCGTCCGAAGTACCCGCCTGCGATCATGAACACATATAACAATAAAGCAAGTGTATTTAAGCAATCGACCAAAAATACGTATAACTACATTTGTGTAACACCTTAGAATGTGTTTTGTGGCTAATTATATTTTTATGTATGGTTTTTAATAAAAAGTTTACCAAATTAAGTTTTAAATATTTTATCCTATTTAATGAGTATTTTATTAGAATTTTGTTAGGCACACACACACTTGTGCATGTAAACTAGGGTTTAGAGAGGGGGTTAGACCATGATTAGCTAGCATGATGGATTAACCCATTCTCTTTAAGTTATTTGTTTTGTTTAAGTGTTATGGTTGTTTTTAATTAAAATGAATTTAAAAGGGTTTTAAATTGGTTTGAATGTTGACTTGAGAGAGAGAGAAGCATGGTGCTACATGGCCTAAGCCATGCTTCTTTAAATGAAGAAAGAGAAAGAGAATGGGAGGGGGTTTTGTGTGTTCCCTCATTTCTCACTCATTCTCTCATTTCTCTCTCACAAACACACACACACACACACAAACCAGCAGAGAGAAGCAGCAGCAGCAGCAGAGAGAAGCAGCAGCAACAGAGGCAAGCAGCAGCAACAGCAAAGCAGCATCAGCAGCAACTTCTGGAGCAGCAGTAGGAGCTCCAGCAACTGCAGCAGCCATCATCTCCTCCACACACTTCTTCTCTTGCTTCCTTGGGTTCCTTAGGGTATAATTCTGAGCTCTTTCCCTAGTTTTCCTAGCTTGTGTGTGGATTAGCTTCGATTAGTGTTAAATTAGCTAGTTTAGTGCTAATTATGATGATTTGTGAGATGTTGTGGCAAATTGATGATTGTGTTAGATAACCCAACCTATTTTAGTGTTAATAGGGTCACTTCAACTGAGAAATAGCCCAGATTACACTAAAATAATATAAGATTTCTAAATTGTGCAATTTGGCGTTTTTAAAGCGATATTTGTGACTTCTGAGATCTGCTTTTGACCCGGACCCTACAGGATAAAATTGAGAAGACTGGAGCATGTACACTAGGTCTAGATACCACCACCAGAACACGAGCCACCCATCCCAAAATCTGGCCGCAGATTTATTCAATCTGGCCGCAATTTGCGGCCAGGAAGAGGGCTTGGGTGTTGGGGTTTTGTGTAGGGCTCTCTTCTGTGTTGTCTAGGGCTTTGGCATGTGTAGTTTTGTAATATTTTACCTGTAAGAAAATATGGGACTATATATCGTATTTGATGTCCGTTGTGTTTGCGCGATACGCGCGATACGTGAGTGGGTTCTGTGATCCAGCGTATCGCGGCATGTCGCGATGGTTTTAGACGCGTACACACACGTTTCAGCATATCGTGCACACGCGCGTTTAGTTCGCGACGCGAGTTTCCCGTTTTGGTTCGATATCGCGTTTTGCGGAATATTTGGCTTATATATGATTTCCATGTCTTATTTGCAGGTTTGCAGGCAGGGACTACGGACACTACTACAGGGGGGAGCAGATGGTAGGATTCACCTAGCGTGGAGTGTAGGTGAGTAGATTTAACATCTATAGGGGAATCGCCCGCATGGCGTTATGCGTCTGGGCTAGGATTCAAATACCTGTCGCATATTCTACGTCATTGTTAGAATTGCGCCTTTACTGTATTTCCTTAGATATAGTTGTATTGTGACTAGCAGCCGTAGGGCACTGCACACATTATTGACGGTTCATGTTGCACGAGCACGGATTGTACGCTACACACACACCGTCAATAATTTCCATGTCACACACTAACCATTATAGATACTATTGCTTATCACACATGACATCTAGCTTATCGGTATACCTATAGTGTATCATACCTTTAGTGATAGGTACATATACACTTTGCGATACAACTACAGGTTTACCATACACATATTTTAGTTATACCGGCGGGGATATCCTACATATTTTACTTATACCCAGGGGGGGTATACGACATCAGTTCTTATAGGTAGATACCTATACATTGCTACACCTGTATGTTACACACATATTCAGTTGCAGTTACATATTTACCTTTACTGATGTTACTTAGCTGTACCTTATTGGTTTCGCATACATCTGGTTTCAGCTACATATTCTCATTTATATGCTCGCATTTCAGCTATATCGTATATGTTTATTCCTGGATTGCGCATTATTGTTTGGATTTTACATGATGTTTTCTGGATTTGGGAACCGCGGGAGTTCATGAAATTATGCATACATTGAAAAACCCGGTTTTCTTGATATGATATTTGCGCATCCACAATGGGTTTTATCGGTGCTGATTATTTATACCCCATGCGAGGAGGCGTAGAGGCTGCATGAGGGTACATGGTGGGGCCCGGAGGTACCCCGGGGAGAGAACGGATTGCTGGATTTGTTAGATGGTGAGCCTGTCAGGGGAACCATACCGTCCGGTGATATTACCTTTTACTCGGCGGTTATCTTGGGGATACTGACCGGAGTCTTGTATGTATGCATACGTCGAAAGGCGAGGGGCAGAGCTAGGCACTCATGTTTTCGGGACAGTGTATGATACGTACCTATCAGGATTTCTGTGTCGATGCTTGGCACATTGTTTTCATGATATTTCTTTTAATACGTTTGAATATATAACAGGGGATTAGCCATTGTTATATATACCCTTACACCAATATTAGTGGAATGGAACGCTAATATATGTGTATTGCCCCCATCATATTTATTTCTGCAAATATATATACCTTTAGGATGTTAGAAACTTACTTGAGATTCGACTTGGGATAAATGTGATTCATTGAGATTGGATATTGGATATGAAAGAGATTGTTGATTTGTACATTCGAGATATGGGAGATTACTCGATATTGTACATTGAGGTGATGTGAGACTTATATGATGTGAGAGCCCAACTTGGGGGCAGATTTGAGGATTTGGGATTTGAGTGTCTTGATGGATTGTGATCCTACCACGATGTCAAGTTTCCGTGGAAATGACATATTCCACCCTATACCTCACACTTATCTATTTTATGCACAGATTCATATATTGGTAGTACCTGTTAGTGTACCCTTATGATAGTTGCATATTTACATTCTCATATCCCTATTTCATGGTTATTGCATATTATTGTCATGTTACTATTGCTTCACATATTGATTGTACCTGCTAGTGTACTTACCTTTATTCAGCATTTGCATGACATGTTATTACTGTAATCGCATATCTTAGATTCATGCTGTACGTGCATTCCTGCGATTACATATGTTATCTACTATTCACGAGTTGGAAACTCACCCCCGTTATGCCACAGGTGTTTCAGGTTGTTCCCCAGAGTAGTCGAGGCAGGCTATTCAGCGTTTCAGCTATCATCTTTTGCTACAGATACCGTATCAGCTCACAGTACTATTTTGCTTAGGTGGGTTTTGGTGGTCATCTGTTTTTTGTATTGTACATTCGTTGTATCTTGTACTCTCCATCTATTATTATGTTGTTGACTTAGAGACTTGGTGAGGACGATACTGTATATTATTTGTGGGTTTGTTGTCTTTTATATACAGCTTTCTCTCTATTATTTTCTTTTCCGTATTTTTATGGTTTAGATTTCTGGGTTTTGGCTTTCTTTTACTGCGCTACGTCTTTAGGCGTTGCGTAGTATTAGGGCCGTCACAGGCCAATTTTCGGGTCGTGACAAAGTTGGTATCAGAGCGCTAGGTTTTACCTTTCGGAGTGTAGGATGACCTTAGTATGATGGAGTAGGTAGCTTAAGCAAAATAACGTAGTGTGTGTATGTCTGCAACATACCCACGGTGCGGTACTTTGCATTAAGTAACCTAAGTACAATTTGCTTGACATTCCTTCCTTGATGATTCATATCTTTGAGATTCGATTCCTTATTCTCATCGAATCTTTTATCTATTTATAGCCTTGCCGCCGATGACTATGGGGACTCAGAGTGATGCAGCGAGGGCCGAGGTCAGAGTTGGCTCGGGTGAGACGAGTACTGACCAGGATGGCACTGTAGTTGCACAGGTGCAGACGGATCGGCCTACGACAAATACTATTGATAGACTTTTGGCAAAGATGCAGGACTTCCGCCAGACTATGAGTTCATTGGTTGATATCGTTCGGGAGCTACGACAGGAGGTTGTCACCCCTGTTACTCAGTTGTCACTTACGATCAGCATGCAGCAGTCCGTCACCTACATAGCACCAGTGGTTGCAGCCCCAGTTGACGAGGCATATATTCCAGGACAGTGGAGGACTCGTACCAGCGTACCAGCCCAGAGGTTTGGTCGTCGAGAAAGATTTCGTGGCCGTCGCGGGAGTAGCAGAGGCTTAGGACGAGGACAGTCGTTCAGCTCTCATCCCCAGGATGGTCAGCAGTCAGCGCGTGGATGTTTTCGATGCGGAAGCCTTCAGCACTTCGTCAGGGATTGTTCCACAGCACGGCGTCAGGATCGTACTCAGAGAGGCCGTGGACGTGGAAGATTTTCTCAGAGGGCTCACTCTACCAGGGGAGTTCATCCAGCTGCGAGTAGAGGGCAGACACAGGAGTTTGCTTCTACTCATCGGGACGCGCAGACGTCCAATGTGGAGTTTTCAGGTACCCTTGATTTATATGTTCTTTTCATGTATTCGTTTGTTTTAATGCTTGTACTGTGGTTGGGTAGATTAGTCGTAGTTGTGCTAACTTCTGTCAGCGATTCTTTTGTTGCGCGACACGTATTTCAGTTGTGTGCCAATCGGATAAGAGATAGAGATTCGTCCGTCTTTTGATCCTTCTAGAGATGTTGGATTTGACGTTCTCCTAGGCACGGATTGGTTAATTACGTGCTAGGCATCTGTGGACTACCGTGAGGAAACAAGTTAGGTTTTGTTTTCCCCGGCAAGTCAGTTCTTGTTGTGCAGGTGGATAGTTGTGCCGCCTCTCACAGCTTGAATTCAGCTTTTTTTCGCTAGTCGGCTACTGAGGAGATGTCGTGGATTCTTGGCGTTCACTCGTGATACCGGAGCCACAGCAGGATTGATGGACCGGGTTCCTTTCGTGCGAGAGTTTTTCCGACGTTGTTCCGGGCGAGCCGACGAAGCTTGGGAGCTAAAGGATCAGCTGCAGAGTTATGGTTTGGGGAGTTTTGTGCGTCTGAGTGTTTCGCTTTTGGAAGCTCCTATTTTTGTTCGTCAAGGGAAAGACGACAGTTTAGGATGGTGTATCGATGGATCGTTAATTGAACCGGCTTATGGTGCGGACAGGTATCCTTCACCTCGCATTGACGATTTCTTCGATCAGCTCCAGAACGCGAGACATTTTCTAAGTTTGTTTGGGATCAGGTCATCATTATTGCGGATTCGGGGTGATGGCATTCCGAGGACTGCCTTATGCGTGCTATGGGCTTTGGGTGTTTTTGTGAGTCGTTGGATTCCCTGATGCCCTAGCAGCATTCGTAGATGTGATGAACCAGATTTCTTCAGGCCGTTCCTCGACCAGTTTTCGTTGTGTTATTTACGACACTCTGGTCTACTTAATATGTCTTGAGGGACAGGAGTAGCACTTGAGGATTTGTTATGCACATACGGGGAGAGCACCGGTAGCTGCTAGATTCTCGGAGTGTTTCTTCAGGCTTGTTTGTGTTGACTCCTAGGTCTTGTAGTCATGGGAGACGGTTTCGTATGGTTCCGAGGGAGATCGTGGCCGTACAGCTTAGGCCCAGACTTGTGTGCTGGACGGAGATCCGCATATTGTTAGGCTTAGCAGGTTTTACCGCCGTTTCATGCAGGATTGCTAGAGTAGTACTGCACCGTCGACTGAATTGACCGAAATGGAGATTTATTTTCTTTGGACTGAGGCATGTGTACGGAGTTTTCGGCAGTTGAAGATTCTGTTAACAACTGCATCAGTTCTTTCTTTGCCTTTGGTTCGGGCGACTTTGTTGTTTAACTGTAATGTTTCTTGAGTGGGCTCGAGTGTGTACTGATGTGACACTGCAGAGTCATCGCTTTTGCTTCCCTACATTTGGAGGAAGTACGAGAAGGATATTCCACTCATGATCTGGAGATGGCCGTGGTGGTTTTGCGTTGGAGATTTGGGGGACACTACTTGTTTGAGAGTCGTGTCAGATTTTCCACGGACCACTAGAGCTTAATGAACATCTTCCTGCAGCGGATTTTGATTGTTGTGTTAGTCTTCTGCAGATTTACAGTTTTTGTGTGATCGTTGAGTATAGCTTAAGTTCGTCTCTACGGAGGGGACAGCTTGCTCATGTCCGCGCCCGACCACTTTCCTTAAATCGTTTTCGCGAGACACTGCCCGTCGATACTCGTTCGTCAGTGATACTTGAGCATACTCGGCTGGGTAATAATTCGGAGACCTTGATTTATGACAATGGTGTGCTAAGTTAGGGACACGTTTGTGTACCTGACATTATCAGGTAGAGACGTGCAATCCTAGAGTAAGCACATCAGTCAACTCTCTGTATTCATTCAAGTTCCACCAGCTTTGGCGTGACTTGTGAGATAGTTACGAGTGGACAGGGATATAAAGAGAAATTTCAGGTTTCGTTTCAAGGTGTCAGTCTTGTTGTGTGCTTGAGTCGAGCATCTGAGGCCGGCTGGAGAGTTGCAACCTTTTACCGTTCCGAAGTAGGAATAGGAGCAGGTCTCCATGAATTTCATTATGGTTTCTACCCAAGTTTAGTCAGGGTGTGACTCCATTCGGATTCTTGTCGTCCGGTTTTACTCAATGTGCTCAGTTGTTTCTTGTTAAGTTGTGTGTTTGTATTGTTTGTTGTCAGCAGTTGGGGATCGTCACTCGCCATCGTTAGGGTTCTCCTTCGATAGCTGTTATCAGGAGACACTCCAATTGGCCACCTTTAGGCTTAGGGGTTAGGTCGTGTCGATCACCAGTCTGTTGTTTTGCTGACTCTGCGTAAATAGGACTTTGGGCCCCAGCTATGTCTAGAGATTTCGGAGATGGTCCAGTTGTGTTAGGTCAGGATGGGAATTGTCCATTGCGAACTGAGGTCTTATGACGACTGTGTTGGTCATAGACTCGAGTTCGCAGGGACAGATCATGTATTCCTATGGACTTTCCGATGAATGACGTGTTGGATTTTGGGAAGCTTATCCCAGGATTTAAGTCCGTCCGAGATCCTATAAGCGAGTTAGTTTCGTTGCCTTTAATTTGGCACTTCCACCCAGATTATTGGGTTTTCACCCCGTATTCCTTGTGATGATACTCTACAATTACCTTCTTTACCTTTCTCACATGATTTAGCACCAGACCATTTAGCTTAGACACGATCCTTCATTCACCAGCAGCCAATTGTGTTAATGGCTCAGCAGGTGGAGGAACATCGGTCAAGGGTCTTGCTATCTGTGGAGGGTTTCCTTGGACGTAGCCGTATAATGAGATAGTCACTTGGGAGGCTGCGAGCGAGATTTGAGGATTTTAATCTTCTCTTTAAAGGTATGTGTATCGGTATATTTTTAAATTCGGAGACGAATTTCTTTTAAGGGGGGGGGAGATTGTAACACCTTAGAATGTGTTTTATGTCTAATTATATTTTTATGTATGGTTTTTAATAAAAAGTTTACCAAATTAAGTTTTAAATATTTTATCCTATTTAATGAGTATTTTATTAGAATTTTGTTAGGCACACACACACTTGTGCATGTAAACTAGGGTTTAGAGAGGGGGTTAGACCATGATTAGCTAGCATGATGGATTAACCCATTCTCTTTAAGTTATTTGTTTTGTTTAAGTGTTATGGTTGTTTTTAATTAAAATGAATTTAAAGGGTTTTAAATTGGTTTGAATGTTGACTTGAGAGAGAGAGAAGCATGGTGCTACATGGCCCAAGCCATGCTTCTTTAAATGAAGAAAGAGAAAGAGAATGGGAGGGGGTTTTGTGTGTTCCCTCATTTCTCTCTCACAAACACACACACACACACACTCACCTGCAGAGAGAAGCAGCAGCAGCAGAGAGAAGCAGCAGCAACAGAGGCAAGCAGCAGCAGCAGCAAAGCAGCATCAGCAGCAACTTCTGGAGCAGCAGTAGGAGCAACAGCAACTGCAGCAGCCATCATCTCCTCCACACACTTCTTCTCTTGCTTTCTTGGGTTCCTTAGGGTATAATTCTGAGCTCTTTCCCTAGTTTTCCTAGCTTGTGTGTGGATTAGCTTCGATTAGTGTTAAATTAGCTAGTTTAGTGCTAATTATGATGATTTGTGAGATGTTGTGGCAAATTGATGATTTTGTTAGATAACCCTACCTATTTTAGTGTTAATAGGGTCACTCCAACTGAGAAATAGCCCAGATTACACTAAAATACCATAAGGTTTCTAAATTGTGCAATTTGGCATTTTTAAAGCGATATTTGTGACTTCTGAGATCTGCTTTTGACCCGGACCCTACTGGATAAAATTGAGAAGACTGGAGCATGTACACTAGGTCTAGATACCACCACCAGAACACGAGCCACCCATCCCAAAATCTGGCCGCAATTTGCGGCCAGGAAGAGGGGTTGGGTGTTGGGGTTTGTGTAGGGCTCTCTTCTGTGTTGTCTAGGGCTTTGGCATGTGTAGTTTTGTAATATTTTACCTGTAAGAAAATCTGGGACTATATATCGTATTTGATGTCCGTTGTGTTTGCGCGATACGCGCGATACGTGAGTGGGTTCTGTGATCCAGCGTATCGCGGCGTGTCGCGATGGTTTTAGACGCGTACAAACACGTTTCAGCATATCGTGCACACGCGCGTTTAGTTCGCGACGCGAGTTTCTTGTTTTGGTTCGATATCGCGTTTCGCGGAATATTTGGCTTATATAAGATTTCCATGTCTTATTTACAGGTTTGCAGGCAGGGACTACGGACACTACTACAGGGGGGAGCAGATGGTAGGATTCACCTAGCGTGGAGTGTTGGTGAGTAAATTTAACATCTACAGGTGAATCGCCCGCATGGCGTTATGCGTCTGGGCTAGGATTCAAATACTTGTCGCATATTCTACGTCATTGTTAGAATTGCGCCTTTACTGTATTTCCTTAGATATAGTTGTACTGTGACTAGCAGCCATAGGGCATTGCACACATTATTGATGGTTCATGTTGCACGAGCACAGATTGTACGCTACACACACACCGTAAATAATTGCCATGTCACACACTAACCATTATAGATACTATTTCTTATCACACATGACATCTAGCTTATCGGTATACCTATAGTGTATCATACCTTTAGTGATAGGTACATATACACTTTGCGATACAGCTACAGGTTTACCTTACACATATTTTAATTATACCGGAGGGGATATCCTACATATTTTATTTATATCCAGGGGGGTATACGACATCAGTTCTTATAGGTAGATACCTATACATTGCTACACCTGTATGTTACACACATATTCAGTTGCAGTTACATATTTACCTTTACTGATGTTACTTAGCTGTACCTTATTGGTTTCGCATACATCTGGTTTCAGCTACATATTCTCATTTATATGCTCGCTTTTCAGCTATATCGTATATGTTTATTCCTGGATTGCGCATTATTGTTTGGATTTTACATGATGTTTTCTGGATTTGGGAACCGCGGGAGTTCATGAAATTATGCATACATTGAAAAACCCGGTTTCTTTGATATGATATTTGTGCATCCACCATGGGTTTTATCGGTGCTGATTATTTATACCCCATGCGAGGAGGCGTAGAGGCCGCATGAGGGTACATGGTGGGGCCCGGAGGTACCCCGGGGCGAGAACGGATCGCTGGATTTATTAGACGGTGAGCTTGTCAGGGGAACCATACCGTCCGGTGATATTACCTTTTACTCGGCGGTTATCTTGGGGATACCGACCGGAGTCTTGTACGTATGCATACGTCGAAAGGCGAGGGGCAGAGCTAAGCACTCGTGCTTTCAGGACAGCGTATGATACGTACCTATCAGGATTTCTGTATCGATGCTTGGCACATTGTTTTCATGATATTTCTTTTAATACCTTTATATATATAACAGGGGATTAGCCGTTGTTATATATACCCTTACACCAATATTAGTGGAATGGGACGCTAATATATGTGTATTGCCCCCATCATATTTATTTCTGCAAATATATATACCTTTAGGATGTTAGAAATTTACTTGAGATTCGACTTGGGATATATGTGATTCATTGAGATTGGATATTGGATATGAAAGAGATTGTTGATTTGTACATTCGAGATATGGGAGATTACTCGATATTGTACATTGAGGTGATGTGAGACTTATATGATGTGAGAGCCCAACTTGGGGGCTGATTTGAGGATTTGGGATTCGAGTGTCTTGATGGATTGTGATCCTACCACGATGTCAGGTTTCCGTGGAAATGACATATTCCACCCTATACCTCACACTTATCTATTTTATGCGTAGATTCATACATTGGTAGTACCTGTTAGTGTACCCTTATGATAGTTGCATATTTACATTCTCATATCCCTATTGCTTGGTTATTGCATATTATTGTCATGTTACTATTGCTTCACATATTGATTGTACCTGCTAGTGTACTTACCTTTATTCAGCATTTGCATGACATGTTATTACTGTAATCGCATATCTTAGATTCATGCTGTACGTGCATTCCTGCGATTACCTGCATATGTTATCTACTATTCACGAGTTGGCAACTCACCCCCGTTGTGCCACAGGTGTTTCAGGTTGTTCCCCAGAGTAGTCGAGGCAGGCTATTCAGCGTTTCAGCTATCATCTTTTGCTACAGATACCGTATCAGCTCACAGTACTATTTTGCTTAGGTGGGTTTTGGTGGTCATCTGTATTTTGTATTGTACATTCGTTGTATCTTGTACTCTCCATCTATTATTATGTTGTTGACTTAGAGACTTGGTGAGGACGATAATGTATATTATTTTTGGGTTTGTTGTCTTTTATATACAGCTTTCTCTCTATTATTTTCTTTTCCGTATTTTTATGGTTTAGATTTCTGGGTTTTGGCTTTCTTTTACTGCGCTACGTCTTTAGGCATTGCGTAGTATTATGGCCGTCACGGGCCAATTTTCGGGTCGTGACAATTTGACCGACGCACCAACTCCAAATATACCCTCGAGTGTCCGTTTAGTGGCTAACGCGCGTAGCGACACTAGGAAATGAACTCAAGAGCAAAAGCTACACAAAGACACGAACGACATCGGTATGATCCTAGTTAGGAACGCGACGCGACGCAACTACCAAGTCTAGACCCTGATCGTACTGATCGCACATTCACAACACAAGATATAGCGTGTAATCAATATACATAATGTCGCAACGTCAAAAGAAACCCACGCCTAAAATATCCGTAAATCTAGCAAGCAGTATTTATCATTTTAGCACAAAACTATAAGTTTTACCGAAACTAGAACTTACAAACATCTTCAAATAGCAAGGTTAAACCACTTATACGTTTACTAAAATTTTAGATTTCACTAATTAGGATTAGCAAAAGTTTAGTTTGTTAATTAGCTTAATTAGCAGATTAGGAAAATATCATTTAACAAATTAGCAAGTTGATTAAGTTTTCATTTGTCTTAACTTAACACTTAAGCATTCTACTAATCAAAACCCTAATTTGATTATCAAAATGATATCTTGAATTTCTAAATATGAATTTAAAAGCTTAAATTAAACATCTAATTAAGCTAATTAAAGTATTAATACAAGAACTTAAGCTTAGAGTTAGGATTTATACCGCAAACTTGATTTCAAAAACTAGCAAAAATCTCCAAAATTAGCCTCCAAAATCCCCGCTAGAATGAAGATCTAAGCAAGATTGGGGAAGAAGAATGAAGCTTTTGGATTAGATTTGAATTTGTATGAATTAATTTGGATTTTTCATGATTTATTTGAAGCAAAATGAGTTGAAATGAGATGAGAAAATTCTTGGGCAGCAAGAAGAAGGAGGTTCGGCCACAAGGGGAAGGAAGAGATAAGTGTAGAATTGTGTAGGAATTTATAGAAGGAAAATACCAATAATTGCAATATAAAACAAAAAAAAGCATTAGTCACCATTTTCTTTTCTTGAAAATTCATTTAATTTCCACAAATATCATGATATTTTGGATGGATGGTTCTAAACATAATTTTATTGATTAACTTAGCATAAAACCACATTAGTAGTAATTTACCCGCATAAAAAAGTAATTACCACTAATAAAGTGCACAAAAAAGCATTAAAATAATATTTTATTAGGGAAAAATTCTATGTGAACCAAAACTTCCCATAGACCCCCAAAGTTCGCGCACTAGCTTTATTCTAGCTAAAGTAGGTGCTGCAAGTTTCTACGGAAGTTTGATCACAATCGGGTTAAAAGGAAAAACACCGACAATTTTACCCTAAAAACGGAAAATTCGCAAAACGATTTGTAAAACGTTAAACCTACCGGTGACAGTATTTGGACTCGGCGGTTATCTGGAGGATACCGACCGGAGTCATGAGATGGATTTAGGCCGACCCGTTCTGCCGGAGCCCGCTAGCCGATCCCGCAGACGGAGCCTATAGTACGAGGATTTACGTGTCGATGCTAGACACGGGTTTCATGATGTTTCGAATGTCGGGGTTAGAAACTCAGGTTTCTATGATTTGATGTGTCATTGATGGAGACACATTCTTTGATATCCTCATATTTACCTGCATATGCTTTTATGATATTTACATGCAGGAGTTGTTGTGTCAGTGGTTGACACATGGACAAGATCCACTGCATACATGCATTGATTATATTGTTGGATGATATCCACTTGCTGATAGGCATTTATTATGTGTTGGCACTTATACAGATACAGTCACCCTAGATATCATAGTATTACCTTTATGATATAGTTGACATAGGAATCATTGTTTATTTCGATTTCTACCTGGTGATGTTTTTCTATTCACGAGTTGGCAACTCACCCCCGTTGTGCCACAGTTCTTGCAGGTTGTCCGCATGGATCAGTAGCGGCATCGCTGGCACACAGCTTGCTTTCGGGTGTTTTGCTTTGGTAGGTGGTACATGTTGGATTGTGCCCCTCTTGTATTTATATTTCATATTGTATCTAGTCAACTCCATCAATCAAACTAGTAATTGTATATGTTGAAGACTTAGAAGACTTGTAGTTGCGAGACTTGAGCGATGGGGTTTATGTTTGCTTTTGGGGTTGATGTCTTGCTTTACTTTTTCCTTGTGTGGATCTTCGCCGTTGGGCGTTGTATACTTGTTATTTATTCTTGTGGTGGTTGTTTCCGCCGTTGGGCGTGATTTGCTCCCATTTGGGGATGCTTTATTATATTCTGTGTTGTACCCGTTTTCGGGGTTAGTTTTTACAAGGGAGGTGCTGCCCAAATTTTCAAAAGACAAAACATGATTTACTATACCTTTATTTCAATGCATCACTTCATTATTTCTTAAAAAGGTTTAGATTTCTGGGTTTCAGCTTACTTGAATTACGTTACGCCTGTAGACGTCGCGTGGTTTAAGTGCTGGTCGCGAGCTAATATTTTGGGTCGTGACACCATTGGTGTTTGATATCAAAGTCTGTATATAGGTTCTCAGTGGATACTGGGTACACTGAACAGGACTCGCCGAGAACTCCAAGATGGTATTATATCTCACGTCAGATAGCAGTTCTCTGGTGACACTGTACAGGTTAGTCTGTAGACCTGAGATCGTCATAGAGTCTTGTGTGATTCCCACTGTGCTTTGATTTCCACTTTCCACGTTCAAGAGAACGTGCAAAACGGTGGTTTTTGGGTACAGTCCTGAGTCACATAGAGGCAATGAGCGATAGGAGGGGATTTCGTCTCTCCCGGTATTGGGGGTTGATGTTGCGCTATGCTCGATTGGCCATAACAGGAAATCTCTAGTCAGGGTAGCAGAGATTTACTGGTAAGTGTTATCAGTAGTTTCTCGAATCGTTATGGGCCTCACATCAGCGTGACTTATCAGGCTATTTGGGTCTGACGTTTACCACCCCCAGGCTGGATATGCGACATATCAGACGAAGAGACCGGACTGTACGGTAGTGTTACTTATTGGATTCGCAGAGTATGAGCAGACTTGCTTGTTGACACCTCATTTGGGTTTTGACCATTTACTTGATTAAAACAATTATGAGGTGGAAGAAAGTATTTGTTATTTTTGTAAATGATAATTGAGTGATGCCTACTAGTTTTGACTACTTGACTTTGTTTGACCTTTTGACTTGGCTTGACCACTTGACTTGGGTTGACTATTTGACCTAGATATTTTTGTTAGATATTTTGATGAGATATTTTGATGCCATGATAGTGGTCATGTCAAGGGTATCCATCTCATTTTTCATTAGGGATTATCATTTATCAAAATACTTTCTCTTTCCTCAAGTGTGCTCTCATGCTAGCTCTCTTCTTCTTCCTCACTACAAAACCCTAAAAGCACTCATGTGTTGAGAATACTAGGGTTTCAAGAGACAAATAAATCCATCTTCATACTCTACATCACCTAGGCCATCAAGTTTAGCAAGCTTGTTGCCCCAGTTACCTCGGTTTTGAGGTGGAGCTCGGACATCGACTCTCGGGTGGATCGTCTTTGACTCGAGAAGGCCGTCGAAGAAGCCACGATCCGGATCGATCCTTGGAACCTATGTAGACGAGGAGGACAGCGATGAAGACCCGAAGGACATGTATCGTGAGGTATAACTTCGTATCCGAGTAGTTAAACCTCAAGTAGTTTGCTAGCTAAATTTTATAAACGATCCTTGGTTCTAGTTGGTGTTGCGGAGCTCGTAAAAATCATTTTTTGCAAATTCTGCCTCCCCGCGAACACGTGAGGTGCGCGACATCGACTTACATATTACACTTAACAATCAATGCTATTAACCAAGTAGGTGTCTAGAAAGGTGTTAGCGGGGCTACGCCTCCAGGGAAAAGAGGTTATGTAATTAAGGAACTTCGCGAAAGCGTTGGAAAACCTCTCTCGAAGTATCAACACTAGCCTGGCTGAAAGGTTAAGTAAGTATTGTGACGTGCGATTAATCCTGAGTAGTTCTTCTTTTAAGGTTTGAAGAAGAAATTGAGGAAATAGTGGGAGCCATCCTGGTTAGATAAATTAATAACCAATCTAAATTTGCAAGAGCGCACGCTGAGTGTTTCTTTTCTCTCTCTCCAGGTAGCAACCATTTCACACCCTAATCAAGATAATAAAATGTATTGGTTGACCGATCCGAATTCTTATTCAGGGCTGGGGAACGTCGGTTCGGCTCTAACTTATGACAACAGTCATAAATGTGAGCATGGGAAAGAGGATTGTTTGAATCCCTTGATGACCTCATCGAAGAAGAAACATACTATTGTGTCTTCTTCAGGTGTTCTTATTATTGAGAATTGTTTTTCGGTCAGTCCTACCTCCTGGGTACTCGATACCGGACCGGGATCTCATATCTGTAATTTATTACGGGGACTGAGAAAAAGTAGGATGGTTGGACCTGGTGATATGTCCCTCAGAGTAGGGAACGGAGCACAGGTTGATGCTTCTGCCGTCGGTGAATATCACCTAGCATTGCCAAATGGCAGTACTATGATTTTGAACAACTGCTACTATGTACCTTCCATGGTTTGCAATATCATATCAGTTTCTTTACTTGATAAAGATGGATATAAGTTTGTTCTTGATAGAAATATCATGAACATTTACCTTAATCAGGTATTGGTTGCAGAAGGTACACTATATAATGGTATCTTTGTTCTTAATCAAAATACAGTTCTCAGTATACAAAACACACGCAAGAGGAAGAGTTCAGATGTGAATGAATCCTACTTGTGGCATTGTAGACTTGGTCATATCGGAGAGAAAAGACTGAGTAAGTTGCATAAAGATGGACTTTTGGATACATTCGAATTTTCATCTTATGAAACTTGTCAATCTTGTCTCAAAGGAAAGATGACCGAATCTCCGTTCACCGGACACGGAGAAAGAGCAGCAGAGCTCTTGGGACTCATACACAATGATGTATGTGGTCCAATGTTTATACATGCAAGGGGTGGGTTCTCGTACTTCATCACATTCATTGACGATCTCTCTAGGTTCGGATATGTGTATCTTATGAAACACTAATCTGAAGATTTTGAGAAATTCAAAGAATTCAGAAACAAAGTAGAGAACCAGACTGGCAAAAGTATCAAGATCTTCCGATCTGATTGAGGAGGGGAGTACTTAAGCACGGAATACCTAGAATACCTAAAAAAGAATGGAATTCTCTTTCAGCTTACTCCTCCGTATACACCACAGCACAACGGTGTATCGGAGCGGAGGAATCGTGCCCTTTTGGACATGGTTCGCTCCATGATGAGTAACGCTGAGTTGCCTCTTTTATTTTGGGGACATGCGCTTCAGACAGCAGCATACCTATTGAATGATGTTCCGTCCAAATCAGTGCCTAAGACACCGTTTGAGATATGGAATGGGAAAATGCCATATCATAAAATATTTAAGATATGGGGTTGTCCGGCTTATGTTAAAAAGCATAAACCAGATAAACTAGAGTCACGGTCAGTTTTATGTAAGTTTGTAGGATATCCAAAGAATGGTTATGGATATCTGTTCTACCACACCGAGGAATAGAAGGTGTTTGTTGCTCAACATGCCGTTTTCTTATAAACAGAGTTTATTGTAAAAGAAATTAGTGGGAGCACGGTAGAACTGGAAGAAATTTAGCGACCAAAAACTGAAACTGAAGACTTGATGGAACCTCAAGATTCAATAACCCCAGATGAACCTCAGCCACTTCACAGATTTAGTAGGATTTCTCATCCGCCCGAGAGATACTACGGTTTTCTCATAGACGGGGATCGAGAGGATTGCATCTTGGAAGAGGATGATCCTACTAGTTTTAGGCAAGCAATTATCAGTAGGGACTCTGATAAGTGGCTGGATGCTATGCGATATGAAATGGAGTCCACGTACGCCAATAAAGTATGGACCCTGGAAGTTGCTCCACCTGGGGTAAAACCCGTTGGATGCAAATGGATATACAAGAAGAAGATTGGTGTAGATGGACAGGTGAAAACCTATAAGGCTAGACTTGTTGCAAAAGGTTTTCGTCAAAGACCAGGATTGGACTATGACGAAACCTTTTCTCCAGTGGCTATGCTCAAATCCATTCGGATCCTACTTGCCATTGCTGCCTTCCATGACTATGAAATCTGGCAGATGGACGTAAAAACGGCTTTCCTAAACGGATGTTTAGAAGAATCCATTTATTTGGATCAACCGGAAGGTTTTGTAGACAGTGGGAGAAGCGGGAAGGTGTGTAAGTTGCTTAAATTCATTTATGGATTAAAGCAAGCATCGCGGAGCTGGAACATCTTTTTTGATGAATCAGTCAAGGAATTTGACTTCATCAAGAATGAGAATGAGCCTTGTATTTATAAGAAGATTGTAGGACGATATTCTTTTGATAGGAAATGACATTCCTATGCTACAATCGGTCAAGCTATTCTTATCACAAAGGTTCTCCATGAAGGACCAGGGTGATTCCTCATACATTCTGGGGATTAAGATCTACAGAGATAGATCCAAGAGATTACTCGGACTCTCGAAGTCCAGGTACATAGAGACCATACTAAAGAGATTTAGTATGGAAGATTCCAAGCGCGGTAACATACTCGCATTGCACAGAATCACCCTCTCCAAAGAGATGTCTCCCAAGACTGACGAGGAGAGGGTTCGCATGAGCACTATACCCTACGCTTCGGCAGTAGGATCTATAATGTATGCGATGCTATGTACAAGGCCAGATGTAGCTTATGTGCTAAGCGTGGTGAGCCGGTATCAGTCGAACCCAGGTGAGGACCACTAGACAGCAGTAAAGAACATTCTCAAATACCTGAGAAGGACTAAGGAGATGTTCTTAGTTTACGGTAATGGTGACCTAAAGGTCGATTCCTTTACCGATTCAAGCTTCCAGAGTGACAAGGATGACAGCAAGTCTGTCTCTGGTTTTGTGTTTACCCTCAACGGAGGGGCGGTATGTTGGAAGAGCTCCAAACAGGATACCGTTGCAGACTCGACGATGGAGGCTGAATACATTGCTGCAAGCGATGCCGCAAAAGAGGCGGTTTGGATGAAGAAGTTCATTAGTGAACTTCAGGTAGTTCCATCCATTGTTGACCCAATACCTTTGTATTGCGATAACAATGGGGCAATAGCTTTAGCGAAGGAACCGCGGTCTCATCAGAAATCCAGGCACATCTTAAGGCGGTATCACCTGATCAGGGAGATCGTAGATCGCCAGGAGATCGAGGTCCGGAGAGTGGATACAAAAGACAACACTGCGGATCCATTCACCAAGGCCCTTCCTTAAGCACAGTTCGAGAGACTTTTTGAGATGTTCGGTATGCGGTACGCCAACAACTAGCCCTAGTGCAGACGTTGGATACTCAGTACGCTAATATATGGCCTTAGTGCAAGTGGGAGATTGTTGGATATGTATGCCTTAGAGGTCATTATTGTATATGTATACATATGGATGCTTGGACATATATATTTGTACATGACAGTATTGCTCGATATGATAGTATGCTATCTGGTTTGTCTTTATCTTAACATGTGCATGTTTTACTTGCTATTACATATCTTTTATACATGTTGATAAAGTACGTAGGATTATTGCTAGACTACCTGCGTTGTGATGGCGATCATACTTGTGGGAGCTGGGTAGTCGGTACGCACATCCTTAAATGGTCCCTAGTCATGGGAGTATCAAGACTGGGCATCGATATTCCGGAGTCGACTAGTGTATACGTTTCTAGATCCCGACGAGGGGCGATGGTTTGGTCCCGCAACCATTGGTCTTTAGACTTAAGATCGTATACAGGTGCTCACTGGGGGTGAGTACACCTGATGGACTCGCCGAGGACTTCCAGATGGTACTATACCTATCGTCAGATGGAAGTTCTCATATGACATGAGTAAAGGTTAGTCCTTAGACCTGAGATCGTCATTTGTCTCGTGTGAGTTCCCACTGTGCTTTGATCACTACCCTACCACGACTCTACTGAGTCGTGCAAACAGGTTTTGGTTGGGTACAGTCCCGAGACACATGGAGGCAGTGAGAGATTGTCGGGGACTCATCTCTCCCGGTATTGGGAGTCGATATCGCACTGTATTCGATTGGTCAGGACCATAAGACCTTGACCAAGGAAGTTGGGATTTACTGATAGACTGATCAGTAGTTTCCCGGATTGGTCCTGAGCATCATCAGCACGACTTATCGGGCTATTAGGATCTGACGTTTACCACCCCCTAGATCCGGTATGGGATACTCTCAGACGAAGAGACCGGACTGTACGGAGATTTTAACAGATAGTCTCAGTAGGGATCCGGATGAGTTTGCTCGTCGGCCTTCCTTTTCGACAGGTATGCGGGTAGCCGTTACGTACAGCTAGTGCCGCTGACGTGCTTGTGGTTATGGATTTATCCAGTAACTCACTGCCGGCGTACTGTCGAGTCTTTAGAGTCCCACACAGAGGGTTTCCCTGGTTCAGGCGAAATGATGTAGTAACCGTATTGGATACATGCAGGGTCTCGATCGATTGATGTACTTTGTCCTCGGACTTTTGATCGGACAGTTGGTAATACAAGCCGGCTCGGGTTTGAGCCTGATTACTAAATCAGGTATTGATTTAATAGTTTACATATATGTATTTCGATATGTATATTCTAGTATTACGTTCTTCATGTTATTCTATCTCTTTGGGCATTCGTGTTTTTATCCAAATGCAGGTATGTATATACAACAGACTGTAATCCGTATTTTATTATAGATTATCTTCTAGAAGGTGGACACCTCATCATGGAATTTTCCATTTATTGATAAATGGAAATGAGGTGGAAATTAAGGAGAGGGAGGCATGGTGAGTGGCATGGCTTCAATAGTTCACAAATGATTTCTTTATTCATTTATGGTTACTATTGAAGCATGGCTACACTTGTTTATTCATGAGAATTCATACACAAAACCTTTGTGTTGATTTTCTCTCTCATGCATACTTCATTATTTTCTTGAGCTCCCATTTTTCTTCATCTCCTCCCTCCTCTTGAGTTTCCTCCACGTTCATCATCTTCCTCTTCACTACCCTTCTCATGAGTTGAGAAACAAGTGAAGAGGAAAGAAAGAGATAACAAACACTTAGATATTCACACTACATCCTTGATTACTTTGTTTAGCAACCCAAGTTCTCTAGTTGCTCCACTTGACATATTGTAAGAAGCTAGAGCCATGGATCATATCCCTCGGGTGGATCATCTACGACAAAGGAGAACCGGAGAGCAAGATCGATCATGGAGAACTAAAGGAGCCAACAAAGAAGATCAAGCATGTTCAAGGTGGCCACTTGGAGCTAAAGATGAAGAAAGAAGACCGAAGGACTTGGTTCGTTTGGTGAGATTTCTTCATCATAGTAGATAACTCTCTTTATTTATCTAGTTAGGTTTATGGTAAGATCCGGGTTAAAAGTTATTCTAGTGCCATGTTCTAATCGTTAGAAAAAAAATTGTTCCGTATTTGGTCACGGTAGTTGGCCGGGGCACTAGCGTAACCTTTCAGTTTGCTTCACTCATTCCTAATCAGTGAAGAGGTAGCTTGAGTTAGTGTCTCCTCGACGTAGATCATCTTCGGCCTCGAAGACTTCAAGCAAGCTTGTTCATTTCATCTTGTGGAGCCTTACTAGAGTCCGGGAGATCACTACTTGGAGCGAAGGGACTACTACACGGAGATTTAGAAGTGAAGGACCGGTCTACAAAGGTTGTATTTCTTGTTCACTTAGATGTAAAGATATTTACATGCTTGCTTTCATCTAATTCTCTAGTAAAGATTCTAGGTTAGGGTTTTTTAGCGCGCCAAGTTTTTTAAAACGGCATAGTCGATGCCTCCCAAAACCTAGTGGTCGTGCTATGGTGTCCAGCAACTTCGTCTTCTAGTACACCTGCACAATTACTGATGATGCGTATGTTACACTTACACAGATTTGCCGGTTCACACATTCATCATCGGTAATTGCTATGCTACTTACACAGTAGAATTGCTATATCATGATATTATTCTTAATTGTAAAGTACATCATTGTTCAGTACTATCATATGACTCGTTTGCATAATATACTTGATATGCTCACATTACTGTTCTACGTTTGCATATATCGTACTTTATGGTTATATGCATTGAGATGTTGTTTTCATGAGATCTCTGAATTTGAGAACCGTAGCTATATTTCAAAGGAAATTATAAATTTTTTTAAAAACGCGGTTTCTCGTGATGTGATTTCGAGGTGTCCACCATGAGTTTTCTAGGTTCTGAGCTTGTTTTCGAGACCCGATTCGAGGAGGTGGATGAACCGTCTGCGGGTACTTGGTGGACCCGGTATGGTATCCCGGGGCAAGAAAGGATTTTTTGGGGATGACAATGAGCCTGGCAGGGGGAGCACTACCTACCAGTGATAGTTTGGACCCGGCGGTTATCCGGAGGATACCCGCCGGAGTCGTGAGATAGATATGAGGGGCAATCAGAGGATGCGGCGCCTGAGATATGAGGATTTACGTGTCGGTGCTGGACACGAGTTTTCATGATGTTTCAAGTGTCGGTGTTGGACATTCAGGTTCTATGATGTTGATGTGTCGTTGATGGACACATGTTGATTGATTTTGTAAGTCGATGTCACGCACCCCGTGGGTTCGCAGGGAGGCGGAATTTGCAAAAAACGATTTTATATGCTTCACAACACCGACTCGAACTCCAGGATCGATACTAAATCTTTACTAGCTAAACTAAAACGTGGTTTAACAACACGGATGAAAGTTATACCTCCGTGCACTAGTCCTTCGGGTATTCTCGCTGTCCTCTTCCTCGTCATAAGCTCCTCGGATCGTTCGGATCGATGCATCCTCATCGGCCTTCTCGAGTTAAAGACGATCTACCCGAGAGTCTATAGATCGAGCTCCTACCTCAAATCCGAGTTAACTAGGGCACCTAGTTCGCTAAACTTGATGTCCTAGATGATGTAGAGGGTGAAGATGGATTAGTTTGTCTCTAAGTACCCTATGTTTCTCAACATACGAGACATGTAGGGTTAGAGGAAGAAGAAGGTGAGCTTGAGGAAGAGAGAGTGTTGTGTAAAGATTAGAATGAAGATGGCTCTTGAGTTGTGATTATCATCAAGCATACCAATAATGCAAAAAGCCAAATATCTATCATTCAAGCAATGAGTCACCTAGTGAGTCATGGCATGGGACACCAAGAGTCACATAAGAGCCATGCTTCATTTAATGAAAACATACACCTCATTTCTTCCACCTCATAAGCATTTAATCTAAATGGTTAATACAAATATGAGGTGTCTTCTTCTAGAAACAATCTTGAGTAAATTACAAGAATGCCCATCATCCGTATATACATACCCGTATCCGTATTCCGAAAAATACGAATACAAAGAGACGAAAAACAATCCATCAATATAATACTAGGATCCGGCTTAAACCAAAGCCCACCAGTATTATCTGTCCGAATCATCATCCATACACAAGTGCATGTATATGTTAGTTATATGTATGCCCTAGAGGCCATTACTGTAGATAGGATGTATATTGTAGTGGATGCTGGGACATATATAGGAAGGACTTTCTTGCTCGACATGATAGTATGCTATCGGGTTACTCTTTACCTTAACGTGTATACTGATTGTCTCTCTGTTACATGTTGGTAAAGCCCTTAGGATGTGTACTTGACTACCTGGACTATGATGCTGATCATACTAGTGGGAACATGGTAGTCTATAAGTACGTCCTTCAAGGTCCCTAGTCGTGGGTGTATCGAGACGGGGCATTGATATACCAGAGTAGACTAGCGTATACCTTCTCGACCCATACAGATGGGCGATGAATGATCCCATATCCATTGGTGTTTGACATCAGAGATGATATACGGGTGCTAAGTAGAGACTGGGTACACTGGACGGACTCGCAGAGAACTCCCAGATGGTATTATACCTCACGTCATATGGCAGTTCTTTGGTGACACTGGTACAGGTTAGTCTGTAGACCTGAGATCGTCATAGAGTCTTGTGTGATTCCTACTGTGCTTTGATTTCCACCTTACCACGTCCAAGAGGGCGTGCAAAACTATGGTTTTTGGGTACAGTCCCGAATCACATGGAGGCAATGAGCGATAGGAGGGGATTCGTCTCTCCCGGTATAGGGAGTTGATGTTGCACTGTGTTCGATTGGCTATAACCGGAAATCCCTGGCCAGGGTTGCTGAGATTTACTGGTATGTGTTACCAGTAATTTCTCGAACTGTTATAGACCTCATATTGACACGACTTATCGAGCTACTGGGGTCTGACGTTTACCACCCCTAGGCATGATATGCGACATATCAGACGAACAGACCGGACTGTACGGTAAGTGTTACTGGTTGGATTCACAGGAGTGTGAGCGGGCTTGCTCGTTGATCTTCTGATCGCTCAATACCCGGGTGGCCGTTACATTTAGCAGACCACTTGCGGCTTGTGGGTGTTTGATATGATCATCACCTGCTGCCGGCGTATTGACGAGTCTTTAAAGTCCTACACAGAGGTTTCCTGGCTCAAGCGAAACGAAATAGGAGCGCATATGAGATATGTGCGGGACCGAGAATAATACCAGTATGTGATACTGTATTCGATTCTCGTGATTTGTGACATTGATTGGTTATATGCGATATAGCCGGGTTATCGGATCAAGTGTTGATTCGATAAGTTGTTACTATTGATATTAGTCGGTTATATGAGATATGACCGGATCGTTAAATCAAGTATTGATTTAATGATTTAATGTATAATTATATATTTGATATATTAATTTACATTAACTAGTATTGGTTCACTTAAGATTAATTTCTCACTAGTTTGTGCACATTGTATATATGATATATTTTTGTGCACTTGTTTGTATCATGTTTGATGATACATACAAACTTGGGTGTGTGTTTACTTTAAACTATGATTTGGTTAATGGTTAAGGGTTTGATTTGTTTTATTTATTTTACTTATTCATTTTGGCAAAATATAACATGGTGGCTTTCTTTGTTTGATACTTGAAGCTTCTTGAAACATTGAAAAGTCTAGCCATTTTGTCTTTTGTCTTAACCTTAACCATTTAACTAAACCCTAGTTTATTCTCTACACTTAACCATGGTTGCAAAATGATAACCATCACTTGATTTTATTTTAATTGATATTCTTTTTCCTTCTTCTTCTTGTTGAAGAAGAAAGAAAACCCTTGCTAGAAATGATCAAGTGATGATTCCAAGTGAGAAATCAAAATCCAAAGTGAACCCACTTCCTATTTCTTCATCCTCTGCAACTTGCCATGTAGTATGGGGTGTTTTCTTCACAAGTTTCATGACTTGGTGAAGTTGGAGCTTGATCTTGAGTTGCCTCGACGTAGATCATCTTCGGCATTGAAGTCGACGACCTAGCCCGATCATTTCTCCGATGAAACCACCGTGAGAGTCCAGGATTCCGATGGTTGCAGCGGAGGGACATCATCATGGAGCTAAGGAAGTGGAGGACCGGATCTACAAAGGTTGTATTTCCATTCACTTATTAGTTAAGTTGTTAACTAGTTTCTTGTTTCGCCAATCCTCTAGTAACGATCTTCGCTTAGGGTTCTTTGGCACATGGAATTTTTTGAATTGGCCATGTTTGATCAGTTGTGGAACATCATGGGTGTGCCTAGGAACCCTACAGTGGTATCAGAGCCTAGCTAGAGCCTTAGGCGATGAGTAGACGAAGTTAGAAACTCGATTAAACCCGAAACCCTAATTCAAAACCACTCTCTGAAAATTTTCTGGAATTTTGGATTTTTGTAAATTAAAAATTGCCAAAAAATTCAGCAGGGAAATGTAAGAGTTACTGTGAAGCATGTGACGCTAACTCGACCAAAGCGCCGTGGAACCGCGGCCCCACCCTGGCTTGCGCGGCGGTTTTGCGGCCACATTGGTGAGTTAGGCCACGTGGTTTGCACAGTAATTCTTTTCTTGAAGTGATGTGTTTTTTAGGAATTTTTAAAACATACTCCACAGTTGAGTTTTCTGAGGTTGTTTTGGGGATTCGATTATTCGATCGGTTTATTTAATTTCGTCTATGTGTTTTTCCGGATAATTTTAAAATATGTTAAAAAGTTCGACCGGATATAAATACCCACTTTTTCTCCTGTCGGGAAATTTCCAAGTGTTGGATCTTTCCGTGGTTTAATAACGTTCTAGGTAGTGCAAGTAACACGATGGACCCTCTAGAAGACAACAAACCTTAACTCGATTATGTGACCGTCTTGAACTGCCCTTTGAACCTTCGGGTTTGGGGCAGTACGGCGTGCCACATGTGAGGCGTTGGCTTGACCCTTCTACGGCTGGACCGTTGGTACTGAGGCATGAACTGGATGTTTTTAAACTTGTTTCATGTGTTGAGCTGTTTTGGGAAAACTTGGGTGTTTGAATGTTCGATCGGAAAGTTTAACATTTTCTATTTATCTGGAATGGGATACAATATTTGGAATCCACAAGTAGTTATGAGATAACTGAATGAATGTTATAAACATAGCACTTTAGTCTCACTTGATTGGTTGCCACGGGATTTTGATGTGATCAAAAGTCCGTCGCAATCATGTTGATTACACGAATACTCGCCGATAAACTTAATAGACAGCTACACCCCATAGCCCCGACCAAGTGACTGTAGGAGAACCCCGTCGCCAAAAAGCATCCATTCGGGTGCTTGCGGCTGCGGTGTTCCGCCTTAGTGCACTTCGTCGATGGTATCGGGGGTGCGGCCGTCTACTGAAGTTTGCGATGAACATTCGTTCTGAATGTCGGGAATCCTGTTGAATTACCCGACTTGATATTGAAAAGTGTTTTCGATAATGAGACTAAAATGCGGGGTTTATAAATGTTAGGCATGTGATGTCTAAGGAATTCAGATGGTTAGGCATGCGATGTCTAAAGAGGTTGCAGATTCCAACTGTTGTAGTTTTACACTTTCTTTTCCGTGACCGTAAGTGTAATATGTGATATCGCCGGTTTCGTTGCTATATGTCAACGACAATTAGGATACACATGTTTACTTACGTTGATGACATGTGATGTTATGTGTTGCTGGATATGTTATATTGGATCGTCGTGTTTGAATAGCCGGGTTTTTTTTATGTGAGATGAGTGTTTTTCATTTTCATTCATGTAAAAACTTGTATGTAATATTCTTTCATTGGGGAACTTCCAGGTTGCGGAAGATTTCACCCATTGTATATTATTTACTTTTCCGCACTAGGATAGACCCAAGGAGGAGAGCACAAGTAACCGGGTTCTGTAGTCCAGTAGGAGACCATCTCGAGGAGTCGAGTCCGGGTCTCCTAACTCTAGAATTGGTAGGGTTGCTTGCCGCTCTCGTAGGGGTCTAGGGGTGTGGGGGTTTGGCTATTCATCGCGACCGTGGAATCCGTGTTTTATACTGGCTCGTATTAAAAACACGGACGTCCTAGTATATCCAATATTTCATATGTTTCTTCTGCTGCGATATCTGTGATGTGATCATTTGATATGCTGTGATGGATACTATATATAGTATATATGATATATTATGTAGACGTTACTTATGTTTTGCACTCGCGCTATCCCTGCCCCGCTCTGTCGTTAGTTACCTAACCTAACGGTGCATGAGGGGACATCGAGGCAAATGCGGATGGCATAAGTGTACGTCGTATTTATCTGTGATGTTTAGGTGATTTAAATGATGGAACTTCATTAATATGATTAATGAAAGAAAAAGAAACCTAAAGATGTTGTGGAATCAAATTTTCAAAAACAGGTAGCTACAGTTCTTGCTTTGCATCGCGGTGTTACTTGTAGAACATCCTGCACCTTATTCGATAAGAAAAGGACCGAGATCCCTTCACCGGGAGTGACTCCTTTAGCAATAACTGGCAGATGCTACAACCCTCGGTTTGTCTTTTGATTGATTCTCTAGTTCTTGCTTTGCACAGTGATGTATATGATATATCCTGCACCTCATTCGACGAGGAAAGGGCCGACGATCCCTTCACCGGGAGTGACCCGTTTAGCAAAACTAGAAAAGCCTAAAAAATACTCTATTTTAAAATCATTTGATTCTACAACGATATCAAGTTCATTACGCAATAGGTTTTCAGAAAAACCTGTCATAGCCCTCCGTCATTTCAGATAAGTCCTACTTAGTATTCGTGCTACGTTTGTTGACCTCAGTCAAGGCGTAGTGTACGGTAGCTAATTAGTATTTATCTGCTTATGCATATGATGCAGATTGGATTAGGGTAGTCGTGCGACCTTGTTGACCTCCGTCAAGGGTCGTGCGGGTGGGTTTGATTCAACCAAGAAATGACGGGTTGAACTTGACTAGCAGCCTATGGTTTGTTGACCTCCGTCAAGGTCATAGGGTGCTAGGGGCAAAATTATCGGGAATTTCAAGTGTTGAAATTTGCAATGAGATTGCATACCTTCTATGAGATAGTTGGATCCCGATACCCGCTGCGAGTAATTGTTACTCCTGGAAGAGTTTTACACATTACAATTAGCCGATCAAGTAGGTGTCTAGAAATGTATCAACGGGGTTACGCCTCTGGGAAAACGAGGTTTACATTAATTAGGTTCGTGCGAATGCATGGGGAACCTCACTCAAAGTACCGACACTGGCCTGGCTGAAAGATTGGCGAACTTGTAGCGTGTAATTAATCCCGGCTAGTCTTTCCTTTTAGGGTTTGAAGGAAGATTTGATAAAAACAGTGGGAGCCATCCTGATTAGATAAAATATATAACCAATCTGATCTTGCAAGAGCATACGCTGAGTGTTTTCTTCTCTCTCTCTCTCCTGGTAGCGACCATGTCACGCCTTAATCAAGATAATAAAACGGATGTATTGACCGAACCCGCTTGTTATACTGAGCTGGGGAACGTTGGTCCCGCTCCAACTTATAAATGTTATAAGACAGAGCAGGAAATAGGGGAATACCAGAATTCCTATGCCGCCCAAATGAAGAAAGTGCATATGATGCATCTCCTTCGGGTGTGTTCATTACAAAGAACTGTTTCTCAGTATCCTCTGTGTCCTGGGTATTTGATACCGGATCAGGATCCCAGATATGTAATCTGTTACATAGGGCTACAGAAAGGTAGAGAACTGAGAACGGGTGATAAGTTTCATGAAACAGAAAACGGTGCAAGTGTTGCAGCCAAGTCTGTTGGTCACTGTCACCCTGTATGATCAGTATATTGATTCTGAATGAATGTTATTAGATACCGAACCTGATATACAAAATCATATCAGTCTCTTTATTAGTAAAGAAATGATAAAATTTTGTATTGTTGGATAATGTTTTGAACATTTCCTATATCAAAAGATGATCGATTCAGGCACGTTATCTAAAAGCATTGATGTTCTAAATCAAACTACAGTTCTTAGTATACGGAACACACACAAGAGGAAGAGTTCAGAAATGAACGGATCCTTCTTGAGGTATTATAGACTAGGTCATATCAATGCGACCCGACTAGCTAAGTTGCACATAGATGCTTATTTAAATCAGTTTGAATTTACATCTTGTGAAAACTTGCCAGTCATGTCACAAAGATAAGATGACCATAGCTCTGTTTACTGGAAACAGAGAAAGAGTTAGTGAACTTTTGGGATTGATACATGTTGATGTATGTAAGGTCCCCTGTCTACACATGCCAAGATTGGTTCTTTGTACTTCATTGCATTCTCTGATGATCTCTCAAGATTCAGACATATGTTCCTGTTGAAACACAAGTCCGAACCTTTTGAGATATTCACAGAATATAAGTTAGAAGTAGAGAACGAAAATACGGGTATAAGTATTATGTCCTATGATGAGATCAGGGAGGAGAATACTTGTGCATGGAATTCCTGGACTATTCTAAAGGAGAATGAGATTCTCTCTCAGAATTACTCCTCCGAATACACCACAGCACAATGTTGTATCGGGGCGGAGCAATCACACCCTATATGATATGGTACGCTCTATGATGAGTACTACTGAGTTTCCTATTTCATTTTGGGAGTTATGCACTTATGAAGTTGCATACCTATTGAATAAGGTTCCGATCAAATCAGGTGCCCACCACTTCTTATGTGATATGGAAAGGGAAGAGCCCATATCTTAAGATAGTTAAGATTTGGGGTTGTCCGACCTATGTCTGAAAAGCAAAATCCGGACAAGCTCGAGGCAAGGTCTGTAATGTAGAACTGGAAAGGTTCCAGCTATACAATCTACAGCTGATGATTTGATAGAACCAAAGGATTCAATAGAATCTAACGAACCTCGGCCTCTCCGCCGATCTAGTAGGGTTCCTCAACCACCTGAGAGATACTTCTGTTTCTCTATGACAGTGGGAGCAAGGATTGCATCATGAGATGATGACCCAACTAGTTTCGAGCAGGCCATCAAGAGTAGGGACTCTGTAAGAATGGCTGGATGCTTAGCGATCTGAGATAGAATCCATATACACCAACAAAGTATGGACTTTGGTTACTATATCTGAAGGGTTAAATCCCCATCAGGAGAAAGTATATCTTGAGAAGATTACTTGGTGTAGATGGAAAAGTTGAGACTTTCAAAGCTAGACATGTTAAAGGTTTTCGTCATCAACCAGGCGTGGATAATGATGAAACCTTTTCAAGTAGCTATGCTTAAGTCCATCCAAATCCTACTTACCACGGCTACATACCATGACTACGATATCTGGCGGTTGGGTGTCATGACTGCTTTTCTAAAATGATGTTTTAGAAGAGTGCGTCTATAAGTACACAGTCAGAGGGCTTCGTAGACAGTGGGAGCAGCGGAAACGTGTGCAAGATGCTTTATGTGATAATGCAGGCATCGCGGAGTTGGAACATCTGTTTTGATGAGTTAATCAAAGAGTTTGACATCATCAAAATGGTAGATGAACCTTGTATATACAAAAAGGTAGTAGGGAGTATGGTGGTGATCCTCGTAGAGTACGTGGATGACATACTCTTGATAAGGAAGAAGTTTCCTATGCTACGCTCGGTCAATCTCTGCTTATCACAAGGATTCTCCATATAGGATCAAAGTGATACCTCCTAAATCCTGAGTTTTGGATCTATGAGATAGATCTAATTGGATGTTAGGATACTCACTAGTTGTAGTGAGATGGTATCAATTGATCCTGGGGAGAATTACTGGAAAGGTTCCAGGATGATAAATACGACTGAATGTCAGTCACAGGCATTGTCTTTACCCTCAGTAAAGGGACGGTATGTTGGAAGAGTTCCAAGCTAGATACCGTGGCATACTAGACGATAAAGGCTGGATACATCGCTACTTAAGATGCTACCAAAGAGGCAGTCTGGATATTTATATGTGTTCATGAGATGAACTTAGTTCCTCCCATTGTGTGACAATGGAATTATGGCTTATGCCAAGGAACGTCCATCCCATCAGTGATCCAGACATATTCTAAGGCAGTATCACCTGATCATGGAGATAGTTGATCTCGAGGGTGATCGAGGTTAGGAAAGTAGACTCAGAGGACAACACGGCAGATCCACCCACAAAGGCCTTTTCCCAGAGAGAGACTTTTATGGGATGGTTGAGTATGAGATACTACAACCACTGCTACAGATGGCCCTAGTGCAAGTGGGAGATTGTTAGTTATATGTATGCCCTAGAGGCCATTACTGTACATAGGATGTATATTGTAGTGGATGCTGGGACATATATAGGGAGGACTTTTTTGCTCGACATGATAGTATGCTATCTGGTTACTCTTTACCTTAACGTGTATACTGATTGTCTCTCTGTTACATGTTGGTAAAGCCCTTAGGATGTGTACTTGACTACCTGG
This sequence comes from Agapanthus africanus, assembly GCA_030015575.1. Lineage (NCBI taxonomy): Eukaryota > Viridiplantae > Streptophyta > Magnoliopsida > Asparagales > Amaryllidaceae > Agapanthus > Agapanthus africanus. The sequence goes on from CM057350.1 coordinate 252,336,532, forward strand.
ACTATGATGCGGATCATACTAGTGGGAACATGGTAGTCCATAAGTACATCCTTCAAGGTCCCTAGTCGTGGGTGTATCGAGACGGGGCATCGATATACCAGAGTAGACTAGCGTATACCTTCTTGACCCATACAGATGGGCGATGAATGATCCCATATCCATTGGTGTTTGACATCAGAGATGATATACGGGTGCTCAGTAGAGACTGGGTACACTGGACGGACTCCCCGAGAACTCCCAGATGGTATTATACCTCACGTCAGATGGCAGTTCTCTGGTGACACTGGTACAGGTTAGTCTGTAGACCCGAGATCATCATAGAGTCTTGTGTGATTCCCACTGTGCTTTGATTTCCACCTTACCACGTCCAAGAGGGCGTGCAAAACGGTGGTTTTTGGGTACACACCCGAATCACATGGAGGCAATGAGCGATAGGAGGGGATTCTTCTCTCCCGGTATAGGGAGTTGATGTTGTACTGTGTTCGACTGGCTATAACCGGAAATCCCTGGCCAGGGTTGCTGAGATTTACTGGTAAGTGTTACCAGTAATTTCTCGAACTGTTATAGACCTCATATCGACACGACTTATCGAGCTACTGGGGTCTGACGTTTACCACCCATAGGCAAGATATGCGACATATCAGAAGAACAGAACGGACTGTACGGAAAGTGTTACTGGTTGGATTCACAGGAGTGTGAGCGGGCTTGCTCGTTGATCTTCAGATTGCTCAATACCCGGGTGGCCGTTACGTTTAGCAGACCGCTTGCGGCTTATGGGTGTTTGATATGATCATCACCTGCTACCGGCGTATTGACGAGTCTTTAGAGTCCTACACAGAGGTTTCCTGGCTCAAGCGAAACGAAATAGGAGCGCATATGAGATATGTGCGGGACCGAGAATAATACCAGTATGTGATACTGTATTCGATTCTCGCGATTTGTGACATTGATCGGTTATATGCGATATAGCCGGGTTATCGGATCAAGTGTTGATTCGATAAGTTGTTACTATTGATATTAGTCGGTTATATGAGATATGAACGGATCGTTAAATCAAGTATTGATTTAATGATTTAATGTATAATTATATATTTGATATATTAATTTACATTAACTAGTATTGGTTCACTTAAGATTATTTTCTCACTAGTTTGTGCACATTGTATATATGATATATTTTTGTGCACTTGTTTGTATCATGTTTGATGATACATACAAACTTGGGTGTGTGTTTACTTTAAACTATGATTTGGTTAATGGTTAAGGGTTTGATTTGTTTTATTTATTTTACTTATTCATTTTGGCAAAATATAACATGGTGGCTTTCTTTGTTTGATACTTGAAGCTTCTTGAAGCTTTGAAAAGTCTAGCCATTTTGTCTTTTGCCTTAATCCTAACCATTTAACTAAACCCTAGTTTATTCTCTACACTTAACCATGGTTGCAAAATGATAACCATCACTTGATTTTATTTTAATTGATATTCTTTTTCCTTCTTCTTCTTCTTGAAGAAGAAAGAAAACCCTTGCTAGAAATGATCAAGTGATGATTCCAAGTGAGAAATCAAAATCCAAAGCGAACCCACTTCCTATTTCTTCATCCTCTACCACTTGCCATGTAGTATGGGGTGTTTTCTTCACAAGTTTCATGACTTGGTGAAGTTGGAGCTTGATCTTGAGTTGCCTCGACGTAGATCATTTTCGGCATTGAAGTCGACGACCTAGCCCGATCATTTCTCCGATGAAACCACCGCGAGAGTCCGGGATTCCGATGGTTGCAGCGGAGGGACATCATCATCGAGCTAAGGAAGTGGAGGACCGGATCTACAAAGGTTGTATTTCCATTCACTTATTAGTTAAGTTGTTAACTAGTTGCTTGTTTCGCCTATCCTCTAGTAACGATATTCGCTTAGGGTTCTTTGGCACATGGAATTTTTTAAATTGGCCATGTTTGATCAGTTGTGGAACATCATGGGTGTTCCTAGGAACCCTACAGTATATGTTCGAACCCTATTGTAAAACCATACGACCTCTACATCTTTTGCCCGATGCAGGGAAACCCTCTGTGTAGGACTCTAAAGACACTACGCTGGCAGTGGGTTTAACCACAAGCCGTCAACGGTACTAGCAACACGTAATGGATACTCAGGTATCTGTTGATAAGAAGGCCGATGAGCAAACTCATCCGAACTCCTATTGAGCCTATCTGTGACAATCTCCGTACAGTCCGGTCTGTTCGTCTAAGAGCATCGCATATCAGGCCTCGGGTGTGGTAGCCGTCAGACCCCTAATAGCGCAATAAGTCGTGCCAGAGAGTAGCCCAAAACACCCTGAGAAACTACCGGAGTACCTACCAGTAAATCTCTCTTTCCTTGGCCAAGGACTTTCTGTAATGGCTTTCCAAATCCAACGCGATATCAACCCCCAATACCGGGAGAGATGAATCCTATCTTACCGCCACTGCTTCTAAGAGATTTGGGACTGCACCCAACTACACCTGTTTGCACGACTCTTTTGAGCCATGGTAGGATAGTAATCTAAGAACAGTGGGAACACACTCGAGGCAAAGTAGCAGTATCAAATCGACGGACTAAGCTGTACTCATATCACCTGGGAACTGCTACCCGACGATCGGTATAATACCTACCAGCAGTCTCCTACGAGTCCTGTCCAGTGTACTCATAACCCAATGAGCACCTGCATACTATCTCCAGTACGATGTACTAATGGATGTGGGACAGACCATCTCCCATGCTGGGATGAGAAGCGTATACACTAGTCTACTCTGGAGTATCGATGCCCCTTATCGATAATCCTACGACTAGGGACCTGTATAAGGATGTGCTTATAGACTACTCAGCCCCCACTAGTATGACTGCCATCACAATGCTGGTGGTCAAGCAAAGATCCTAAGGGCTCTACCAATATGTATAAGCGATATGCAAAAACACATACACATATTGAGGTAGAAACAAACCAGGTAGCATACTACCATTTCGAGCAAGACCGTTACTATATCCGTGTATATCCCATGCTTCCATTAAGTAATATACAAACCAGTATGATACAATAATGGCCTCTAGAGCATATATCACTAACAATCTCCCACTTGCACTAGGGCCATGTATTGGCATATCGCAGATCTATCATCTCGAATGGCCACTCTAAGGGATGGCCTTTGTGAGTGGATATGCAGTGTTGTTCTCTGAATCTACTCTCCTCACTTCGATCTCCCGGCGATCATCGATCTCCCTGATCAGGTGGTACCATCCCAAGATATATCTGGATCTCTGATGGGCCCTGGGTTCCTTCTCTAAAGCAAAAGCGCCGTTGTTTTCGCAATACAGCGGTATTGGAACAACAATGGATAGAACCACCTGAAATTCAGTTAAGAACTTCCTCATCCAGACTGCTTCTTTTGCGGCGTCACAATCAGCAATATACACCGTTTCCATCATCGAGCCAGCAACGGTGTTCTATTTGGAGCTCGTCCAACAGACTGCCCTTCCATTGAGGGTAAAGAAATAACCCGATTTGGATTTGGAGTCATCTTTGTCACTTCTAGAAGCTGGAGTCAGCAAAGGCCTCGATCTGGAGGTTTTATCCGCCGTACACCAAGAACATCTCCTTAGTCCTTTTCAGGTACTTGAGAATGTTCTTATTAACTGCTATCCAGTGCTTCTCCCCTGGGTTTGATTGATACCGGCTTACCACGCCTAGTGTGTAAGAAACATCTGGTCTGGTACACAACATCACATACATTATAGAGCCTACCGCAGAAGCATAGGGTATAGATGTTATGCGAGCCCTTTCCAAATCAGTCTTGGGAGACATCTTTTTGGAGAGGGTGATTCCGTGACAAGACGGTAGACTAGCGTGCTTTGAATCTTCCATACTAAATCTTTTCAGTATGGTGTCGATGTACCTGGACTGCAAAAGTCCCAACATCCTCTTAGATCTATCACGATAGATCTGGATCCCCAGAATGTAAGAGGCATCACCCAGGTCTTTCATGGAGAACTTGTGTGACAAGAATCCTTTGACTGATTGTAGCATAGGAATGTCATTTCCTGTCAAGAGAATGTCATCCATGTATAAGACGAGGACTACCACAGTTCTCGCTTCAATCTTACTATAAATGTATGGTTCATCTGGATTTTTGATAAAGTCAAATTCTTTGACCGTCTTATCAAAACAGACATTCCAACTCCGTGATGTCTTCTTTAATCCATAAATGTATTTAAATATCTTGCATACTATCCCGCTGCTCCCACTCTGATTGAAAACCTCTGGCTGATCCATATAGACCCACTCTTCCAAATGTCCATTTAGAAAAGCGGTCTTTACGTCCATCTGCCAAATCTTATAATCGTGGAAGGCAGAAAAAGCAAGAAGGATCCGAATGGATTTGAGCATAGCCACTCGAGAAAAGGTTTCATCAAAGTCCAAACCAGGTCTTTGACGAAAACCTTTTGCAACAAGTCTACCCTTATAGGTTTCAACCTGTCCATCTACACCAATCTTCTTTATGAATATCCATTTGCACCCTATGGGTTTTACCCCTTCTGGAGCAAATTCCAAAGTCCATACTTTGTTGGTGTACATAGACTCCATTTCGGTCCGTATTGCATCCAGCCATTTTACCGAGTCTCTGCTCTAAATGGCTTGCTGGAAGCTAGTGGGCTCATCATTATTAATGATGCAATCCTCTCTATCCTCTTCTATGAGAAAACCTTAGTATCTCTCGGGTGGATGAGACAACCTACTAGTTCTGCGGAGCGGCGCTGTCACGACCCGAAAGAGTACGTGACTGGCCCATGAACCATATGAAGTCTATAGGACCCCATCTGATCCAAGTAAGCCAAAAGCCCAGAAATCTAAAACCATTTAAAGAGTAAATATTGAAAACTGGTTTTAAAAAGTAAAGAAATCATGTTTCGAAAATCAAAGTTTTTAAATAACTAAGCCGAATATGCATTTTTAAAATGGGTAACCTTTCCTGAAAATTTCGGCAGAGTTTCCTTTGTAAAAACTGGCCCCGAACGGGATACAACAAGAATAATATATATGAAATGATAAAAGGCATCCCTAAGCGGGAGCTAGCTCTTCGTCAATCGACGGTCACAACCACGCAAGCAATAATAATATACAACGCCAAAGGGCGAGGATCAAAACCCAAAAAGAACTCAAAACAGCCAGAAAACCGTAATACTACAAGCGCGACTCTAAGGTCGAAATAATACAACACTGTTTTCTAAGTCTGAAACAATATACCAGTTTTGGTTGATGAAATTTCTAGATACAATGAATAATACATGAACAATGGCGGTTCTGATACAAGAGAACCCACCTACCCAAGCAAATCACCCATAAGGAAGCAGTGTGCCAGAAATGCCGCTATGGAATCTGTACGGCAAAACCTGTAAGAACTGTGGCACAACGGGGGTGAGTTGCCAACTCGTGAATAGACAATATCTACAAGCAGAGATCGAATGTATGACCCATCCTAGGTCAATACGATCAGATTTAAATAAACTTCAATATGAATAAGTCTGAAGCATGTTAAACTGGCAATGTAATCTCTAAACATGAGTGTAGTGCCAAGTGCTCGTGCTAGAGCCTCAGGTAACAGCATATCATAAATGTGAGGTATAATCAATGAAATAAATCTGCATGTACGTGGATCCCGTCCACTCGTCACCAAATGACAAATAATCATCATGCATGTAAATATCATCAGTATATGCATGGAAATATGAGGATATAAACCACCTGTGTCCCTCGCGACACGTCAAAATCATGGAACCGGAGTGTCCAGCATCGACACTCGAAAACAACATGAAAACTGTGCCCAGCATCGGCACGTAAATCCTCATATAACGGGCTCCGTCAGTCCGGACCAGCCCACGGGCTCCATCGCGTAATCGGCCCTCGGCCCCGGCAGTACGCCCATATCCATCTATCGACTCTGGTCGGTATCCTTCGGATGACCGCCAGGTCCAACCAATCACCGGTAGGTAGTAGTCCCTCTGCCAGGCTCACCGTCTACTACACAGCGAAATCGTTCTCGCCCGGGGTACCATACCGGGTCCACCATGCACCTGCAATCGGCATCATCCGCCTCCTCGAATCGGGTTTCACATGTCGCTCTCAGGACCGAGAAAACACATGATGGACGCACTGAAATATCATATCAAGGGTAACCGGGTTTTTAAAACAATTACATATTCTCTTTTGAAATACCCGCGGTTCCCAAATCCAGAAATATCATGGAAACAACATATCTCAATGCGTATAATCAAACATGATGTATGCGACATGTAACAAAACGTAAGCATAACAGTAAGTCATGCAACATGGAATAGTAATGTGCACATGTTGAGGGAAACCTCTCTTTTTAAAAGGAATCAGTTTTAAAGAATATCTTGCGGTCCTCAAATCTCTAATCAAGTCAGAATCATCTATGTATGTGTACAGGTATAAGTGTACAATATGCCATGCAAGGATCATATCAGGAATGCAACAGTACTACTGTGTAGTGGCATGGCAATTATCGATGATGATGTGTGTGAGCCGGCAAATAGTGTACGTGGAACATACGCATCATCGATAATGGTGCTGGTGTCCTAACAGCATGACTGAAATATATCATCAATACAAGCGATGCAATGCAAATAGCATGAATATGCGGAATCGAATAATCAACGCAACTCTATCTCAATAAATATATCATGCTGCCTTGCCTTTTGAAATAAGACGAATCAGGGTTTTTGGCAAAATAAGGGCTACGGTGATTTAAGAAATGATGTGTCGTTTGAAGATATCCGTAGAAACCCTTTTGCCTATCTTTAAAATATCCCCGATTCGTTAGTTTTGAAATAGGTATGACTCGGGTCTAGTCTAACGCCTACTATGCAAACTACGAACCCAACAATCAAGTCAATCGGGAGGGGTATGAAAACCACCTAAATCTAAGTCAATATCACATTATCTCATCACATAACAGGTATCACTACCATCATATCACATCTCCAATACGAACTCTATCATGTCGCCAAATCTCACGGCCTCAATCGAATCTCATCGACTCATCTCAATCCCACGTATCATCCTCAAATCTCGTATATGAACACATAGTCCCATACCCAAGTGTAGATATACACACCTCTATATGCGCACAGATAAATGAAAGAATGTATGCAAGTATATGTGAACGTGTATGTGTGGGTGCAACCACTACTCTAGGGTTTCGCACTATACTAAACCAATACATCCTTATCATCAATAATACCATTATTACCATCAATAATCCTAAACAAGACATAATAAATATATGTGTGTATACGTATTCGTATACATCATCACGGACTGCTGGGGTGCTATACTCCATCCACCCGACTTCTCCCCGTAGATATAAATCTACTCACCTTGCTTTTCGTGTGCCGATGCCGATGTCGCTATCTTCATCTTCTTCGCCTCAACATCACGTAGGGTACCTACAAGTATATCACAACGCTAAAGCACATGAAAATCACATCGGAAACCAAAATAGCACACGCTACTCGCATAGGTAAAAACCTATAGTCTCGCATGTAAACACGATCAATATCCACTTGTCGTTGACGTCCAAACGCCACCTGACAGGAATGAATCACCAAATACCAAAATCCATGCTAAAACAAGTCATAAATCATACGCCAACTCAAGAAAATCAACCCAGATTTTACCCTAACTGGAATCAATCAAAACTAGATATACCCAGGGTCAAGTCTACAGGGTAAAAGGCTACAGAACCAAAACGAGCACCAGAACCCCTACTCTGGCCGCAAATTGCGACCAGGGTGATTAAATCTGCGACCAAGGAAATGAATTGGGGGCTAGAGTTTGGTGTGGTGGTTCCATGGTGCCTGCACATCTCACTGTCAACTCAGTTTTATTTTTGGGGTCTCGGGGTGATAGCAGATTCTTAAATACGATCACAGATTCACAGTTGTTCTCCGACATCGTCTCATAAATCCGTATTCTGGTTTCAAGTTTAGGTTTGGGTCCAAATTAGCATCACACAAGGGGTTTTAAGGTCACCACAAGCCTCAATTTCACTTTGATTTCAGGTCTAACCCTAAACCCTAACTTGAATTCTCCAAAGTCCACAAAACGACACAATATCGATAGGAAACTAGAATTGATGCACAAAGAAATTAAAATACTACATAAGGGTGCAGAAATTACGTCCTTTGGCAACTCAAGAAAATTCTTGAGTTGCTCAAAGTCCTCTAAATCCAATCTTGCTAGGTTCAAAGTGTAGCTAGTGAGCTTGGGAGCAAGTTTTGTGAAGTAGGAATGGGGTTTTGGTGAGGGAAATGAGAGGGATCTATGAAGTGAAGGGGAGGGAAATGAGAGGGAGCAGGAGCAGGAGCAGCAGCAGCTCCATGAGAGGGGAGAGAGAAATGGGTGTGAGGAAATGATGGGTATGGTTGAAAAAGTAGGAGTTGACCTAGTCTCTCTCTCTCTCATCATCATCATACTTTTTTTTCTCTTTTCTTTTCTTTTCCTTCTCACTCCAATAGTGAACCCAAAAGAACAACCATGGCCATAGAAATGTAACACAAGTGTAACAAGTGTGGAAAATGATATGTGCATATTTTTGCACAAAAATGCCAAAAATCCGATTTGCGATTTTTAATCGCGATTAGCACTATATTAGCATATAACTAATCTTAAAAACTTTTAAATGGCATAATTCCATAAAATACCCTATTTTATAATTTTCCATAATTTTCCCCCATTTATTTGTATTTAATTATACCGGAATATTAAAATATTCATTAAAATAATATTAAATTATAAAATTTCCCAAAAATCATATTTTATTATTTCGAAAACGTTACAATCTACCCCCCTTAAAGAAATTCGGTCCCCGAATTTAAATTTAAACCCCCAAATACTAAAATATTTCAATACAAATTTCAAGCCATCGGGGCTCCGAAATCAGCAATACATAAAACGTATCATAGCGCAATGCATGCGCATGAGTACTGAGAAGATAACTCAAAAGCAATACTCCGTCAAGCATCCCGCAATCATCGGAGTCATGGTAAAGACACAAATATCAAATCCAATACAAAACCAATATGATGTAGATCAGAACTATACATGTAGACATCCAGTCTATACATGTGAATAGCTGATGTAAATGCATGCCAAATCTTTTTAAGTCGCTGTGCGATGCGCGTAACACTGCACAGTGGCGGACGTTTTTCATAAGAAAATAACTACATACGTATATATATATATCCTTTGTTTAATAGGTACATTCCGCCGTTTTGAAAACAATTTAGAAGGGTTTCCTTGTTTTTAAACGTTTCGTGTCATATCGGACACGTAGGTATATATATATCGAGACCATAGCTCGCTCTTCGGAAATCCCTTCGAACTATCAATGCATGCAAAATATATCCAGGTACTGTCCTCTGACTAGTCCTGTTCAGTATGAAAACAAATATCCAATATCATAAAAATTTACTGCTCTAAAAGGAATAAATCCCAAAAATGCACATAACACCACCCTGTGCGTCTGGTGCGCACGGAAATCAAAATCCATATATGTGCCATACAGGTGCACAAAACAACATCTAGGTGCAACGGGTGTGCACGAAGTATCTGTCATAGGCAACGTGTGTGCCTGACAGCCAAAACAGGTGCATCTGACATGCACGAAGAATCTCGATTTAGTGCATCTGGTGTGCCCCAAAATCGTATCTCAAAACATGCGCCCAACATGCGCGAAAATCCAAATCGGTGCACCCATCGTGCATGAATGAAAGTTTAAACCCTGGGCACTCAACATGCACGGAATCACGAAATCCAATAGCAAACGCCGAACATGCGTAAGTCCAGTCGAAAGCACGGAGTGCAAGAATCAAAAATATCAGGGTCAAGTCGACGATATATAATGCGGCTCAGTCAAGATCAAGTGTACCGCGATGGAATATCTCACAACCGTGTGCATCAGCGTGCACAAATCAAATCAAAACACTAAAAGTGCATGAAATCACCATCAATACCTCCAGAATAATAACTATGCGCAAGGTATAAATACCCAGTAGGTGCAACCATGGTGCACAAAATCAAATATCATGGAACTCAGTCATCAAGACTAAATCATGCAAATAGATCGCCCAAAATACCGAAATCCAAAGCGACGGATACGTGATAGTCAAATCACAAAATCACAAATCATAAATCATAAATACTGTCGTCGGTATATCCTCCTTCGAGTCGAGAAGGTGCCGGTACATCCAATGCTAGCGGCGCAAGATATCTACTTGTTTCATACTCGCGGCTGGCGTCCTCTGCCTCTGGTTCCTTATCTTCCCTGTGCATTACCAATCTCGCAACCCATCGGCTCATCGGCCCGGTCAGGTGTGCTGACAGGAACGATTCCTTTCTGGCACTTTCTTGGTCATCTCTCGGTCAATCCTCACGACCGCTCGTAAAGCAGCACATCTCTGGTGCCGACCTCGGGTCCTCTGAATGCACATCACGCATCTGCTCCTGGTGCAAATCTTATTGCAGCAGTGTACTGGAAGGAATTCCTGCTCAAGGTCTCTCCTGATCTTTCCTAAGCCAAACTGTACGGAGGCTGGTACTCTAGCATAATCTTTCCTCGCTCTCTGGACATCTGCGTCCTTAGTACAACATCTCCTCGGAAGCTGGTCGCATCCCTGCGCCTCTGTATGCATATCCGACCTTTAATCTTAATGGGGTGTGGTAACAGCTCGTCTGCACCTCGCACGAACTTCTTGTCCCGCTTGTCTGTATCATCGACCATTTCGACATCGCGTCTCTATCTGCGCACTGCAATGTCCTCGGCTACGGTCCATCCGAGTCTCTAACACGGACTCGAAATCACGAACTCGGTATCTTCGTCACTCAGTAGGAGATATCTAGCCGAACACGTCCTCAGCGTGCGTATCACATCTCTAATGTCAGCGGGGTGGAACGTCATCTCGTCGAAATCTCGTGCGAACTCTTTTACTTCCTCTGCTTCAATATCGACTGATTTGGACTCATCTCATCGTGGCTAAACAGACTGCGCTCCAACGGCTATGCTCGTATCTGGAGTCTCCCAAGCAGTGTCCCATCACATGATATCCGAATGATGTCGAATCGTCCGATCGACTCGTCAGAACCTCATAATCCCCCAAGAGCTCAACATCTCGGGTACAGTTTAATAGTATGGAGTACATACCACAGCATCGGAGGTCCAGCCGTAGAAGGGCAAACCCAAGCCTCACTAATGGCGCCGCGGAACTGCCGCAAACCCTAAGGTTCAAAGGCTTTCACACGGTCATTATGTCGAGTTAGGGTTTCATTCTTCTAGAGGGTCCATAGAATCGCTTGCATGTCTTTTCGAATACTTTAAACTTGGAAAATGGGTTCCTTACATTCGATCGTCTCAATCGACTCTCAACGAATCCGCGTGAAGTCGCCTCTAGCTGGAATCAATCTATCTGATGACCTTGCATCGGGGTAAACGAACGAACCATATGTCCTAGTCATTAATCCTCGGTGACTAGCGACTCACTATCATATCTCTAAGAATATTCTCATGCTGCAGTAGCTCCAATCATCTGGGCGATATCTGATCACTCGCAGCAACAACTGGATCATCCGTCCGTACGCTGAACAACGCCTCAATCGTCCTGGATAAGCAATATATCAATGGTCATCACATCCTGGCTGGCCTCTATCAGTGGCCCAATCCTCTGGTGCCGATCAGCACAACCAGGAAATCTCGTAAAAGCGATCAATCCAACGCTCATGGCGCGAAAACACAATAAGACGACGCCTCAATAAGAAATCGTACGTCTCTGGAATCACGCCCTGGTCAGTCCTCATCCACGACGAGCTCATGCTGACGCAACTCGAGCCGTAGCTCACTCAGCCCGTGCAATCGCGGCGGAAAAACCATAACCAGTATCGATGAGAATAGATCATAGGAAGGAATATAATACGGTGCAAGGAAATGTACATCCTAAGGTTTCTTAAGCGGAGTGGCGTGTCGTAAGTATGCCGCAGAACATACGTACGGTACGTCCCTCTACTCAAGCTACCTACTCCATCAACCAAGGGTCATCCTATGCGACGAAAGTTCGGGTATAATACCCCCTCGACTAAGTCTAAGTTCCGTAAGGTCAAGCCTAAGTTCCGTATATATATAAACGCCCTAGGCTCCACATAGTCAAACTTAGACTCGAACCAAGGTCAACCCAGCGCTCTGATACCAATTTTGTCATGACCCGAAAGAGCATGTGACTGGCCCTTGAACCATATGAAGTCTATAGGACCCCATCTGATCCAAGTAAGCCAAAAACCCAGAAATCTAAAACCATTTAAAGAGTAAATAAGGAAAACTGGTTTTAAGAGGTAAAGAAATCATGTTTCGAAAATCAAAGTTTTTAAATAACTAAGCCGAATATGCATTTTTAAAATGGGTAACCTTTCCTGAAAATTTCGGCAGAGTTTCCTTTGTAAAAACTGGCCCCGAACGGGGTACAACAAGAATAATATATATGAAATGATAAAAGGAATCCCCAAGCGGGAGCAAGCTCTTCGTTAATCGACGGTCACAACCACTCAAGCAATAATAATATACAACGCCAAAGGGCGAGAATCAAAACCCAAAAAGAACTCAAAATAGCCAGAAAACTGTAATACTACAAGCGCGACTCTAAGGTCGAAATAATACAACACTGTTTTCTAATTCTGAAAAAATATACCAGTTTTGGTTGATGGAATTTCTAGATACAATGAATAATACATGAACAATGGCGGTTCTGATACAAGAGAACCCACCTACCCAGGCAAGTCACCCATAAGGAAGCAGTGTGCCAGAAATGCTGCTATGGAATCTGTACGGAAAAACATGCAAAAACTGTGGCACAACGGGGGTGAGTTGCCAACTCGTGAATAGACAATATCTACAAGCAGAGATCGAATGTATGACCCATCCTAGGTCAATACAATCAGATTTAAATAAACCTCAATATGAATAAGTCTGAAGCATGTTAAACTGGCAATGTAATCTTTAAACATGAGTGTAGTGCCAAGTGCTCGTGCTAGAGCCTCAGGTAACAGCATATCATAAATGTGAGGTATAATCAATGAAATCAATCAGCATGTACGTGGATTCCGTCCACTCGTTACCAAATGACAAATAACCGTCATGCATGTAAGTATCATCAGCATATGCATGGAAATATGAGGATATAAACCACCTGTGTCCCTCGCGACACGTCAAAATCATGGAACCGGAGTGTCCAGCATCGACACTCGAAAACATCATGAAAACTGTGCCCAGAATCGGCACGTAAATCCTCATATAACGGGCTCCGTCAGTCCGGGCCAGCCCATGGGCTCCATCTGCGGAATCGGCCCTCGGCCCCAGCAGTATGCCCATATCCATCTATCGACTCTGGTCGGTATCCTCCGGATGACCGCCAGGTCCAACCAATCACCGGTAGGTAGTAGTCCCTCTGCTAGGCTCACCGTCTACTACACAGCGAAACCGTTCTCGCCCCGGTGTACCATACCGGGTCCACCATGTACCCACAATCGGTATCATCCGCCTCCTCGAATCGGGTTTCACATGCCGCTCTCAGCACCGAGAAAACACATGGTGGACGTACTGAAATATCATATCAAGGGTAACCGGGTTTTTAAAACAATTACATATTCTCTTTTGAAATACCCGCGGTTCCCAAATCCAGAAATATCATGGAAGCAACATATCTCAATGCGTATAATCAAACATGATGTATGAGACATGTAAAGAAAGGTAAGCATATCAGTAAGTCATGCAACATGGAATAGTAATGTGCACATGTCGAGGGAAACCGCTCTTTTTAAAAGGAATCAGTTTTAAAGAATATCTTGCGGTCCTCAAATCTCCAATCAAGTCAGAATCATCTATGTATGTGTACAGGTATAAGTGTACAATATGTCATGCAAGGATCATATCAGGAATGCAACAGTACTACTGTGTAGTGGCATGGCAATTATCGATGATGATGTGTGTGAGCCGGCAAATAGTGTACGTGGAACATACGCATCATCGATAATGGTGCTGGTGTCCTAACAGCATGACTGAAATATATCATCAATACAAGCGATGCAATGCAAATAGTATGAATATGCGGAATCGAATAATCAACGCAACAGTACAGACTCTATCTCAATAAATATATCATGCAGCCTTGCCTTTTGAAATAAGACGAATCAGGGATTTTGGTAAAATAAGGGCTACGGTGTTTTAAGAAATGATGTGTCGTTTGAAGATATCCGTAAAAACCCTTTTGCCTATCTTTAAAATATCCCCGATTCATTAGTTTTGAAATAGGTATGACTCGGGTCTAGTCTAAGGCCTACTATGCGAACTACGAACCCAACAATCAAGTCAATCGGGAGGGGTATGAAAAGCACCTAAATCTAAGTCAATATCATATTATCTCATCACATAATAGGTATCACTACCATCATATCACATCTCCAATACGAACTCTGTCATGTCGCCAAATCTTACGGCCTCAATCGAATCACATCGACTCATCTCAATCCCACGTATCATCCTCAAATCTCGTATATGAACACATAGTCCCATAACCAAGTGTAGATATACACACCTCTATATGCGCACAGATAAATGAAAGAATGTATGCAAGTATATGTGTACGTGTATGTGTGGGTGCAACCACTACTCTAGGGTTCCGCACTATACTAAACCAATACATCCTTATCATCAATAATACCATTATTACCATCAATAATCCTAAATAAGACATAATAAATATATGTGTGTATACGTATTCGTATACATCACCACGGACTGCGGGGGTGCTATACGCCATCCACCCGACTTCTCCCAGTAGATATAAATCTACTCACCTTGCTTCTCGTGTGCCGATGCCGATGTCGCTATCTTCATCTTCTTCGCCTCAACATCACGTAGGGTACCTACAATTATATCACAACGCTAGAGCACATGAAAATCATATCGAAAACCAAAATAGCACACGCTACTCGCATAGGTAAAAACCTATCGTCTCGCATGTAAACACGATCAATATCCACTTGTCGTTGACGTCCAAACGCCACCCGACAGGAATGAATCACCAAATACCAAAATCCATGCTAAAACAAGTCGTAAATCATACGCCAACTCAAGAAAATCAACCCAGATTTTACCCTAACTGGAATCAATCAAAACTAGATATACCCAGGGTCAAGTTTACAGGGTAAAAGGCTACAGAACCAAAACGAGCACTAGAACCCCTGCTCTGGCCGCAAATTGCGGCCAGGGGGATTAAATCTGTGGCCAAGGAAATGAATTGGGGGCTAGGGTTTGGTGTGGTGGTTCCATGGTGCCTGCACATCTCACTGTCAACTCAGTTTTATTTTTGGGGTCTCGGGGTGATAGCAGATTCTTAAATACGATCACAGATTCACAGTTTTTCTCCGACATCGTCTAATAAATCCGTATTCTGGTTTCAAGTTCAGGTTTGGGTCCAAAATAGCATCACACAAGGGGTTCTAAGGTCACCACAAGCTTCAATTTCACTTTGATTTCAGGTCTAACCCTAAACCCTAACTTGAATTCTCCAAAGTCCACAAAACGATACAATATCGATATGAAACTAGAATTGATGCACAAAGAAATTGAAATACTATATAAAGGTGCAGAAATTACCTCCTTTGGCAGCTCAAGAAAATTCTTGAGTTGCTCAAAGTCCTCCAAATCCAATCTTGCTAGGTTCAAAGTGTAGCTAGTGTGCTTGGGAGCAAATTTTGTGAAGTGGGAATGGGGTTTTAGTGAGGGAAATGAGAGGGATATATGAAGTGAAGGGGAGGGAAATGAGAGGGAGCAGGAGCAGCAGCAGCAGCAGCTCCATGAGAGGGGAGACAGAAATGGGTGTGAGGAAATGATCGGTATGGTTCAAAAAGTGGGAGTTGACCTGTCTCTCTCTCTCTCATCATCATCATACTTTTTTTTTCTCTTTTCTTTTCTTTTCCTTCTCACTCCAATAGTGAACCCAAAAGAACAACTATGGCCATAGAAATGTAACACAAGTGTAACAAGTGTGGAAAATGATATGTGCACATTTTTGCACAAAAATGCCAAAAATCCGATTTGCGATTTTTAATCGCAATTAGCACTATATTAGCATATAACTAATCTTAAAAACTTTAAAATGGCATAATTCTATAAAATACCCTATTTTAGAATTTTCCATAATTTTTCCCCATTTATTTGTATTTTATTGTACCAGAATATTAAAATATTCATTAAAATAATTTTAAATTATAAAATTTCCCAAAAATCATATTTTATTATTTTGAAAAATTTACAGGCGCGGGGATGTCCTGTTCTTTTGAAACCTCTGGTTCTACCATGCTTTCAGTAATAGTTTGTGGTTTTGGAATTTCTTCCAGTTCTATTGCGCTCCCACTAGTTTCGTTTTCTAAAAATTGATTTTCCAAAAAGTAGGCATGACGAGAAATAAATAACTTTTGTTCCTCTGCGTAATAGAAAAGATACCTCCTGGATTTCTTTGGGTATCCCACAAACTTACATAGTACTGAGCGAGCCTCGAGCTTGTCCGCATGCTGCTTTTTAATAAAAGCTGGACATCCACATATTTTCAGATATTGAAGATAGGGTTTCTTCCCACTCTGCATCTGATATGGTGTGGTAGGCACAATCTTGGTAGGAACCTTGTTTAAAAGATATGCAGCTGATTCTAGTGCATAGCCCCATAAGGATCGCGGTAACTCAGCATTACTCATCATGGAACGTACCATATCTAATAGGGTTCTGTTCCGCCTTTCCGATACACCGTTGTGTTGTGGTGTGTATGGAGGAGTAAGCTGAGAGAGAATTCCATTCTCTTTTAGGTAATCCAGGAATTCGGCGCTTAAGTATTCACCACCTCGATAAGATCTTAGTGTCTTGTTACTTTTGCCGTGTTTTTTCCACTTTATTGTTATATTCTCGGAATTTCTCAAATACCTCGGATTTATGTTTCAACAAGAAGAAATGTCCATACCCAGAAAAATCATCCGTAAAAGTAATGAAATAGGAATAACCACTTCGTGCATGTATAGACATTGGACCAAACACGTCGCTGTGTATGAGTCCCAAGAGCTCGCTCGCTCTTACTCCGTGTCCAGTGAACGGAGTCTTTGTCATCTTTCTGATGAGTCATGATTGACAAGTTGCACAAGACTGATATTCGAACGGATCCAAATATCCTTCTCTATGTAACTTCTTCTGAATTATCCGTCGCTACGCTGTTCCCAAGGACTAGCAGAATCGAAATAGCGAAATTCAGGATTGCTACCTTACTGTCCTTCACTCCTCAACCTTATTCCATTGATGTGACCCAGTCTACAATGCCATAAGAAAGTCATATTTAATTCTGGAGACTTTCTTTTAAGTGTGTTCTGGATGTTGAAAACCTGAGCCTGATTTAATACGTATATACCGTTATCTAGTGTACCTAACCTAATCAAACATTGATTAAGGTGGATGTGGACCACATCGCTTACAAATGTAAAATCATATCCATCTTTAGAAAGTAAGGATACAGATATGATATTACAAGATAGACCAGGTATACATAAATAGTTACGTAAAATCAATATTTGCCCATTTGTCAATCCTAGGTGATATTCCCCTACGGATACAGCGTCCACGCTCATTCCGTTAGCAACCCTGAGAGTTATATCACCTGCCCTGATAACTCTACGGTTTCTCAAAACATATAAAGAATTACAGAAATGAGATCCTGATCCGGTATCTATTACCCAGGAAGTAGAGTTAATTGACATACAGTTTTTAATCATAAACACACCGAAGCCGAAGCCACAACGTGCTTCAGATCCTGGATTCTGACTTTTCAAGCCCTGCATTCCTTCTACCAATGACCTTTCCCGTGACAACAGAAACAATCCTCTTTCCCTGCTGTTAGCCCCAAAAATTTTGCCATTCCCTTTCCCTCTACCTTACTGACACTGTCTTTCGGCTTGGTGGAGGCCTTCTTCTTCTCTCCCTTGGCATTCGTCTTGGATCTAGAAGAGGAAGATCCCCAATAAGCAGAGCGGGTGTCTCCTTGGTTTCCTTCAGGTTGTAAGTAGAAGTTAAGGACTGTAGAATCAAGTCAGTATCAAACTTGTTCTCAACGTGGTCTCCAGGTCTGTGAGCTCTTCAATATAGCTGATCATTTCAAGGACGTTGTCCTCTACAGATGACCCGACAGCCAACCTCGCTTGAAGCAATTCTTTCATGGTCTCATATCTTGCGATACAAGATTGCTCTCCATATAAATCTTTCCTATGGAGGAGGATGGAAGCTAAGTCCATCTTCTCGTGCTGCCTCTGGTTTTCACTATTCATTGAGGCCAACACGAGGCACTTGGCATTCGCACAGTCTTTTTCCCTTGTCTTACGGATATCAACATCAGCGACGGCGGAAACTGGACCTGGGACGGAGGGGGCTTTAGTAGTAAGGAGGTGGCCCAGCTTGTCATAAGTAATGGACATCTGGACAAACCATTGCCAATCAATATAGTCTGGTTTAGTCAATTAATTATCTAGCTGTAACCTAAGTCCGGTCACCTGGTCGCTGTAATTAGGAGAGAGAGGAGAAACACTCACATGATACTCTTGCAAGTTTAGATTGGTTTTTAGTTTATCTAAACAGGATGACTCTCACTGTTTCTCGAATCCTTCCTCAAACCATAAAAGAAGAATTAGTCAGGATTAATCTCACCCTACAATACTTGCTTAAACTTTCAGCCAGGCTAGTGTTGGTACTTTGAGGGAGGTTTTCCAACGCTTTCGCGAAGTTCCTTAATTACATAACCACTTTTCCCTGGATGCGTAGCTTTGCTAACACCGTTCTAGACACCTACTTGGTTTATAGCATTGATTGTTTTAGTGAAAAAATCTCCCGAGGAGTAGCGGATACTTACAGTAGGATCAGGATCCAAATATCACTATGTGATAATCCTGAAGGAATCCTACCAAAATTATCACACTCCAAATGGTATGCAACACTAGCAAGTTTCAGTTTCTTTAGAAACCGATGTGGATTTTTGCCTCATGCTCTTATGACCTTGATGAAGGCCAACATATCATAAGTCACATGTCAAGTTCTACCCGTCATTGTATAAGTCGATGTCGCACACCCCACATGTTCGCGGGAGGCAGAAATGGCAAAAAATGATTTTTACAGGCTTCGCAACACCGACTAGAACCAAGGATCGATCACAAACCCTAGCTAGCAAACAACTTGAGGTTTAACTACTCGGATACAAAGTTACTGTAAGTCGATGTACAACACCCCACGACTTGCGGGGAGGCGGAAAAATGAAAAACGATCTTGTTCTTTGCTTAAACATCGACTAACCGCACGAATCGAAGCTAAACGATAACTAACAAGAAACATAGAAGTTCTATACTAGTATGTTTAGGGATTATACCTAACGAATCGTGTCCTTCGTCTTTGTGAACTCCTCCTCCTCCTCGGCCTTCTCGAAGTAGTAGACGATCCACCCGAGAGCTTTACTCCAAGCTTAGCCTCTAAACTTGAAGCAACTAACCTTCTTTAAGTGCTAATCAAAGAAGCTAGGTGATATAGAGTGAGGGTTATGGTTTAATTAGTCTAACTAATCCTTGTACTCAACACATGAGAGGGGAGGATTAGGGTTTGAAGAGGGAGAGCTTGAGGAGAGAGAAGGTGAAGATAATAATGAAGTGAGAAGAATGAGTTATGATAATATATATCAAGCATTTCTTTTATCAAGAAAAGAAAAGAAATGAATTTAACAACCATGCTTGATAATATCTAGTGATGATTCACATCCATGAGTCATTAAGCATTTATGATGCATTAATGACATGGATGAATCATCCATATGACTCACTAATCACATTCATTGTATATGCCACCTAAACCTCCTTAGTCACCATCTTCTAGAAGCTTCTCGCGCAATTACGAGAACGCCCCTCCTTTCCGCAAAAATACGGAAAAATTTTAGACTGTATAAATCCAATAACCGGATACCAGTAACTGGCTTAAACCAAAGCCGACTGGTAAAAAAGTGTCCGAAAGTCGTACGTGCGTAAACACACGTATGCGTCCGAACCCTTGTCGTTAAACCATACGACCTCTATATCGTTTCGCCCGGAGTAGGGAAACTCTCTGTGTGGGACTCTAGAGACTCGACTACTACGCTGGCAGTGGGTTTAACCACAGACCGCAAGCGGCACTAGCTGTACGTAACGGTCCCCAGGTAGATGTCGATAAGAAGGCCGATGAAGAAACCCATCCGAACTCCTAATGAGTCTGATGTGACAATCTCCATACAGTCCGGTCCGTTCGTCTAAGACTATCGCATATCGGGCCTAGGGGGGCGGCAAGCGTCAGTCCCCTAATAGCGGTATAAGTCGTGTCGGAGCGAAGCCCATTACACCCTGAGAAACTACTGGAACCTACCAGCAAATCTCGCTTGCCCTGGCCAGGGACTTTGCGTAATGGCTCTCTGACACAGCGCGATATCAACTCCCAATACCGGGAAAGACGAATCCTGTCTAACCGCCACTGCCTCCAAGTGCTCGGGACTGCACCCAACTGCTACCTGTTTGCACGACTCCTTTGAGTCATGGTAGGGTAGCAATCTAAGAACAGTGGGACACACTCGAGGCGAAGTAGCAGTGTCAAGTCTGCGGACTATGCTGTACTCATGTCACATGGGAACTGTTCACTGACGACTGTTATAAAACCAACCAACGGTTTCCTGTGAGTCATGTCCGGTGTACCCGTAACCTAACGAGCACCTGCATACTATCTCCAGTACGACGTACTGACGGCTGTGGGACAGACCATCTCCCTAACTGGGATGAGAAGCGTACACACTAGTCTACTCCGGAGTATCGATGCTCTGTTTCGATAATCCAACGACCAGGGACCTGAATAAGGATGTGCTTGTAGACTACCCAGCCCCCACTAGTGTGACTGCCATCACAACGCTGGTAGTCAAGCAAGATCCTAAGAGCTCTATCAATTCGTATACTCACATATTAAGATAGAAAAACCAAGTAGCATACTACCATGTTTAGCAAGACTGTTATATACATGTGAATATCCCAAGCTTCCATTAAGTAATATACAAACTAGTATGATACAGTAATGGCCTTCTAGGGCATAAACACTAACAATCTCCCACTTGCACTAGGGCCATGTACTGGCATATCGAAGACCGATGATCTCGAGTAGCCTCTCGAACTGAATCTGAGGTAGGGCCTTCGTGAATGGATCAGCAATGTTCTCTTCAGAAGCAATTCTCCGAACCTCGATCTCCTGACGATCAATGATCTCCCTGATCAGGTGATACCGCCTTAAGATGTGTCTGGACTTCTGATGGGACCTTGGTTCCTTCGCTAAAGCTATAGCTCCGTTGTTGTCGCAATACAGAGGTATTGGATCAACTATGGTAGGAACCACCTGAAGTTCTGTTAGGAACTTCTTCATCCAGACTGCTTCTTTTGCGGCATCGCAAGCAGCTATATACTCCGCTTCCATCGTTGAGTCAGCAACGGTGTCCTGCTTGGAGCTCTTCCAGCACACCGCCCCTCCATTGAGGGTAAAGACATAACCCGACATGGACTTGGAATCGTCCTTATCACTCTGGAAGCCGGAATCAGCAAAGGCCTCCAACCTGAGGTCTTTTCCGCCGTAAACCAAGAACATCTCCTTAGTCCTTCTCAGGTACTTAAGAATGTTCTTTACTGCTATCCAGTGCTTCTCCCCTTGTCTGACTGATACCGGCTTACCACGCTCAGTGCGTAAGCTACATCTGGTCTGGTGCACAACATCTCATACATTATAGAGCCTACCGCAGAAGCGTAGGGTATAATAGACATGCGTTCCCTTTCCAAATCAGTCTTGGGAGACATCTCTTTGGAGAGGGTGATTCCGTGACAAGCCGGTAGATTACCGCGCTTAGAATCTTCCATACTGAATCTTTTCAGTACAGTGTCGATATACCTGGACTGCGAAAGTCTCAACATCCTCTTGGATCTATCACGATAGATCCGGATCCCCAGAATGTAAGAGGCATCACCTAGGTCTTTCATGGAGAACCTGTGTGACAAGAATCCTTTGACAGATTGTAGCATAGGAATGTCATTTCCTATCAATAGAATGTCATCCACGTACAAGACGAGGAATACGACACTTCTGGCTACAACTTTACTATATATGCACGGTTCATCTGGATTTTTGATAAAGTCATATTCTTTGACTGTCTCATCAAAACGGATGTTCCAACTCCGCGATGCCTGCTTTAGTCCATAAATGGACTTAAGCAGCTTGCATACTTTCCCGCTGCTCCCACTCTGATTGAAACCCTCTGGCTGATCCATATAGACGCACTCTTCTAAATTTCCATTCAGAAAAGCCGTCTTTACGTCCATCTGCCAGATTTCATAATCATGGAAGGCAGCAATAGCAAGAAGGACCCGAATGGATTTGAGCATAGCCACTGGAGAAAAAGTTTCGTCATAGTCCAAACCAGGTCTTTGACGAAAACCCTTTGCAACAAGTCTAGCCTTATAGGTTTCCACCTGTCTATCTACACCAATCTTTTTCTTGAAGATCCATTTGCATCCTATGGGTTTTACCCCATCTGGAGCAAAGTCCAAAGTCCATACTTTGTTGGTGTACATGGACTCCATTTCGGTCCGCATTGCATCTAGCCATCGTACCGAGTCGCCGCTCTGGATGGCCTGCTGGAAGTCAGTAGGTTCATCATCATCTATGATGCAATCCTCTCTATCCCCATCTATGAGAAAACCGTAGTATCTCTAAGGCGGATGAGACGGCCTACTACTCCTGCGGAGGGGTGCGGGAATGTCCTGTTCTTCTTGAACTCCCGGTTCTACCAAACTTTCAGTAGCAGTTTGTGGTTCTGGAATTTCTTCCAGTTCTATTTCGCTCCCACTTATTTCCTTTTCTAAAAACTGATGTTCCAGAAAATGGGCATTACGAGAAACAAAAACCTTTTGTTCCTCTGCGTAATAGAAATAATATCCCTTGGAGTTCTTTGGATATCCCACAAGCATACATTTTACTGATCGTGCCTCGAGCTTGTCCACATGCTGCTTTTTAACAAAAGCTGGACATCCCCAAATCTTCATATGCTGAAGATAGGGTTTCTTCCCAGTCCACATCTGATATGGAGTGGTAGGCACAGTCTTGGTAGGAGCCTTGTTCAAAAGATATGCCGCTGATTCTAGCGCATAACCCCAGAAAGATCGCGGTAACTCAGCATTACTCATCATGGATCGTACCATATCCAATAGGGTTCGATTCCGTCTCTCCGATACACCATTATGCTGTGGAGTGTATGGAGGAGTAAGCTGAGAGAGAATTCCTTTCTCTTTTAGGTAACCTAGGAACTCGGCACTCAAGTATTCGCCACCTCGATCAGATCTAAGTGTCTTGATACTTTTGCCGGTTTGGTTTTCTACTTCATTCTTATACTCTTGGAATTTCTCAAAAGCCTCGGATTTATGTTTCATCAGATAAATGAATCCGTATCTTGAGTAATCATCCGTGAAAGTAATGAAATAGGAAAAACCACCTCTTGCATGTGTAGACATCGGACCGCATACATCGCTGTGTATGAGTCCTAAGAGCTCGCTCGCTCTTACTCCATGTCCAGTAAATGGAGTCTTTGTCATCTTTCCTTTGAGAAAAGATTGACAAGTGTCATAAGTTTGATATTTGAACGAGTCCAAATATCCTTCTCTATGCAACTTAGTCAACCTTCTCTCATTGATGTGACCCAGTCTACAATGCCATAAGAAAGCTTTATTTAAATCTGGAGACTTTCTTTTTAGTGTGTTTTGGACGTTGAAAATTTGGAGTTGGTTTAAAACATATATACCGTTATTTAGTGTACCTGACCCAATCAAACCATGATTAAGGTGGATGTTAACAACATCTCTTACAAACGTGAAACATAACCTTTATTTGATAACAAGGAAACTGATATGATATTACACGTTAAGCTTGGTACAAAAAAACAGTTATGTAAAACCAAAATGTGTCCACTCGTCAATCCTAGGTGATAATCCCCGACGGACGCAGCTCCCACGCTAGCTCCGTTAGCAACCTTTAGGGTCATATCACCTTCCTTCAGCACTCTACGGTTTCTCAGTGCCTGCAATGAATTGCAAATATGAGATCCTGATCCGGTATCCAATACCCAGGAAGTAGAGTTGATCGACAGACAATTCTCAATTACAAACACACCTGAAGTCGAAGCCACAGCTTGCTTCGGTTCCTGGTTCTTGGCGTTCCACGCCTTGCAATCCTTCTTCCAGTGCCCTTTCCTGTGACAATGGAAGCACTCATCCTGGCCAACTACCGGTACCGCAAACTTTTTATTTCCCTTCCCTCCCACCTTACTAACACCTCCTCTAGGTTTGGTGGCGGCCTTCTTCTTCCTTCCTTTGGCCCTAGCCTTGGACCCGGAAGAAGATGCACCGCTAACAAACATAGCGGGTGTTTCCCTTGCTTTCGGCAAGGTGCCCTCTGCACTCCTTAACATGTTCAGGAGTTCCGGAAGTTCAACTTCTTTTCTTTGAAGGTTGAAGTTCAGGATAAACTGGGCGTAGGTGGGAGGAAGGGACTGGAGAATAAGGTCTGTATAGAGCTCATTGTCCAAAGTTGTCCCAAGGTCTGCGAGCTCTTCAATATAGCCGATCATCTTTAGGACATGTTCTCCTACCGATGACCCGACAGCCAACCTCGCTCGAAACAAGTTCTTAGAGGTCTCGTATCTTGCTATACGAGATTGCTCTCCATAAAGTTCCTTTGTATGGAGAAATATGCCATCTAGGTTCATATCCTCGTGCCTCCTCTGATGTTCATTGTTCATTGAGGCAAGCACGATGCACTTGGCTTTCGCGCAATCTAAATCCCAGGTTTTGCGGATTTCCTTATCCGCATTGCTGGATTTGGGACCAGGGACAGCAGGTGCCGTAGCGGTGAGGACGTACCCCAGTTTGTCATAGGTCAAAGCCATTTTGACATTCCGCAGCCAATCTTTATAGTTTGGCCCTGTCAGTATATTTTTCTCTAAAAGTAACTTAAGTCCAGTCATTTTCAGGGTCGCTGCAATTAGGAGAGAGAGAAGTAAACTCTTTAGCATGATGCTCTTGCAAGTTTAGAGTGGTTTTTAGTATATCTAAACTGGATGGCTCCCACTGTTTCTCGAATCCTTCCTCAAACCATAAAAGAAGAATTAGCCAGGACTATTCTCACTGTACAATACTTGCTTAACCGTTCAGCCAGGCTAGTGTCGATACTTCGAGGGAGGTTTTCCAACGCTTTCGCGAAGTTCCTTAATTAAATAACCTCTTTTCTCTGGGGGCGTAACCCCGCTGACACCTTTCTTGACACCTACTTGGTTTATAGCATTGATCGTTAAGTGACGAATCTCCTGATAAGTAGCATATACTCACAGTAGGATCGGGATCCAAATATCATCGTATGATAATGTTGAAGGAATCCTACCAACATTCATCAAACTCCAAATGGTATGCAACTCTTTGCAAATTTCAGTTTCTTTAAAAATTCCCGATATATATTTTTGCCCCATGCTCTTATGACCTTGGCTTTGGTCAAAATGTCATAAGTCACATGTCAAGTTCTACCCGTCATTATCTTGTCAATTTGAACCCATCCGTATATACCCCTGACTTTGGTCAAATGGTAATACGACTGTCCCAAACTAACTCATCTATCTTATGCAACAAATGAAAACCCAGCAGCTACCAAACACTATGCCTTGACTTTGGCCAAAATGCATAGCTTGAATACTACTGAATACCCAAATGAAATGACGGAGGGCTACGAATGGTTTTGGCGAAACCGTGAACGTAGTGAACTTGATATAACCGAAGGAACCTGATAGCTTTTTAAAAGGAGTGGTTAAAGCTCCGCATTTAAAAATATCTGGTTTTTAAAATTAACCGAGTGGTTTCTTTTAAATTGTTCCAACGATTAAACTTTTGGTTTATTTTCTTTGCATTATAAATAATGCGTCCCATCATTAACCTATCATTGCAGAAAACAACGAAAATACAACGTCCTCTTATGCCATCCGCATTCGCCACGGGGTCCCGTCATCACCCGTTAGGTTACTTAACTAACGACAGAGCGGGGGCTGGGCTAGCGCGGGTGTAAAACATAAGTGACGTCTAAATAGCTATCATATATAGATATTGTACATTCGTCAGACGCAATAATAGGCATTCCAGATCACAGATGAACTTTATTGGATTTGCAAGCAATCCGTGTTTGTTTTGAGCCTGCAACAAAAGACGGATTACACAGTTGTGATGAATAGCCATTACCCCACCCAAGACCCCAACGGGTACGGCAAACTACCCGCCCGGCAGTTTGTGCACCCCACCTTGGGTCTGTCCTAGGAGCAAAAACAGTAAAATGAAATAATACAACGGTGGCTACAACCGCAACCTGGATGTGCCCCGCAAAATAATATTACAACAAATTACATTTACATCAAATGAATTAAATAATAACCCATCACATAACCCCGGCTATACATCACAACAGTCCAACACAGTTCATATCCACAAACAGTAAAAACCATTACAGAAATGTGCAACCCCTGCCAACCGACATACTAGCAGTTAGGGGAGGTTTACGAACACATTATACAAACACAGATATAATCCAACAAGCAAATACTGTATAATTTCGATCGATTAAACACTTTTAATTTTGCTCCAATACTTCTCTGTAAATCTGAAACCTGAGCAAAAATAAAAACTTCCAGAAAATACCAAATATCACAGAGAAGCAACACAGGAAAATTGGGTTCCTGAATCGGCAACTCGGCGAAGGAAGCGCGGCGGATCGGTGCGATCCGCCGCGGTTCCGCGGCTCCGCGGCGCCTTAGGCGATTCAGGGGCCCAAATTTCTTGGGTGTTCTTCTACTGTCTTTTTAAGCTTTCTGAACCTCCCTGAAAAATTTTAGGACTTCATTTAAAATTCGACAGAAACTAGTGATTTCGGGGTTTTCCGGTTTCGTTTTTTTCGTTCGAAATTCATACAAATTTGTAAGTAAGTTATTTATTGTTTAGCGAGGCTCTGATACCACTGTAAGTCGATGTACAACACCCCACGAATTGCGGGAAGGCGGAAAAATGAAAAACGATCTTATTCTTTGCTTAAACATCGACTAACCGCACGAATCGAAGCTAAACGATAACTAACAAGAAACATAGAAGTTCTATACTACTATGTTTAGGGATTATACCTAACGAATCCTGTCCTTCGTCTTTGTGAACTCCTACTCCTCCTCGGCCTTCTCGAAGTAGTAGACGATCCACCCGAGAGCTTTACTCCAAGCTTAGACTCTAAACTTGAGGCAACTAACCTTCTTTAAGTGCTAATCAAAGAAGCTAGGTGATATAGAGTGAGGGTTATGGTTTAATTAGTCTAACTAATCCTTGTACTCAACACATGAGAGGGGAGGATTAGGGTTTGAAGAGGGAGAGCTTGAGGAGAGAGAAGGTGAAGATAATAATGAAGTGAGAAGAATGAGTTATGATAATATATATCAAGCATTTCTTTTATCAAGAAAAGAAAAGAAATGAATTTAACAACCATGCTTGATAATATCTAGTGATGATTCACATCCATGAGTCATTAAGCATTTATGATGCATTAATGACATGGATGAATCATCCATATGACTCACTAATCACATTCATTGTATATGCCACCTAAACCTCCTTAGTCACCATCTTCTAGAAGCTTCTCGCGCAATTACGAGAACGCCCCTCCTTTCCGCAAAAATACGGAAAAAATTTAGACTGTATAAATCGAATAACCGGATACCAGTAACTGGCTTAAGCCAAAGCCGACTGGTAAAAAACTGTCCGAAAGTCGTACGTGCGTAAACACACGTACGCGTCCGAACCCTTGTCGTAAAACCATACGACCTCTATATCGTTTCGCCCGGAGTAGGGAAACTCTCTGTGTGGGACTCTAGAGACTCGACTACTATGCTGGCAGTGGGTTTAACCACAGACCGCAAGCGGCACTAGCTGTACGTAACGGTCCCTAGGTAGATGTCGATAAGAAGGCCGATGAGGAAACCCATCCGAACTCCTACTGAGTCTGATGTGACAATCTCCATACAGTCCGGTCCGTTCGTCTAAGACTATCGCATATCGGGCCTAGGGGGGCGGCAAGCGTCAGTCCCCTAATAGCGGTATAAGTCGTGTCGGAGCGAAGCCCATTACACCCTGAGAAACTACTGGAACCTACCAGCAAATCTCGCTTGCCCTGGCCAGGGACTTTGCGTAATGGCTCTCTGACACAGCGCGATATCAACTCCCAATACCGGGAGAGACGAATCCTGTCTAACCGCCACTGCCTCCAAGTGCTCGGGACTGCACCCAACTGCTACCTGTTTGCACGACTCCTTTGAGTCGTGGTAGGGTAGCAATCTAAGAACAGTGGGACACACTCGAGGCGAAGTAGCAGTGTCAAGTCTGCGGACTATGCTGTACTTATGTCACCTGGGAACTGTTCACTGACGACTGGTATAAAACCAACCAACAGTTCCCTGTGAGTCCTGTCCGGTGTACCCGTAACCTAACGAGCACCTGCATACTATCTCTAGTACGACGTACTGACGGCTGTGGGACAGACCATCTCCCCAACTGGGATGAGAAGCGTACACACTAGTCTACTCCGGAGTATCGATGCTCTGTTTCGATAATCCAACAACCAGGGACCTGAATAAGGATGTGCTTGTAGACTACCCAGCCCCCACTAGTGTGACTGCCATCACAACGCTGGTAGTCAAGCAAGATCCTAAGAGCTCTATCAATACGTATACTCACATATTAAGATAGAAAAACCAAGTAGCATACTACCATGTTTAGCAAGACTGTTATATACATGTGAATATCCCAAGCTTCCATTAAGTAATATACAAACTAGTATGATACAGTAATGGCCTTCTAGGGCATAAACACTAACAGTTATACCTCATGATTCATGTCCTTCGGGTCTTCATCGCTGTCCTCTACTTGTCGTCAGTTCCAAGGATCGAAAACGGATCGGGCAACCTCGACGGCCTACTCGAGTCAAAGACGATCCACCCGAGAGTCTATAGTTCAAGCTCCTATCTCGAATCTGAGATAACTACGGCTTCTAGTTCACTGAACAAGAATTCCTAGACGGTTAGAGTAAGAAGATGATTTAATTTGTCTCTTAGAATCCTAGGATTCTCAACACATGAGAGCTTTTAATGTTTAGAGGAAGAAGAAGAAGACTTGAGGAAAAGCTAGTGAAGAATGAGCTTGGAAAAGGAATGGATGCCTTCTTTTTAGAAATATGAAGCATATTTATATTTTAGAAGATAAATCTCTAACCAAATATAAATATCTAACTAAATATCAAGCATGCTTACAAATATCTAAAGAGTGAGTCATGACAATGAGTCACCAAGTAGCCATGCTAGATCTTTTGTCCACCTCCACCTCATTTCCTCCATCTTATTTAAATTTAAATCCAAAAAGAAAAACAAACCCTAAATGAGGTGTCCCTTCTAGAAGCTTTCCCGCAAGAATTATGAGAACACCCCGTATCCGTATATACATACCCGCATCTGCAATCCGAAGAATACGAATACAAATAGACGGAAATAATCCATCAATATAATACTAGGATCCGGCTTAAACCAAAGCCCACTAGTATTATCCGCCCAATTTTCATACGTGCACAAGTACACGTAAGTGATCGAAGCCCTGCCGTAAAACCATACGGCCTCTACACCTTTTTCCCGGTGCAGGGAAACCCTCTGTGTGGGTCTCTAAAGACTCGACACTACGCTGGAAGTGGGTTTAACCACAATCCGCAAGTGGTACTAGCTACACGTAATGGCTACCTATGTATGTGTCGATAAGAAGGCCGATGAGCTAACTCATCCGAACTCCTACTTGCAGGGTTGCCTAGGACGACAGCAAGGTTTCGGGAGGCATCATCCATGCCATATTTAAATTTTTGCCGTTCTAGCTAACCCTAACCCTAGAATCGATACTAGAAAATCCGACGAAACTAATGCAAACAAATTTGCAACTAAAGTGAACAAGGAATACAACCTTTGTAGACCGGTCCTTCACTTCAATAGCTCCGTGTAGTAGTCCCTTCGCCGCGATCACGAACTCCCGGACTCTAAAGAGGCTCCCATTAAGAAATGAACAAGCTTTCATCGAAGTCTTCGAGGCCGAAGATGATATACGTCGAGGAGACACTAGCTCATACTATCTCTTCACTAATGGTGAGATTAGTGAAGCAAACACCCTAAACTAAATGGCTAATAGTATAGGATGATAAAGTAAGAAGTGGGCTCACTTTAGATTTAATTTTTCTCATAATTTTTTATCACCTTTTCAAACCCTAGAAAACTCTTTTCTTTTGGAAGAAGAAGATGAAGCAAGCGATGAAAGAATAATCAAGTGAGCTTAGAAATGCAACCATGGTGAGTGTATGTCATGCACTAACCATTGTAGAGACTAAACCATGGCTATGAGTTAGGTTGGGTTAACAAATATCTTAAGCTAGACAAAAGAGTGGACTAAGTCAATGAAACCTACAAGCTTCTACAAGCTTTGAACCATGACAATATTTCCACAATTTTGAATTTGCTTGAAATAAATATAAACCATAACACAAACCCTAGCATGGTATAAGTCTCATACATACATGTTGCATGTGTAAAGTAGCATGACACAATAATATATATCACATATATATTTATTTGCAAAGAAAATAATTAACATATATCACATATATGTTAAGTGTATCACGAGTGAGAAAAAGAAAAGCTTAAGTGAGCTAATATTAGTTAATGTAATGCAATATATCAAATATATAATTATACATTAAATTATTAAATCAACACTTGATTAAATAATCCGGCTATATTCTATATAACCGACTACTATCAAATGCAACAACTTGTCGAATCAACACTTGATCCGATAACCCTGCCATATCACATATAACCGACCAATGTAACAAGTAGCGAGAATAGAATGCGGTATCACATACACGCATTAATCTCGGTCCCGCACATATCATATATGTGCTCCTACTCCATTTCGCATGAACCAGGAAACCTCTGTGTAGGACTCTAAAGACTCGTCAATACGCCGGCAGTAGGTGATGATCATATCATACACCCATAAGCCGCAAGCGGTCTGCTAAACGTAATGGCCACCCGGGTATTGAGCGATCAGGAGATCAACAAGCAAGCCTGCTCGTACTCCTGCAAATCCAATCAGTAACACTACCGTATAGTTCGGTCTCTTCGTCTGATATGTCGCATATCACAGCCTGGGGGTGGTATAACGTCAGACCCCAATAGCCTGATAAGTCATGCCGATGCAAGGTCCATAACGGTTCGAGAAACTACTGATAACACTTACCAGTAAATCTCAGCAACCCTGGCCAGGGGTTTCCTGTTATAGCCAATCGAGCATAGCGCAACATCAACTCCTAATACCGGGAGAGACGAAACCCCTCCTATCGGTCATTGCCTCCATGTGACTCGGGACTGTACCCAAAAACTACATTTTTGGATGATCTCTTGACCGTGGTATGGTGGAAATCAAAGCACAGTAGGAATCACACAAGACTCTATGGCGATCTCGGATCTACAGACTAACCTGTACTAGTGTCACCAGAGAACTGCTATCCGACGATAGGTATAATGCCATCTAGGAGTTCTCAGCGAGTCCGTTCAGTGTACCCAGTCTCCACTGAGCACCCGTATACCTTTTCTGATGTCAAACACCAATAGATGTGGGATCATCCATCGCCCATCTCATGGGTTGAGAAGCGTATACGCTAGTCTACTCTGGAGTATCGATGCCCTGTCTCGATACTCCCACGACTAGGAACATTTGAAGGATGTACTTACCGACTACCCTGTCTCCACTATTATGATCTGTATCATAATCCTGGTAGTCAAGTACTCATCCTAAGGGCTTTATCAACATGTAATAGAGAGACAATAAGTGTACATGTTAAGATAAAATTCAACCAGATAGCATACTATCATGTCGAGCAAAAATTCCTCCCTATATATGTCCAAGCATCCACTACAATATACATCACATGTACAGTAATGGCCTCTAGGGCATACATATAACTAACAATCTCCAACTTGCACTAAAGCCATCTGTTGTAGTATCTAATACCCAGCAATTTAGCAGTGGCTGTAGTATCCCATACTCAACCATCCCATAGAAGTCTCTCTAGGGGTAAGGCCTTTGTGAGTGGATCCGCTGTGTTATCCTTCGTGTCTACTCTCCTTACCTTGATTCTTGGAGATCAACCATCTCCCTGATCAGGTGATACTTGCCTCAGAATATGTCTGGAACGCTGATGGGACCTTCGTTCCTAGGCCAAAGCCACAACTCCATTGTTGTCACAATAACACTTATTGGACACTCAATGGTAGGAACCATGTTCATCTTATGAACAAGTAATGTCCAGACAACCACTTTGGTAGTATCAATGGTAGCAATGTATTCAGCCTTTATCGTCTAGTATGTTACAGTATCTATCTTGGAACTCTTCCAACATACTGTCCCTTCACTGAGGGTAAAGACAATGCCTGTGACTGACTTTCAGTCAAACTTATCACTCTGGAAGCTGGAACCAAGAACTTTCTTTTAGTGCTTCTCAAGTACTTAAGCATGTCCTTCACAGCTTTCCAGTGATTCTCCCAAGATCCGATTGATTCCTGATCACTACACCTAGTGAATCATCTACATCTGGTCTGGTACATAACATCGCATACTCTGATAGA
Source organism: Agapanthus africanus (assembly GCA_030015575.1). NCBI lineage: Eukaryota > Viridiplantae > Streptophyta > Magnoliopsida > Asparagales > Amaryllidaceae > Agapanthus > Agapanthus africanus. The sequence goes on from CM057350.1 coordinate 252,369,523, forward strand.
GCCTACTGCCGAAGCATAGGGTATCCCTTGCACGCGAGCTCTCTCCAAATCAGTCTCGGAAGACTTCTTTTTGGAGAGAGTGATTCCTTAGTAAGTGGGCGAACCACCACGCTTGGAATCCTCCATACTAAACCCCTTTAGTATGATTTTAATGTGCCTGTATTTGGGACACTCCCAACATCTACTTAGATCTATCACCATAGATCATTATCCATAAGATGTAGTAGGTATCATCCAGATCTTCTATTGAGAATCCTCGTGATAAGAGGATCTTGACCGAGTGTAGCATAGGAAACCATTTCCTATCAAGAGTATGTCATCTACGTACAATACGTGGAAGACAACCTCACTCTCTACAACCTTCTTGTGTATACAAGGTTCATCTACATTTTTGATGAAGTCAAACTCTATGACTGTCATATCAAAACAGATGTTCCAACTCCGTGATGCTTGTATTAATCCTGATGGACTTAAGCATAGCTTTGAAAGTCTCAACTTTTCCATTTACAACAATAATCTTCTCAAGATCCATTTGCTCCCAATGGGTTTTACCCCTTCAGGTGCAACATTCAAAGTCATACTTTGTTGGTGTATATGGATTCTATCTTTGACGGAACATGACCAGCACTTAAACTACGAAACGTCTCGAGGCGTACGTAATTTAAGTAAGCCGAAAACCCAGAAATCCAAACCAAGAAAAGTAGTAGAGTGAAGGAAAACCAATTTAAAATCAAGTAGTTTTAATAGCATAAGCCGAGTTATGCGGTTTTAAAAACATCAAGTATTTCCTGAAAATTTCGGCAGAGTCTCCTTTGTAAATACTGGCTCCCAAACGGGATACAACATGAATAGTATACGAAATCAATAAAAAGGCATCCCCAAGCGGGAGCTAGCTCTTCGTCAATCGACAGTCACAACCACACAAGCAATATAATATACAACGCCAAGGGCGAGGATCAAAACTCAAAAGGAACTCAAAACAGCAAGAAATCCATAGAAATACAACGCGTGACTCTAAGGTCGAAAGAATAAACATCACTGGTCTCTATCTGAGATAAATACAAGTTTGGTTGATGGAACTTCTAGATACAACTGAATAATAATATACAATGTATAATGATGTGTACGATACAAATAAACCCACCTACTAGAAAGTCACCCGAACGAAACTGTACCCGCAAAGCCGTAAAAAAACCTGTACGGCGAAACCTGCAAGAAACTGGGGCACAACGGGGGTGAGTTGCCAACTCGTGAATAGAAAAACATCTACGAATGGAAATCGCATGTATGACGCAATCCTAGGTCATACGATCAATACATAAAATCCTCAAATAAAACCAGCAGTCTATAACAATGACTAGGGTAAATATCTAACCTAAGTATAATCTCATGTGCCCGTGTCAGTGCCTCAGGTAGCAATATATCATGAATGAGGTATGAATGCATGAAAACAGATTACATGTAAATGAAGAAACTGTTTTCATAATTTAGTGAGATTTCCTTTGTATTTTTAAAATGAGGTATCATAAATGAAATCAGCATCAACAGTGTCTAGCATCGACACAAAACATAAATCTCAAAGTCTCGAAACCTCAGGATCCGGCTATCCGGACTGACCTGTATCATCAAATCTCAGTACCTCAATATCTCAAAATCTCAATATCTAGGGCGCCGTCAGTCCAGACCGGCCCCTACCATCCATCTCAAGACCACGACGGTATCCTTCGGATATCCGACGCGTCGGGTAAAATCACCGGTCGGTAGTGCTCCCCTGCCAGGCTCAACGTCAACAACACGATCCTCTTGCCCCTGGGTACCGCACCGGGCCCACCATGTACCCGAAACGGTTCATCAATCTCCTCGAATCGGGTCTCGAAATCCATCAGCAAACTCATGGTGGACGACTCATACATCATGGGAAAACCGCATTTTTTATTTAAAAGAGAGGAAAGAAGCTTATACAAGTTTTGCGGTTTTCCCCCAAATCCAGAAAATCTCATGGAAATCCGAATCCAAATCATCAATAGCATGTAAACCCATGAATATAAGCATGAGAATCCATGAATACGGCATAACAATGAATAACAGTATGCATGAAGTGACAAGTAATAACTACAATATCTAAGCTGGCATATAAGGTAAGTACACTAATATTATGTCAAACTACTAGCTATCAAGCTAAGTTAAGCAATAATATTTTCTAAGGTGTACGTGACATGAAAATTACCGATGAAGATGTGTGTGAGCCGGCAAGTAAGTGTATGTGGTACATACGCATCATCGGTAATAGTGCTGGTGTCCTAACAGCATAATGTCAACAATGCAATATGAAATAACAATGTAAGTACGCGATGCGGAGCGAGCAACCAAAATGAGCGGGAGCTAAATATTAAACAATGGTGCCATTTGAAATAACACGAATCGTGGGGTTTTGAAAATAGGGGCTACGGTGGTTTTTAAGAAAGGATACGTCTTTTGAAATATCCGTAGATCCCTTGACCTGTCTTTTAAAATACCCACGATCCGCTAGTTTTGAAATAGGTAGGAGTCTAATCTAATCTAACAACTACACTAAACTATACGGCTGAACTAACAAGCTGAACTACAGGTAAGGAAACCGCCTATCATCTGAGTCGAGACATATACATGTTGGAGATAGTGCCCTCAGAGTCAATTATTGGATCACAGGCACGTGATTGCAAGGATTGAGGGAGGACCTATCCCGGTACGACAGTCTTACTCGATATGATAGTTTGCTATCTGGTTTATCTTTATCATCGTGTACTGCTTTAGGTGACATGACATGTCGCTATTACACGTTGATAGAGCCCCTAGGATTCTTGCTTGACTGCCAGCAGTATGAGGGCGATCATATAAGTGAGAGCTGGAGTCTATAAGCACATCCTTAAAAGGTCCCTAGTCGTAGGAGTTTCGAGACAGGGCATTGATTCTCCAGAGTAGACTAGTGTATACAGTCGAGACCCCGACGAGGGGAGGTGGCCGGTCTCGCAAGCCACTGGTGTCAGTTGGTTCACCTAAGATGTATACAGGTGCTCATTGGGTTATGAGTACACCGGACAGGACTCGCCGGGAACATGCTAGTTGGTCTTATACCTGACGTCAGATAGCAGTTCCCTGGTGACATGTGTACAGGTTAGTTCATCGACTTTGGGATCGTCATTTGTCTCGTGTGAGTTCCCACTGTGCTTTGATTACTACCCTACCACGGCTCAAAGGAGTCGTGCAAACAGGTTTTAGTTGGGTACAGTCCCGAGCCACATGGAGGCAGTGAGCGGATCTTCAGGGGTTCGTCTCTCCCGGTATTGGGGGTGAGGTCGCGCTGTGTCTAGGAGAGCCATTACACGAAGTCCTTGGCCAAGGCAGGAGATTTACTGGTAGGTATTCCAGTAGTATCTCAGGGTGTTCTGGGCTACACTCCGACACGACTTGTACCGCTTTTGGGGGTCTGACTTTTACCAACCCTCTAGGCCCGACATGCGATGCTCATAGACGAACGGACCGGACTGTACGGATATTGTCACTGACAGGCTCAGTAGGGTGTCAGGATGAGTTCGCTCATCAACGTCCCTTTTAGTCAATAGCTGGTGGCCCGTCACGTATTGGCTTATACCTCTGACGTGCTAGTGGTTAAATCCACAGCCATAGTATTGACGAGTCTTTAGAGTCCACCACACTTTCAGTTACTCAGGCTTTCGGGCGAAACGCTGTAGAGGCCGTATGGAGATATGGCAGGGTTCGATCAGATACGTGCGGTATTGCACGGATCGTGATCGGACGGTTTTTACTAGCCGGCTTTGGCTTAAGCCGGATCTTAGTATTTGATAGTGTAGTTTTGTCTCATTGCATTTGTATCCGGTCGGAATACAGATGCGGGTGTGTATGCACAGTATGGGGGGTTTCCTGTAATTTATTACGGGACCAGTTTTCTGGAGTTGCCAGTTTGCTTTCCGTTCCGGCCGGTTTTCTTTTGTTCCTTCACGGCCGGACTTTTCGTTGGAGGGTATTATTTGCAGTTTGCAAATAACATCTTGTGGAGGGGTTCTTTGCATATTGCCATGCACCATCACTTGCATTTATTGAGGTAAGAGAGGGTATGGGTTTTTTGATGTGATTTGGTGATGGATATGTTGGTATGGGCCGGCCACTGTTGGTAGGATGAGGGGAGTGTTTTATTTTGTGTGTGTGAATTAATTTCCTTCTTGATTTAATTAGTGGACCCCCCTTTTTGTGTTTGCAGTGAAAGAATTTCTTTTGCTCTTTGTATTAATTCATACACACATTAATTTAGAGATGTGTGCTTGCTTCACTCCTTTTTTCCAGTGAGCACTAACAGGGGCTGGCCGAGCTCAATCTTGAATGGATGCTCCTTTTTTCTTAAGCATCCATGAAAAATCCTTGTGCAAAAATTCCTCCATCATGGCAACTATACAAAACCCCAAAGAGACAAGCTTCTACACATTCTACAGCAAATCTTGGGCATGTCGACTTGCCAGCTTCATGCCCGAGTTGCCTCGGTATTGAGGCGGGAGCCCGTAAAAGACGCAGGCGATGTGGTGCCCTTCCGACGAGGAGATGGAGACCGGACATTCCACGAGAGATCGGGACGACGACGAGAAGACCGGAGGACTCGGATCACTCGGTACATCTCTAACCCATCTTGTTACTTTGCTAGATCTAGTTTAATGGCCCGATCCGGGGTTTAGTGCGCGGTGGTGCCGGTTTGCTAAGTCCGCAAAATTAAAGTTTATCACCGCTTCCGCATTTGGCCGTCGGATTGACGGCCGGGGCGCCGCCGTGCACTTACAGTGGTATCAGAGCCTCGCCATTAACTTTGTCTAGCTTCGTTTGATGTGTTTTACATTTCCGATCGACCAAAATTCCAAAACTTGCATTTTCACTCACATCAGTTTTCTGTCGAATTTTTTCTGGCTCTAAAAATTTTTCAGGTTGTCTCAGAATGATGTGCAGGGAGTTCTAAGACTGCTCTAAAAATTCGACGCAGTGACTCGATCACTGAAGCGCGGAACCGCGGCCAAACCCCCCATTCGGCCGCGGTTCCGCCGTACATTGGTGTCGTCACTGCATCATTTTTTTTCCAGTGGGCTTCTGGGCTTATTTTAGGGGTTTTGGAATATTAATATTGGGCCCAGATTTTCTGTGAGTGCTACAGTATTGCTTGGGGGCCCACTTGTTAATATTTGATCGATTGGATATTTTAAACACATTTTTCACAGTATTTACATTATATCTGCGACCGTGAATGTCACTCGATCGGTAAATCCGGTCTAACTGCTATAGCCCGGTTAGACGGATTTGCGAACGTGACTTTCACGTTGATGTTCTGTGTTTTTGCTGTGATGTTGCGGATCGGTCGTGGGGGATAGCCTGGATGCAATGCTAGTACAGTGTTGTTGTATTATGTACATTTGTTGTTGCGGGGCGAGCGTCCGACATGTGGACTGCCGTCACTGCCTGATTGTATTATTCTTTTGGGGCACGACCTGGTTGCGGTCGATGTACCCGTTGTATGTATATTTTACTTTCTGTACTAGGATTGCCCCGCGGTGGGGTGCACGGATAGTCGGGTTCTGGAGGGCAACAAGCCCGCATCTCATGGCATTGGGACGGAGGGGGCTTCGCTCTAGAATTGGCGGGCAATTCGCCGCACTCGTAGGGGGTACAGGTTGACCCAGGAGGGGTGCCCAAGTTACCGGATTCCGTGAAGTGCTGGGTGGTCCATTCGCGGTGCTGAAGGGGGCTGCCTCGCTTCAGGTTTTGGCGGGTAACTTGCCGCGCCCGTAGGGGTCTAGGATTTCATTGCACAGGCTATCCACACGACCAGGGGAACGTCGGGTTTCAGTAGTGGCTCTGTGAAACCCGGGGATCCCAGATATCTGTATTGTTCTGTGATGCTGTACATTTCTGTGATGTTGCATTTTTATTCACGCCTTGAGCGAAATACTATATATTGGTATATATATTAGTAGATGTTGTATATGTTTTTCATCCGCGCTAGTCCAGTCCCCGCTCTGTCGTTAGTTAGCTAACCTAACGGGTAATGACGGGACCCAGTGGCGAATGCGGATGGCATATACGTACATCAGTATATTTTCGTTCTTTGTGGTGTGATCAGTTGATGGGACTGCGTTGATTCGGATCAATGCATGTTAAAACAAACCTATTCTGATGTTGTTGGAACACTTTTCAAAAAGCTGTTATTGCAAGGACGTTCACTTTTGTTTTGCATCATGGTATTCATTTGGAATATCCTGCTCCTCAGTCGACGAGGCAAGGGCCGAGATCCCTTCACCGGGAATGACCCCTTGGACAGAAGTTTGCGTCAGGGCATTAACTTCACTATAGCCGATTACTTTTCCTTTGCACCGTGGTATTCATTTGGAATATCCTGCACCCCATTCTACGGGGAAAGAGCCGAGATCCCTTCACCGAGAGTGACCTCTTTAGTAAAGGTTTTCGTCACTATATTTTCTAAAAAGCTATCCGTTCCTTCAACGATATCAAGTTCATTACGTTAAAGGTTTTCGCCAGAAACCATTCGTAGCCCTCCATCATTTCAGTTAAATATTCGGTAGTATTCAAGCTATGTATTTTGACCTCACGCCAAGGCATAGTGTTTGGTAGTTGCCGGGTATTTATCTGTTGCATAGGTAGATGCGTTGGTTTGGGACAGTCGTACTACTATTTTGGCCTACGTCAAGGGTATGTACGGGTGGGTTCAAATTAACCTGGACAATGATGGGTAGAACTTGACATGTGACTTATGATATTTTGACCTCACGCCAAGGTCATAAGAGCATGGGGTAGAAATCTCATCGGGAGTTTCAAAAGAACTGAAACTTGCCAGATATGCGCATACCTTCTGGAGTGTGATACCGTGAGCGGATTCCGTCACGTTGTCGTGCGATGATAGTTGGATCCCGATTCCCACTGATGATTTAGTTTACTCCTCGGGTGACCCCGACTAATTCTTCTTTCAGGTTTGGAGGAGAATTTGAGGTACAGTGGGAGGTTTCCAGATTAGATAAATTGGTAACCATTCTGATCTAGGGTAGAGTGCACGCTGAGTGTTTCTTTTCTCTCTCTCTCTGGCAGCGACCATTGACCCGACCCAAGACTATGACTCAGTGACCAAGTTGACCGAACCTTCTTAACACTGGCTTTTGGATTGTCACAGTTGCAGACCTCTTTGCCACTCCTACTTTTACCCTTTTCTCCAGGACACCCCGTATTACTGCGAACGTCCACTTCCATTGGACAAAACCATCGTATGGTTAGATACGAACTCGAAGGAATTCGAGGATGGTTTCCGGTTCTGGAGAAAACGGATAGGATTATTCAGTTGTCTTTTCCCTTTTACCTTTTCTCAAGTTGTGAGTACTCCTTGGTTTAGGAGATAGTACACCTATTATGCAAATTGGATAGTCTTCTTCCAAACCTTAGGCTGGTGCCGACCGGTAGGGAATGAAGAAAACCAATTAGCCTAAACGGTGTGCAGAAGGTATTAAGATTAAGACAAAGCAAGGGATTAGTAAGAGGGCAAAGTAAATTGCGACTGATATTCATGACCAAACCAAATATTTCTTCGCCAATCCTAAATCACCTTTGTATTTCTCCAGGACACTCCGTATCACTACGAAGATCCACAGTTTATTGGATACTCCATCGTATGGTTATATACGAACTCGAAAGGAACTTGTTCCAGTTCGGGGATGGATTCTGGTCCAGGAGAAATAGGAATAAGGTTTATTCGGTTGTCTTTTATTTTCACCTTCTCTCGCATTGCGAGTGCTCCTAGGATTAGGACAGTACACCCATTATGCTTATTGGATAGTCTTCTTCCAAACCATTGGCTGGTGCCGAACGGTAGGGAAGGAAGAAAACCATTTGGCCTAAGGGGTGTGCAGAAGGTAATGACTAAAGACATATAAAGGGATTTGGAGAGGTGGCAAAGAATTATACGGTTATAGTTGTGAATCTGGATGATGGTAGAGGCATTACTAGGAATACCAGAATACCCCATCGAAACATTTCAATGTTTCAGTTCAACTGTGTACTGTTAAAAGAAAACTAATTTCCCGATTAGACACTTGCTCCAGGGTATGTATTTACCAGGTTTGATTCTCACATCTGTATGGTTTTACAGATGATGAGTAGGAGTAAGTTATTGGGAATTGGGTGATCATCCTCATTATATCAGGATTCGTTATAATCGGTGATATTTGAGGAGATCACCTGGGCTGTTTGCCGGTCGGCAAATATTTGGTTTTGAATATCCGCTGTTATGCACCAATTTCAAATTGATATATCTGTACGTCTATTTTCATAGAGTGAGATATACCTTTTGATATTATGTCGATGACATTTACCTATATCATTGGATGGTTAGGTAAGGAGCATTAAACAGCGGTGTAATTCTTCTTAACCATAAGTACAGTTTTCAACCTACGACACAGAGTGAAAGAGTTGTCAGACTCGGCGGACTTATACAGAGTATTGTATGTTGTCCAGTGTCCATTAGGACAGAGGGGTTGGTCCTCATACTATATTCTGTTTACTTTTAACTTCTCTAGTTCTTAGACATGTGTTTCGTAGAAACACAGGGTCTAAGTTTTGAGGAGTTATAGGTATTTGAATAGAGTAGAGAACCAGGTATAGCAAGTATCGGGATTCTTCAAAGTGATCGAAGATGTAGATACTTATGTATGGTATTCAGTTGATAGTAATGATAAAGAGAAATTGCTTCTCGTTCAGGTTACTCATAATTGGAAGCATTCCTAAGTTGAGTAACGCTGATCGGCCTCTCTCCATTTAGTTGACATGCACTGGAGATCGCTGCATGATTTGAATCTGGTTCAATTAAATCAGTGCCTCTGGTTCTATATTGGATATAGTACAGTTCATATCTTAACATTGTTAAGGTACGGGGAGTTGTCCGGCTTATGCTTAAAACCAGACACTGGACAACTCAAGGCACGTTTCTGTAATGGCTGTTTGTGGGTTGACCCAGGCTATGACGAGGGTTGACTTTCTACCATCTGGATGAACAATAGCGATATTGTTCTAGACTCGCCACAGTTTTATTAAAAATGGATTTTTTCAGAAAACAGTAGTGGGAGTATGGCAGAACTGGAAGTGATTCCAGAACCACAAACGATTACTGAAGATTTGATAAGGAACCTAAAGATTCAATCTGATTTGACATTCCATTGGCCACTCCGCAGATTAGGTGGGTAACTTCAGGCACCCGAGAGGTACTCCGGTAGCCTCAAGGACGGTGACAGGGAAGTTCTTGTTTACCCACACTTGCCATTGCTGTTGTTCCAGGCTGCGAGGCCCGGCAAGAGGATGAGTATAGCGTCGTTCTAAACTAGCTTTAGAAGTGCACATCTATATGACTCTGCCAGAGGGTTGTCGTAGTCAGTGGGAGCAGCGGAAGCATTGGTGGATATCAGGCTTATGTCTATTTATAGACTAAAGCAGATATAGCGGAGATAGATCATCTATTTCTGATGTGACAGTCATGGGTTTGACGTTATCGGAATAAGGGATGGATCTGTCGAGAAGGTAGTAGGGTGTGATATCCGCGTTTTGGATGACATACACAAAGTAGGAAGTGACATTCCTATACTACGATCGGTTATACTTTGGTCGTCACACAGTGGTTTCTCCACAAGGGACTTGGACATTATATCAGACATACTGGTTACTAGATCTATGGTTTTAGATCTAGATTTGGGTGGTTTCCCAATCAGGGTACTTTGATAGCATTCTAAGAGTATTTAGAATGGTCGACTCTTGGCACGGTAGTATACCTGTAGGTGATGGAGTCACCCTCTCTAAAGGTGTCTTATAGACTAAAGTAGAGAGGGATGCGCATGATTGGCAGATCACTTGCTCAGGCAATTGAGTCAATCATGAGATGTCAAGTACCACACCAGATGTTGTTCTTGCACTAGATGCAATAAGTTGATATTAATCCAATCCTGGAGAAACAGTCGGAAGCAACTTTAGAACATAAGTGAATGTTCTAGGGATATGATAACGGCTGCCTCCTTTAGGAGACGGTTATCACTCCAGGCTTCCAAGGTGACATGGACGACAAGGAGGTTGTCAGAGTTATAGTTTTCCCTCTGACGAGGGGCAGTATTTTGGACAGGTGATCCAAGGCAATACTGAAGGAGGCATGGCGCAGGATACTGATTAAGTTCAGTTGACGATACAGTCTAAAAAGTTTGGATTTGGAGTTCATTTATGAGCTAGGTCCCATCAGACATCCAGACATTCTAAGACAGGTATTGCTCATTTCGGGAGATGGTTTTCTCCGCGAACTTGAGATATAGAGAGACATAGAAAGAAACATCTAGGCGGATCCACTCACTGAGGCTATTCCTCGAACGCAAGAGTTTCGCAAACAGGCTTTATGAGACTGACTAGTAGAGGAGTTGGGTGTTCGGTATCACACGGGCTGTGAGTATGCGACATCGCAATAATTAGCCTTGAGTGCAAGTGTGAGATTGTTGGAGATAGTGCCCTCAGAGTCAATTATTGGATCACAGGCACGTGATTGCAATGATTGAGGGAGGACCTATCCCGGTACGACAGTCTTACTCGAGATGATAGTTTGCTATCTGGTTTATCTTTATCATCGTGTACTGCTTTAGGTGACATGACATGTCGCTATTACACGTTGATAGAGCCCCTAGGATTCTTGCTTGACTGCCAGCAGTATGAGGGCGATCATATAAGTGAGAGCTGGAGTCTATAAGCACATCCTTAAAAGGTCCCTAGTCGTAGGAGTTTCGAGACAGGGCATCGATTCTCCAGAGTAGACTAGTGTATACAGTCGAGACCCCGACGAGGGGCGGTGGCCGGTCTCGCAAGCCACTAGTGTCAGTTGGTTCACCTAAGATGTATACAGGTGCTCATTGGGTTATGAGTACACCAGACAGGACTCGCCGGGAACATGCTAGTTGGTCTTATACCTGACGTCAGATAGCAGTTCCCTGGTAACATGTGTACAGGTTAGTTCATCGACTTGGGGATCGTCATTTGTCTCGTGTGAGTTCCCACTGTGCTTTGATTACTACCCTACCACGGCTCAAAGGAGTCGTGCAAACAGGTTTTAGTTGGGTACAGTCCCGAGCCACATGGAGGCAGTGAGCGGATCTTCAGGGGTTCGTCTCTCCCGGTATTGGGGGTGAGGTCGCGCTGTGTCTAGGAGAGCCATTACACGAAGTCCTTGGCCAAGGCAGGAGATTTACTGGTAGGTATTCCAGTAGTATCTCAGGGTGTTCTGGGCTACACTCCGACACGACTTGTACCGCTTTTGGGGGTCTGACTTTTACCAACCCCCTAGGCCCGACATGCGATGCTCATAGACGAACGGACCGGACTGTACGGATATTGTCACTGACAGGCTCAGTAGGGTGTCAGGATGAGTTCGCTCATCAACGTCCCTTTTAGTCAATAGCTGGTGGCCCGTCACGTATTGGCTTATACCTCTGACGTGCTAGTGGTTAAATCCACAGCCATAGTATTGACGAGTCTTTAGAGTCCACCACACTTTCAGTTACTCAGGCTTTCTTGCGAAACGCTGTAGAGGCCGTATGGAGATATGGCAGGGTTCGATCAGATACGTGCGGTATTGCACGGATCGTGATCGGACGGTTTTTACTAGCCGGCTTTGGCTTAAGCCGGATCTTAGTATTTGATAGTGTAGTTTTGTCTCATTGCATTTGTATCCGGTCGGAATACAGATGCGGGTGTGTATGCACAGTATGGGGGGTTTCCTGTAATTTATTACGGGACCAGTTTTCTGGAGTTGCCAGTTTGCTTTCCGTTCCGGCCGGTTTTCTTTTGTTCCTTCACGGCCGGACTTTTCGTTGGAGGGTATTATTTGCAGTTTGCAAATAATATCTTGTGGAGGGGTTCTTTGCATATTGCCATGCACCATCACTTGCATTTATTGAGGTAAGAGAGGGTATGGGTTTTTTGATGTGATTTGGTGATGGATATGTTGGTATGGGCCGGCCACTGTTGGGAGGATGAGGGGAGTGTTTTATTTTGTGTGTGTGAATTAATTTCCTTCTTGATTTAATTAGTGGACCCCCCTTTTTGTGTTTGCAGTGAAAGAATTTCTTTTGCTCTTTGTATTAATTCATACACACATTAATTTAGAGATGTGTGCTTGCTTCACTCCTTTTTTCCAGTGAGCACTAACAGGGGCTGGCCGAGCTCAATCTTGAATGGATGCTCCTTTTTGCTTAAGCATCCATGAAAAATCCTTGTGCAAAAATTCCTCCATCATGGCAACTATACAAAACCCCAAAGAGACAAGCTTCTACACATTTTACAGCAAATCTTGGGCATGTCGACTTGCCAGCTTCATGCCCGAGTTGCCTCGGTATTGAGGCGGGAGCCCGTAAAAGACGCAGGCGATGTGGTGCCCTTCCGACGAGGAGATGGAGACCGGACATTCCGCGAGAGATCGGGACGACGACGAGAAGACCGGAGGACTCGGATCACTCGGTACATCTCTAACCCATCTTGTTACTTTGCTAGATCTAGTTTAATAGCCCGATCCGGGGTTTAGTGCGCGGTGGTGCCGGTTTGCTAAGTCCGCAAAATTAAAGTTTATCACCGCTTCCGCATTTGGCCGTCGGATTGACTGCCGGGGCGCCGCCGTGCACTTACAATACATACCTGTATATATACAGTCGGTGATCCCGCCTCAATAATATCATATCCGATACCATATCTATAAGCAGGCATCCCAAGTCAGGAGTGCGGATCAATCATCAATATAGCTCGTACGTAAATCCGTCGTACGGCATCCCAAATCTGGGTACGGGTCAATATCACATTCATCATACTATTCACCTGGTATCCTCTTTATCAAATATCATGATCGGGGTGCTGATCTACGTCTAGTACAATACTGCTACCGCCTAAGTATGCATGCACGTGTGTGAAACACTACGTCAAGACCCATTATAACGGCATGCCGTATCTCAAATATGAACCCTGCTATATCACCGATCTCACGGCCTCAAATCAAATCTCATCGACTCATCTTAAATCCCAAGTACTATCCTCATTATCCATGCATGTGTATATGAATGTACATATGCATAGTCCCATACCCACGCATATATACATATATACACATCCCAATCGGCGCAAAAGAAAGTAATGTATGCAAGTCTGTGTGTGCGTATGTGGGTATAACAACTACTCTAGGGTTTCGCAACTAACCCAAAGCTAATCCATGAACACATAATCATAACATGAATAAACATTCCCGTATCATAAAACACCTATATAAGCATATATATATGAGCTACACTACGGACTGCGGGGGTGCTATACGCCATCCACCCGACTTCTCCCCGTGGATATAAATCTACTCACCTGGTCCTCGCTAGCCGGTGCCGACGTCGCCACGCGCTTGCTTGTCGTCTCGAAGTCCACATGGGTTACCTACATATCATAACATACCGTGTCGTATTAAAATCCGACTCATGACCCAAAACGACACGTGAATCCCACATAGGTCAAAACCTATGGTTGCTTTCACAAATCAACCCAAAAACCCTCGAAGTCGGCGTACAAATGCCAAACCATCGAGAACAACCCAAACACACTCATTTGTACAATTACAAGCACTAATTATAATATAAAATAGCTTAAAACTCATAAAAACCTCAAACTCGCTTTAAAAGCTATTTTTCCGAAAATCTAGCAAGCAAAATTAACCGTTTTAGTACAAAACTCGATGTATAAACGAATCTAGCGGCCACAATATTCACTAAATATCTTAATTAAGTCATAAAAACAATTCCCATAATTTAATCTCATTAATTTCCATAAACCTTAAAATTCTAGTTCACAAAATACCTAAATTTTAACAATTTTATAGCAAAAATACACAAACTACAATCTAGCTTGGATTTTCATGAACTAAAAGCATTAAACCACTCAATATAATCTTTATAATAACATGAAACCTAAATTTGAATTTTATCTCACAAGAATATAATTATTTTCAAAACCTAGTTTACCATTTATATACTTATCACAATTTAAATCAACAAATATGCAACTAGCAATTTAAATTGGATTTAGCATAACCTAATGTGTCAAATACATCACACAACCCTAAACTCACAACACAAACCCCAATTTGAATTCAAACCCCACTCTTGAATTTCAAATTATGCACTTGGAATTAAAATAAAAACCTATTTAAACACCTAATTAAGCTAACTTAAAACAATTAACAACAATTTAACACAAAGGTTAGAATTTATACCAAAATAATTTGAAGATCCCACAAGCACACTTAGCCTCCCAAATTGAAATCTAAATCCCTAGATCCATGCTATGGTAGCCAAGGGAAAATGGGTAGGAGGTGGATTTTGATTTGGATTTTTGCTTGATTTTTTGTGGATTTTTCAAGCATTTTTGATGAACTTTTTTAAAGAGAAAGAGATGAAGAATGAAGGGCTGAAATGGAGGGGGGGCTCGCCAATGCAGCATGAGGAGGAGAGGAGAGAGAGTGAGGTGGGGAAAAGCAAGTGAGGAAAGTTCAAGGTCAACACAAAAGTCAAAGCCCACTATTTCTATCATTTTCTATTCTTATCTTTTCTTTTCTTTTGAAAAAAGAAGTGATTGGAGAGAGGGAGAGGGGGAGGGCTGTCATGGTGGGGCCGGCCACATGGGGAGAGGGTGAGGTGTGGATGTGTGGGTTAGGAAAAAGATAAATACTAAACCCCAATTCCCATTAACACTAATTTCACCGAAAAAGCCTTTTTCTTCGATATTTTCTAAACCGTTTTGGCAAACGATTTCGTTTCAAAAACCACATGATAAAATTTTATTTAATATTTTATGATGCACAAAATTTATTTCAACTCATTCAAATTTGTAATTTTCCCTAATTAAATGTATTAGTGACGGCTTAAAATAATAATAAAATAAAAAAATTTTCAGAAAATTTGAAATTTCACCAGTGGCTCAATAAACACCAAATACTAGCAATTACATAGCCAGAATATGTATATTTCATTTTTATAATAAGATATTTGTATTTTGACTTTTTACAGAAACCCCCCTTATTTTACCGTTTTTTTTCGAAATTTCACCGAAACGATTTTCAAAATGTTACAAGAACTGACCTTACCTCGAGCTTGTCCGGATTCTGCCTTTCAACATAGGCCGGACAACCCCATATCTTAACTCGTTTAAGACATGGTCACTGATTGGTATGAGATTTTGCGTATTCGTTTTGAATCAAAGAATTAAGTTTTACCCAAATCAATAACGGTGTCGCTTGGTACCTAGCCGGTTGAGTACGGGTCGGTCCACAGGGAGATGGATTCCTTTTCTTTATGTTCTAACGAGTTAATCCGATCAAATCGGGTTTTGTTTTAGATCTAAGAATGAGAATAAGTTGATAAAAAGGCTTGCTAGGGCTAGGGTTAGGTCAGTTCAAAATATGGATTCTTCTCACTGCTTTTAATGCCCCAGTTAGGATTTTAGGTGTTAGGGTAATAGTCAATAAAGGGGATTCGCACGACTAGGAAGAAACTTAGTTTATTCCTTTTGGTCCTTATCCGTTCTTTCTTAACTCTTAGCCCTAAGCTCTATGTAAATCAACCACAACCGGTCTTAACTAGGGAATCACCGCTATCTCGTGGGATAGGGTGCCGTAGTGAGCGGTGTTTGTTTGATTCAAATAGAGTCCTAATTAAAAATTATGGGGACAAGAAAAGGAGGGAGAGAGATTTCCTTCTCCCAAACCTTCCCTCTCCTAACCCTAACAAGTGAGGAATTACTCACTCATTAGGGTATTAACAAAGGAATTCATTTTTTTATAAATTTTTATATTAGAAAACTAAATTGCAAATATTAAAAGAACGGATAAAAAAATTGCAAGAATTAAATTCAGAAAAGGAATGCGAGATAAAAATAAAAATAAAAATACCTTTCTTTATTGATGCACTCTTGAACTATTACAAAGGAATTGAAATTTAGATCTACAAAATAAAAAGAGGCATCTCAAAAGAGGCAACCAAAAGAGGCACACCTTAATTAGGCTTTAGGGTTTCCTATTTATAGATAGGAGAAACCCCAGGGTTTACATCTGATCCACATCTGAATTTACAATACCACCGTAAGAAAGCCGGGTCAACGCACCGACTCCACCGACACGCGCCAACACGGGCTCTGCACGGCCGCGGAACCGCGGCCATAAGCCTTGTTTGGCCGCGGATCCGCGGCCGTTTGTGGGCTTGTGGGCTGAGTTACTGAGAGCTTCTTCATGTTGCTTTTTTTTTCTTGTATTTTCTTCCTTTGGTTCTCCAGAATCTCTTCTAGTTTCTTCCAGATTTCCACAGTATAGAATGTTGTGGACTTTTACCGTTCGCTTCGTCTTGAATCTTGTGCTGCCTTCGTACTTTGTGCACTCGAACTGTTCATTGACCTTCATTTGTTCCTTAAGCTGTAGGCATCATAAAGATTCTTCTATTTGTTGGGCATAGTCTCACTTTTGTAGCGTTTTGTCACCATTTTCACTGTATTGTTCCGAGAACCTGTAACCTGCAACTATTTAGCAGAAATGGATCAAAAGCACCTATTTATTTGCAATATGATTACGAATGTGGAATATAATAATGCAAAATTCTGATATGAACAAATACCCCCAAACTTATCTTTTGCTCGTCCCGAGCAAAGCCAATTTATTCTCGAAAAAATCCTAACCTCACTTTCGCAGGGAATCGCGATTGCACTGAGCTCGTGCAACAAGCCGTTAAACCTCTAGGTGTCCCTAGTAGGAGGAGTGTTGTCTCCTGAGGGTTTTCAGCGGATACTACCCACAAAATCCGATCAATTTGGCCTATTGACTTTCATTTTTTCAATTTGGTGTTCTAGCAAGAAATCTATTATCTTCAACTTAGAATTTATCAACCCGTATTTTTCACACTCACTTATCATTTAACTTAAGATTGTAAATGCTTTGTAAATTCACTTAGCTTTTAGCATCTTTTGAATTTTCCTTCTAAGGTTTCATCTCAACTTGGGAATTTTTATCATTTTTACTAAAGATATAAATCCTATTTTTCATTCCTATCTCTTAATCAAACCTAATCATGTACCCCTATGTGTGTGTATATATCACCCCTACACTTGGAAATTCAATTCAAGCTATCATACTCTTGTCCATTGTCCAAAGTACTTTTAATTGGTGAATTTTTAGATCAAACTGCTCACACATCCTTCATACGACCGTTAATACTTCTTGAGGTACTAACGACCGATTACAAAATGTGTTTCCGCATTAAGGCGTAATTCCTCGTCTTATAATACCTAAGGCTTTAGCAGTGACTCCCAAACCAGTTGGTCTGAGGCACTAGGTGATAAAGCACCCTCGCTAAATATTTTTATTTTACGCAGCCTTAAGTAATTACAAAAACCAGTGTTCATTTTTTTATATATCTCTTTATTCACATTAAACTTTAATTTTTCTTCATAATAAGGATTTTAGACAAGAGCAATTCAAGGTATCCTATACTATTCCATGTTTCGAGGTGCGTGTTTGTGCAAGTTGTAGGGTATATATTTTTAGAATTTATACTAAAGGCTCGGAATTATTTTCAGAGTTACACTTCAATAAAAATTTCAATACTCTTCCCTTATTTTGACTTAGCCCAAGAACTGAACTCAAAATTTGTCTTTCTAAATAAACTACAAGGACATATTTTTTCTACCGTTAAACTTTAAGAAAGGTTATTTTTAGGGTTTTTAATTTACTAAGTTTAGGATCTAGTTTTTCCTAGCTAGTTAACCGTCATGTTGAACTTAAGTCAAATATGGCCAAAATTGAACTTTTCAATTTTTATAATTTTTAATTTTTTTTTCAATTTTTATGGGTTTTAAAATAAGTATGCAAGTGCAAAAATATATACATGAATGCCAAAGAAGAAAGCTTACCAAGCACACCCCAAACTTAAACTCGACAGTGTCCTCACTCTCATGCCACACCAAGAGAGTCAAAATTGCCGGTACTCCCCTGTTTTTTTTTCTTTAATTTTTTTTATTTTTATTTTATTATTTAACAGAAAAAAGAAAACAAAATATATATACACAAAAAGGTTCCCCCCAAAACATAAGTAAAACAGTGTTTCCACTGTTTAAGCGTTAAAGTTTAGAGTTGGGGGGAGAAAAACATAGTATCAAGCTATACAAGGTCTTACACAGGCCAAAGGTTAGCCCCAACCATTCAAAATTTTTATCGTTATAATGGTGTGGTCGGTGAAAGAATGGAATGTAGAGAAAAGAAATGAGAAACACACGAGACCGTGTGGAGATAAAAGCAGTATACGGTCTCGGTGGACAAGAAGAATGGCGGAAGGGAAAAAGAAATGGTGGTGGTTCGACTTCTTCAGGTGGAGGTTGATTAATCATAAAATCCGTGTCGTTTAGAAATGCGAGTTCGTCGGCGAAAATATCTTTGAACCTTCCATCGATGGTCCGATTGAACGTTTCAATGTTAATAAGTTTTGTGCCATAATTTATCATACTTGATTTGTCAAAATTATGGAAGTAGGAGACTCAAAAAACTCATCTACCTCGTTTTCAAAAGTGTCTAAATCAAGTTGTTTTTCTATAATTATCGAACTCAAAATATTGGACTGTGATTCATTAACACTCGGTATCTTTAAAGGAAGATTAGAAGAACCAGAAAAAGTGGGAGAAAGAAGTGGAATACGAACTTAAGGGAGGAAATGGAGCGTATAATTTAGCACAATTTGTAATGACCGATGTGTAAAAAGTAATTGTGCTAATCTATCAACCCATCGAGAAATGAGGTCAAATCCCTCAAGATTCGTGAGAAAACATGGGTACGTCGAACTTGGTAAACCAGACATTGAAAATGAAAGTGTAACGGTTTCTTGCATGGTCGGAACAAGGACGGAGGGAAGTGTTTGAGGAAGGGTATCGGTTAAAGATTCAGGAGGATGAATTGGAAAATCCGACTCATCAAACAAAACTGGTTCATTCTCAATACTATCCTCAATACTTAGCTTATCCATGCAATTCTCATCAAATTCAAGACGCATATGAAGTTCAGGAGAAACATTTAATGACTCGGGATGATGAATTGGAGAGAAAATTTCATTCAAATCTGCGGGTTCATCATCCAAAATATTCCCAGCGTCGATATCATCGATCAGGTGAAAATCACTTTTTTTAGACACCTCATCAAAAGTATGGATATTTATCAATTCAGGTTCTAGAGTGGAGGTGTAGAGGTCAAAAGGATTGGTGATGGTTTCACTCGAAAGGGACCCTTCACAATCTGGCAAATCAAACACTACAAAGTCGCACAACTCATTAACCGTTTTATTTTCAACTGGTGAATCATTCAGGACACTTGATTTACATTCAAAACCAGAGTTGTGGGATTCAATTGGGGATGGGTAGGTTTGATTTGGAAGGGTGCACAGCTCACTCTCTCCACTCAAATTCTCAATCTGTTCAACCGCCTCATCATACATTGGAAAATTTGGAGCTAGTTGGAAACTAGCTACCGGGTCACTAGGTTGTATAAGGGCGGCCATGGACGCATTCAAATCCCTCATCTGTTGGTTTGTCGCTACCATATAAGCTTCCAACGACTGTTCCAGACTAGACATAGGTTGAGACGGGGTTTCAGTAAAAGATTCAAAGTTGTTTGGATACGTGAAACTCCCAAATGGCTGTATAGAAGCAATGTCTAGGGAAGGTGCAAAAGTTGGGTAGGACTGGTAGGAATTGAATGGTTGGACAGGAATAGGATCAACAATTTGAACACAAAGGTGAATGGAATTGTTGATCCAAAGAATTCGCAGTGGTGAAGGGCGTGAAAGATCGGTTGCGAGATTGTTCAATATGTTCAGCAATAGACATGGGTTTCGGAGTTACAACAGGACTCGAAAAAGGAGTATCAACATAAGAAGGTGGTGAAGGTTGAAATGGTTGATACAAGGTGGATTTCGGAGTCCAACTGATTTTCCTAGACCCGTCTATTCGATCTTTCAAAGAAATTTTGGGCATGGAGGGGTCGTCCGAAATTCGACCAAAACAATGAGCGTAGGAAGTAATGTCTGGTTGAGGGTACCAAAGTTCGGCAAGAGTTTTGCGAGGTGGGGTACCCATGATGTGAGGAAAGAAAGGAAAAGAATGTGAATATTTTTTTATATTTATTTATCTATTTTTTTTAAAATTGTTTGTTTTTGAAGTTTTGAAATTTTTGAAAGTGTTGAAAGAGTTTTTGCAAAAATTTGTACGGAACTACGTCACAATTTCAAACAACCACGGTTTAAACATGCACAATCAAACCTAGAGCTAGGGTCTCCTAAGTCAACTAGACTGCTCCTAACTGTTCCAAAGTGACAAGTTGTGAGATATCCCTCAAATCGCTTCTTCACCGCCAATTGTGGCCAGGTAAGCATAAGTGAAGAAAGGAGGGTTCCGCTCACGAATCACCGTGAGACGGGCCTTTTAAAGTTACATTTCTCACTTGTCTAGCCTAGGCACCACAAACTCAGGTTTAGATAAACGACTGATTTCCCACAACCTTCCTCTGTCCTAATGAGCGCGACAGTCCTTAATTGGCCGAGTCTAGATATTTTTTATTAGCTCAAAGGTAATGCATATGCATTTTATGATTTTTAGGGTCTTAGGAAGGGTAATGAAATCCCCACCCAATCTGGATTGGTGTTATAGCCTCTTAAAAGTCCGTTTAAATATGCAAAGCAATTAACACACAAAATCTAAAACACATGCAAATTTTTTTATTTTATTTGGCAGCGCAAAGAATCTTGCACAAAAATAATTTATTGGATAGGGGAAAGAAATTTGCGCAAAGAACCCTACAGGAAAAATTTTCAGTGGAGTTCAAGGGGTTACAGAGAATACAAAAATACTTACAGAGAATTTTTGGGCGCTGACGTCACCCTTTGACCGCGGTTCCGTGGTCAAACTGTCAATTCTGCCGCGGTTCCGCGGCGGTTTAGTTGGTTTAGATCATCAAAAATTTTCTCTGTGTTGTTTGGATTCTCCCATGTTTCTTCAGATCCTCTGTTTCTTGATTTGTTCACTGGGCTTGCTCAAGATCTGAAACAGAGTTTGCTCCAATCCTGCACATTTGCACAAAACCCTTTCAAAAATAACAAGATGATTTTTTTTAAAATTTTTTTTAAAAAAAATTCGATTTTTTAATTTTTTAATTTTTTTTATTAACCCGAAATTACACAAAGAAAGAAACTACCGTCTCCCCGGCAACGGCGCCATTTGATTGGTATAGATTTTGCGTTTTGATTCAAATAATTAAGTTTTACCCCAATCAATAACGGTGTCGCTTGGTAGCTAGCCGGTTGAGTACGGGTCAGCCCATAGGGAGATGGATTCCTTTTCTTTATGTTCTAACGAGTTAATCCGATCAAATCGGGTTTTGTTTTAGATCCAAGAATGAGAATAAGTTGATAAAAAGGCTTGCTAGGGCTAGGGTTAGGTCAGTTCAAAATATGGATTCTTCTCACTGCTTTTAATTCCCTAGTTAGGATTTTAGGTGTTAGGGTAATAGTCAACAAAGGGGATTAGCACGACTAGGAAGAAACTTAGTTTCTTCCTTTTGGTCCTTGTCCGTCCTTTCTTAACTCTTAGCCCTAAGCTCTATGTAAATCAACCACAAATGGTCTTAACTAGGGAATCACCGCTATCTCGTGGGATAAGGTGCCGTAGTGAGCGGTGTGTGTTTGATTCAAATAGAGTCCTAATTAAAAATTATGGGGGCAAGAAAAAGAGGGAGAGAGATTTCCTTCTCTCAAACCTTCCCTCTCCTAACCCTAACAAGTGAGGAATTACTCACTCATTAGGGTATTAACAATTGAATTCATTTTTTTATAAATTTTTATATTAAAAAACTAAATTGCAAATATTAAAAGAACAGATAAAAAATGCAAGAATTAAATTCAGAAAAGGAATGCGAGATAAAAATAAAAATACCTTTCTTTATTGATGCACTCTTGAACGATTACAAAGGAATTGAAATTTAGATCTAGAAAATAAAAAGAGGCATCTCAAAAGAGGCAACCAAAAGAGGTACACCTTAATTAGGCTTTAGGGTTTCATATTTATAGATAGGAGAAACCCTAGGGTTTACATCTGATCCACATCTGAATTTATAATACTACCCTAAGAAAGCCGGGTCAACGCACCGACTCCACCGACACGCACCGACACGCGCCGACATGGGCTCTGCACGGCCGCGGAACCGAGGCCATAAGCCTTGTTTAGCCGCGGATCCGCGGCCGTTTGATAGGCTTGTGGGCTGAGTTTCTGAGGGCTTCTTCATGTTGCTTTTTTCTTATATTTTCTTCCTTTGGTTCTCCAGAATCTCTTCTAGTTTCTTCCAGATTTCCACAGTGCAGAATGTTGTGGACTTTTACCGTTCGCTTCGTCTTGAATCTTGTGCTGCCTTCGTACTTTATGCACTCGAACTGTTCATTGACCTTCATTTGTTCCTTAAGCTGTAGGCATCATAAAGATTCTTCTATTTGTTGGGCATAGTCTCACTTTTGTAGCGTTTTGTCACCATTTTCATTGTATTGTTCCGAGAACCTGTAACCTGCAACTATTTAGCAGACATGGATCAAAAGCACCTATTTATTTGCAATATTGTTAAGAATTGGGAATATAATAATGCAAAATTCTGATATAAACAGTCACTTCCCACACCATATATCATATGTAGTGGTAGGCACTGATTTGGACGGAACCCCATTCAATAGGTATGCAACTTCTCAAGTGCATAACACCAAAAGGAAACAGGTAACTCAGCATTACTCATCATATAGCGCGTTATATCTCATAGGGTGCGATACCTCCGCCCCGATACACCGTTGTGCTGTGGTGTATACGAAGGAGTAAGTTGAGAGAGGATCACATTCTCCTTTAAATAATCAAGGAACTCCATGCCAAGTATTCCCTTCTCCGATCACATCGAAGAACTTAATACTTATACCCGTTTTGTTTCTCAACTTCAAGCTTATATTCCTTGAATTTCTCAAAAGTTTCAGATTCGTGTTTCAACAGGAACACATGTCCGAATCTTGAGAGATAGTCGATGAATGTAATGAAGTACTAAGAACCAACCCTGGCATTTGTAGACATAGGACCATATACATCATCATGTATCCGTCCCAAGAGTTCACTAACTCTTTTCTCTGTTTCTAGTAAACGGAGTATTGGTCATTTTACATTTGAGACAAGAATGGCAAGTATCATAAGATGAAAATTCGAACAGATTCTCATATTCATCTTTATGTAACTTAGCTGGTCGTGTCGCATTAATATGACCTAGTCTACAATGCCACAAGAAGGATTCTTTCATTTCTGAACTACTCCTCTTGTGTGTTCTATATACTTTGAACTGTATTTTGATTTAGAATGTATATGCCATTTTATAACGTGCCTGATCGAATCAACTCTTGATTCAGGAAAATGTTCACAACATTATCCTCCAATAAAGAATTATATCCTTCTTTAACTCATTAAAGAAACCGATGTAATGTTGTATATCAGGTTCGGTATTTAATAACATTTGTTCAGAATCAATGTATCTAATACAAGGTGATATTTGCCAACTGGTTTGGCTGCAACACTTGTACCATTCTCTAACACTTAGAGACATATCACCTATTCTCAGTTCTTTACCTTTCTGTGGCCTATGTAACAGTTACTTATATGGGATCCTTATCCGGTATCACATACCTAGGACGTAGAGGATACTGAGAAATAGTTTTCGGTAACGAACACACCCGAAGAATATGCATCAACATGCTTAATCCTCGATTGGGTGGCATGGGAATCCGGATATTCCCCTATTTCCTGCTCAGACTTATAACAATTATAAGATAGAGCGGAACCAATGTTCCCTAGCTCAGTATAATAAGCAGGTTCGGTCAATGCATCCATATTATTATCTTGATTAAGGCGTGACATGGTTGCTACCAGGAGAGAGAGAGAAGAAAACACTCTACGTGCGCTCTTGCAGAATTAGATTGGTTATTATTTTATCTAATCAGGATGGCTCCCACTGTTTTAGTCAAATCTTCCTTCAAACCCAAAAAGGTAAGACTAGCCGGGATTAATTACACCCTACAAGTTCGCCAATCTTTCGGGCGCACGTAGAGTGTTTTCTTCTCTCTCTCTCCTGGTAGCAACCATGTCACGCCTTAATCAAGATAATAATATGGATGCATTGACCGAACCTGCTTATTATTTTATCTAATCACGATGGCTCCCACTGTTTTAGTCAAATCTTCCTTCAAACCCTAAAAGGTAAGACTAGCCGGGATTAATTACACCCTACAAGTTCGCCAATCTTTCGGCCAGACCAGTGTCGGTACTTTGAGGAAGGTTCTCCGTGCTTTCGCACGGACCTAATTAAAATAAACCTCGTTTTCCCAGGGGCGTAACCCCGTTAACATCTTTCTAGACACCTACTTGATCGGCTAATTGTAATGTGTAAAACTCTCGCAGGAGTAACTCTTACTCGGAGTGGGTATCGGGAACCAACTATCTCATAGAAGGTATGCAATCTCATTGCAAATTTCAACACTTGAAATTCCCGATAATATTTTACCCCCAGCATCCTATGACCTTGATGGAGGTCAACAAACCATAGGCTGCTAGTCAAGTTCTACCCGTACATTTCATGATTGAATTAAACCCACCCGCAAGACCCTTGACGGAGGTCAACAAGGCCGCACGACTACCCTAATCCAATCGCATCGTATGCAGCAGATAAGCACTAGTCAGCTACCGCACACTATGCCTTGACGGAGGTCAACAAACGTAGCATGAATACTAAGTAGTACTTATCTGAAATGACTGAGGACTACGATAGGTTTTTATGAAAACCTTTTGCGTAATGAACTTGATATCGTTGTAGAATCGAGTGAATTTTAAAAGGAGTGTTTTTGAGGCTTTTACTAGTTTTGCTAAAGAGGTCACTCCTGGTGAAGGGATCTCAGCTCTTTCCTTATCGAATAAGGTGCAAGACATTTCACAAATACCACTATGCAAAGAAAAAACTATAAAAGCATTTAAAAGACAAACCGAGTTTGTAGCATCTGCTAGTTTCGCTAAAGAGGTCACTCCCGGTGAAGGGATCTTGGCTCTTTCCTTATCGAATAAGGTACTGGATATTCTACAAGGAATATCGCTACGCAAAGCAAGAACTAGAGCTACCAGTTTTTAAACAAGTTTCTACAATATCTTTTAGGTTTCTTTTATTTCATTAATCTCATTAATGAATTCCCATCAAATTATGCTTCCCAAGCATCACAGAAGAAACGAAAGCAATAATATTTATTATATCTCATATATATAATATAGGCATTCATCTCAGAACATATCAAGTGATCACATCACAAAATATCAGCAGCAGAAGAATCGCATATGAAATATTGGATATACTAGGAATTCAGTTTTTTATTTAAGCCAGTAAAAACGCGGATTCCACGGTCGTGATGAATAGCCAAACCCACATCCCTAGACCTGTATGAGAGCAGCAAGCAACCCTACCCATTCTAGAGTTAGGAGTGTTGGAGATAGTGCCCTCAGAGTCAATTATTGGATCACAGGCACGTGATTGCAATGATTGAGGGAGGACCTATGTCGGTAGGACAGTCTTACTCAAGATGATAGTATGCTATCTGGTTTATCTTTATCATCATGTACTACTTTAGGTGACGTTACAGATCACTATTGCACGTTGGTAGAGCCCTTAGGATTCTTGCTTGACGACCAGCAGTATGATGGCGATCATATACGTGGGAGCTGGGGTCTATAAGCACATCCTTAAAAGGTCCCTAGTCGTGGGAGTTTTCGAGACAGGGCATCGACACTCCAGAGTAGACTAGTGTATACAGTCGAGACCTCGACGAGGGGCGGTGGCCGGTCTCACAAGCCATTGGTGTCAGTTGGTTCACCTAAGATGTATACATGTAATCATTGGGTTATGAGTACACCGTACATGACTCGCGCGGGAACCTGCTAGTTGGTATTATACCTGACGTCAGATAGCAGTTCCCTGGTGACATGTGTACAGGTTAGTTCATCGACCTGAGATCGTCATTTGTCTCGTGTGAGTTCCTACTGTACTTTGATTACTACCTTACCACGGCTCAAAGGAGTCGTGCAAATAGGTTTTAGTTGGGTACAGTCCCGAGCCACATGGGAGCAGTGAGCGGATCTGCAGGGGTTCGTCTCTCCCGGTATTGGGGGTGAGGTCGCACTGTGTCTAGGAGAGCCAGTACACGAAAGTCCTTGGCCAAGGCAGGAGATTTACTGGTAGGTATTCCAGTAGTATCTCAGGGTGTTCTGGGCTACACTCCGACATGACTTGTACCGCTTTTGAGGGTCTGACTTTTACCAACCCCCTAGGCCCGACATGCGATGCTCATAGACGAACGGACCGGACTGTACGGATATTATCACTGACAGGCTCAGTAGGGTGTCAGGATGAGTTAACTCATCGACGTCCCTTTTGGTCAATACCTGGTAGCCCGTTACGTATGGCTAATACCTCTTACGTGCTGGTGGTTAAATCCACAGCCAAAGTTTTGACGAGTCTTTAAGGTCCCCTAAAGACCGTTTCTCAAGTTTCGGGCGAAACGCTGTAGAGGCCGTATGGAGATATGGCAGGGTTCGATCAGATATGTGCGGTATTGCACAGATCATGATCGGACGGATAATACTAGCGGGCTTTGGTTTAAGCCGGATCCTAGTATTGTACAGTGTAGATTTTGTCTCATTGCATTTGTATTCGGTCGGAATACAAATGCGGGTATGTATATACAGGAGCGGGGTTTTCCTGTAATTTATTACGGGATCGTTTTTCTTAAGTTGCCAGTTTGCTTTCCGTTTCGGCCATTTTTCCTTTATTTTTCTTTGGCTGAAAATTGGTGTGGAGGGGCTTATTTGCAAATGTCACGACCGAAAGTTTGGTCCGTGACCAGCACTTAACCACGCAACGTCTACAGGCGTAACATCACTAAGTAAGCCGAACCCAGAAAACAAAACCATTAAATTTTGGAGTGTTAAAACATTTAGAAAACTTTAAGTTGTTTAGTAGCAATCCTTTTTGGTTCAAGTTATTGTTTAAATAATTTTATCAACGTTTCCTTTAAATAATTTTATCAACGTTTCCTTTTCCAAAAAAATTGTCCCGAATTCGGGTAAAAGGCGAGATATAAGTAAAAGTAACATGTGAAATAAATAGATTATCACAATAGGAGAATCGCGCCCAACAGCGAAGAAATCACCTCAATATAATATACGACGCCGAAGCGAAGAATGAGCAGTAAAGTGAAAACAAATATCATAAGAGGTAAAACTGCATAAATAAAGTCGGCTCACACCGAGCTCGACACCAGAGTACAAATAACATACAACGTCCTCACAACTGTCTCTAAGTCAATACATGAAAGTAGATGGAGAGTACTAGATACATCAAGATGCAACTGAAAAGTAAACAGATACCGTACAAAACCCACCTAATAGCAAAAGGGCTAACACGCCTCAGCAATGGTAAACAGCCAGCCGCGACTACTCCAAAGGGCAACCTGCAAGCACTGTGGCACAACGGGGGTGAGTTGCCAACTCGTGAATAGTAGATAACATATAAAGGTAATCGCGAGTATGCACGTGCTGCGATACTCTAACCTATGCCAACAGATAACATCTACATGATGAACTAAATGCTCACATCAGGCAACAAAGGTAATCTAAAAGTCTCTCCATATGATGTGCAAGATGTGCAATAATCATGTCTGATATGGAATCTAACAACCCTATATAACATGAGCAGGGTATGCGATAATCATGTATAGCATGCGTACTATATCAGTACAATAGGTACAGGATGAGATGTTAATACTAAATCTGAGTATGGGAATAAATAGTGTCTACACGGAATATCAACGTGGAAATATGATCGGTGTCCATCAATAAACCCAAATCCCAGTAAAACTCAGGTGCTGTCATCCACATCGGCCCTCAAATCCTGTGAATCTCATACAATCGTGAGTGCCCAACATCGGCACCCAAATCTCATAAAATCAGCCGTGTCCAGCATCGACAAGCAAATTCTCCAGTATGGGGCGTCCATCCATCGGATCTGCCCACGGGCTCCGTCTGCGGAATCGGCCCTCGGCCCCCGGCAGTACGCGTCGTCCCGTATCCATCTATCGACTCTGGTCGGTATCCTCCGGATAATCGCCAGGTCTAACCAATCACCGGTAGGTAGTAGTCCCTCCGCCGGGCTCACCGTCTAACAATACGAGTCTTCTCGCCCCGGGGTACCGTACCGGGTCCACCATGTACTCGCATTCGGTGCCTACCTCTCCTCGAATCGGGTATACTCACACAAGCTCTCTGGAACCGAGAAAACTCATGGTGGACGCACTAAAATATCATTTCAAGGGAAACCGGGTTTTTAAACAGTGCGTATTTTCTTAAATTAGTACTCCGGTTCCGAAATCCAGAAATCACATAATCAAATACAATGCGTAATCCATGCAACATGCCGTATGACACTAAGAGTAAAAGAAAGGGAAAACCGCACTTTTGAAAGATCTAGTTTTGAAAATATCGCCTGCGGTCCCTTAATTTTAAAACAAGTCTATATCATCCATGTATGTAGCATATGAATATGTGTATTGGTATGGATGTGTCCATGGATAAGTATGCAAGGTGAATATAGCAATGTACATGTGCACAACTGTAGACATATGATGCATATTTTCCCAAGTAGGGTTATATCAATGAAGGTACTCACGAAAGTGCATATACAGTGTAGCATGCGGCAAATCATGACAACGTCAAATAAGAAAAATCAAATATGCGGTTTATAGCAACCCTATAATGTGAGTGTCATGGCAATCACTAACGGTGTGAGTGTAGCATAAAAATCGTGCTCGTGCAACTTGAACCGTTAGTGACAGTGCGGTGTTCTATACTATCAGTATATCTATATATGTAAGGAGGTATGCTACTCTAGTATGTCTGCATGAACATATAAAACTAACATCCTATCACGCCCTGACGCTTAACGCCATACGGGCGATTTCCCCGTAGATGTTAAATCTACTCACCTGGTCGCATGCTAAGTATAGCCGACCACCTGCTTCCCTTTCCTGGCGGCGTCTGACGTACCGGCCTGCGAACCTGGAATTTACACAAGAATCCCAATATATCAAAATCTCGTAAAACGCGATATTGGAACGAAACGAGAAACTCGCGTCGCGAATTAACGCGCGTGCGCGCGATATGCTGGAACGTGTGTGTGTGTCCAGAACTCGATCCGATACGCCGCGATACGCTGAATCACAGAATCCACTCGCGTATCGTGCGTATCGCGCAAACTAAAATACCAGAAAACGACATACTGCCCCAGATTTTACCTAGGTTAGAATATTACAAAACTATATATACCATGGACCCACAAAATGTAGCAGACACCTGTACCAAAAACCCTAGCTCCTAACTCCCTGGTCTGGCCGCAATTTGCGGCCAGAACGAATATTCCGGTGGCCGTGGGTTGAAGTGGTGGGGTCGGGCTCTGTTGGTGGGGTCAGGGTGTCACCAGTAGGCTATGGTCCACTCAATTTTATTTTGAACTTACAGGGGTAACAGCAGATCCCAAAAAGCTATGTTTTGCTCAAAAACGTCAAGTTTTGTACAATTTGAAAACTGAGGGTATTTTAGTGTAATCTGGGGTTATCCTAGTTTAACTTGGCCTTAACAACACTTACTTAGGCTAGTCTACCCAACACCAACCTCTCTTAAACACACTTTTACATAAATCACCCAAACAAGCACAAAAATGTAGCATTATCGCTAATCGAAGCTATTTCTACACAACTAAGCAAACAAGGAAGGAGTTTAGAAGTTATACCCCACTAGGAACCTCACAAACAAGGAGAAGGAGAAGAAGAAGAGGAGGTGGAGCTTGCTGGGGTGTTGCCGCCTCAGACGAGCTGCTGCTGTTGCTCCAGAAGCAAGAGCTGTTATTCTGGCTCCTGCAGTGCTGATGCAGTGCTGTTGTTTTTGTGATAGTGTTTGTTGTGGTGTGGGTGGTGTGTTGTTGTAGTGTTGTGTGAGTGTTGTATATGGGGTTGGGGCTGTTTGTTAAGAGAGTGATACTGCTGATGCAGCAGATGCTGATGTTATGGTTCTGTTGATTTGTTTTGGGGCTGAGGTAGCAGCAGATGCTGATGTGTTTGAAATGATGAAATGGCTGATTTGAAGATGGGGCTATTGCTAAAAACAGCAGCTACTGTTGCATTGGTGAGGTGTGTGTGAGAAGGATGTGAGTGAGAGGGAGAGTGTGGAGGCTATGATAAAGTTTTGAAGTGAAATGGGTGTGACCTTTTCTTAAGCCACCATTCTCTCTCTCCATCAAAAGCTAACATGACACCCATCATGCCCTCTCTCTCCTCAACCCAAGTCAACCCAAAAGAAGTATTTTAAATCCCTTTTTATTTTTTGAAAACCAAATTCTTAATTTAAAACTAATTAGCTTAACAAAAGGGGTTAGACCACCATGGTTGCCTAAACATGGTTTAACCCAAATTTTAACCGTTGGTTACATGCACATGTTTGTGCAAGCTTAGGAAAATTCTAGAAAAATCTTTATTAATTTTGATAAAATATTTGAAAGTTAATTTGGTAAACTTTTATTAAAAATTCCATTTATTAAAATATAATTAACTACTAATATATTCCCAGTTACAATCTTCCCCCTTAAGAAAATTCGTTCCCGAATTTAAAATATATGACTACGCGTACTTTTAAAGAGATGAGGGAATTTCTTCCGCATCTCCCCCTCGGTCTCCCAAGTGATCTCCTCACCGTTCGGGCTGCGCCAAAGAACCTTTACCGACGGTAGGACCCTAGATCGAAGTCTCTTTACCTGCCGGTCCAATATCTCTACTAGCTGCACGGTGAATGAAAGGTCGGGCTCAAGCTGTACTGTTGGATGCTGGATCGTGTGGGAAGGGTCATGAAGATATCTGCGTAGCATCGATATATGGAAGACGGGGTGAACATCTGAAAGACTGGGTGGAAGAGCCAAACGATATGCTACGGCGCCGACACGCTCGAGGATCTCGAAAGGACCTATGAATCTGGGGCTAAGCTTCCCCTTCCGTCCAAACCTCATCACTCCCTTTATCGGAGAGACCCTCAGGAAAACGTGATCGCCAACTGTGAACTCTAATCTGCATTGGCGTCAGTCAGTATACGATTTCTGCCTGCTCTGAGCTGTCCTCATCCTGTCTCGAATCAGCTGTATCTTCTCGGTCGTCTCCTGTACGATCTGTGGCCCCAAAATACTGCTCTCGCTCAGCTCTGTCCAACAGACGGGCGATCTATATCTCCTCCCATACAAAGCCTCGAAAGGCGCCATCTGAATAGTGTCCTGGAAGCTATTGTTGTAGGAGAACTTTATCAAGGGTAAATGATGATCCCAGCTACCACCAAAATCTAAAACGCACGCTCGGAGCATGTCCTCGAGAGTCTGAATGGTCTGCTCTCACTGTCCGTCGGTCTGCGGATGAAATGTCGTGCTGAAACTTAAACGAGTGCCCAAAGCCCCCTGAAGTCTCTGCCATAATCTGCTGGTAAACTGGATGCCTCGGTCGGACACAATACACGTCGGGACCCCATGTAGTCGCACAATCTCGTCGATATAAATTTGGGCGTACTGAGCAAATCCGAAAGTCATCTTCACTGGTAGGAAGTGAGCCGCTTTCGTCAGACAATCCACGATCACCCAAATGGAGTCATACCCCCGCCTAGTCCTGGGTAGACCCACAACGAAATCCATCAAAATCTGTTCCCATTTCCACTCCGGAATGGGTAATGGCTGTATCTCTCCTGCGGGCCTCTGGTGCTCGGCCTTGACTTGCTGACAACTCAGGCATCTCGATACGAAATCTGCGATGTCCCTCTTCATTCCATCCCACCAGTATACTTATCTCATATCATGATACATCTTGGTGGAACCGGGGTGGACACTGTACACCGATCGATGTGCCTCCTCGAGAATATCGCGCCGCAATCCCTCAGCATCTGGTACGCACAGTCTAGACCCAAATCGTAATATCCCCTGATCATCGATCACGAACTCGGAGAATCTGCCCTGTCCAACCTGTGCCACGATCTCTAAGCAACGGTCATCCCTGCGCTGTGCCTCATATATACGTTCCAGCAACTGTGGGCATGCACGAACATGCGCAAGCTGTCCCCCGATATGTGTGAACTCGAACTGCACTCGGCCGTCGAATAGTATCTGCCAATCTGCTGACGATTGCCTCTGTACTGGACTCAAGCACGATAGACTACCCTCGGGCCTCCTGCTCAAAGCATCCGCTACCACATTAGCCTTGCCCGGGTGATACAAAATCTCGCAGTCGTAGTCCTTCACCAGTTCCATCCAACGGCGCTGTCGGAGATTCAGGTCTCGCTGCTGAAATATATACTTTAGGCTTTTGTGATCAGTGAATATCTGGCACGACTCGCCATAGAGGTAGTCTCGCCAGATCTTAAGGGCAAAGACCACTGTAGCCATCTCCAAATCGTCAGTGGTGTAGTTCTGTTCATGTTTCTTCAATTGTCGGGAAGCATATGCGATCACCCTGCCATGCTGCATCAATACGCACCCTAGCCCTACTCGCGAAGCGTCACAATAGACTACAAACCCTCCTGATCCTGAAGGCAATGATAACATTGGCGCCGTAGTCAAACAAGTCCGTAGCTGTTGGAAACTGTGCTCGCACTCCTCCGTCCAAACGTAAGGAACCCTCTTCCGGGTCAAACCGGTCAGAGGTGCAGCAATACGGGAGAAATCCTGTACAAATCGCCTGTCGTAGCCGGCCAGTCCTAGAAAGCTGCGTATCTCAGTAACGGATGTAGGTCTGGGCCAACTCCGAACGGCCTCGACCTTCCTCGGGTCTACACATATACTATCCTGTGTAATCACGTGACCCAAGAAGTCTACGCTGTCTAGCCAGAATGCGCACTTGGAGAATTTTTCATAAAGCCGGCGCTCCCTCAAGGTCTGCAGTGTAATCCGCAGGTGCTGCTCATGCTCCTCTCTGCTCTGGGAATACACCAATATATCGTCAATGAATACGATGATTAACAAGTCAAGATACGGCCTGAATATACGGTTCATCATGTCCATGAAGGCTGCTGGCGCGTTGGTGAGTCCGAACGACATCACCAAAAACTCATAATGGCCATAACGCGTACGGAAAGCCATCTTCGGAATGTCCTCTGGTCGAACTCTCAGCTGATGATAGCCTGATCGCAAATCGATCCTCGAAAAATACCCTGCCCCCTGAAGCTGGTCGAACAAGTCGTCGATGCATGGCAACGGATATCTGTTCCGCACGGTCACCCGGTTCAGCTGCCGGTAGTCGATTCACAGACGCAAACTGCCGTCCTACTTCTTAACAAACAGGACCGGAGCACCCCAAGGAGAAACACTGGGTCGAACGAGTCCCTTGTCCAGCAAATCTTGCAACTGACTCTTTAACTCACTAAGCTCCGCCGGGGCCATCCGATAAGGCGGTATAAAAATAGGTCCCGTGTCGGGAATCAAATCAATACAGAACACAACATCACGCTCAGGCGGTAGCCCAGGAAGCTCGTCAGGGAACTCACCTACACTCGGAACCTGGTCCAGTGGAACATCCGTAGCCCTAATATCAGAAACATAGGCTAGGAATCCCTGACATCCCTTCCTCAAAAGCTGTCCAGTGCGAAGAGAAGAAATCAAAAGGTAAGGGGTGGCACCACGGTCACCCTGCACAACAAAAGTCGGCTCGCCGGGAAAACAAAACCTAACTGTTTTCTCACGGCAGTCCACAGACGCATAGCACGTGGCCAACCAATCCATGCCCAAAAGAACGTCGAAGTCCAACATCTCCAGAAGGATCAAGTCGACAGGCAAATCTCTCTCGCCAATACGGACAACACAGGATCGGAACACGTGCCTGGCAACAAACGACTCTCCCATGGGAGTGGTCACAACAAGTGACTGATCAAGCAACCCAGACTCTCTACCCAAACTCGGCATAAAAAGTGTGGAAACGTACGAGTGCGTGGATCCGGGATCGAATAATACGTATGCATCAACAGTACATACTGATAAGGTACCTGAGACCACCGCATTGGACGCCTGCGCGTCCTGATGCGTCAACGCGAAAACCCGTGCCTGTCCTCCACCTGTAATTGGCGGTCCCCTGCTAGCAGCTGGCTGTACTCTGCTGGTAGCTGGCTGTCCTCTGCCTCGACCGCCTCGCCCTCTAGGAACAAACCCTCCGCGACCATGGCATCTCTGTGCATGAGTCTGACGCGGAGCAACTGTGGGTACAACAGGTAACGCCTTCTGGGGTGGAGAAGGTGGAAGTGTGACATGCGGCACGGCTGGCTCCCTCTGGCGTGTCTCGGTACAATCTTTGACACGGTGATGAAGACTACCACATCCAAAGCACCCACAGGACGACTGCTGACCCTCCTGAGGGTATGAGCTAAACATCTGACCTCACCCCGAGTCTCTGCCACCGGTATAACGTCTATCACGGCGTCTGAACGGATGTCTCTGAGCTGCTGTGTCAGTACGAACCCTCTTCGGCCCTGGAACTACTAAAGTCTCGGCAAGGCGCTCCTCGATTAATAGGGCTGCGTCTACAGCTGCGGCATATGTCTCGTAATGCTGTGCGCTGATCGCAAGGAACAGTGGTGTAAGAAAACCTCGGAGAAATCTCTTGACTCGCAGTTCCTCAGTAGCCACTAGGTACGGAGCATAAACTGATAGCTCGGTGAATAGCACGTCGTACTCCGCCACGGTCATCTCTGGCGTCTGGCGCAAGGACTCAAATCTGCGTGCTCGGGCATCCCTAACACTCTGGGGAAGGAAGTGGGCTATAAAGATCGTCACAAACTCTGTCCAGGTCATAGGAGGAAGACCTGTTGTTCTACCCTTCTCGACCGATTCGAACCATTTCTGCGCAAGTCCTTCCAGGAGAAAGCTCGCGGACTTGACCCATCTCGTATCTGAGCATCTAAGGGAACGGCATATCCAGGCCATCCTATCAATGAAGGACTGCGGGTCCTCGGCTGCGTCTGTGCCTGTGAAGACCGGAAGCTTCGGCCTCATGAATTCTGCTAACGATACTGAAATCACCTCCATGGCTGTAGGGGAAACTGCCTGGGCTGTAGATACCATCGCGGTCCGGGTGACTGGTGGAGCTACCTCTGGTCGCTGCGCTCGAAGCGTCTCAACTAGCGATCCTATCATCTGACGCATCTCCTGCATGCTGGATCCCACCGTCTGGCGCATCTCCTGCATACCAGCCCCCAGTGTGGCGATCTGATCTGTCATAGGAGAGATTGTCTGCTCGGGTGCAACAGGTGCACTGCCCGGATTAGTCTTCGTCTCGGACGAGTCAACACGAGCCTCGGCTCTCGCAGCCGCTCTCTATGACCTCGTAGTCCTTGGCGGCATAGTGGCTGAAAAGGAAGGTAGGATTTGATAAGGATACGGAAATCGAATCGCAAGAATGTATACAGTCATGAAGGAATTTTAATCAATAAGTCCTAAGGTCGCTTAGGCGGGGTACCGTGTCATGAGTATGCCGCGGAACATACACACGCCACGCCACCCTGCTGCAACTACCTATTCCATCATACCAGGGTCATCCTACACTCCGAAGGTAAAACCTACGCTCTGATACCAACTTTGTCACGACCCAAAGTTCGGCCCGCGACCGACACTTAACCGCGCAACGTCTACAGGCGTAACATCACAAACTAAGCCGAACCCAGAAAACAAAACCATTAAATTTTGGAGTGTTGAAACATTTAGAAAACTTTAAGTTGTTTAGTAGCAATCCTTTTTGGTTCAAGTTATTATTTAAATAATTTTATCAACGTTTCCTTTAAATAATATTATCAACGTTTCCTTTTCCAAAAAATTTGTCCCGAATTCGGGTAAAAGGTGAGATATAAGTAAAAGTAACATGTGAAATAAATAGAGTATCAAAATAGGAGAATCGCGCCGAACGGCGGAGAAATCGCCTCAATATAATATACGACGCCAAAGCGAAGAATGACCAGTAAAGTGAAAACAAATATCATAAGAGGTAAAACTGCATAAATAAAGTCGGCTCACACCGAGCTCGACACCAGAGTACAAATAACATACAACGTCCTCACAACTGTCTCTAAGTCAATACATGAAAGTAGATGGAGAGTACTAGATACGTCAAGATGCAACTGAAAAGTAAACAGATACTGTACAAAACCCACCTAATAGCAAAAGGGCTAACACGCCTCAGCAATGGTATCTGTGTCAAAAGGTGCGGTAAACAGCCAGCCGCGACTACTCCAAAGGGCAACCTGCAAGCACTGTGGCACAACGGGGGTGAGTTGCCAACTCGTGAATAGTAGATAACATATAAAGGTAATCGCGAGTATGCATGTGCTGCGATACTCTAACCTATGC
Organism: Agapanthus africanus; assembly: GCA_030015575.1. Taxonomy (NCBI): domain Eukaryota; kingdom Viridiplantae; phylum Streptophyta; class Magnoliopsida; order Asparagales; family Amaryllidaceae; genus Agapanthus; species Agapanthus africanus. Next base: position 252,406,193 of record CM057350.1, read on the forward strand.
CAACAGATAACATCTATATGATGAACTAAATGCTCACATCAGGCAACAAAGGTAATCTAAAAGTATCTCCATATGATGTGCAAGATGAGCAATAATCATGTCTGATATGTAATCTAACAACCCTATATAACAAGAGCAGGGTATGCGATAATCATGTATAGCATGCGTACTATATCAGTACAATAGGTACATGATGAGATGTCAATACTAAATGCAGAGTATGGGAATAAATAGTGTCTACACGGAATATCAACGTGGAAATATGACCGGTGTCTATCAATAAACCCAAATCCCAGTAAAACTCAGGCGTCGTCATCCACATCGGCCCTCAAATCCTGTGAATCTCATACAATCGTGAGTGCCCAACATCGGCACCCAAATCTCATAAAATAAGCCGTGTCCTGCATCGACACGCAAATCCTCCAGTATGGGGCGTCCGTCCATCGGATCTGCCCACGGGCTCCGTCTGCGGAATCGGCCCTCGGCCCCCGGCAGTACGCGTCGTCCCGTATCCATCTATCGGCTCTGGTCGGTATCCTCCGGATAATCGCCAGGTCTAACCAATCACCGGTAGGTAGTAGTCCCTCCGCCGGGCTCACCGTCTAACAATACGAGTCTTCTCGCCTCGGGGTACCGTACCGGGTCCACCATGTACTCGCATTCGGTGCCTACCTCTCCTCGAATCGGGTATACTCACACAAGCTCTCTGGAACCGAGAAAACTCATGGTGGACGCACTAAAATATCATTTCAAGGGAAACCGGGTTTTTAAACAGTGCGTATTTTCTTAAATTAGTACTCCGGTTCCAAAATCCAGAAATCACATAATCAAATACAATGCGTAATCCATGCAACATGCCGTATGACACTAAGAGTAAAAGAAAGGGAAAACCGCACTTTTGAAAGATCTAGTTTTGAAAATATCGCCTGCGGTCCCTTAATTTTAAAACAAGTCTATATCATCCATGTATGTAGCATATGAATATGTGTATCGGTATGGATGTGTGCATGGATAAGTTTGCAAGGTGAATATAGCAATGTACATATGCACAACTGTAGACATATGATGCATATGTGCCCAAGTAGGGTTATATCAATGAAGGTACTCACGAAAGTGCATATACAGTGTGCATTGTATGAATATCCATATGATAGCATGTGGAAAATCATGACAACGTCAAATAAGCAGAATCAAATATGCGGTTTATAGCAACCCTATAATGTGAGTGTCATAGCAATCACTAACGGTGTGAGTGTAGCATATAAATCGTGCTCGTGCAACTTGAACCGTTAGTGACAGTGCGGTGTTCTATACTATCAGTATATCTATATATGTAAGGAGGTATGCTACTCTAGTATGTCTGCATGAACATATAAAACTAACATCCTATCACGCCCTGTCGCTTAACACCATACGGGTGATTTCCCCGTAGATGTTAAATCTACTCACCTGGTCGCGTGCTAAGTATAGCCGACCACCTGCTTCCCTTTCCGGGCGGCGTCTGACGTACCCGCCTGCGAACCTGGAATTTACACAAGAATCCCAATATATCAAAATCTCGTAAAACGCGATATCGGAACGAAACGAGAAACTCGCGTCGCGAATTAACGCGCGTGCGTGCGATACGCTGGAACGTGTGTGTGTGTCCAGAACTCGATCCGATACGCCGCGATACGCTGAATCACAAAATCCACTCGCGTATCGCGCATATCGCGCAAACTAAAATACCAGAAAACGAAAAACTGCCCCAGATTTTTCCTAGGTTAGAATTTTACATAACTATATATACCATGGACCCACAAAATATAGCAGACACTCGTACCAAAAACCCTAGCTCCTAACTCCCTGGTCTTGCCGCAATTTGCGGCCAGAACGAATATTCCGGCGGCCGTGGGTTGAAGTGGTGGGGTCGGGCTCTATTGGCGGGGTCAGGGTGTCACCAGTAGGCTATGGTCCATTCAATTTTATTCTGAAGTTACAGAGGTAACAACAGATCCCAATAAGCTATGTTTTGCTCAAAAACGTCAAGTTTTGTACAAATTTGAAAACTGAGGGTATTTTAGTGTAATCTGGGGTTATCCTAGTTTAACTTGGCCTTAACAACAGTTACTTAGGCTAGTCTACCCAACACCAACCACTCTTAAACACACTTTCACATAAATCACCCAAACAAGCACAAAAACGTATCATTATCGCTAATCGAAGCTATTTCTGCACAACTAAGCAAACAAGGAAGGAGTTTAGAAGTTATACCCCACTAGGAACCTCACAAAGAAGGAGAAGGAGAAGAAGAAGAGGAGATGGAGCTTGCTGGGGTGCTGCTGCCTCAGACGAGCTGCTGCTGTTGCTCCAGAAGCAGGAGCTGTTATTCTGGCTCCTGCAGTGCTGATGCAGTGCTGTTGTTTTTGTGATAGTTTTTGTTGTGGTGTGGGTGGTGTGTTGTTGTAGTGTTGTGTGAGTGTTGTATATGAGGTTGGAGCTGTTTGTTAAGAGAGTGATACTGCTGATGCAGCAGATGCTGATGTTATGGTTCTGTTGATTTGTTTTGGGGCTGAGGTAGCAGCAGATGCTGATGTGTTTGAAATGATGAAATGGCTGATTTGAAGATGGAGCTACTGCTGATAACAGCAGCTACTGTTGCATTGGTGAGGTATGTGCGTGAGAAGGATGTGAGTGAGAGGGAGAGTGTGGTGACTATGATAAAGTTTTGAAGTGAAATGGGTGTGACCTTTTCTTAAGCCACCATTCTCTCTCTCCATCAAAAGCTAACACGACACCCATCATGCCCTCTCTCTCCTCAACCCAAGTCAACCCAAAAGAAATATTTTAAATCCCTTCTTATTTTTTGAAAACCAAATTCTTAATTTAAAACTAATTAGCTTAACAAAAGGGGTTAGACCACCATGGTTGCCTAAACATGGTTTAACCCAAATTTTAACCCTAGGTTACATGCACATGTTTGTGCAAGCTTAGGAAAATTCTTGAAAAATCTTTATTAATTTTGATAAAATATTTGAAAGTTAATTTGGTAAAATTTTATTAAAAATTCCACTTATGAAAATATAATTAGCTACTAATATATTCCCAATTGTTACAGCAAATGTGCAAATTAGCATTGTGGAGGGTGTTTTATGTAAGTTGTTGTTACATGATGGTTATTGCTTCCATTGACTTCTTTTGCTCATCATTACTTTCTTTATATGATGGGAGTAGGTTGAGACTTTTGGTGTGATCATGACTCCTCATCATCACTTGCTTGCATTATTGCTTTCCCCCCACTCCTTGACTTTTCTCTCTCACTCCCTTCACCAAGTTTGGCCGGTCACAATTAGTGGGGGCTGTCCAAAAATTTGAGGAGAGAATTTGATCTCTTTTGCTAGCCAAAAATTCTCTAGTTCATCCAAAAAAGCTTACTACTCTTCCTCCACATCAATATGGCAACTTCTTTAACCCTATTGAGACAAAAGAGTTCTACAATATCCTACTGCATTCTTAGACACGTCGACTCCCAACTTCGTTCCCGAGTTGCCTCGGTCCAGAGATGGGAGCCCGTAAAAGAACCCGGCGATGTGGTGCCCTTCCGACGAGGAGATGAAGACCGGAAATTCCATGGGGAGATCGGGATGACGACGAGAAGACCGAAGGACACGGATCGCTCGGTATATCTCTCTACCCTTTCTCTAGTTAGCTAGGATTAGGTTAATGGCCCGATCCGGGTTTTTAGTACGCGGTAGCGCCGATTTTAAAAGTTAAAGAAAAGTATCGTTTCCGCATTTTGGCCTCGTTCAGACGGCCGGGGCGCTGCCGTGCACTTACACTGGTATTTGAGCCACGCCATTAACCTAGTCTAGCTTGCTCTAACGTGTTTACAAGTTCGATCGAACGAAATTTCAAAAACCGTGTTTCCATTTGCATCAGTTTCTGTCGAATTTTTTTTGGCTCGAAAAATTATTTTAAGTGTTGCAGAAATTCGTGCAGGAAATTTTAAGAATTCTGTGAAAAAATGGTAGTGTGATACTGTAGCAGGACCGCGGAACAGCTGCCAAACCCCTCTTCTGGCCACGGTTCCGCCGCAATACAGTGTCTTCATACCATTTTTACACAGATCTCTTTTGACATGGAAATAAGGTTTTTGTTATGTTCTGTTTGGGCCCAGATTTATTTTGAGTGCTACAGTTGTGCTTGGGGCCCACTTCAGGAAATTTAGTCGATCGAAAATTTTAAATATGTTAGTTCACAGTATTTATATTATATCTGCGACCGTGAATGTCATTCGATCGGTAAATCCAGTCTATCTGCTATAGCCCTTTTAGACGGATTTGCGAACGTGACATTCACGTTGATGTTCTGTGTTGTGCTGTGATGTTGCGGATTTATCGTGGTGGACAGCCTGGTTGCAATGGTAGTACAGTTTTGTTTATTATGTACATTTGATATTGCGGGGCGTGCGTCCGACATGTAGACTGTCGTTAATGCCTGTTTGTATATTATTCTTTTGGGGCACGACCGGGCTGAGGTCGATGTACCCGTTGTATGTATATTTTACTTTCTGTACTAGGATTACCCCGCGGAGGGGTGCATGGATATCCGGGTTCTAGAGGGCAACGGGCTCACATCTTATGGCGTTGAGACGGAGGGGGCTTTACTCTAGAATTGGCGGGCTATTCGCCGCACTCGTAGGGGGTACAGGTGGACCCAAGGAGGGGTGCCCAAGTTACCGGATTCCGTGAAGTGCTGGGTGGTCCATTCACGTTGCTGATGGGGCTGCCTCGCTTCAGGTTTTGGCGGGTAACTTGCCGCGGCTGTAGGGGTCTAGGATTTCATTGCACAGGCTATCCACAAGACCAGGGGAATGTCGGGTTTCAGTAGCGGCTCTATGAAACCCGGGGATCCCAGATATCTGTATTGTTCTGTGATGCTTATTACATTTCTGTGATGTTACATTTTATCACGCCTTGAGCAAATATTATATATTGATATATATACTAGTAGATGTTGTATATGTTTTGCATCCGCGCTAGTCCAGTCCCCGCTCTGTCCTTAGTTAAGTAACCTAACGGGTGATGACGGGACCCAGTGGCGAATGCGGATGGCATATACGTACATCGTATTTTTGTTCTTTTATGGTGTAATCAATTAATGGGACTGCATTGATTCGGATCAATGCAAGCTAAACAAACCTATTCTGATGTTGTTGGAACAATTTTCAAAAAGCTATTATTGCAAGGAAGTTCTCTTTTGTTTTGCACAGTGGTATTCAGTTGGAATATCCTGCACCTCAGTCGACGAGGCAAGGGCCGAGATCCCTTCATCGGGAGTGACCCCTTAGACAGAAGTTTGCGTCAGGGTAATAACTTCACTATAGCCGATTGCCTTTTTCTTTGCATCGTGGTATTCAATTGGAATATCCTGCACCTCATTCTACGGGGAAAGAGCCGAGATCCCTTCACCGGGAGTGACCTCTTTAGCAAAGATTTTCGCCACTATATTTTTATAAAAGCTATCCAGTTCCTTCAACGATATCAAGTTCATTACGTTAAAGGTTTTTTGCCAAAAACCATTCATAGCCCTCCGTCATTTCATATGGATAGTCAATAGTATTCAAGCTGTGTTTGTTGGCCAAAATCAAGGCACAGTGATTGGTAGCTATTGGATATTCATATGGAGCATAGATAGATGCGTTGGTTTGGGACAGTCGTACTGCCTTGTTGGCCAAAGTCAAGGGTAGGTACGGGTGGGTTCAAATTAACCTGGAGAATGACGGGTAGAACATGACATGTGACTTATGATTTGTTGGCCAAAGTCAAGGTCATAAGAGCATGGGGTAAAAATCACATCGGGAATTTCTAAAGAAACTGAAACTTGCCAGATATGCGCATACCTTATGGAGTGTGATAACGTGAGCGGATTCCGTCACGTTATCATGCGATGATAATTGGATCCCGATTCCCACTGATGAGTTGGTTTACTCCTCGGGTGATCCCGACTAATTCTTCTTTCAGGTTCGGAGGAGAATTTGACGGTACAGTGGGAGGTTTCCTGATTAGATAAAGTGACAACCATTCTGATCTAGGTTAGAGTGCACGCAGAGTGTTTCTTTTCTCTCTCTCTTTGGCAGCGACCATGACCCGACCCTAAGACTATGACTCAGTGACCAAAATTAACCGAACCTTCTTAAACACTGGCTTTTGGATTGTCAAAGTTGCAAACCTCTTTGCCACTCCTACTTTTACCCTTTTCTCCAGAGCACCCCGTATTACTACGAACGTCCACTTCCATTGGATAAAACCATCCTATGGTTATATACGAACTCGAAGGAATTTATTCGAGGATGGTTTCTGGTTCTGGAGAAAACGAATAGGACTATTCACTTGTCTTTTCCTTTTACCTTCTCTCAGGTTGCGAGTGCTCCTTGGATTAGGGCAGTACACCCATTACGCAAATTGGATAGTATTCTTCCAAACCATAGGCAGGTGCCGACCGGTAGGGAATGAAGAAAACCAATTAGCCTAACGATGGTGTTGGAGATAGTGCCCTCATAGTCAATTATTGGATCGCAGGTACGTGATTGCAATGATTGCGGAGGACCTATACCGGTAGAACAGTCTTACTCGAGATGATAGTATGCTATCTGGTTTGCCTTTATCAGTCGTGTACATGTTCAGGTGACTGATTGCATGTTAAACTTTGATAGAGCCCTTAGGATCTTGCTTTACTACCAACAGTATGATGGCGATCATATACGTGAGAGTTGGGTAGTTTATATGCATATCCTTAATTGTGGTCCCTAGTCGTGGGAGTTTCGAGACAGGGCATCGATACTCCGGAGTAGACTAGTGTATACAGTCGAGACCCCGACGAGGGGCGGTGGCCGGTCTCACAAGCCACTGGTGTCAGTTGGATCACCTAAGATGTATACAGGTGCTCATTGGGTTATGAGTACACCGGACAGGACTCGCCGGGAATCTGCTAGTTAGTACTATACCTATCGTCAGATAGCAGTTCCCTAGTGACATGTGTACAGGTTAGTTCATCGACCTGAGGTCGTCATTTGTCTCGTATGAGTTCCCACTGTGCTTTGATTGCTACCCTACCACGGCTCAAAGGAGTCGTGCAAACAGGTAGCTTTTGGGTACAGTCCCGAGCCATATGGAGGCACGTGAGCGGATCGGCAGGGGATTCGTCTCTCCCGGTATTGGGGGCGAGGTCGTGCTGTGTCGAGGAGAGCCATTACATAAAGTCCATGGCCATGGCAGGAGATTTACTGGTAGGTACTCCAGTAGTATCTCAGGGTGTTTTTGGGCTACACTCCGACACGACTTATACTGCTTCTGGGGGTCTGACGTTACTAGCCCCTAGGCGGATATGCGATACTCATTGACGAACGAACCGGACTGTATATACATTGTCACTGTTAGGCTCAGTAGGGTTTCTGGATGAGTTCGCTCATCGGCCTCCCTTGAGTACGCTCATCAGCTTCCCTTGAGGTCAGTCCATGGGCAGCCGTTACGCATAGCTAGTGCCGCTGACGGTTTGTGGTTAAACCCACTGCCAGGGTACTGACGAGTCATTAGAGTCCCCCACAGACAGTTTCCCAAGTTCGGGCGAAACGTTGTAAAGGCCGTATGGTTTTATGGCAGGGTTCGGAAAATGCACGTAAGTTTACGCACGTGTTATTTTTTGGACAGATGATACTGGTCGGCTTTGGTTTAAGCCAGATCCGAGTATTATATTGAGTAGGTATAATATCTTTGTCTTAGTTGCATTTGTATTCGGTCGTAATACAAATGCGGGTATATTTATACAGTTTCGGGGTTATCCTGAAAGTCGTTTCGGGATCACTTTTGGAAGTTGCCAGTTTCCAGTTTTCTATCAGCCGTCTTTTAACATTCGGTTAAAGACGGATTTATCTTTTCTTGGATGAGGGTGAGTCATGCTTCTAGAAGGTTCTAGAAGGTTCTAGATATGGTGAGGTGTCTTGTGACTCATGCTTTGATTTCAACCATTTCCTGTTTTGCTTAAGATCTTTATGCTTGATTTTTTCATGTGTTCACACATGATATTTGCTTATGGTCACCCCCCTCTCCTACGATCACCTCCCTCTTTGCTATATATGGCCGGCCCCTCCTCTCTCTCTCTCACTTGCTTGAGTTTTTCACTTGAAAAGATTATGATAGGTTTTATCGGTGTATGGAATTTCACAGCTTATTTCATTCCATCACCCGATTCCCTCGGCAACTTCATTAACCGTCCGTCCATAGCTTTGGACGGAATGAGACAAAGTCATCTACTCATTCTCTACATCAATCTTGGTCGTCTCTTCTAGCAAACTTGACGACCGAGCTTCCTCGAGTCAGAGGCGGGAGCCCGTTTAAAGAATCGTCGACGTGGTGCCACCTCGACGAGGATATCGGAGATCGACGAGATCGGAGCAGCCGCAACGGAGCGTGGGATGATGGTTAAAGAACGAAGGACTCGGATCGTTCGGTATAACCTTTCTACACTCTTTACAGTTTTTTAGTTTAGCAATAATGGCAGATCCGGGTTAAAGTATACGATAGCGCCAGTTTAAAAGTTTTTGTTCCGCATTTGGCGTCTGTAGACGGCCGGGGCGCTAGCGTACACTTACAGATGGTGTGCAGAAGGTATTAAGTAAAGACAAATAAAGGGATTAGTAAGAGGGAAAAGTAAACTGCGACTGCTATTCATGACCAAACCAAGTATTTCTTCGCCAATCCTACATCACCTTTGTATTTCTCCAGAATACTCCGTATCACTACGAAGATCCACAGTTTATTGGATACTCCATCGTATGGTTATATACGAACTCGAAGGAACTTGTTCCAGTTCGGGGATGGATTCTGTTCAGGCGAAATAGGAATAAGGTTTATTCGGTTGTCTTTTATCTTCACCTTCTCTCGCATTGCGAGTGCTCCTAGGATTAGGACAATACACCCATTATGCTTATTGGATAGTCTTCTTCCAAACCATAGGCTGGTGCCGAAAGGTAGGGAAGGAAGAAAACCATTTAGCCTAAAAGGGTGTACAGAAGGTAATGACTAAAGACATATGAAGGGATGTGGAGAGATGGAATAGAAATATACGGTTACAGTTGTGAATCTGATAATGGAAGAGGCATTACTAGGAATACCAGGATACCCCATCGAAACATTTCAATGTTTCAGTTTCACTGTGTATTGTTAAAAGAAAACTGATTTCCCAATTAGTCCTTACTCCAGGGTATGTATTTACCAGGTATGATTCTCACATCTGTATGGTTTTACTGATGATGAGTGGGAGTAAGTTATTGGGAATTAGGTGATCATCCTCATTATATCGGAATTCGTTGTAATTGGTGATATTTGAGGAAACCACCCGGGTTGTTTGCCAGATGGCAAATATTTGGTTTTGAATATCCTCTGTTATGCACCAATTTCAAATTGATATATCTGTACGTCTTTTTTTATAGAGTGAGATATACCTTTTTGAAATTATGTCTATGACCCTTACCTATATCAGTGGATGGTTAGGTAAGGAGCATTAAACAGCGGTGTAATTCTTCTTAACCATAAGTACAGTTTTCGACCTACGACACACAAGGAATGAGTTCTTAAACTCAAGGGACTTATACAGAGTATTGTATGTTGTCCAGTGTCTATTAGGACAGAGGGGTTGGTCCTCGTACTATATTCGATTTACTTATGACTTCTCTAGTTTTTAGACAGGTGTTTAGTAGAAACACAAGGTCCAAGTTTTGAGAAGTCATAGGTATAAGAGTAAAGTAGAGAACCAGGTATTGCAAGTATCGGGATTCTTCAAGGTGATCGAAGATGTAGATACTTGTGTATGGTATTCAGTTGATAGTAATGATTAAGAGAACTTGCTTCTCTTTCAGGTTACTCATAATTGGAAGTATTCCTATGTTGAGTAACGCTGATCGGCCTCCTTCCATTTAGTTGACATGCACTGGAGACAGTTGCATGATTTGAATCTGGTTCAATTAAATCAGTGCCTCTGTTTCTGTATTGGATATAGAACAGTTCATATCTTAACATTGTTAAGGTACGGGGAGTTGTCCGGCTTATGATTAAAACCGGACTCTGGATAACTCAAGGCACGTTTCTGTAATGGCTGTTTGTGGGTTGACCCAGGCTATGACGAGGGTTGACTTTCTACCATCTGGAAGATCAATAATGATATTGTTCTAGACTCGCCACAATTTTAAGTAAAATGGATTTTTTCAGAAAACAGAAGTGGGAGTATGGTAGAACTGGAAGTGATTCCAGAATCGCAAACGATTACTGAAAATTTGATAAGAACTTAAAGATTCAATCTGGATTGACATTCCATTAGCCACTCCGCAGATATGGTGGGTAACCTCAGGCACCCGATAGGTACTCCGGTAGCCTCAAGGATGGTGACAGGGAGGTTCTTGTTTACCCAGACTTGCCATTGATGTTGTTCCAGGCTATGAAACCCGGCAGGAGGATGAGTATAGCGTCGTTCTAAACTAGCTTTAGAAGTGCACGTGTATATGACTCTGCCAGAGGGTTGTCGTAGTCAGTGGGAGCAGCGGAAGAATAGTGGACAAATGGCTTATGTCTATTTATAGACTAAAGCAGATATAGCGGAGATAGATCATCTATTTCTGATGTGACAGTCATAGGTTTGACTTCATCAGAATAGGGGATGGATCTGTTAAGAAGGTAGTAGGGTGTGATGTCCTGGTATTTGGATGACATACACAGAGTAGGAAGTGATATTCCTATACTACGATCGGTTATACTTTGGTTGTCACACAGTGGTTTCTCCACATAGGATATAGATATAATATCAGACATTCTGGTTACTAGATCTATGGTTTTAGATCTAGATTTGGGTAGTTTCCCAATCAGGGTACTTAGACAGCATTCTAAAGTATTTAGAATGGACGACTCCTGGCATGGTAGTGTACCTGCAGGTGATGGAGTCACCCTCTCTAAAGGTGTCTTACAGACTAAAGGGGAGAGGGATGTGCATGATCGGCAGATCACTTGCTTAGGCAATTGAGTTGATCATGAGATGTCAAGTACCACGCCAGATGTTGTTTTTGCAGTAGATGCGGTAAGTTGATATTGATCCAATCCTGGAAAACCAATCGAAAGCAGTTTTAGAACATAAGTGGATGTTCTAGGGATATGATAACGGTATCCTTCTTCGGGAGACAGTTATCATTCGAGGCTTCCAAAGTGACCTGGATGACTGAGAGGTTGTCAGAGTTATAGTTTTCCTTCTGACGAGGGGCAGTATTTTGGACAGGTGGTCCAGGTGGATACTGAGGGAAGGATGGCGCAGGATACTGATTAAGTTCAGTTGACGATACAGTCTAAAAAGTTTGGATTTGTAGTTCATTTATGAGCTAGGTCCCATCAGACATCCAGACATATTCTAAGACATGTATTACTCATTTCGGGAGATGGCTTTCTCCGCGAACTTAAGATAAAGAGAGACATAGAAAGAAACATCAGAGCGGATCCACTCACTGAGGCTATTCCTCGAACGCAATAGTTTCGCAAACAGGCTTTGTGAGATTGATTAGTAGAGGAGTTGGGTGTTCGGTATCACACGGGCTGTGAGTATGCGACATCGCAATAATTAGCCTTGAGTGCTAGTGGGAGATTGTTGGAGATAGTGCCCTCAGAGTCAATTATTGGATCACAGGCACGTGATTGCAATGATTGAGGGAGGACTTATGCCGGTAGGACAGTCTTACTCAAGATGATAGTATGCTATCTGGTTTATCTTTATCATTGTGTACTGCTTTAGGTGACATTACAGATCACTATTGCACGTTGGTAGAACCCTTAGGATTCTTACTTGACTGCCAGCAGTATGATGGCGATCATATACGTGGGAGCTGGGGTCTATAAGCACATCCTTAAAAGTTCCCTAGTCGTGGGAGTTTTCGAGACAGGGCATCGACACTCCAGAGTAGACTAGTGTATACAGTCGAGACCCCGACGAGGGGCGGTGGCCGGTCTCACAAGCCATTGGTGTCAGTTGGTTCACCTAAGATGTATACAGGTGCTCATTGGGTTATGAGTACACCGGACAGGACTCGCCGGGAACCTGCTAGTTGGTATTATACCAGACGTCAGATAGCAGTTCCCTGGTGACATGTGTACATGTTAGTTCATCGACCTGAGATCTTCATTTGTCTCGTGTGAGTTCCTACTGTACTTTGATTACTACCCTACCACGGCTCAAAGGAGTCGTGCAAACAGGTTTTTGTTGGGTACAGTCCCGAGCCACATGGGGGCAGTGAGCAGATCTGCAGGGGTTCGTCTCTCCCGGTATTAGGGGTGAGGTCGCGCTGTGTCTAGGAGAGCCAGTACATGAAAGTCCTTGTCCAAGGCAAGAGATTAACTGGTAGGTATTCCAGTAGTATCTCAGGGTGTTCTGGGCTACACTCCGACACGACTTGTACCGCTTTTGGGGTTCTGATTTTTACCAACCCCCTAGGCCCGACATGCGATGCTCATAGACGAACGGACCGGAATGTACGGATATTGTCACTGACAGGCTCAGTAGGGAGTCAGGATGAGTTCGCACATCGACGTCCCTTTTGGTCAATACCTGGTAGCCCGTTACGTATGGCCAATACCTCTGACGTACTGGTGGTTAAATCCACAACCAAAGTATTGACGAGTCTTTAGAGTCCCCCACAGACCGTTTCTCAAGTTTCCGGCGAAACGCTGTAGAGGCCGTATGGAGATATGGCAGGGTTCGATCATATACGTGTGGTATTGCACGGATCATGATCGGACGGATAATACTAGCGGGCTTTGGTTTAAGCCGGATCCTAGTATTGTACAGTGTAGATTTTGTTTCATTGCATTTTTATTCGGTCAGAATACAAATGCGGGTATGTATATAGAGTAGAGGGGTTTTCCTGTAATTTATTACGGGATCGTTTTTCTGAAGTTGCCAGTTTGCTTTCCGTTTCGGCCATTTTTCCTTTGTTCTTTCTTTGGCTGAAAATTGGTGTGGAGGGGCTTATTTGCAAATGTGCAAATTAGCATTGTGGAGGGTGTTTTATGTAAGTTGTTGTTACATGATGGTTATTTCTTCCATTGACTTCTTTTGCTCATCATTGCTTTCTTTATATGATGGGAGTAGGTTGAGACTTTTGGTGTGATCATGACTCCTCATCATCACTTTCTTGCATTATTGCTTTCCCCCACCCCTTGACTTTTCTCTCTCACTCCCTTCACCAAGTTTGGCCGGCCACAATTAGTGGGGGATGTCCAAAAATTTGAGGAGAGAATTTGATCTCTTTTGCTTGCCAAAAATTCTCTAGTTCATCCAAAAAAGCTTACTACTCTTCCTCTACATCAATATGGCAACTTTCTTAACCCCATTGAGACAAAAGAGTTCTACACTATCCTATAGCATTCTTGGACACGTCGACTCGCCAACTTCGTGCCCGAGTTGCCTCGGTCCAGAGGTAGGAGCCCGTAAAAGAACCCGACCATGTGGTGCCTTTCCGACGAGGAGATGAAGACCGGAGATTCCGCGGGGAGATCGGGATGACGACGAGAAGACCGAAGGACACGGATCGCTCGGTATATCTTTCTACCCTTTCTCTAGTTAGCTAGGATTAGGTTAATGGCACGATCCGGGTTTTTAGTACGCGGTAGCGCCGGTTTTAAAAGTTAAAGAAAAGTATCGTTTCTGCATTTTGGCCTCGTTCAGACTGCCGGGGCGCTGCCGTGCACTTACAAGGAGACCCGGTCTCGACTCCTCGAGATGGTCTCCCACTGGATCCTAGAACCCGGTTACTTATGCTCCCCGCCTTGGGTCTATCCTAATGCGGAAAAGTAAATAATATACATCAATGGTGACATCATCCTCAACCCGGAAGTGCCCCAATAAAAGAATATTACATACAAGCTTTTACATGAATGAAAATGAAAAACTCTCATCTCACATAAAAAAAACCCGTCTATTCAAAACACGACGATCCAGTATAACATATCACAGCAACACATAACATCACATGTCATCAACGTAAGTAAATACGCGTATCCCAATTGGCGTTGACGTATAGCAACGAAACCGGCGATACACCACATATTACACTTACGGTCGCAGAAAAGAAAGTGAAAAACTACAACAGTTGGAATCCGCAACTATCTTAGACATCATAAACCCAATGTATCTCATACATTGGATTTCATGCCTAACAAATGAATTTCTTAGACATCACAAGCCTAACAATTATAAACCCCGCATTTTAGTCTCGATATTGAAAACACTTTCCAATAACCAGTTGGGTAATTCAACAAGATTCCCGATAACCTGATCGAATGCTCGTCGAAAACTTTAGAAGACGGTCGCACCCCCTGATGCCGTCGACGAAGTGCACTAAGGCGGAACACCGCAACCACGAGCACCCGAACGGATGCTATTGGCGACGGGGTTCTCCTACAGTCACTTAATCGGGGCTATGGGGTGTGGCTATCGAGTAAGGTTATCCGGCGAGTATCCGCGTACACTACATACTTGCGATGGACTTTTGATCCACATTAAAATTCCGTGGCAACCGATCAACTGAGACTAAACTGCTTGATTTATAAAATTCAAACTAGTTATCTCATAACCATTTGTGGATTCCAAATATTGTATCACAATCACAGATAGCTAGAAGAAGTTAAACTTTTCGATCGAATAAACAAACACCTAAAATTTCCCGAGAAGCTCAACACTTGAGCGGAGTTCAAAAAGTACTCAGAAATTTCCACAGCTCCTATGAACCGGCCGTAGAAGGGTCAACTAATGCCTCACATGTGGTATCGCTGAACTACCACAAACCCTAGGGTTTGTAGGCGGTTCTGACGGTTACATAATTGAGTTAGGGTTTCGTTGTTCTAGAGGGTCCACAGAATCGCTTGCAAGATTTTCTGAAAATTTTAAACTCGGAAAAAATCCAACTCTTGAAAAAATTTCCAGGGGGAAAAATTGGGTTATTGATATTCGTTCAAACTTTTTAACATCGTTTAAATAACCCGAATACATGTTAGAATTACGACTATGAAACTCTCCAAGTTGCCTTTGCAGAAAGTTAACATCACATACAAAATTAGCAAAAACAAACAACACCTGGAACACCAAAATCCAGAGACTGGAACACACTGCAAAATTCAACCCTGAAGTCCATCACAAAACCGAGCACACCGGTTTTAAGGTGTATCTGGCCGGCCAAAAACCGTCGACGGGGGTTCAATTTTGTACTGTGTTCATGTTACATCTCATACAACAATCTGCAGTTGTTTAAAAAAAATTTTGAAGACTTTTTAAATTCGACAGAAACTAAGTTTTCGTATGGGGTGTTTCGGAGTAGTTTCGGTTTCGTAATCCTAGCAAACATCGTCTAATTTTCTAGCATGGCTCTAATACCACTGCAGGGTTACCTAGGACGACAGCAAGGTTTCGGGAGGCATCATCCATGCCATAATTAAATTTTTGCCGTTCTAGCTAACCCTAACCCTAGAATCGATACAAGAAAATCCGACGAAACTAATGCAAACAACTTTGCAACTAAAGTGAACAAGGAATACATCCTTTGTAGACCGTCCTTCACTTCAATAGCTCCGTGTACTAGTCCCTTCACTGCGATCATGAACTCCCGGACTCCAGAGAGGCTCCCATGAAGAAATGAACAAGCTTTCATCGAAGTCTTCGAGGCCGAAGATGATCTACGTCGAGGAGACACTAGCTCATGCTATCTCTTCACCAATGGTGAGATTAGTGAAGCAAACACCCTAAACTAAATGGCTAATAGTAGAGTATGATGAAGTAGGAAGTGGGCTCACTTTAGATTTAATTTTCTCACAATTTTTTATCACCTTTTCAAACCCTAGAAAACTCTTTTCTTTTGGAAGAAGAAGATGAAGCAAATGATGAAAGAATAATCAAGTGAGGTTAGAAATTCAACCATGGTGAGTGTATGTCATGCACTAACCATTGTAGAGACTAAACCATGGCTATGAGTTATGGTTGAGTTAACAAATATTTTAAGCTAGACAAAAGAGTGGACTAAGTCAACGAAACCTACAAGCTTCTACAAGCTTTGAACCAAGACAATATTTCCACAATTTTGAATTTGCTTGAAATAAATATAAACCATAACACAAACCCTAGCATGGTATAAGTCCCATACATACATGTTTCATGTGTAACCTAGCATGACACAACAATATATATCACATATATATTTATGTGTGCAAAGAAAATAATTAACATATATCACATATATATTAAGTGTATCATGAGTGAGAAAAAGAAAAGCTTAAGTAAGCTAATATTAGTTAATGTAATGTAATATATCAAATATATAATTATACATTAAATTATTAAATCAACACTTGTTTTAATAATCCGACTATATTTTATATAACCGACTAATATCAAATGCAACAACTTGTCGAATCAACACTTGACCCGATAACCCGGTTATATCACATATAACCGACCAATGTAACAAGTCGCGAGAATAGAATGCGGTATCACATACGCGCATTAATCTTGGTCCCACACATATCACATATGTGCTCCTACTCCATTTCGCATGAACCAGGAAACCTCTGTGTAGGACTCTAAAGACTCGTCAATACGCCGGAAGTAGGTGATGATCATATCAAACACCCACAAGCCGCAAGCGGTCTGCTAAACATAATGGCCACCCGGGTATTGAGCGATCAGAAGATCAACAAGCAAGCCTGCTCGTACTCCTGCGAATCCAATCAGTAACACTACCGTACAGTCCGGTCTCTTCGTCTGATATGTCGCATATCACAGCCTGGGGGTAGTATAACGTCAGACCCCAATAGCCTGATAAGTCATGCCGATGCAAGGTCCATAACGGTTCGAGAAACTACTGATAACACTTACCAGTAAATCTCAGCAACCCTGGCCAGGGATTTCCTGTTATGGCCAATCGAGCATAGCGCAACATCAACTCCCAATACCGGGAGAGACGAAACCCCTCCTATCGCTCATTGCCTCCATGTGACTCGGGACTGTACCCAAAAACTACATTTTTGCACGATCTCTTGACCGTGGTATGGTGGAAATCAAAGCACGGTGGGAATCACACAAGACTCTATGACGTTCTCGGGTCTACAGACTGACCTGTACCAGTGTCACCAGAAAACTGCTATCTGACGATAGATATAATACCATCTAGGAGTTTTCGGCGAGCCTGTTCAGTGTACCCAGTCTCCACTGAGCACCCGTATACCTTCTCTGATGTCAAACACCAATGGATGTGGGATCATCCATCTCCCATCTCATGGGTCGAGAAGCGTATACGCTAGTCTACTCTGGAGTATCGATGCCCTATCTCGATACTCCCACGACTAGGAACATTTGAAGGATGTACTTACCGAATACCATGTCCCTACTAGTATGATCTGCATCATAATCCTGGTAGTCAAGTACTCATCCTGAGGGCTTTATCAACATGTAATAGAGAGACAATAAGTGTATATATTAAGATAAAGTGCAACCAGATAGCATACTATCATGTCGAGCAAAAAGTCCTCCCTATATATGTGCAAGCATCCACTACAATATACATCACATGTATAGTAATGGCCTCTAGGGCATACATATAACTAACACTACCGAGCCTATCTATGACAATCTTTGTACAGTTCGGTCAGTTCGTCTATGAGTATCGCATGTCGGGCCTAGGGGCGGTAATCGTCAGACCCCTAATAGCGCAATAAGTCGTGTCGGGGAGTAGCCCAAAACACCCTGAGAAACTATTGGAGTACCTACCAGTAAATCTCGCTTTCCTTGGCTAAGGATTTTTGTGTAATGGCTTTCCGAACACAGCGCGATATCAACCCCCAATACCGGGAGAGACGAATCCTATCTAACCGCCACTGCCTCCAAGTGCTTCGGAACTGTACCTAACTACTACCTGTTTGCATGACTCCTTTGAGATGTGGTAGGGTAGTAATCAAAGTACAGTGGGAACTCACTCGAGGCGAAGCAGTAGTGTCAAGTCGACGGACTAAGCTGTACTCATGTCACCTGGGAACTGCTACCCGACGATAGGTATAATACCCACCAACAGTTCCCGACGAGTCCTGTCCAGTGTACTCATAACCTAATGAGCACCTGCAAACTATCTCCAGTACGACGTACTAAAGGCTGTGGGACAGACTATCTCCCCTGTTGGGATGAGAAGCGTATGCGCTAGTCTACTGTGGAGTATCGATGCCCCGTCTCGATAATCCTACGACTAGGGACCTGTATAGGATGTGCTTATAGACTACCCAGCCCCCACTAGTGTGACTGCCATCACAACGCTGGTAATCAAGCAATGATCCTAAGGGCTCTACCAATATGTATAAGCGATATGCTAAAAGAAACACATGCACATATTGAGGTAGAAACAAACCAGGTAGCATGCTACCATTTCAAGAAAGACTGTTACTATATCCGTGTATATCCCAAGCTCCCATTAAGTAATATACAATCCATTATGATACAATAATGGCCTCTAGGGCATATATCACTAACAATCTCCCACTTGCACTAAGCCCATATACTGGCATATCGCAGACCGAAGATCTCCAATAACCTCTCGAATACTGTCTGAGGGATGGCCTCTGTGAGTGGATCTGCAGTGTTTTTCTCCGTACCTACTCTCCTCACCTCGATCTCCTGGGGATCAAAGATCTCCCTGATCAGGTGGAACCGCTTCAAGATATGTCTGGATCTCTGATGGGACCTGGGTTCCTTCCCTAAAGCTATAGCGTCTTATGTTGTCATAATACTAAAGTATTGGACCAACAAATGAAAGGAACCACCTGAAGTTCAATTAAGATCTTCATCATCCAGACTGCCTCTTTTGCGGCGTTTCATGCAGCGAACTACTCCGTTTCCATCATCGAGTCTGCAACGGTGTCCTGCTTGGAGCTCTTCTGCTTGGAGCTCTTCCAACAGACCGCCCCTCCACTGAGGGTAAAGACATAACCCGACATAGACTTGGAGTCATCCTTATCACTCTGGAAGCTGGAGTCAGCAAAAGCCTCGATCTGGAGGTCTTTTCCGCCATACACCAAGAACATCTCCTTAGTCCTTCTCAGGTACTTGAGAATGTTCTTTACTGCTACCCAGTGCTTCTCCCCTGGGTTTGACTGATACCAACTTACCATGCTAAGTGCGTAAGCAACATCTGGTTTGGTACACAACATCGCATATATTATAGAGCCTACCGCAGAAGCGTAGGGTATAGATGTGATGCGAGCCCTTTCCAAATATGTCTTGGGAGACATCCCTTTTAGAGAGGGTGATTCCATGACAAGCCGGTAGACTACCGCGCTTAGAATCATCCATACTAAATATTTTCAGTATGGTGTTGTTATACCTTGACTGTGAAAGTCCCACTATCATCTTTGATCTATCACGATAGATCTGGATCCCCAGAATGTAGTTGGTATCACCCAGGTCTTTCATGGAGAACCTCTGTGACAAGAATCCTTTGACTGGTTGTAGCGTAGGAATGTTATTTCCTATCAAGAGAATGTCATCCACGTACTAAACGATAAATTCCACAGTTCTTGCTACAATCTTACGATAAAAGTACGGTTCATCTGGATTTTTGATAAAGTCGAATTCTTTCACTGTCTCAATAAAAACAGATGTTCCAACTCCGTGATGCTTGCTTTAGTCCATAAATGGACTTAAGCAACTTGCACACCATCCCGCTGCTCCCACTCTGATTGAAACCCTCTGGCTGATCCATATAGACGCACTCTCCCAAATTACCATTTAGAAAAGCTGTCTCTACGTCCATCTGCCGGATCTAAAAATCTTGGAAGGCAGCAATTACATGAAGGATCCGAATGGATTTGAGCATAGACACTGGAGAAAAGTTTTCATCATGGTCCAAACCAGGTTTTTGATAAAAAACCTTTTGCAACAAGTCTAGCCTTATAGGTTTCAACCTATCTATCTACACCAATCTTCTTTCTGAAGATCCATTTGCAGCCTACGGGTTTTAACCCTTCTGGAGCAATGTTCAAAGTGCATACTTTTGTTGGTGTACATGGACTCCATTTCGGTCCGCATTGCACCAGCCATTTTACCGAGTTGCCGCTCTGAATGGCTTACATGAAGCTAGTTGGCTCATCATCGTCAATGATTCAATCCTCTCTATCCCCGTCTATGAGAAAACCGTAGTATCTATCGGGCGGATGAGACTGCCTACTAGTTCTGCGGATTGGGGCAGGGATGTCCGGTTCTTTTGAAACCTCTGGTTCTACCATACTTATAGTAATAGTTTGTGGTTCTGGAATTTCTTCCGGTTATATTACGCTCCAACTATTTCCTTTTTCAAAAAATTGATTTCCAAAAATTGGGCATGACGAGGAAAAAAAAACCTTTTGTCCCTCTTCGTAATTGAAAAGATACCCCTCAGAGTTCTTTGGGTATCCCACAAACCTACACAATACTGAGCATGCCTTGAACTCGTCCGTATACTGCTTTTTGACAAAAGCTGGACGCCCCTATATCTTTAGATACTGAAGATAGGGTTTCTTCCCACTCCACATCTGATATGGTGTGGTAGGCACAGTCTTGGTAGGAACCTTATTCAAAAGATATGCAGCTGATTCTAGTGCATAACTTTAGAAGGATCGCGGTAACTCAGCATTACTCATTATGGAACGAACTATATCCAATAAGGTTCCATTCCTCCTTTTCTATACACCGTTGTGTTGTGGTGTGTATGGAGAAGTAAGCTGAGAGAGAATTTTATTCTCTTTTATGTAATCCAGGAACTCGGTAATTAAGTATTCACCACATCGATTAGATCTTATTGCCTTGATACTTTTTCCTGTTTTTTTTCCACATCATTCTTATATTCTCGGAATTTTTCAAAGGGTCTCGGATTTATGCTTCATCAAGAAGACATGTCCAAATCTAGAGAAATTATCCGTAAAAGTAATGAAATAGGAATAACCACTTCGTGCATCTGTAGATATTGGACTACACACGTCGCTGTGTATGAGTCCTAAGAGCTCGCTCGCTCTTCCTCCGTGTCCAGTGAACGGAGTCTTTGTTATTTTTCCTATGAGACAAGATTGACAAGTTGCATAAGACTGATATCCGAACAGATCCAAATATCCCTCTCTATGTAACTTCGACAACCATGTTTCATAGATTTGACCCAGTCTATAATGCCAAAAGAAAGTCCTTTTTGATTCTGGAGACTTTCTTTTAAGTGTGTTTTGGACATTGAAAACCTGAGCTTGATTTAACACGTATACACTGTCCTCTAGTGTACCTGACCCAATCAAACTTTGATTTAGGTGGATGTGGACCACATTGCTTACAAACTAGACTAGGTACATACAAACAGTTATGTAGAATCAATATCTGCCCACTTATCAATTCTAGGTGATATACCCTACGGATACAGCGTCCACGCTCATTCCGTTAGCAACCCTGAGAGTCATATCACCTTCCCTGATAACTCCACGGTTTCTCAAATCCTGTAATGAATTACAGATATGAAATCCTGATCCGGTATCTAGTACCCAGGAAGTAGAGTTAATTAACAGACCGTTTTAAATCACAAACACACCCGAAGTCGAAGCCACAACATGCTTCTGGTCCTGGATTCTGGATTTCCAAGCCTTGCATCCCTTCTGCGAATGCCCTTTCCCGTAACAATAGGAACATCCCTCCTTCCCTATTGTTAACGCCGAAACTTTTGCCCTACCCTTTTCCTTCTACCTTACTGACACTCCCTATCGGCTTTGTGGAGGTCTTCTTTTACTCACCCTTGGTATCCTTCTTAGATCTAGAAGAGGAAGATTCCCCAATAAGCAGAGCGGGTGTCTCCCTGTTTTCCTTCAGGATGACCTTAACTGGAAGTATAACTTTCTTCCCCTGGGTGTAAGTAGGAGGTAGGGACTGTAGAATCAAGTCAGCATATGACTCGTTATCCAACGTGGTCTCCAGGTCCGTGAGCTTTTTAATATAGCTAATCATTGTAGGGACGTGATGTAGGGTTCCTAGGCACGCTAGTGAGGTCTCCTAAGCCATCAACCATGGCAATTTCAAAAATTATGGTGCCTACAAACCCTAAACAACGGATCGATAACTAGATGTCTAGGCGAACAATGAACTAGTTAACACTTAACTAATGAGAAAACTGAAATACAACCTTTGTAGATCTGGTGCTCCACCTCCATAGCTCCGCAACGAAGTCCTCTCCGCTGTCCAAGTCAAATCCGGGCTCTAGGATCGGCTTCGTCGGAGAATGGGCAAGCTAGGTCGTCGATGTCCATGCCGAAGATGATCTACGTCGAGGCATCGCTAGATCAAGCTCACAACTTCACCAAGTCATGAAACTTGTGAAGTAAACACACTCTACTACTTGGCAAGAGGTAGAGGATGAAGAAATAGGAGTTGGGTTAACTTTAGAATTGGATTTCTCACTTGTTTGCTCAATTCACCATTGATGGAGGTGAAGCTTTTCTTCTTGAAGTCAAGGAAGAAGAAGAAGAAGCTTATGATAAGTTAAGATGAAAAAGAAAAGAATAATCAAAACTTATCATAACTAAACCATGGTAAAGTGTAGAGATTGAACTAGGGTTAAAACAAATGGTTAGGTTAAGCATGAGATAAGAATGGTGGACAAAGTCAAAGGTTCATGAATCTTCAACTACAAAACAAAGAAAGCCACCATTCTTCTCATTTCATTTTCCAAAAAGAAAATAAATAAATAAATAAATAAATAGATATGAAAAACAAAACCCTAACCATTTGAATAACCATGGTTTAATCTTTACACAAACTCAAGTTAGCATGCATCATCAAACATGATACATACAAGTGCACAAAAACATATCGCATATGCAATGCGCACGAACCAAGTGAGAAAATCCGTCTAAAGTGAACCGATACTAGTTAATGCAAAGTAATATATCAAATATATAATTATACATTAAATCATTAAATCAACACTTGATTCAATGATCCGGTCATGCGCACATAACCGACTGGTATCATTAGTAACATCTTATGGAATCAACACTTGATCCGATAACCCGGCTATATCGCATATAACCGATCAATGTCACATCGCGAGAATCGAATACAGTATCACATACTCGTATTATTCTCGGTCCCGCACATATCTCATATGCATTCCTATTTCGTTTCGCTTGAGCCAGGAAACCTCTGTGTAGGACTCTAAAGACTCGTCAATACGCCGGCAGCAGATGATGATCATATCAAACACCCACAAGCCGCAAGCGGTCTGCTAAACGTAACGGCCATCCGGGTATTGAGCGATCTGAAGATCGACGAGCAAGCCCGCTCACACTCCAGTGAATCCGACCAGTAACACTACCGTACAGTCCGGTCTGATCGTCTGATATGTCGCATATCTCTCCTAGGGGTGGTAAACGTCAGACCCCAATAGCTCAATAAGTCGTGTCGATATGAGGTCTATAACTGTTCGAGAAACTACTGGTAACACTTACCAGTAAATCTCAGCAACCCTGGCCAGGGATTTCCTGTTATAGCCAATCGAACACAGCGCAACATCAACTCCCTATACCGGGAGAGACGAATCCCCTCCTATCGCTCATTGCCTCCATGTGACTCGGGACTGTACCCAAAAACCACCATTTTGCACGCCCTCTTGGACGTGGTAAGATGGAAATCAAAGCACAGTGGGAACCACACGAGACTCTATGACGATCTCGGGTCAACAGACTACTCTGTACCAGTGTCACCAGAGAACTGCCATCTGACGTGAGGTATAATACCATCTGGGTGTTCTCGGCGAGTCCGTCCAGTGTACCCAGTCTCTACTGAGCACCCGTATATCATCTCTAATGTCAAACACCGATGGATATGGGATCATCCATCGCCCATCTGTATGGGTCGAGAAGGTATACGCTAGTCTACTCTGGTATATCGATGCCCCGTCTCGATACACCCTCGACTAGGGACTTTGAAGGATGTACTTATGGACTACCATATCCCCACTAGTATGATCCGCATCATAGTCCAGGTAGTCAAGTACAGATCCTAAGGGCTTTACCAACATGTAACAGAGAGACAATCAGCATACACGTTTAAGGTAAAGATCAACCAGATAGCATACTATCATGTCGAGCAAGAAAGTCCTCCCTATATATGTCCCAGCATCCACTACAATATACATCCTATGTACAGTAATGGCCTCTAGGGCATACATATAACTAACAATCTCCCACTTGCACTAGGGCCATCTGTAGCAGTGGTTGCAGTATCTCATACTCAACCATCCCATTAAAAGTCTCTCTCTGGGAACAGGCCTTTGTGAGTGGATCCGCTGTGTTGTCCTCTGAGTCTACTCTCCAAACCTCGATCACCCTGGAGATCAACCATCTCCATGATCAAGTGATACTGCCTTAGAATATGTCTGGATCACTGATGGGACCGGCGTTCCTTGGCATAAGCCACAACTCCATTGTCACACAATGGGAGGAACATAGTTCATCTCATGAACCAATATACACCCAAACAGCCTCTTTGGTAGCATCTTAAGCAGCGATGTATCCAGCCTTTATCGTCTAGTATGTCACGGTATCTAGCTTGGAACTCTTCCAACATACCTTCCCTTTACTGAGGGTAAAGACAATGCCTGTGACTGACATTCAGTCGTCCTTATCACCCTGGAACCCTTCCAGTGATTCTCCCCAGGATCGGTTGATACCGTCTCACTACAACTAGTGAGAATCCTAATATCCAATTAAATCTATCTCATAGATCCAAAATCCAGGATTTAGGAGGTATCACTTTGATCCTATATGGAGAATCATTGTGATAAGCGGAGATTGATCGAGCGTAGCATAGGAAACTCCTTCCCTATCAAGAGTATGTCATCCACGTACTCTACGAGGATCGTCACCATACTCCCTACTACCTTCTTGTTTATACAAGGTTCATCTACCATTTTGATGATGTCAACTTCTTTGACTAATACATCAAAACAGACGTTCCAACTCCGCGATGCCTGCTTTATCCTATAAAGCATCTTGCACACGTTTCCGCTGCTCCCACTGTCTACGAAGCCCTCTGGCTGTGTACTTATAGACACTCTCTTCTAAATCATCATTTAGAAAAGCAGTCAAGACACCCAACCACCAGAGATCGTAGTCATGGTATGCAGCCGTGGTAAGTAGGATCTGGATGGACTTAAGCATAGCCATTGGAAAAGGTTTCATCATTATCCACGCCTGGTCAATGAAGAAAACCTTTAACAAGTCTAGCTTTGAAAGTCTCAACTTTTCCATCTACACCAAGTAATCTTCTCAAGATATACTTGCTCCTGATGGGATTTAACCCTTCAGACCTAGCAGCTAAAGTCCATACTTTGCTGGTGTACAAGGATTCCATCTCAGATCACTAAGCATCCAGCCATTCTTACAGAGTCTTACTCTCGATGGCCAGCTCGAAACTAGTTGGGTCATTATCTCATGATGCAATCCTCGCTCCCACTGTCATAGAGAAACCGAAGTATCTCTCAAGTGGGTGAGGAACCCTACTAGATCGGCGGAGAGGCTGAGGCTCGTTGGTATCTACTGAATCCCTTGGTTCTATCAAATCATCTGCTGTAGTTTGTACAGCTAGAACCTTTCCAGTTCTACATAACTGACCTTGCCTCGAGCTTGTCCGGATTTTGCTTTCAGACATAGGCCGGACAACCCCAAATCTTAACTAACTTAAGATATGGGCTCTTCCCTTTCCATATCATATATGAAGTGGTAGGCAACTGATTTGATTCGAACCCTATTCAAAAGGTATGCAGCTTCTCAAGTGCATAACTCCCTAAAGGAAATAGGTAACTCAGTAGTACTCATCATAGAGCACATCTTATCATATAGGGTGTATCTGCTCCGCCCCGATATACCATCGTGCTATGGTGTATACGGAGGAGTAATGCTGAGAGAGAATCTCATTCTCCTTTAGAATGGTCCAGGAATTCCGTGCTCAAGTATTCTCCTCCTTGATCACATCAAAGGACATAATACTTTTACCCGTATTTTGGTTCTCTACTTCTAACTTATATTCTGTGAATATCTCAAAAGGTTCGGACTTGTGTTTCAACAGGAACATAGGTCTGAAACTCGAAAGATTATCAGAGAACGTAATGAAGTATAAAGAACCAGTCCTGGCATGTGTAGACAGGGGACCTACATACATCAATATGTATCATCCCAAGAGTTTACTAACTCTTTCTCTGTTTCCAATAAACGGAGCTATGGTCATCTTATCTTTGTGACATGACTGGCGAGTTTCACAAGATGTAAATTCAAACTGATTTAAATATACATCTATATGTAACTCTAGCCAGTCGGGTCGCATTGATCTGACCTAGTCTACAATACCTCAAGAAGGATTCGTTCATTTCTGAACTTTTCCTCTTGTGTGTGTTCCGTATATTAAGAACTGTAGTTTGATTTAGAACATTAATGCTTTTAGATAACGTGCCTGAACCGATCAACTTTTGATATAGGAAATGTTCAAAACATTATCCAGCAATACAAAATTATATCGTTTCTTTACTAATAAAGAGACAGATACGATTTTGTATATCAGGTTCGGTATCTAATAACATTCGTTCAGAATCAATGTATTTGGAATATAGGGTGACAGTGACCAACAGACTTGGCTGCAACATTTGCCCCGTTTTCTGCCTCATGAAACTTATCACCCGTTCTCAGTTCTCTACCTTTCTGTAGCCCTATGTAACAGATTACATATCTGGGATCCTGATCTGGTATCACATACCCAGGACGTAAAGGATACTGAGAAACAGTTCTGTATAACGAACACACCCGAAGATGATGCATCAGCATGCACTCTCTTCGTTTGGGCGGCACGGGAATTCTGGTAATCCCCAATTTCCTGCTCTGTCTTATAACTATTATAAGTTGGAGCGGGACCAATGTTCCCCAGCTCAGTATAACAAGCGGGTTCGGTCAATATTCCGTATTATTATCTTGATTAAGGCGTGATATGGTCGCTACCTGGAGAGAGAGAGAAGAAAACACTCAGCGTGCGCTCTGTCAAGAATAGATTGGTTATTATTTTATCTAATCAGGATGGCTCCCACTGCTTTTTATCAAATCTTCCTTCAAACCCTAAAAGGAAAGACTAGCCGGGATTAATTACACACTACAAGTTCGCCAATCTTTCAGCCAGGCCAGTGTCGGTACTTTGAGGGAGGTCCCCCGTGCTTTCGCACGAACCTAATTAATGTAAACCTCGTTTTCCTAGAGGCGTAACCCCGTTGACACCTTTCTAGACACCTACTTGATCGGCTAATTGTAATGTATAAAACTCTCCCAGGAGTACCAATTACTCGCAGCGGGTATCGGGATCCAACTATCTCATAGAAGGTATGCAATCTCATTGCAAATTTCAACACTTGAAATTCCCGATAATATTTTGCCCCTAGCAGCTTATGACCTTGGCTAAGATCAACAAATCATAAGTGCTAGCCAAGTTCAACCCGTCATTTCCCAATTGAATTAAACCCACCCGCACGACCCTTGGCTAAGGTCAACAAAGTCGCACGACTACCCTAACTCAATCGCATCATATGCTTATACAGATAAGCACTAATCAGCTACCGCACACTACGCCTTGGCTAAGGTCAACAAACGTAGCACAAATACTAACCAGTACTTATCTGAAATGACGGAGGGCTACGACAGGTTTTTCAGAAAACCCTTTGCGTAATGAACTTGATATCGTTGTAGGATCGAATGAATTTTGAAATGGAGTGTCTTTGAGGCTTTTCTAGTTTTGCTAAAGGAGTCACTCCCGGTGAAGGGATCGTCGGTCCTTTCCTCGTCGAATGAGGTGCGGGATATATCGTATATATCACTGTGCAAAGCAAAAACACTTAAAAGCAATCAAAAAAACAAACCGAGTGTGTAGCATCTGCCAGTTATTGCTAAAGGAGTCACTCCCGGTGAAGGGATCTCGGTCCTTTCCTCATCGAATAAGGTGCAGGATATGTCACATATACCGCTGTGCAAAGCAAGAACTGTAGCTACCTGTTTTATTTTGAAATTCGATTCTACAACATCTTAGGTTTCTTTTATTTCATTAATCATATTAATGAAGTCCCATCAATTATGTACCTAAACATCACAGATAAATACGACGTACACTTATGCCATCCGCATTCGCCTCGATGTCCCCGCGTGCACCGTTAGGTTAGGTAACTAACGGCAGAGCAGGGCAGGGTTAGCACGGGTGTAAAACATAAGTAACGTCTATATAATATATCATATATACTATATACTGTATCTATCAAAGAACATCACATGATCACATCACAGATATCGCAGCAGAAGAATCATATGAAATATTGGATATACTAGGACGTCCGTGTTTTCAATACGAGCCAGTATAAAACACGGATTCCACGGTCGTGATGAATAGCCAAACCCACACCCCTAGACCCCTACGAGAGCGGCAAGCAACCCTACCAATTCTGGAATTAGGAGACCCGGACTCGACTCCTCGAGTTGGTCTCCCACTGGACTCCAGAACCCGGTTACTTGTGCTCCCCTCCTTGGGTCTATCCTAGTGCGGAAAAGTAAATAATATACAAACGGTGACTACTTCCGCAACCTGGAAGCGCCCCAATAAAAGAATATTACATACAAGTTTTTACATGAATGAAAATGAAAAACACTCATCTGACATAAAAACCCTCGGCTATTCAAACACGACGATCCAATATAACATATCCAGCAACACATAACATCACATGTCATCAACGTAAGTAAATATGTCCATCCCAATTGTCGTTGACATATAGCAACGAAACCGGCGATATCACATATTACACTTACGGTCACAGAAAAGAAAGTGTAAAACTACAACAGTTGGAATCCGCAACCACCTCAGACATCGCATGTCTGACCAAATGAATTACTTAGACATCGCATGCCTAACAATTATAAACCCCGCATTTTAGTCTCAAAATCGAAAACTTTTTTCAATATTAAGTCGGGCAATTCAACAAGATTCCCGACATTCTGATCGAATGCTCGTCGCAAACTTCAGTAGACGGCCGCACCCCCGATACCGTCGACGAAGTGCACTAAGGCGGAACACCGCTACCGCGAGCACCCGAACGGATGCTTTCGGCGACGGGGTTCTCCTACAGTCACTTGGTCGGGGCTATGGAGTGAGGCTGTCTATTAAGTTTATCCGGCGAGTATCCGCGTACGCTACGTGATTGCGACGGACTTTTGATCACATCAAAATTCCGTGGCAACCGATTAAGTGAGACTAAATTGCTATGTTTATAACATTCATTCAGTTATCTCATAACTATTTGTGAATTCCAATTATTGTATCACATTCCAGATAATTAGAAAATGTTAAACTTTCCGATCGAACAATCGAACACCCAAGTTTTCCCGATATAGATCAACACATGAAATAAGTCTAACAACATTCAGTTCGTACCTCAGTACCAACGGTCCAACCGTAGAAGGGTCAAGCCAACGCCTCACATGTGGCACGCCGTACTGCCCCAAACCCGAAGGTTCAAAGGGCAGTTCAAGACGGTCACATAATCGAGTTAAGGTTTGTGTCTTCTAGAGGGACCATCGCGTTACTTGCACTACTTAGAACGTCGTTAAACTACGAAAAAATCCAACACTTGGAAATTTCCCGACAGGGGAAAAATTGGGTATTTATATCCGGTCGAACCTTTTAACATATTCTAAGATTTATCCGGAAAGCCACACAGACAAAATTTGATACCCCGATCGAAACACCGAATCCCCAAAACAACTCAGAAAAATTCAACTCTGGAAAAAATATTAAAAATTCCCAGAAAATCCAACTCTAGAAAATAGGAATTACTGTGCAAAGAAAAGTCAATGAATGCACAGTCACGCCGCGGAAGCGCCGCGCCACGTGGCCTTAGGCCGCGGTTCCGCGCCGTGATGACGGAGTTACAGCTCCGTTTTGCACAGTATTTCACAGTGAACCCTGCTTGATTTTCTGGATATTTTTAATCTGGAAAAATCCACTGTTTTCAAAAAAGGACAGAGAGCAATTTTCCGGGTTAAGTTTTGGTTCGATCGGACTTCAAATTCCGTCTGGACTTCGCCTAAGGCTCTAGCTAGGCTCTGATACCACTGTAGGGTTCCTAGGAACGCTAGTGAGGTCTCCTAAGCCATCAACCATGGCAATTTCAAAAATTATGGTGCCTACAAACCCTAAACTACGGATCGATAACTAGATGTCTAGGCGAACAATGAACTAGTTAACACTTAACTAATGAGAAAATTGAAATACAACCTTTGTAGATCCGGTGCTCCACCTCCATAGCTCCGCAACGAAGTCCTCTCCGCTGTCCAAGTCAAATCCGGGCTCTAGGATCGGCTTCGTCGGAGAATGGGCAAGCTAGGTCGTCGATGTCCATGCCGAAGATGATCTACGTCGAGGCATCGCTAGATCAAGCTCACAACTTCACCAAGTCATGAAACTTGTGAAGTAAACACACTCTACTACTTGGCAAGAGGTAGAGGATGAAGAAATAGGAGTTGGGTTAACTTTAGAATTGGATTTCTCACTTGTTTGCTCAATTCACCATTGATGGAGGTGAAGCTTTTCTTCTTGAAGTCAAGGAAGAAGAAGAAGAAGCTTATGATAAGTTAAGATGAAAAAGAAAAGAATAATCAAAACTTATCATAACTAAACCATGGTAAAGTGTAGAGATTGAACTAGGGTTAAAACAAATGGTTAGGTTAAGCATGAGATAAGAATGGTGGACAAAGTCAAAGGTTCATGAATCTTCAACTACAAAACAAAGAAAGCCACCATTCTTCTCATTTCATTTTCCAAAAAGAAAATAAATAAATAAATAAATAAATAGATATGAAAAACAAAACCCTAACCATTTGAATAACCATGGTTTAATCTTTACACAAACTCAAGTTAGCATGCATCATCAAACATGATACATACAAGTGCACAAAAACATATCGCATATGCAATGCGCACGAACCAAGTGAGAAAATCCGTCTAAAGTGAACCGATACTAGTTAATGCAAAGTAATATATCAAATATATAATTATACATTAAATCATTAAATCAACACTTGATTCAATGATCCGGTCATGCGCACATAACCGACTGGTATCATTAGTAACATCTTATCGAATCAACACTTGATCCGATAACCCGGCTATATCGCATATAACCGATCAATGTCACATCGCGAGAATCGAATACAGTATCACATACTCGTATTATTCTCGGTCCCGCACATATCTCATATGCGTTCCTATTTCGTTTCGCTTGAGCCAGGAAACCTCTGTGTAGGACTCTAAAGACTCGTCAATACGCCGGCAGCAGATGATGATCATATCAAACACCCACAAGCCGCAAGCGGTCTGCTAAACGTAACGGCCACCCGGGTATTGAGCGATCTGAAGATCGACGAGCAAGCCCGCTCACACTCCAGTGAATCCGACCAGTAACACTACCGTACAGTCCGGTCTGATCGTCTGATATGTCGCATATCTCGCCTAGGGGTGGTAAACGTCAGACCCCAATAGCTCAATAAGTCGTGTTGATATGAGGTCTATAACTGTTCGAGAAACTACTGGTAACACTTACCAGTAAATCTCAGCAACCCTGGCCAGGGATTTCCTGTTATAGCCAATCGAACACAGCGCAACATCAACTCCCTATACCGGGAGAGACGAATCCCCTCCTATCGCTCATTGCCTCCATGTGACTCGGGACTGTACCCAAAAACCACCGTTTTGCACGCCCTCTTGGACGTGGTAAGATGGAAATCAAAGCACAGTGGGAACCACACGAGACTCTATGACGATCTCGGGTCAACAGACTACTCTGTACCAGTGTCACCAGAGAACTGCCATCTGACGTGAGGTATAATACCATCTGGGTGTTCTCGGCGAGTCCGTCCAGTGTACCCAGTCTCTACTGAGCACCCGTATATCATCTCTAATGTCAAACACCGATGGATATGGGATCATCCATCGCCCATCTGTATGGGTCGAGAAGGTATACGCTAGTCTACTCTGGTATATCGATGCCCCGTCTCGATACACCCTCGACTAGGGACTTTGAAGGATGTACTTATGGACTACCATATCCCCACTAGTATGATCCGCATCATAGTCCAGGTAGTCAAGTACAGATCCTAAGGGCTTTACCAACATGTAACAGAGAGACAATCAGCATACACGTTTAAGGTAAAGATCAACCAGATAGCATACTATCATGTCGAGCAAGAAAGTCCTCCCTATATATGTCCCAGCATCCACTACAATATACATCCTATGTACAGTAATGGCCTCTAGGGCATACATATAACTAACACGTGATCCTCTACAGATGACCCGACAACCAACCTCGCTTGAAGCAATTCTTTTGAGGTCTCATATCTTGCGATACGAGATTTCTCTCCATATAAAACTTTATTATGGAAGACAATAGAAACTAAGTCCATCTTCTCTTGTTGCCTCTGGTATACACCATCAACTGAGGACAACACGAGGCACTTGGCATTCACACAGTCTTATTCCCTTGTCTTACGGATATCAACATCCGCGACAGTAGAATCTGGACCTGGAACGTCGGTGGCTTGAGTAGTAATGAGGTGGTCCAGCTTGTCATAGGTAATGGACATCTGGACAAACCTTTGCTAGTCAATATAGTATAACTCAGTCATTTTATTATCTATGTGTAACCTAATCTGGTCACCTGGTCGCTGCAATTAGGAGAGAGAGAAGAAAACACTCAGCATGATGCTCTTGCAAGTTTAGATTGGTTTTTAATTTATCTAAACAGGATGGCTCCCACTGTTTCTCCTTCCTCAAACCATAAAAGAAGAATTAGTCAGGATTAATCTCACCGTACTATAATTGCTTAACCTTTCAACCAGGCTAGTTTCGGTACTTCGAGGGAGGTTTTACGACGCTTTCGCGAAGTTCCTTAATTAAATAACCTCTTTTTCCTGGAGGCGTAGCCCCGCTAACACTGTTCTAGACACCTACTTGGTTTGTAGCATTGATCGTTAAGTGAAGAATCTCCCAAGGAGTTGTGGATACTCACAGTAGGATCAGAATCCGAATATCATTGTGTGATAATCCTCAAGGAATCCTACCAACATTATCACACTCCAAATGGTATGCAGTATCAGCAAGTTTCAGTTTCCTTAGAAACTCCTGATGTGGATTTTTGCCCAATACTCTTATGACCTTGACGAAGGCCAACATATCATAAGTCACATGTCAAGTTCTACCCATCATTGTCCAGGTTAATTTGAACCCACCCGTACATATCCTTAATGAAGGCCAAAATAGTAGTACGACTATCCCAAACCAACACATCTATCTATGCTACAGATGAATATCCAGCAGTTACCAAACACGAAGGTCAAAATACATAGCTTGAATACTATTTAATATTCAACTGAAACGACGGAGGGCTAAAAATGGTTTTGGAGAAACCGTGAATGTAGTGAACTTGATATAATCGAAGGAACCTGATAGCTTTTAAAAGGAGTGGTTTAAGCTCCGCATTTAAAAGTCTCATGTTTTAAAATAATCGAGTGGTTTTAAAATTGTTCCAACGATTCAACTTTGGTTTGTTTGCTTTGCATTAATGTAATGCAGTCCCATTAATTACACCTATCATCACAGAAAGAAATGAAAATATGACGTCGACTTATGCCATTCGCATTCGCCACCGGGCCCCGTCATCGCCCGTTAGGTTACTTAACTAACGACAGAGCGGGGGCTGGACTAGCGCGGATGCAAAACATAAGCAATGCCTACTAGATATCATATATATATACATACATTCATCTCACGCAATAATAGGCATTCCATATCACAGATGAACATATTGGATATACTAGGAATTCAGCGTTTCGTTTGAGCCTGTAACGAAAGACAGATTCCACGATCGTGATGAATAGCCAAATCCCACCCTAGACCCCTACAGGTGCGGAAAACTACCAGCCAAATACCCGAAGTGAAGCAACCTCCCTCAGCAAAGTGAGTAGGACACTCGGCACTTCAAAGCACGGGGTAGTTTGTGCACCCCACCTTGGGTCTATCCTAGGAGCAAAAACAGTAAATGGAATAATACAACGGTGGATACAACCTCAACCCGGATGTGCCCCGCAAAAATAATATTACATCACTTTACAATTTACATCGAATGAAAGAATGAAAACTTTCATCTCACATCCCCGGCTATTCATCCACGACGATCCAACAAGTTCATATACACAAACCAACATAACAACATCTCAGATATGTGCAACCCTGACTAATCGACGTATAGCCATTAGTCGATGTTTCCAAACACATATAAACATCAAAGAGCTTGTAAAGTAACTGCAACATTAGAATTCCGCATGCAATTAGCAAACTTAACCAATTTTCCAAAACTTGAAAATCTAGTGAGCTAAAGTTCCAAAAACGATCGTTTTAAGCCAATTCGGAAGTCTGAATCAAAATGAAACGGGCCCGAACCATCGCGAAGAGTTAGAGCACCAAATTAACTTTGAGTTGGGGGGCCTAGAGGGGGTACCCCACCCCGAGGCCACCACGAGGTGGTCAGGGGGTGAGGCAGACCCGAAACTGCCTAAGGTGGGGCAGTTTCGGGTCCCTACCGCCAAGACCACCTTGTGATGGTATTGGGGAGTAGGCCCAGCCGTTCGGTCCCCTAGGGGTTCCCGAGGTGAGCACACTTCACCCCGCGGCTTCTCGGTTCAAACCGTGAGCCCGCGGGGTGTGCAAACAACTCAAAACGTCATTTTTGGAAACTGTTTTTATCGGCAGTTTTTGCACGACAAAAACACCGGATTCCTAACGTCGCTACAAGCTATCTAAGGTTTATGAGAGGCTTTGATACTACTATAAGTCGATGTCGTGCACCCCATATGTTCGCAGGGAGGGGGAAATGGCAAAAAACGATTTTTACGGGCTTCGCAACACCGATTAGAACCAAGGATCGATCACAAACCCTAGCTAGCAAACTACTTGAGGTTTAACTACTCGGATACGAAGTTATACCTCACAATACATGTCCTTCAGGTCTTCATCGCTGTCCTCTACTTTTCGTCAGCTCCAAGGATCGAAAACGGATCGGGCAACCTCGACGGCCTTCTTGAGTCAAAGACGATCCACCCGAGAGTCTATAATCCGAGCTCCCATCTCGAAACTGAGATAACTACGTCTTCTAGTTCTCTAAACTAGAAGTCCTAGAGGGTGTAGAGTAAGAAGATAATTTAATTTGTCTCTTGGAACCCTAGGTGTTAGTTATATGTATGCCGTAGAAGCCATTATTGTACATATGATATATATTATAGTGGATGCTTGGACATATATAGAGAGGACTTTCTTGCTCGACATGATAGTATGCTATCTGGTTTCTCTTTGTCTTAACATGTAGACTTGTATTATGATACTGTCTTGCTCTCACATGTTGATAAAGCCCTAAGGATGTGTACTTGACTACCAGGACTATGATGGAGATCATACTAGTGGGGCGAGGGTAGTCCACAAGTACATCCTTTAATTGTTCCTAGTCGAGGGTGTATCGAGACAGGGCATCGATATTCCAGAGTAGACTAGCGTATATGCTTCTTGACCCATATGATGGGTGATGGATGATCCCACATCCATTGGTGTTTGACATCAAAGATGGTATAAGGGTGCTCAGTGGAGACTGGGTACACAGAAAAGGACTCGCCGAGAACTCCTAGATGGTATTATACCAAGCGTAACGTCAGATAGCAGTTCTCTGGTGACATTGGTACAGGTTAGTCTGTTGACCCGAGATCGTCATAGAGTCTTATGTGATTCCCACTGTGCTTTGATTTCCACCTTACCATGTTCAAGAGAACGTGCACAACGGTGGTTTTTGGGTACAGTCCCGAGTCACATGGAGGTAATGAGCGATAGGAGGGGATTCATCTCTCCCGGTATTGGGGGTTGATATTGCGCTGTACTCGATTGGCTATAATAGGAAGTCTATGGTCAGGGCTAATACGGAGATTTACTGGTAAGTGTTATTAGTAGTTTCTCGACCCATTATGAGCCTCACATCGGCACGACTTATCGGTTACTAGGGTCTGACGTTTACCACCCCTAGACTAGATATGCGACATATCAGACCAAGAGACCGGACTGTACGGTAGTGTTACTGACAGGCTTTACAGGAGTATGAGCAGGCTTGCTTGTTGATCTTCTGATCGCTCAATACCTGGGTAGCCGTTACGTCCAGCTAGTACCGCTGAAGGCTTGTGGGTGCTTGATATGATCATCAACTACTGCCGGCGTATTGACGAGTCTTTAGAGTCCTACACAGAGGTTTCCTGGCTCAGGCGAAATGAAGTAGGAGCACATATGTAATATGTGTGGGACCGAGATTAATAAGAGTATGTGATACCGTATTCTATTCTCACGATATGTGATATCGGTCGGTTATATGTGATATAGCCGGGTTATCGAATCAAGTGTTGATTCGATAAAATGATACATATGATATTAGTCGGTTATATGTGATATAGCCGGATTATTAAATCATGTGTTGATTTAATAATTTAATGTATAATTGTATATTTGATATATTAATTTACATTAACTAATTCTTGCTCACATAAGCATTTCTATTTCTGACTTATGCATTTAATATATATGTGATATATATTAATTGTGTTTCTTTTTGTGTCATGCTTGATGATACAT
Organism: Agapanthus africanus; assembly: GCA_030015575.1. Lineage (NCBI taxonomy): Eukaryota > Viridiplantae > Streptophyta > Magnoliopsida > Asparagales > Amaryllidaceae > Agapanthus > Agapanthus africanus. The sequence continues at coordinate 252,443,033 of CM057350.1, forward strand.
GCAACATGGGTGTACGAGACTCACACCATGCTCATTATAATGTAGGGTTTATTTATTTAAAGTAAATCAAAAATTAGTTGGAAATTTGCTTATGGTTGAAGCTAGTGGAAGCTTGTGGAACCAATGACTTAGTCCACTAATTTTGTTTTACTTAAGATATTTATTAACCCAACCATTATCTTATACCATGGTCAACTCTCTACATGAGTTATATGAGATATTATCTCACCCATGGTTGCCTCACTCACTCATTATATTTTTCTCTTCATCTTCTTCTTCATCAAGAGAGCTCTCTAGGTTTTGAGAGGTGAAGAAAATTAGTGAGAAAATTAATTCTAAAGTGAGCAAAAATCCTACTTCATCATTCTCTACTAGATTAGCCATTTAGTTTAGGGTGTTAGATTCACTAATCCCTAATTAGTGAAGAAGTAGCTTGGGTTGGTGTTGTAGGGTTCCTAGGCACACTAATGAGGTCTCACAACAGATCAAACATGCCCAATTCTAATTTTTTTCATGTGCCTACAAACCCTAAAACGGATCGTTAACTAGATGATAAGGCGATGCAATCAAGTAAACGACTTTATTGCTAAAGGAAAGTGACTACAACCTTTGTAGATCCGGTCCTCCACTTCCTTGGCTCCGTGATGACGTCCCTCCGCTGTACCAATCGGAATCCGGACTCTAGCGTCGGCTTCATCGGAGAAATGGTCGGGCTAGGTCATCGACTTCGATGCCGAAGATGATCTACGTCGAGGCAACTCAAGATCAAACTCCAACTTCACCAAATCATGAAACTTATAAAGAAAACACCCTATACTACTTGGCAAGTGGTAGAGGATGAAGAAATAGGAAGTGGGTTCACTTTAGAATTGGATTTCTCACTCTTTTTCTCATTTCACCATTGAAGCTAGCAAGCTTTTTTAAGCTTGATGAATATGATGAAGATGAAAGAATAAAAATGGATTAAGTTAAAAAGAAAATCCCTTTCATTCTTATCATAATCCAACCTTGGTTAAGTATAGAGAATGAACTAAGGTTAGTTGAATGGTTAGGGTTAAAGGAAAGAAACAAAACGGTCAAGCTTTCAAACCTTCATGAAGTTTCAAGGAAAAGACAAAGCAAGCCAGCATTTCATTTTCCTTTGCCAAAAAAAATAAACAAAATAAATAAATGAATAAGTAAATTAAATGAAACCCTAACCATTAACTAACCATGGTTTAAATCACACACTAACCCAAGTTTGCATGTATCATCAAATATGATACAATCTTGTGCACAAAAATATATCACATATACAATGTGCACAATCAAGTGAGAAAATCTATTTTAAGTGAACCAATACTAGTTAATGCAAAATAATATATCAAATATATAATTATACATTAAATCAACACTTGATTTAACGATCCGGTCATATCGCATATGACCGACTAATATCCAATGTATCGGCTTATCGAATCAATCCTTGATTCGATAAATAGGTTATATCGCATACAACCAATCGATACATTCATCGCGAGAATAGAATACGGTATCACATACACGCATTATTCTCGGTCCCGCACATATCTCATATGCGCTCTTATTTCGTTTCGCTTGAGCCAGGAAACCTCTGTGTAGGACTCTAAGACTCGTCAATACGCCGGCAGTAGGTGATGATCATATCAAACACCCACAAGCCGCAAGCGGTCTGCTAAACGTAACGGCCACCCGGGTATTGAGCGATTGAAGATCGATGAGCAAGCCCGCTCACACTCCTGTGAATCCAACCAGTAACACTTACCGTACAGTCCGGTCTGTTCGTCTGATATGTCGCATATCTCGCCTAGGGGTGGTAAACGTCAGACCCCAATAGCTTGATAAGTCATGCCGACGTAAGGTCCATAACATTCGTGAAACTACTGATAACTCTTACCAGTATATCACTGCAACCCTGGCCAGGGATTTCCTGTTATGGCCAGTCGAGCATAGCGCAACATCCACCCCCAATAACGGGAGAGACGAATCCCCTCCTATCGCTCATTGCCTCCATGTGAATCGGGACTGTACCCAAAAACCACCTGTTTGCACGACTCAGTAGAGCCGTGGTAGGGTGGAAATCAAAGCACAGTGGGAGACACACAAGACTCCATGACGATCTCGGGTCAACAGACTAAGCTGTACCAGTGTCACCAGAGAACTGCCATCTGACGTGAGGTATAATACCATCTGGGAGTTCTCGGCGAGTCCGTTCAGTGTACCCAGTCTCCACTGAGCACCCGCATACCATCTCTGATGTCAAACACCAATGGATATGGGATCATCCATCGCCCATCACATGGGTCGAGAAGATATACGCTAGTCTACTCTGGAATATCGATGCCCCGTCTCGATAATCCCACGACTAGGAACAATGAAAGATGTACTCATTGACTACCCAGGCCCCACTAGTATGATCTACATCATATTCCTGGAAGTCGAGTACACATCCTAAGGGCTTTATCAACATGTAACAGAGAGACTGAAAGTATACATGTTAAGATAAAGAGCAACCAGATAGCGTACTATCATGTCGAGCAAGAAAGTCCTACCTATATATGTCCCAGCATCCACTACAATATACATCCAATGTACAGTAATGGCCTCTAGGGCATACATATAACTAACAATCTCCCACTTGCACTAGGACCATCTGTAGCAGTGGTTGCAGTATCTAATACTCAACCATCCCATATGAGTCTCTCTCTGGGAAAAGGCCTTTGTGAGTGGATCCGCCGTGTTGTCCTCTGAGTCTACTCTCCTTACCTTGATCACCCTGGAGATCAACTATCTCCATGATCAGGTGATGCTGCCTCAGAATATGTCTGGGTTACTGATGGGATCACTGTTCCTTGGCCAAAACAACACTTCCATTGTCACACAATGGTGGGAACCTAGTTCATCTTATGAACCAATAGACACCCAAACTTCCTCTTTGGTAGCATCTTTAATAGCGATGTTACCAGCCTTTATCATCTAGTTTGCCACAGTATCTAGCTTGGAACTCTTCCAACATACCGTCCCTTTACTGAGGGTAAAGACAATGCTTGTGACTGACATTTAGTCGTCTTTATCACCCTGGAACCCTTCCAGTGATTCTCCCCAGGATCGATTGATACTATCTCACTATACCTAGTGAGAACCCTAACATCCCTTTAGATCTAGCTCATAGATCCAAATCTCAAGATTTAGGAGGTATCATCTTTATCCTATTGGAGAATCCATGTGATAAGCGGAGATTGACCGAGCGTAGCATAGGAAACTCTTTTCTTATCAAGAGTATGTTGTCCACGTACAATACGAGGATGACCACCTTACTCTCTACTACCTTTTTGTACATACAAGGTTCATCGACCATTTTGATGAAGTCAAACACTTCGACTACCACATCAAAACAGGCGTTCCAACTCCGCGATACCTGCTTTATTCTGTAAAGCAACTTGCACGCGTTTCCGCTGCTCCCACTGTTTACGAAGCCCTCTGGCTGTGTTCTTATAGACGTTCTCTTCTAAATCATTTTAGAAAAGCAGTCATGGCACCCAACCACCAGATATCGTAGTCATGGTATGTAGCAATGGCAAGTAGGATCTGGATGGACTTAAGCATCGTCCCTGGAAAAGTTTTCATCATTATCCACGCCTGGTCGATGACGAAAACCTTTAACAAGTCTAGCTTTGAAAAACTCAACTTTTCCATCGACACCAAGTAATCTTCTCAAGATATACTTGCTCCTGATGGGGATTTAACCCTTCAGATATCGCAACCAAAGTCCCTACTTTGTTGGTGTACATGGATTCCATCTCAGATCGCTAAGCATCCAGCCATTCTTACAGAGTCGCCACTCTCGATGGCCTGCTCGAATCTAGTTGGGTCATCATCTCATGATGCAATCCTCGCTCCCACTGTCATCGAGAAACCGAAGTATCTCTCAGGCAGGTGAGGAAACCTACCAGATCGACGGAGAGGCTGAGGTTCGTCAGGAACTATTGAATCCTTTGGTTCTATCAAATCATCAGCAGTTTTGTATAGCTGGAACCTTTCCAGTTCTACAGAACAGACCTTGCCTCGATCTTGTCCGGATTTTGCTTTTGACATAGGCTGGACAATCCCAAATCTTAACTTGCTTAAGAGATGGGTTCTTTCCATACCATATCTTATATAGAATGGTAGGCACTAATTTGAATCGAACCCTATTCAATAGGTATGCAACTTCATAGGTGCATAACTCCCTAAAAGAAACAGGTAACTCAGTAATACTCATCATAGAGCACACCATATCTAATATGGTGCGATTGCTCCACCCCGATACACCGTTGTGCTGTGGTGCATTCAGAGGAGTAATACTGAGAGAGAATCTCATTTTCTTTTAGAATATCCAAGAATTCCATGCACAAGTATTCTCCTCCCTGATCTTATCATAGGACATAATACTTATACCCGTATTTTGGTTCTCTACTTCCAACTTATATTCTGTGAATACCTCAAAAGCTTCGGACTTATGTTTCAACAGGAACATATGACTGAATCTTTAGAGATTATCAGAGAACGTAATGAAGTATAAAGAACCAGTCCTGGCATGTGTAGACAGGAGACCTTACATAGATCATCATGTATCAGTCCCAAGAGTTTACTAACTCTTTCTCTGTTTCTAGTAAACGGAGCTATGGTCATCTAATCTTTGTGACATGACTGGCAAGTTTCACAAGATGTAAATTCAAACTGATTTAAATATGCATCTATAAATGTAACTTCAGCCAGTCGGGTCGCATTGATATGACCTAGTCTACAATACCTCAAGAAGGATTCATTCATTTCTGACTCTTCTTCTTGTGTGTGTTCTGTATACTAGGAACTGTAGTTTGATTTAGAACGTCAATGCTTTTAGATAACGTGCCTGAACCGATCAACTTTTGATATAGGAAATGTTCAAAACATTATCCAACAATATAAAATTTTATCATTTCTTTACTTGTAAAGAGACTGATATGATTTTGTATATCAGGTTCGGTATCTAATAGCATTTGTTCAGAATCAATGTATTGGTAATACAGGGTGACAGTGACCAACAGACTTGGCTGCAATACTTGCCCCGTTTTCTGCCTCATGAGACATATCACCCGTTCTCAGTTTTCTACCTTTTTGTAGCCCTATGTAACAGATTACATATCTGGGATCCTGATCCGGTATCAAATACCCAGGATGCAGAGGATACTGAGAAACAGTTCTTTATAATGAACACACCCGAAGGAGATGCATCTCATGCACTTTCTTCGTTTGGGCGGCATGGGAATCCTGGTATTCCCCTATTTGCTGCTCTGTCTTATAACAATTATAAGTTGGAGCGGGACCAACGTTCCCCAGCACAGTATAACAAGCGGGTTCGGTCAATACATCCATATTATTATCTTGATTAAGGCATGATATGGTCGCTACCTGGAGAGAGAGAAAATAAAACACTCTGCGTGCGCTCTTGCAAGATTAGATTGGTTATATATTTTATCTAATCAGGATGGCTCCCACTGTTTTTATCAAATCTTCCTTCAAACCTTTACAGGAAAGACTAGCCGGGATTAATTACACTCTACAAGTTCGCCAATCTTTCAGCCAGGCCAGTGTCGGTACTTTGAGAGAGGTTCCCCGTGCTTTCGCACGGACCTAATTACAGTAAACCTCGTTTTCCCAGAGGCGTAACCCCGTTGACACCTTTCTAGACACCTACTTGATCGGCTAATTGTAATGTGTAAAACTCTCCCAGGAGTAACAATTACTCGCAGTGGGTATCGGGATCCAACTATCATATAGAAGGTATGCAATCTCATTGCAAATTTCAACACTTGAAACTCCCGATAATGGTTTTTACCCCTAGCACCTATGACCTTGGCTAAGGTCAACAAATCATAGGTACTAGTCAAGTTCTACCCGCCATTTCGTAATTAATTAGACCCACCCACATGACCCTTGGCTAAGGTCAACAAAGCCATATGACTGTCCTAACTAATCGCATCATATGCTGTGTACGAAGACATCACTTAGCTACCGCACACTACGCCTCGGCTATAGTCGACAAACGTAGCACGAATACTAAGTACTCTACTTCCTAAAATGACGGAGGGTTGCGAATGGTTTTTATGAAAACCTTTAACGCTTTGAACTTGATCTCGTTGCGGAATCAAATGGTTTTTAAATGGAATGTTTTTAAGGCTTTTCTAGTTTTGCTAAAGGGGTCACTCCCGGTGAAGGGATCGTCGGCCCTTTCCTCATCGAATGAGGTGCAGGATACATATATATCACTGTGCAAAGTAAAAACTATAGAAGCAATCAAAAGACAAACTGAGTGTGTAGCATCTGCCAGTTATTGCCAAAGGAGTCACTCCCGGTGAAGGGATCTCGGTCCTTTCCTCATCGAATAAGGTGCAGGATGTTCTATAATGAACACCGCGATGCAAAGCAAGAACTGTAGCTACCTGTTTTATTTTGAAATTCGATTCCACAACATCTTTTAGGTTTATTTTCTTTCATTAATCTCATTAATGAATATCCCATCATTTAAGACCACCTAAACATCACAGATAAATATAACGTACGCTTATGCCATCGGCATTCGCCTCGATGTCCCGTCTGCACCGTTAGGTTAGGTAACTAACGCCAGAGCGAGGCAGGGCTAGCGCGGGTATAAAACATAAGCAACGTCTATATAATATATCATATATACTATATATAATATCTATCTGAACAAATCACATGATCACATCACAGATAACACAGGAGAAGAATCATATGAAACATTGGATATATTAGGACGTCCGTGTTTTTAATACGAGCCAGTATAAAACACGGATTCCACGGTCATGATGAATAGCCAATCCCACACCCCTAGACCCCTACGAGAGCGGCAAGCAACCCTACCAATTATAGGGTTAGGAGACCCGGACTCGACTCCTCGAGTTGGTCTCCCACTGGACCCTAGAACCCGGTTACTTGTGCTCCCCTCCTTGGGTCTATCCTAATGCGGAAAAGTAAATAATATACAAATGATGACAGCATCCGCAACCTGGAAGTGCCCCAATAAAAGAATATTACATACAAGTTTTTACATGAATGAAAAGGAAAAAACACTCGTCTCACATAAAAAACCCCGGCTATTCAAACACGACAATCCAATATAACATATCCAGCAACACATAACATCACATGTCATCAACGTAAGCAAACATGCGTATCCTAATTGTCGTTGACATATAGAAACGAAACCGGCGATATCACATATTACACTTACGGTCACAGAAAAGAAAGTGTAAAACTACAACAGTTGGAATCCGCAAACTCTTTAGACATCGCATGCCTAACCAAATGAATTCCTTAGACATCGCATGCCTAACAATTATAAACCCCGCATTTTAGTCTCAATATCGAAAACACTTTTCAATATAAAGTCGGGCAATTCAATAAGATTCCTGGCATCCAGAACGAATGCTCGTCGCAAACTTTAGTGGACGGCCGCACCCCCGATACCGTCGACGAAGTGCACTAAGGCGGAACACCGCTACCGCGAGCACCCGAACGGATGCTTTCGGCGACGGGGTTCTCCTACAGTCACTTGGTCAGGGCTATGGGGTGTAGCTGTCTATTAAGTTTACCGGCGAATATCCGTGTACGCTACGTGATTGCGACGGACTTTTGATCACATTAAAATTTCGTGGCAACCGATCAAGTGAGACTAAACTGCTATGTTTATAACATTCATTCAGTTATCTCATAACTACTTGTGGATTCCAATTATTGTATCACATTCCGGATAAATAGAAAATGTTAAACTTTCCGATCGAACAATCGAACACCCAAGTTTTCCCGAAACAGCTCAACACATGAAATAAGTTTAAAAACATTCACTTCATGCCTCAGTACCAACGGTCCAGCCGTAGAAGGGTCAAGCTAACACCTCACATGTGGCACGCCGTACTGCCCCAAACCCTAAGGTTCAAAGGGCAATTCAAGACGGTCACATAATCGAGTTAAGGTTTGTTGTCTTCTAGAGAGACCATCACGTTACTTGCACTACTTTGAACGTTCTTAAACTACGGAAAGATCCAACACTTGGAAATTTCCAGGCAGGGGAAAAAGTGGGTATTTATATCCGGTCGAACTTTTTAACAGTTTCTAAAATATCCGGAAAAACTTAAACGATTTTAAATTATCCGATCAAATTAACGAGTCCCCAATAAAACCCTAGAATACTCAACACTTGAGTGGAATTAAAAAATTCCCATAAAAAATTGCCAAGTAAGGACCTAAGAATAAATATATGAAATTTCAGGGACTAAGTCCAAATTTTGGCCGCGGAACCGCCGCAAAACCCATGGTTTCGCCGCGATTCCGCAGTCCAATTATTGATTTAGTAGACCGTACTTCACAGTAATTCTTAGTTTCTCCTGCTTAATTTTTTGAGAATTTTTAATTCACAAAAATCCACTGTTTGAAAAATTGTACAGAGAGGGTTGAAATCGAAGGATATCGGGTTCGATCGGACTTCTAGCTTCGTCTACACATCGCCTAAAGCTCTAGCTAGGCTCTGATACCACTGTAGGGTTCCTAGGCACACTAATGAGGTTTCACAACAGATCAAACATGCCCAATTCTAATTTTTTCATGTGCCTACAAACCCTAATACGGATCGTTAACTAGATAATAAGGCGATGCAATCAAGTAAACGACTTTATTGCTAAAGGAAAGTGACTACAACCTTTGTAGATCCGGTCCTCCACTTCCTTGGCACCGTAATGACGTCCCTCCGCTGTACCAATCGGAATCCGGACTCTAGCGTCGGCTTCATCGGAGAAATGGTCGGGCTAGGTCGTCGACTTCGATGCCGAAGATGATCTACGTCGAGGCAACTCAAGATCAAACTCCAACTTCACCAAGTCATGAAACTTATAAAGCAAACACCCTATACTACTTGGCAAGTGGTAGAGAATGAAGAAATAGGAAGTGGGTTCACTTTAGAATTGGATTTCTCACTCTTTTTCTCATTTCACCATTGAAGCTTGATGAAGATGATGAAGATGAAAGAATAAAAATGGATTAAGTTAAAAAGAAAATCCCTTTCATTCTTATCATAATCCAACCTTGGTTAAGTGTAGAGAATGAACTAGGGTTAGTTGAATGGTTAGGATTAAAGGAAAGAAACAAAATGGTCAAGCTTTCAAACCTTCATGAAGTTTCAAGGAAAAGACAGAGCAAGCCAACATTTCATTTTCCTTTGCCAAAGAAAATAAACAAAATAAATAAATGAATAAGTAAATCAAATGAAACCCTAACCATTAACTAACCATGGTTTAAATCACACACTAACCCAAGTTTGCATGTATCATCAAACATGATACAATCTTATGCACAAAAATATATCACATATACAATGTGCACAATCAAGTGAGAAAATCTATTTTAAGTGAACCAATACTAGTTAATGCAAAATAATATATCAAATATATAATTATACATTAAATCATTAAATCAACACTTGATTTAACGATCCGGTCATATCGCATATGACCGACTAATATCCAATGTATCGGCTTATCGAATCAATCCTTGATTCGATAACTAGGTTATATCGCATACAACCAATCGATACATTCATCGCGAGAATAGAATACGGTATCACATACACGCATTATTCTCGGTCCCGCACATATCTCATATGCGCTCCTATTTCGTTTCGCTTGAGCCAGGAAACCTCTGTGTAGGACTCTAAAGACTCGTCAATACGCCGGCAGTAGGTGATGATCATATCAAACACCCACAAGCCGCAAGCGGTCTGCTAAACGTAACGGGCACCCGGGTATTGATCGATCTGAAGATCGTCGAGCAAGCCCGCTTACACTCTTGTGAATCCAACCAGTAACACTTACCGTACAGTCCGGTCTGTTCGTCTGATATGTCGCATATCTCGCCTAGGGGTGGTAAACGTCAGACCCCAATAGCTTGATAAGTCATGCCGACGTAAGGTCCATAACATTCGTGAAACTACTGATAACTCTTACCAGTATATCACTGTAACCCTGGCCAGGGATTTCCTGTTATGGCCAGTGGAGCATAGCGCAACATCCACCCCCAATACCGGGAGAGACGAATCCCCTCCTATCGCTCATTGCCTCCATGTGAATCGGGACTGTACCCAAAAACCACCTGTTTGCACGCCTCAGTAGAGCCGTGGTAGGGTGGAAATCAAAGCACAGTGGGAGACACACAATACTCCATGACGATCTCTGGTCAACAGACTAAGCTGTACCAGTGTCACCAGAGAACTGCCATCTGACGTGAGGTATAATACCATCTGGGAGTTCTCGCCGAGTCCGTTCAGTGTACCCAGTCTCCACTGAGCACCCGCATACCATCTCTGATGTCAAACACCAATGGATATGGGATCATCCATCGCCCATCACATGGGTCGAGAAGATATACGCTAGTCTACTCTGGAATATCGATGCCCCATCTCGATATTCCCACGACTAGGAACAATGAAGGATGTATTCATTGACTACCCAGGCCCCACTAGTATGATCTACATCATATTCCTGGAAGTCGAGTACACATCCTAAGGGCTTTATCAACACGTAACAGAGAGACTGAAAGTATACATGTTAAGATAAAGAGCAATCAGATAGCGTACTATCATGTCGAGCAAGAAAGTCCTACCTATATATGTCCTAGCATCCACTACAATATACATCCAAAATACAGTAATGGCCTCTAGGGCATACATATAACTAATAGGTGCCTCCTCGACGTAGATCATCTCCGGCCTCAAAGACTTCGTGCAAGCTTGTTCCTTACATCTTGTGGGGACATTCTAAAGTTCGGAAGATCACTACTTAGAGCGAAGGGACTACTACACGGAGCTATTGAAATGAAGGACCGGTTTACAAAGGTTGTATTCCATGTTCACTTAGATGTAAAGTTGTTTACATGTTGCATTGTCTAATTCTCTAGTTATGATTCTAGGGTTAGGGTTGTTTAGCATGGCAAATTTTTGAAAATGGCATGGACGATACCTTCCGAATCCTCGCAGTTGTGCTAGGCATTCCTACAGTGGTATCAGAGCCAAGCTAGAGAATTAAACGATGTTTGTAGAATTAAAGAACCGAAACAACTCTGAAACACTCGAAACAAAAACCATGTTTCTGTCGAATTTTTAAAAGCCTCTAAATTTTTTTTAAGCAACTGCAGAATGGTACATGAGATGTTACATGAACACCACAGGAAAACGAACCTCTCTCGCCGGAAAATGACTGGCGAAATTCTAAAATAATCCGGCCTGGCCGGTTTTCCATCATGCTTTGGGCTTCATTTTGGTGTGGTGTTTTAGTCTCTGGGTTTTGGTTTTTCAGTTGTTGCTTATTTTTACTGAAATTGCATGTGATGTTAACTTTCTGTAAAGGAAATTCGGAGTGTTTCGTAGTCGTAATTCTAACATCGTTTTGGATAATTTAAACGACGTTAAAAAGTTCGAACGAATATCAAATACCCAACTGTCTCCCTCGCTGGAAATTTTTCAAAAGTTGGATTTTCTCCAAGTTAAAAACATTCAAAAATCATGCAAGTAATTCTATGAGTCCTCTAGAAGAACGAAACCCTAACTCGATTCTATGACTATCGGAACCGCCACTAAACCCTAGGGTTTGGGGTAGTTCCGCGGCGCCATAGGTGAGGCAAGGGTTGGCCCTTCTACGGTTGGTCCGTAAGTACTGTGGCATGTTATGAGTATTTTAAAACTGTGCTCAAGTGTTGAGCTCTTTAGGAAATTTTGGGTGTTTGTTGATTCGATCGGAATGTTTAACATCGTCTAGCAATCTATGGAATGTGATACAATATTTGGAATTCGAAAAGTTTTGCATGAAATCCGAAGTATGTGATATTTCGGGTTTATGATGTCTAAGGAGGTTGCGGATTCCAAATGTTGTAGTTTGACATTTTCTTTTCTGCGACCGTAAGTGTAATATGTGGTGTATCGCCGGTTTAGTTGCTATATGTCAACGACAATTGGGATACGCATATTTACTTACGTTGATGACATGTGATGTTATGTGTTGCTGTGATATGTTATATTGGATCGTGTTTTGAATAACCGGTTTTTTTTATGTGAGATGAGAGTTTTTTCAGTTTCATTCATGTAAAAACTTGTATGTAATATTCTTTTATTGGGGCACATCCGGGTTGAGGATTGTTAGTAATATGTATGCCCTAGAGGCTATTATTGATGATATAGTAGATGCTTAGACATATATATATATATAGGACTTTCTTGCTCGACATGATAGTATGCTATCTCGTTACTCTTTATCTTAACATATTGACCGGTAGTCTTTACTGTCTTGCTCTCACATGTTGATAAAGCCCTTAGTATATGTACTTGACTACCAGGATTATGATGAGATCATACTAGTGGGGCCATGGTGGTCCACAAGTACATCCTTTAATCAGTTCCTAGTCGTGGGAATATCGAGACCAAGGCATCGATATTCCAGTGTAGACTAGTGTGTACGTTTCTTGTCCCTTAGAGGGCGATGGTTGATCCCACAACCATTGGTGTGTGACATCAAAGATTGTACACAAGTGCTCATTGGAGAATGGTTACACCGAACAGGACTCGCCGAGGACTCCTATGTGGTAGTATACCTATCGTCAGATAGCAGTCCTCTGGTGATCCCGGTACAGGTTGGTCTGTAGACCCGAGATCGTCATAGAGTCTTGTGTGGCTCCCACTGTGCTTTGAATTCCTCCCTACCACGGCTTAAGGAGTTGTGCAAACAGGTGGATTTTGGGTACAGTCCCGAGTCACATGGAGGCAATGAGCGATAGGAGGGGTTTAGTCTCTCCCGGTATTGGGGGTTGATGTTGCGCTATGCTCGATTGGCTAAAACTGGAAGTCCCTGGCCAGGGCTGCTGCTGAGATTTACTGATAAGAGTTATCAGTAGTTTCTCAAACTGTTATAGGCCAGACATCGGCATGACTTATCACGTTACTGGGGACTGACGTTTACCACCCCTAGACATGATTTGCGACATATCAGATAAAGAGACTAGACTGTACGGCAGTGTTACTGATAGGCTTCATGGAGAGTATGGATGAGCTTGCTTGTTGATCTTCATATCGCTCAATACCCGGATAGCCGTTACGTCCAGCTAGTACCGCTGACGGCTTGTATGTGATTGATGTGATCATCACCTACTGCTGGCATATTGATGAGTCTTTAGAGTCCCACACAGAATTTTCCTGGTTCGAGCGAAACGAAGTAGGGCACATATGTTGATATGTGCGTGGGCCTCATTAAATATGAGTATGTGATACCGTATTGTAATCTGGCAGTTATCAGTTATCGGTTCGGTTATATATGATATAACCAGATTGTCGAATCAAGTGTTGATTTGATAATGTGATATACAGATGAATGATATTAGTCGGTCATATGTGATATAACCGGATTATTAAATCAAATGTTGATTTAATAATGTGATATATATTTTATGTGATATAATTATATCTTAACTAATATCATTAGCTCACTAATTATTCTTCATTATATATATATATTAATATATATGATATATATATATATAATAATCATAATGAAGCATGACATGATTTCTATTTTTGAAAAAAATAGAAAAGAGGTGGAAAATGAGAGCATGGTTGCAAGCATGGGCTTTATTCATAGTTTATTCATCTTGACTCGCTATTCAAGCATGTTTGAAATTTTATATTGAAAAATTCCATGCTTGAATGAGTGGGGGTCAAGAGTTGCCATTCATTCTAGTCTCATTCTCAACACTTATGTTGGATATATGTATGCCCTAGAGGCCATTATATGATAGTGGATGTATCTATACATGTATATATATATTCAGTATGCATTCTTGCTCGACATGATAGTATGCTATCTGGTTCTTCTTTATCTGACATGTTGATTTGATCATGCTTTTATTCATTCGTACATGCTGATAAAGCCCTGAGGATATCGGCCTGACTACTATGATTATGATAGAGATCATACTAGTGGGACATTTGTAGTCTATAAGCATATCCTGAAATGTCCCTAGTCGGAGGTGTATCGAGACGGGGCATCGATATACCAGAGTAGACTAGCGTATATGATACTAGACCCATGTGATGGGCGATGGATGTTCCCACATTCATCGATGTTTGACATCAAGATCATATACGGGTGCTCAGTGCTGACTGGGTACACTGGACGGACTCACCGAGAACTCCTATATGGAATTATATCTATCGTCGGATAGCAGTTCTCAGGTGACACTGGTACAGGTTAGTCTGTAGACCCGAGATCGTCATGGAGTCTTGTGTGTTCTCCCACTGTACTTTGATTGCCACCCTACCACGGCTCTACTGAGTCATGCAAACAGGTGGCCGTTGGGTACAGTCCCGAGACACACGAAGGCAATGAGCGATAGGAGGGGTTTCGTCTCTCCCGGTATTGGGAGTTGATGCTGTGCTGTGCCCGACTGGTTATAACAGCAAGTCCCTGGCCAAGGCTGTTGAGATTTGCTGATAAATGTTATCAGTAGTTTCTCGATCTGTTATAGACCATTCACCGGCACGACTTATTGAGTTATTGGGGTCGACGTGACCATCCCTAGGCTCGATATGCAGCATATCTGACGAAGAGATCGGACTGTACGGTAGTGTTGCCGGTTGGCTCGACGGGAGTTGTAGCAGATTCGCTTGTTTTCTTCTGATCGCTCAATACCCGGGTGGCCGTTACGTTTAGCTGACCGCTTGCGGCTTGAGGGTACCTGATATGATCATCACCCTCTGCCGGCGTATTGACGAGTCTTAGAGTCCCACAAAGGAGTTACCCAGTCCAGGCGAAACGTTGTGGTGCGCGTATGCGATATGCGCATGCACCCGATTGAAATGTGCGTATATGATACCGAACATTGATCGGGTGGCTTGCTTTTGGTGGGGTCATATGAGATATGGCCGGATTGATGAATCAAGTGTTGATTTATCATTTAACCATTAGTTTTCTCACTTGAAACCTTTCTAGTATGTGATGGATGTATGTAAGCATGCATGTGTTTCTTTCTTTCATTCTAGTTTCATGCACATGTGGATGTGCATACATGTATACATACATACACCCATCCATCATGGTTGTTAGCATATGGAAATGGTGTCAATATAAGACTCACACCATGGATTAAATTATGGATTATTATTTGATTTTGGATTTAAAAGAAAATGAAAAGGAAAGGATAATCATTCTAGCTTCTACATTCTTCCTTTGACCTAACCATGCTCAACTACCACTAACCTAGGGTTATCCTTCTCTTTATCATTTAAAACCCAAGATAAATTAACTATCCATCATTTAATCATGGTTGAAAGTGAGAAGGAATAAAATATAAAAGGTTATATTTCATTTCTTTTCACTTAAGGGTTATTTTCTTTACCTCTAGTTGAAAATAGCCACCATCTTCATCCTCCTTCATCTTTTCCTCTCTAGTTTTTTCTAGTGAGTTAAACACAAATTAAAGAAAGGTTTTTGAAGTGAGATCCATAGCCACAAAATCATTCTACTCAAGTCTAGCCAACTTGATTAGAGTGTTCTCTTCGCTTTTCCAAAGTTACAAGCTTGGATGGGAAACTTCGGGTGGATCGTCGTGGACGAAAGAGGACTACAAGTGGACCTTCTTCCAACACCCTAGAGATCAAGGAGTCAAGCAAAAGGGGAGCTACAAAGGTTGTAGCCTTCAAACCCTAATCTTTATTAGCTTAAAAGTTTCGAAACCCTAATTTTCTAGGATCGATTCCTTTGCATGTTCGTTTAGCACCATAAAAATTTAAACTTTTGGACATGTGATGCTTCAAAACTCTTCATAGGGTGCTAGACTAACCTAACATTGGTATCAGAGCCGACCTAGAACATTAGGCGACCTTTTTACGAAGTTAAAACTCCGATCGAACCGAAATACGGCTTTTTAGGGTGCTCTCTGGAAATTTTCTAAAATTTGACATTTTTCAGAATTAAAAATATCTAAAAAATTCAGCAGGTAAAAATAAGAATTACGATGCAAAAATTATCCAATGAATAGTACTTTCTGCCGCGGAAACGCAGCCTAAGCTTTCTTGGGCCGCGGTTCCGCGGCCGTACACATTAATTAGTGGATAATTTTTTTATATTAATTCTGGAATCTGCTTCTATAATTTTTTGGGTATTTTTAATCTGTATTTGGTTTTGAAAAATTCTGGAGATGTTTTAGGACCCGTCGATTCGATCGGAATTTTGTCTTCGTGGTTTTTCCGGGTAAATTAGAAAGTATTGAAGTGTTTGAACGAGTATCATTTGCTCATTATTCACGGGGTTTAAATACTTTGGAGATACGTGCAAGTCTTTTTGCGGTGGTCCCTCTAGAAGACAACAAACCTTAACTCGATTATATGACCGTCTCGAACTGCCCTTTGAACCTTAGGGTTTGGGGCAGTACGGCGTGCCACATGTGAGGCGTTGGCTTGACCCTTCTACGGCTGGACCGCTACTACTGTGTCACACTCCAGGTGTTTGAACTCTGCTCAAGTGTTGGGCTTTAGTGAATCCTGGGTAATTGATTGTTCGTTCGAAAACTTCGATACTGTCTGTTTATCCGGAATGTGATGCAATGTGTGGAATTCATATTACTAGACATGAAATACGGAATATGTGATATTTTGCATTTGAGATGTTTAAAGAGAATGTGGATTCCAGGTATTGCAGTTTTACACTTTCTTTTCTGTGACCGTAAGTGTAGTATGTACGATATCGCCGGTTTCGTTGCTATACATCAACGACAATTGGGGTATGCATACTTACTTACGTTGATGATGTGAGATATTATGTGTTGCTGAGATATAATGTGCAGGATTGTCGCGATCGAATAGCCGGGGGTTTTTTGTGAGATGAGAGTTTTATATTTTCATTCATGTAAATTCAAATGTAATGTAATATTCTTTTATTTGGGGCACTTCCGGGTTGAGGTTGTGTCGCCAGTGTTGTATATTATTTACTTTCCCGCATTAGGATGGACCCAAGGAGGGGAGCACAGGTGACCGGGTTCTGGGGTTCAGTGGGAGGCCATCTCGAGGAGTCGAGACCGGGTCTCCTAAACTCCGGGATTGGTAGGGTCACTTGCCGCTCTCGTAGGGGTCCAGGGTGTGGGCTTGGCTATTCATCGTGACTGTGGAATCCGTATTTTCTATTCTGGCTAAATACTAAATACGGACGTCCTAGGATATCCCACGTTATATCTATGTTTCTGCTGCCTGTGTTCTGTGATATCTGAGACGAATGACATATTATATATATGATATATAGTAGACGTTGCTTATGTTTTGCACCCGCGCTAGTCCCGTCCCGGTATGCCGTTAGTTAAGTAACCTAACGGTGCATAACGGAACATTGCGGCGAATGCGGATGGTATAAGCGTACGTGTTATTTTCGTTTCTTTTCTGTGACTGGCTTAAGGACTTAAATGATGGGATTACATTAATATGATTAATGTAAAGAAAATAAACCTAAAAAGATGTTGTAGAATCGGATTTGAAAACCACTCGGCTATTTATGAAAAAGTTATATTTCAAAACTGCGGAGATTAAGCCACTCCTTTTGAAAACCATTTGATTCTACAACGATATCAAGTTCAAAGCGTTAAAGATTTTCTTAAAAATCATTCGCAACCCTCCGTCATTTTAAGAAGTAGAGTACTTAGTATTCGTGCTACATTTGTTGACTTTAGTTAAGGCGTAGTGTACGGTAGCTAAGTGATGTCTTCCTACACTGCATATGATGCAGATTGATTAGGACATTTATGCGACTTTGTTGACCATAGTTAAGGGTCATATGGGTGGGTCTAATTGATCAAGAAATGACGGGTAGAACTTGACTGGTACTTATGATTTGTTGACCATAGTTAAGGTCATAAGTACTAGGGGTAAAAATTACATCGGGAATTTCAAGTGTTGAAATTTGCAATGAGATTGCATACCTTCCATGTGATGGTTGGATCCCGATCCCACTGTGGGCAACAGTTGCTCCTAGGAGAGTTTTACAGTTTACAATTAGCTAACTCATTAGGTGTCTAGAAAGGTGTTAACGGGGCTCCGCCTCTGGGAAAACGAGGTTTACTCTAATTAGGTCCGTGCGAAAGCACGGGGAACCTCCCTCAAAGTACCGACACTAGCCTGGCTGAACGGTTAGCGAAGTTGTAGACTGTAATTAATCCTGGCTAGTTTTTCTTTTTAAGGTTTGAAATAAAAACTTGATAAAAAGCAGTGGGAAACATCGATTAGACAAGATAATAAACCAATCTAATCTGTGCAAGAGCTTTCGCTGAGTGTATTCTTTTCTCTCTCTTAATGGCAGATACCAATGACTGGACTTAAACTTCTACTAGATAAAAACAAACTGGATGGGACCAACTACAAAGACTGGCTGAGGAATCTGAAAATCGCCTTGACTTATGATAAAGTATCATATGTCTTCACGGCTTCAGCCCTGCCCGTCCCTGGTCCAAAATCCTCAGTTGCGGACATTGAAGTCCGCAAGACATGGGACGCTGACTGTGCCACGGCCACATGTCTCGCGCTTGCATCGATGGATAACGCACATCAAAAGCAGCACGAGGACATGGACATTCACGGTATATTGCTCCATACAAAGGAGTTGTATGGGGAGCAATCCCTCGTATTACGATATGAAGCATCAAAGAAATTGTTTCAGATGCGAATGGCCCCTGGCACACTAGTAGGAGACCATGTTTTGAAGATGATAGCTTTTATAGAAGAGCTTGAGGACCTTGGATGGACGATGGACAATGAACAATATACAGATATTATTCTGCAGTCCCTCCCCTCCACCTTTGCTCAGTTCATAGTGAACTTCAACATGCATGGCATGGAGAAGGACCTCCCTGAACTCCTTAACATGTTAAGGAGTGCAGAGAGCACTATGAAGTTAGCAAAAACTCCCGTTATGACTATTGGACAGTCTTCCTCTTCTCGCCCGAAAGCCAAGGCCAAGGGAAAGAAAAAGAAGAAACCCACTAATCCTAAGGGAGGAGTTAAAAAGGTGAAGGGAAAGGGAAAGTCCAAGGCTGGAGACTCAGGGAAGGGCGAATGTTTCCATTGCCACAAGACAGGACACTGGAAGCGCAATTGCACGGAGTACTTAAGTCTCAAGAAGAAGCATGGTGATGCTTCTGCTTCAGGTGCGTTTGTGACTGAAAACTGTTTTTCTATAAACTCTGCTTCCTGGGTATTGGATACCGGTTCAGGTTCTCACATTTGCAATTCTATGCAGGGGCTGAGAAATAGCAAGGTTTTGAAGACAGGTGACCATACTCTCCGCGTTGGAAATGGTTCCAATGTACATACAGTCGCAGTGGGAGAGTATCACTTGGGATTCCATCTGAATGTATTTTGATTTTGAATCCATGTTATTTTGTACCAAGTATGCTATGTAATATAATATCCGTTTCTTTGTTGGACAATGAAGGATATAATTTTGTGCTGCAGAACAATGTTATGAACATTCACCTAAATCAAATGTTGGTTGGGTATGGTACGCTTAATAACGGAATATATGTCCTAAATCAACACACAGTTTTCAGTATACAACACACTAATAAAAGAAAACTTTCAGAATTAAATGAAGCTTTTCTTTGGCATTGTAGACTTGGTCATATTAACGAAACAAGACTAAACAAGTTACATAAAAATGGATATTTAAACTCTTTTGAATATAAATCTTATGCGACTTGCCAGTCTTGTATCAAGGGTAAAATGACCAAAACTCCGTTTGCCGGACACGGAGAAAGAGCTACTCAGCTCCTTGGCCTCATACATAGTGATGTATGTGGGCCAATGTCTACACAGGCTAGAGACGGTTTTTCATACTTCATTACATTCACTGACGACTTCTCAAGATTCGGTCATGTATTTTTATTAAAGCACAAGTCCGAAGCTTTCGAGAAATTCATTGAATATAAACAAGAAGTAGAAAAACAAACCGGCTTGAGTATTAAGATGCTTCGATCAGATCGAGGTGGAGAGTATCTCAGTACAGAATTTGCAAACTTCCTAAAAGAGAATGCGATTCACTCTCAGCTCACTCCTCCTTACACACCACAGCACAACGGTGTGTCAGAACGACGGAATAGGACCCTATTAGATATGGTCCGGTCCATGATGAGTGACGCTGAGTTACCAGTCTCGTTTTGGGGGCATGCATTGGAGACTGCAGCTTTTCTGCTAAACAGGGTTCCAACCAAAGCCGTGTCTACCACGCCATATGAGATATGGAATGGGAAGAGACCATCTCTTAAGAGAATTAAGATTTGGGGTTGCCCGGCCTATGTTAAAAAGCAGAATCCGGACAAACTCGAGACACGGTCAGTCATGTGTAACTTTGTGGGATATCCAAAGAATTCATATGGATATCAGTTCTACCACAAAGAGGAACAAAAAGTGTTTGTTTCTCAGTATGCCACATTCTTGGAAAAAGAGTTTTTCACAGATAAAGATGATGGCAAGATGGTAGATCTAGAAGAGGTTCTGGAGACATAAACTACAAATGACGATTTGGTTGAACCGGCTGTTGCAACAGAAACTGAAGAACCTCGGCCACTCCGTAGGTCTGGTAGGACCTCTCGCCCACCGGAGAGGTACTACGGTTTCCTCATTAATGGTGACGGAGAAGATTGCATCATGGATGATGATGATCCTACCAGTTTTCAGCAAGTTATCACGAGTGGTGACTCTGTGAAGTGGCTGGATGCCATGAGATCCGAAATGGAGTCTATGTACACCAACAAAGTATGGACTTTGGACGTTGTACCCCCTGGGGTAAAACCTGTAGGGTGCAAATGGATCTTTAAAAGAAAGATTGGTGTGGATGGGCAGGTAGAGACCTATAAGGCAAGACTTGTGGCGAAAGGTTTTCGTCAAAGACCAGGTTTGGACTATGACGAAACTTTTTCGCCCGTAGCCATGCTTAAATCCATTCGGATCCTACTTGCTATTGCTGCTCACCACGACTATGAAATCTGGCAGATGGACGTTAAAACCGCGTTTCTAAATGGAAATTTAGAAGAATGCGTTTATATGGATCAGCCAGAGGGCTTCATTGACAGTGGGAGCAGCGGGAAAGCATGTAAATTGCTTAAATCCATATATGGGTTAAAGCAGGCATCACGGAGTTGGAACATCTGTTTCGATGATGTCATCAAAGAGTTTGATTTCATCAAAAATCCAGATGAACCTTGTGTTTATAAGAAGGCTGTAGGAAGAGCTGTCACATTCCTCGTATTGTACGTGGATGACATTCTTCTGATAGGAAATGATATTCCTATGCTACAGTCGGTCAAATCATTCTTATCACTGAGGTTCTCCATGAAGGACCTGGGTGATGCCACATACATCCTGGGCATAAGGATCTATAGGGATAGATCCAAAAAGTTATTGGGATTGTCCTAAACCAGGTACATCAACACCATCCTAAAAAGGTTTAGTATGGATGACGCCAAGCGGGGTGCCTTACCCCCTTGCCATGGAGTCACTCTCTCCAAGGATTCTTGTCCAAAGACCGATGAAGAGAGAGCTCGCATGAGCATTATACCTTATGCTTCGGCAGTAAGATCTATAATGTATGCAATGCTATGTACACGCCCAGATGTAGCTTATGCACTTAGTGTTGTAAGCAGGTATTAATCCAACCCAGGGGAGAACCACTGGACAGCTGTGAAGAACATTCTTAAGTACTTGCGAAGGACTAAAGAATTGTTCTTGGTGTATGGTAATACAGATCTCCAAATGGAGGCCTTTACCGATTCGAGCTTCCAGAGCGATAAGGATGACAGCAAATCTATCTCAGGGTTTGTATTTACCCTCAATGGAGGGGCGGTAAGTTGGAAGAGTTCCAAACAGGATACCGTTGCAGACTCTACGATGGAAGCTGAGTACATTGCTGCAAATGATGCCGCCAAGGAAGCCGTCAGGATGAAGAAGTTCGTCTCGGAGCTAGGAGTAGTTCCAACCATTATTGATCCAATACCTTTGTATTGTGACAATAATGGGGCGATGGCGTTAGCCAAGGAGCCCAGATCCCATCAGCGGTCCAGACACATCCTGAGGCGCTTTCATTTGATCCGGGAGATTGTAGATCGCCGCGAGATCGAGATTAAGAGAGTAGACACAAAGAACAACGCCGCGGATCCATTCACCAAGGCCCTCCCTCAGCCGCAACATAAGCGACTTTTTGAGATGTTGGGTATGAGATATGCCAATAACTGGCCTTAGTGCAAGTGGGAGATTGTTGGATATATGTATGCCCTAGAGGCCATTATATGATAGTGGATGTATCTATACATGTATATATATATTCAGTATGCATTCTTGCTCGACATGATAGTATGCTATCTGGTTCTTCTTTATCTGACATGTTGATTTGATCATGCTTTTATTCATTCATACATGCTGATAAAGCCCTGAGGATATCGGCTTGACTACTCTGATTATGATAGAGATCATACTAGTGGGACATTTGTAGTCTATAAGCATATCCTGAAATGTCCCTAGTCGGAGGTGTATCGAGACGGGGCATCGATATACCAGAGTAGACTAGCGTATATGATACTAGACCCATGTGATGGGCGATGGATGTTCCCACATTCATCGATGTTTGACATCAAGATCATATACGGGTGCTCAGTGCTGACTGGGTACACTGGACGGACCCACCGAGAACTCCTATATGGAATTACATCTATCGTCGGATAGCAGTTCTCAGGTGACACTGGTACAGGTTAGTCTGTAGACCCGAGATCGTCATGGAGTCTTGTGTGTTCTCCCACTGTACTTTGATTGCCACCCTACCATGGCTCTACTGAGTCGTGCAAACAGGTGGCCGTTGGGTACAGTCCCGAGACACACGAAGGCAATAAGCGATAGGAGGGGTTTCGTCTCTCCCGGTATTGGGAGTTGATGCTGTGCTGTGCCCGACTGGTTATAACAGCAAGTCCCTGGCCAGGGCTGCTGAGATTTGCTGATAAGTGTTATCAGTAGTTTCTCGATCTGTTATAGACCATTCACCGGCACGACTTATTGAGTTATTGGGGTCGACGTGACCATCCCTAGGCTCGATATGCAGCATATCTGACGAAGAGACCGGACTGTACGGTAGTGTTGCCGGTTGGCTCGACGGGAGTTGTAGCAGGTTCGCTTGTTTTCTTCTGATCGCTCAATACCCGGGTGGCCGTTACGTTTAGCTGACCGCTTGCGGCTTGAGGGTACCTGATATGATCATCACCCTCTGCCGGCGTATTGACGTGTCTTAGAGTCCCACAAAGGAGTTACCCAGTCCAGGCGAAACGTTGTGGTGCGCGTATGCGATATGCGCATGCACCCGATTGAAATGTGCGTATATGATACCGAACATTGATCGGGCGGCTTGCTTTTGGTGGGGTCATATGAGATATGGCCGGATTGATGAATCAAGTGTTGATTTATCATTTAACCATTAGTTTTCTCACTTGAAACCTTTCTAGTATGTGATAGATGTATGTAAGCATGCATGTGTTTCTTTCTTTCATTCTAGTTTCATGCACATGTGGATGTGCATACATGTATACATACATACACCCATCCATCATGGTTGTTAGCATATGGAAATGGTGGCAATATAAGACTCACACCATGGATTAAATTATGGATTATTATTTGATTTTGGATTTAAAAGAAAATGAAAAGGAAAGGATAATCATTCTAGCTTCTACATTCTTTCTTTGACCTAACCATGCTCAACTACCACTAACCTAGGGTTATCCTTCTCTTTATCATTTAAAACCCAAGTTAAATTAACTATCCATCATTTAATCATGGTTGAAAGTGAGAAGGAATAAAATATAAAAGGTTATATTTCATTTCTTTTCACTTAAGGGTTATTTTCTTTACCTCTAGTTGAAAATAGCCACCATCTTCATCCTCCTTCATCTTTTCCTCTCTAGTTTTTTCTAGTGAGTTAAACACAAATTAAAGAAAGGTTTTTGAAGTGAGATCCATAGCCACAACATCATTCTACTCAAGTCTAGCCAACTTGATTAGAGTGTTCTCTTTGCTTTTCCAAAGTTACAAGCTTGGACGGGAAACTTCGGGTGGATCGTCGTGGACGAAAGAGGACTACAAGTGGACCTTCTTCCAACACCCTAGAGATCCAGGAGTCAAGCAAAAGGGTTCTACAAAGGTTGTAGCCTTCAAACCCTAATCTTTATTAGCTTAAAAGTTTCGAAACCCTAATTTTCTAGGATCGATTCCTTTGCATGTTCGTTTAGCATCATAAAAATTTAAACTTTTGGACATGTGATGCTTCAAAACTCTTCATAGGGTGCTAGACTAACCTAACAACTTAGCCATTTTTTCTTAAGTTTCTCCCATGGTTGCTCTCTAGCTTCTCCTTCTTCCTCAATCCCATGCTTCAAGCTTCAACCCTCACATTTGATGTGAACCATGAAGCTTGAACACAAACTTGTGAGAAAATTAAATCCCTACATCACCATCGCACATTAGATTAGCAATTTTATGTGGAGTGTTGTCTTCACTAATAAGATTAGTGAAGGGTTAGCTTGAGCTTGTGGACTTCGGGTGGATCGTCTTTGGTACGAAGATCACAAAGGTGGTTCGTTCAACTCGAAGAGGAGCCTAGTAGAGTCACGTAGACTTCAACCCGGAGCTATTGAAGAGAAGGACTCGAACTACAAAGGTTGTATGCTCTTTTCTTATCTTGAGTTAATCACATCACAAAGGCAAACCCTTAATAATCTAGTAAAGATCTTGTTAGTCTAACTTAGCACCTGATAAAAATTAAAATTTGGCATTCTTGATGCCTCTAGAACCTCATGGTGGTGTTAAGGCAGACTTTCATGGTATCAAAGATAAGCTAGAACATTAGGGTAACTTGTAGCGACGTTATAAATCCACCGTTTTTCGTGCAAAAACTGCCGATAAAAACAGTTTTCCAAATTGATGTTTTGAGTTGTTTGCACACCCCGCGGGCTCACGGTTTGAACCGAGAAGCTGCGAGATGGAGCGTACGCACCCTGGGGACACCTCAGGGGGGACCGAACGGCTGGGCCCACTTTCCAAGACCACCACAAGGTGGTCTTGGCGGTGGGGACCCGAAACTGCCCCACCTTAGGCAGTTTCGGGTCTGCCTCACCCCCTGGCCACCTTGTGGTGGCCTCAGTGGTGTGGTACCCCCTCTAGGCCCCCATTCGATACATAATCTTGGGTCTTCTTCCCCACGAAGATTCAGGCAGGTTTCGAGTTCGTTTCGACTCCCGGATTGGCTTAAAACGATCGGTTTTGTAACTTTAGCTCACTGGATTTTTGAAGTGTTGGAAAAATTGGTTTAGTTTGCTAATTGCATGCGGAATTCTAATGTCGCGGTTACTTTACAAGCTTTGTGATGTGTGTGATACAATTATTAGAATCCAGATTAATTAGTTTTGTGAAAACTAGTTAGTACATTGTAAAGCTAGCCGTTTAGTCTCAATTGATCGATTGCCATGAAGTTTTGATTCGGATCAAAACTCCGTCGCAATTGCGTATTATATGCGATCACTAAGTCGGGAATCTTGTTGAATTATATGACAACCAATTGAAAAGAGTTTTCAATTTGAGACTAAAATTCAAGTTTTATAAGTTAGGCATGAAATCCGAAATATGAGATATTCCGGGTTTATGATGTCTGAGGAAATTACGGATTCTAATTATTGTAGTTTTCTATTTCTTTTTCTGCGACCGTAAGTGTAATATGTGGGGTATCCCAATCTTGTTGCTATATGTCAACGAGTTTTAGAGATACGCATATTTGCTTATGTTGATGATATGTGATATCATGTGTTGCTGTTGATATGATTTATTGGATCGTCGTGAAAGAATAGCCGGGGGGTTTTATGTAAGATGAGGGATTTTATTTTCATTCATGTAAAATTTGTATGTGATATTCTTTTATTGGGGCACTTCCGGGTTGAGGATGATGTCACCACTGTTGTATATTATTTACTTTTTTGCATTAGGATAGACCCAAGGCGGGGAGCACAAGTAACCGGGTTCTAGAGTACAGTGGGAGACCATCTCAAAGAGTTGAGACCAGGTCTTCTAACTCTAGAATTGGCAGGGTTACTTACCGCTCTTGTAGGGGTCTAGAGATGTGGGTTTGGCTATTCTTCACGGCCGTGGAATCCGTGTTTTACATTACTGGCTAAATTTAAAACACGGACATCCTAGTATATCAAATATTTCATATATTGCTTCTGCTGCTTGATTCTATGATGTTGATCATATAACTGCGTGAGACGAATGTACTATTATATATATGATATATAATAAACGTTGCTTATGTTTTGCACCCGCGCTAGTCCAGGCCCTGCTCTTCCGGTAGTTAAGTAACCTAACGGTGCATGACGGGGCCCAGTGGCGAATGCGGATGGCATAAGCGTATGTTCTATTTTCGTTTCATTTTTCTGTGATGTTTAGGAAATATTAAATGATGGGACTTCATTAATGTGATTAATGAAAAGAAAGAAACCTAAAGATGTTGTAGAATCAAATTTTCAAAAAGGTTAGCTCTAGTTTTTTCTTTGCACAACGGTATTCCTTAATGAATATCCAGCACCTCATTCGATGAGGAATGAGCCGAGATCCCTTCACCGGGAGTGACCTCTTTAACAAAACTAGGAAATGCTATAACCCACTCGGTTTTGTCTTTCGATTTCTTCTCTAGTTCTTGCTTTGCATAGTGGTATTATTGAGTATCCTGCACCTCATTCGATGAGAAAAGAGCTGAGATCCCTTAACCGGGGGTGACCTCTTTAGCGAAACTAGCAAAAGCCTCAAAAACACTCCTTTTCAAAATCATTAGATTCTACAACGATATTAAGTTCATTACGTTCATGGTTTTCTTAAAAACCTGCGTATCCCTCCGTCAATTCAGATAAGTACTATTTAGTATTCGTGCTGCGTTTGTTGACCTTGTTAAGGCGTAGTGTGCGGTAGCTGATTAGTACTTATCTGCAACATGTGATGCGATTGGATTAGGGTAGTCGTACAGCTTTGTTGACCTTGTTAAGGGTCGTACGGGTGGGTTTAATTCAATCAAGAAATGACGGGTTGAACTTGGCTAGTGCTTATGATTTGTTGACCTTGTTAAGGTCATAAGTTGCTAGGGGTAAAAACCATTCTCGGGAATTTCAAGTGTTGAAATTTGCAATGAGATTACATACCTTCTATATGATAGTTGGATCGCGATACCCACTGCGAGTAAGAGTTACTCCTGGGAGAGTTTTGAACTTTACACTTAGCTAATCAAGTAGGTGTCTAGAAAGGTGTCAACGGGGTTATGCCTCTAGGGAAACGATGTTTATTTTAATTAGGTCCGTGCGAAAGCACTAGGAACCTCCCTCAGAGTACCGATACCTGCCTGGCCAAACGATTGGCGAACCTGTAGGGTGTAATTAATCCCGGCTAATCGTACCTTTTAGGGTTTGAAGGAAGATTTGATAAAAACAGTGGGAGCCATCCTGATTAGATAAAATAACCAATCTAATCTTGCAAAGAGCGCACGCAAAGTGATTATCCTTCTCTCTCTCCTGGTAGCGACCAATGAAATGCCTTAATTAAGATAATAATATGGATGTAATGACCGAACCTACTTATTATACTGGGCTAGGTTCCTCTCTGTCTTATGATTGTCATAAATCTGAGCAAGGAATAAGGGAATATTCGGATTCCCACGCCACCCAAACGAAGAAAAAGCATGTTGATGCATTGTCTTCGGGTATGTTCGTAACCAAGAATTATTTCTCAGTTTACTCTATGTTTTGGGTATGGGATACCGGATCAGGATCCCACACATGTAATTTGTTACATGGTCTATAGAAATGTGGAGAACTGGGAAAGGGTGATATTTCTATAGTAGTAGAGATGGTGCAATTGTTGCAGCCAAAGCAGTTGGCAGATATCACCCGGTGTTACCAACTGGTAATACATTGATTCTTAGCGACTGTTATTTCGTACCAATAAATATTGTGAATATTTTCCTAAATCAAGTGTTGATTGGGTAAGGTATGTTGTATAATATTGTACACGTTCTAAATCAAACTACAGTTCTAAACGTACAAAACACACACAAGAGGAACAGTTCAGAAATGAACGAAGTCTTCTTGTGGCATTGTAGATTGGGTCATTTCGATGAAACAAGACTAGCTGAAGTTCCATAAGGATGCATTTTTTAATCCGTTCGAATTTGCATCTTATGAAACTTTCTAGTCATGTCTCAAAGACTAGGTGACCAAATCTCTGTTTACTGGAAACGGAGAAAGAGCTACTGAACTCTTGGACAGATACATGGTGATGTATGCGGTCCTATGTCTATATATGCCAGAGATGGTTCCACGTGCTTTATTACATTCAACGTTGTTCTCTCAAGATACGGACATGCGTTCTTGTTGAAACACAAAATTGAATCTTTTGAGAATTTCAAGGAATATAAGTACGAAGAAGAGAACCAGATGGGTAAAGGTATTCAAATCCATCGATATGATCGGGAAGAAGAATACTGGAGCATGGAATTCCGTGACTATTCAAAAACGAATGAGATTCTCTCTCAGTTTACTCCTCCGTATACACCACATCACAACGGTATATCGGGGTGGAGCAATCACACCATATGAGATATGGTGCGCTCTATGATGAGTACTGCTGAGTTTCCTGTTTCCTTTCAGGGACATGCACTTGAGAAGCTGCATACCTATTGAATAGAGTTCCGATCAAATCTGTTACCTACCACTCCATATGAGATATGGAATGGGAAGAGACCATCTCTTAAACGAGTTCAGATATGGGGTTGTCCGGCTTATGTTGAAAAGCAAAATCCGGAAAAGCTCAAGGCAAGGTCAGTTCTGTGCAAGTTTGTAGGATATACCAAACACTCGTGAAGGAATATCTCCTACCACATCGAGGAACAAAAGGTGTTTTGTTTCCCGACATGCCACCTTTTTAGAAAAGAAATTTCTTGTGAAATAAATTAGTGGCAAAGAGGTACAACTGGAATAAGTTCTAGCAACGCAAACTATAACTGACAATTTATTGGAACCGGAGGATTCAATAGTCCCTGATGAACCGAAGCCGCTCCGCAGATATAGTAGGGTTCCTCATCCACCTGAGAGATACTACGGTTTTCTCGTAGACGGTGGGAGCGAGGATTGCATCATGGAGATGATGACCCAACTAGTTTCGAGCAGGCCATCACAAGTGGAGACTTTGTGAAATGGATGGATACTATGCGATCTGAGATGGAATCCATGTACACCAGCAAAGTGTTGACTTTGCATGTTGCTCCTGAAGGGGTAAAACCCATCAAGAGTAAGAGGATCTTTGAGAAAGATAATTTGGTGTAGATGGAAAAGTTGAGACTTTCAAAGCTAGACTTGTCGTTAAGCTTAAGTCCATCAGGATCCTACCTGCCATTGCTGCATATCATGACTACGATATCTGGCAGGCTGCACGTCAAAACCGTTTTTCTAAATGGTGATTTAGAAGAGAGCGTGTATATGAAACTTCCAGAGGGCTTCATAGACAGTGGGAGCAGCGGAAGCATGTGCATGCTGCTTAAATCTATCTGCGGGTTAAAGCAGGCATCGCGGAGATGGAACATCTGTTTTACTGAAGCTGTCAAAGAGTTTGACTTCATTAAAAAGGTAGATGAACCATGTATAAATAAGAAGGTTGTAGAGAGTATGGTTGTCTTCCTCGTATTGTACGCGGATGACATACTCTTGATAGGAAAGGGTGTTCCTATGCTACACTCGGTCAAGCACCTGTTATCACAAAGGTTCTCCATGAAAGAACTAACTGAAGCCTCCTACATCCTGGGGTTATAGATCTATAGAGATAGATCTAAATGGATTTGGGATTGTCCCAATCCAGATACATAGACACCATGCTAAAAGGGTTTTAGTATGGATGATTCTAACCATGGTAATGTACCAGCTTGTTCAGGAATCACTCTCTCCAAAGAGATGTCTCTCGAGACTGATTTGGAGAGAGCTCGCATACAAGGGATACCCTATGCTTTGGTAGAAGGGTCAATCATTTATGCGATGTTATGTACCAGACCGGATGTAGCTTACTCATTAGGTGTAGTGAATAAGTATCGAAAAGATCTTTGGGAAAACCACTGGACAGCTGAAGAACATTCTTAAGTGCTTGAGAAGGACTAAAGAGATGTTTTTGATGTATGGTAACGGTGAAC
This sequence comes from Agapanthus africanus, assembly GCA_030015575.1. Taxonomy (NCBI): domain Eukaryota; kingdom Viridiplantae; phylum Streptophyta; class Magnoliopsida; order Asparagales; family Amaryllidaceae; genus Agapanthus; species Agapanthus africanus. Next base: position 252,473,410 of record CM057350.1, read on the forward strand.
TTCAGATGGAGTCCTTTACCTGTAACGTTTTGAAAATTGTTTAGAAGAATTTTCCGATAATCGGTGAAATATAACTTGTCTTTTCCGTAAAACCATGATATAATTATTTTTCAACATAAACTTAAATATACCTATTCTAGCTATGTAATTGCTAGTATTTGGTATTTAATTGGTCACTTATAAATTGCTAGTTTAATTAAATATTTTTCCAAATTAATTATTTTAAATATTATTTCAAGCTTTCACTTATACATTTAATTGGTGATAATTACAAATTTGAATGGGTTAATTACACTCTTGTGAACCATGACAACTTAAACCTAGTTTGTAACATGTCTTTTTTAACTTGTCTCCAAGTTCTAGTTAGTTCTAGGATAAAAGAGATAAGAAAATAAAATGAAGGAATAAAATAAAGCAAGGATAATGAGGTATGGTGTAAAGATAAATGAGGTATGGGTTTTTATTTGACTTGGCCACAAACTCACACCTCACTCTCTCTCCCCTCTCCCCATGTGCAGCCGAGCCTCCTGCAGCAGCTTTCCCCACTTCCCTATCTCTTTTTCCACATCAAACTCTTCAATTTTTCATCAAAAATCCAAATAAAAACCTCACAAATTCATAGCTAATTCTTCACCCAATTTTCCTTGGCCAAATCTAGCTTGAATCTTGGACCAAGAAACCATTTTGGGAGGCTAAGTTACATGTTAGATCTCAAAGTTGTAAGGTATAAATTCTAACCCTATAGTTATATTGTTGGTTAATTACTCTAAATCAAATTTATTTGGGTACTAATATGGTTTTAATTTCAAGTTAGAAATTGTAAAGAGAAGGGTTTAAAGTAAAGTTTGGGTTTTTATCACTTGATCATGGTTGCATGGTGTAGTTTAACATCTTAAGGCATGCAAAACCTAATCTAGTTGCTAAATTGCTAATTGTTACATTTAATTTGTCCTAATTATATTTTCTTGCAAACTAATTTTTATGATTAGTGTAATTAGGTGAGATTAAAATTTATTTAAGGTTTGTGTGGCTTAATTAAGTTGTTAAGCGATTATTATGGGTACTAGTTTTGTTAGAACATCAAGATTTGAACTAAAATGGTAAATTGATGCTTACTAGGTTTTTGGAATAAATCGATTTTAATTAAGTTGAGGTTTTGATGATATACAACCTATTTCCTAATGTATTTAATGTGTTGTGAATGCGCGATTGGGTTCTAGGCTTGGTAATTGCCACATATTGCGCCCCTAGTTGTGGTTTGTGGCGTTGTCGCGAGCGCGTCTAGTTAGTGCGCGTGGTTGACTTGTATCGTTTGTTTCCGCAACTATTTACATATATTCTCTTATTTACTTGTGTGCGTTTCTAGGATCGGGTGCAGAGGCGTCGGATGTTGCGCGGAAAAGGAAAGGCTGATATCGGATCATATTAGCCGAGGCGTCCCGGTGAGTAGATGTACACATCTATGGGGGATCGTCTGGATGGCACGAGGCGCCCGATGGTTTAGGATTACTTGTATTACTTGCATTTTATATGCGTAGTTTCCCAGTTATTCATCTCATTGCATCTCACCATTTTATATATATATTCATATGTGATATCATCTCATAGGACACTTGCACCATTACCATTGGTTCATGCCGCACGTGCACTATTCATGCGAACACACACGCCTTTGGTAATTGCTATGTCACGAACACTATAGAACTTGCTTAAAATCGGTAACTGTGCATTTGCATCATATATGATTCGTAGACTTATACTTGTATATTCATTTCATTAAATGGATACGTAGGATTGTTAGTTATACGTAGATATCTCATTGCATCATGATCCATGCATAGCTTCTGGCCGTACTTCGCACAGTCTATACTACTGTATTATAGATTTCCACCATCACCGGCATGTTTATATATTGTGCTTCTTCTCGAGGATTTCTGTCACGACCCGAAATTGGCACGTGACGGCCCTAATACTACGCAACGTCTACAGGCGTAACGTAGTAAAAGAAAGCCAAAACCCAGCAATCTAAACCATCAAAAGTAATAAGAAAGTGATAATAGTATTTTCAAAACCTTTGAAATCACAACCCAAATTCTTTAAAGTCTCACTTTTATTCCTTAAAATTTTGGCAGCACCTCCTTTGTAAAACAAGCCCCCAAAATGGGTACAACATAAATATAAAGTAAAGCATCCCAATCGGGAGCAAAATCCACGCCCAACGGCGGAAAACAATCACCACAACAGATATACGACACCGTAGCGAACAAAGAGACGATATAAATAAAACTGCATAAAAACTTCCAAGTCACAAAATAATATACAATATCGTCCTCACACCAAGTCACTAAGTCATACATAATACTAGTAGATGGAGAGTACGGGGATACAACGAATATACAATACAACATCGGATAACCACAAAACCCACCTGGGCAAAACTGCACACTGTCAGGCGAAGTGGTATCCGCAGCCAAAAGATGATACGAAGGATGAAAATAGCCTGGCCTCTGACTATCTTGAGGAACACCTGCAAACACTGTGGCACAACGGGGGTGAGTTGCCAACTCGTGAATAGTAAATAACATATGCAGGTAATCGCGAGTATGCACATACAAAGCGAATCTAACACAATCATTTAATAGCAATGAATGGTCATATCTAATGCATCAGTCATGAAAGATACGCTAGCAGGTACTACTAATACATGAAGCGATAATATGACAATCTGTATGCAATAATCATATAAGGTACTCTATCAGATACTACTAATACATGAAGCAGTGCATAAACAATAAATGTGGAGTATGGAATAAAACATGTCATTTCCACGGAAATCCTAATCTCGTGGTAGGACCAAAATCCAACAAGACAATCAAATTCCCAATTTCCACAATTCAACCCCCAAATTAGCTCTCATATCATGTAAGTCTCATATATCCTTAATGTACAACATCAAGTAAATCTCATATATCCTGAATGTACAACATCAATATATCTCATATATCCTAAATGTCCAAGATCAAATATATCTCATATATCCCGAATGCACAACATCAATATATCCCACATATCCAGTGTGTATAATATCAGTATAAAGTAAGTTTCATATAAGGCGAGTGTCTAACATCGACACCCAAAACATCATGAAACAAGTGTCCAGCATCAACACCAAAATACTGATCTCTGAGGCGCCATCACCTAGGACTGGCCCTCCAATGTCATGTACGTACATCCTAATAACCTGGGTATGCACCACCCGCAATCTGCAAGGCATGTACGTACATAACCTCGATCGATATCCCCCAGATAGACGTCGAGTCCAAATACTGTCACCAGATGGCAAACGCCCCCAGCCGGGCTCAACGGCATGGACCTTCGATCTTCTTGTCCCGGGGAACCAACCGGGCTCCACCATGTACCCGCACACGGCCCACGACACCTCCTCGCATGGGGTATATATAAGCTCCGAACCGAGAAATCTCATGGGGGAAGCCGAAATATCATATCAAGGAAACCGGGTTTTTCAAATAATGCATAATTTCATGAAACAACCACGGTCCTCAAATCCAGAAAACGTCAAGTAGTGAATATGTATGAATGCATGAATCAGTACACATATATTAGCGTCCCATTCCACTAATATTGGTTTAAAGGCATATATAACAGCGTCCCACTCCACTGTTATATATACATAGTAGTAAAAATATCAGAGAACATCATATGACATCTATGAATCTAGTATATGCAATATGAAACAGTAATATGAGCATATAAAGGAAAAACCACTATTTAAATGCAACCAGTTAAATAAATATATCACACGGTTCCTGATTTCCCCGAAATCAAATGCAACAATATAGACAGGTGAACATGTAACTATAACAAGGTATGCGTAACCATGTCGGTATAGCAAGATATGTGTGTCCATATGTAAGTATGTATGATGTCAAAGTAGCTGTAGCAAGGTATGTGTCTATACCTATCCATAATACCCTCTAGGTATATGTATGTATGTATGCTAGATGTACAGGTAGCTATGTCTCATATGTGTATATACCTATCACAATGGTACAATACCATATAGGTATATGGGTAACTAGCATGTAAGTGTACAGGTATGCTATATGTCATAAGCATAATAAAAATATGAATCAATGTCTCAATGTCCCTAACCAGACAATATCATTTCTATATGTGGGTTGTTCGTGACATGGCAATTATTGACGGTGTGTGTGGCATACAATCAGTGCTCGTGCAACGTGAGCCGTCAATAATAGTGCAGTGTCCTAAGAATACTAGTCCAAGCACAACAATTACTAAGCAGTAGGGTAAATGTGCAAATTCTAAATCTGACATAGAATATGCGACAAAGTAACATCTCTAGCCCAGACGCATAACGCCATGCGGGCGATTCCCCTGTAGATGTTAAATCTACTCACCAATGCTCCTGGCTAAGTGAAGCCAACCACTTGTTTTCCCCTGGTAGCAGTGTCTGAAGTCCCCGCCTGCGAACCTACCATATCAAAACAATAAAGCAAGTGTATATTAATAATAACCCTAAAACACGTAGACACTACATTAGACCGACGCAACAACACAAAACATATTCTCAAGGGTTCGTATTGTGGCTAACGTGCGTAGCGACACGACGAAAACAACCTAAGAGAAAAACCACCCAAAGTGCACGATCCGTGTCGTATAACGTATCGCACGAACACAAAACACTACAACCTACCTAAGTGATCCCAGATTTTGCATATAGTGAAAACTAAACAAACAAACAAGACCAAATATACCCAAACCCCAGCATAGACCTACCCTCAAAAACTCACACCCCAACTCCACCTAGGGGCCGAGGTCGCCGGATTCCTCCTCAGACGTCGTCGGCCCTGGCCGGTAGGATGGGTCTCGTGTCTCAGGTAGGGTCCTATGGTCTTAGGTACAACATAACTACTTTGTTTGGTTTTCTAGTAACAAATCCGGGTCAGAGCAGATCACAGAAGTCACAAACCGACACAAAAATACGATATTACGCATCAAACTAAACTATACACTATCTAAACTAAATCTAACAAGCTAAGCTACACAAAACCCACACAAAGAACAGATAGGGATTATTACCTAGCCAAAAGAACCCAAAGATACAAGCTTTCCTAGCTCCAAGATACTAAAAATGTGATTTTTGATGAAATTGTGAATATTTGTGATGAATTTGGTGAAGGAAAGAGAGTGTTCAGTTGCAAATGAGAGAGAGAAATGGTCAACGGCAGGAGAGAGAGGGAGGGCTCAGCCAATATGGTGGAAGGTAAGGGAATTTCCTAGCACTTTCATGTGATAAATGCACATAAATGCATTCACACTCACATGCATGCATCTCATCAATTTCTTTTCTTTTCTTTTAAATTTAAAACAAAACCCATACAAATATCTAGATGCTATGTGAAGGGTTTATTAACTCAACTTAATTTTTGAAAAGAAGACTTAAGAGAAAATTTCCAAAATGTGAATACCGCATTAAAATAATATTAAAATTGGAAAAAATTCAAATTGGACCAAAACTTCTCATATACCCACAAATCTTGCGCACTAGCTTTATTTTAGCTAAACTAGGTGCTGGCAAGTCTATATGGTCGTTTGATCACAGTCGGTTTAAAACAGAAAATACCGACAAAATTACCCTAAAACGGAAACATTCACATAACGATTTCTAAAACGTTACAATTTCAGTATTGATGAGATTTCTGGATTTTTGGGAAAACCGCAAGAATTTTATAAACCTGTTATCGCTTTAAAAATGCAAGTTGCGGTTTTCTCGTGATATGATGAATGTGTCGTCCACCAAGAGTTTTCCTGATTTATGTTGGCTTTCGAGACCCGATTCAAAGAGTTGGATGAACCGTTTTGAGTACATGGTGGGCCCGGTAAGGTACCCCGAGGCAAGAAGCTCGAGTTGTAGACGATGTGCCTGGCAGGGGCAGACTACCTACCGGTGATGTCTGGCGCGGCGGATATACGGAGGATACTGACGTGGTCGAGAGATTTGATGATATAGGCCGATCTGAACTGATGGAGCCCGAGATATTGAGATATTGAGACATGGGATATTGAGATGTTGAGACATTGAGATATTGGGATATTTATATATTGTGTCGATGCTTGACACGGATTTTCTGTTGATTTCATTGGTGATGATTCAGTTTGTTGCACAGGGGTTTTTCTAAGATAAAAACAAAGATTTTCTCATACCAGACTTGTTCAGGTTTCGTGTTGATTATGCATTCATGTTGCATTCATGTCAGTACATCCTATCATATCGATATGCGTAGGTTGAGACGCATTTGCGTGCATGCTTACGATAGCCTTATTGATGTTATTTACTACTCATGAGTTGGCAACTCACCCCCGTTGTGCCACAGTATCTTGCAGGTCCGACCCGTCAGCACAGTAGCGGCGGGCGCACTTCCTCATTTCGTTCCTTTTGCTTGGACTTGCGGCATTGCTCGTAGGTGGGTTGCGAGGATATTTTATTCCATCATGTATATTATTTTGTATCTAGTATACTCCATCTACCTTTGTATATTGGACTAGACAGTGAGACTCGTGAGATTTGTATTTGTGGTTTCTGGTGTCGATGCTCACTTGAGACGACGTGGTATTTTCTTATTTCTTGCTTTCAGATGCTTATTGTGCACTTGTGATATACATATTGCATGTGGTTGTGATTCCGCCATTGGCGAAGAGCTAGCTCCTGCTTGGGGATGCCTTATTCATTATTTATATGTATTTTCTTGTGTTGTACCCGTTTGGGGGCCAGTATTTACAAAGAAGACTCTGCCGAAATTTTCGGAAAATTTTGATGTTTTTAAAAATGTTTAATGCGACTTATTTGGTTAAAATCAATTTCTATAAATGGTTCAGATTTCTGGGCTTTGGCTTACTTAGATTAGGTACGCCTTGAGACGTTTCGTAATTTAAGTGCCAGTCACGTTCCGTAACTTCGGGTTGTGACAAAGTTGGTATCAAAGCGATAGGTTTTACCTTCCCGAGTGTGGGATGAGCCTGGTAGATGGAGTAGGTGACTTAAGCAGAGTGGCGTAGCGTGTGTATGTTCCGCTCCATACTTACGATACGGTACTCCGCCAAAGTGACCTTAGGATATATGACTGCTTGTACTTCCTTCCTTGATTCCGGAAACCCTTTGATTCGATCGCAATGTTTTTATCAATCCTGTTCTTGCTCCAGCCACTATGCCGCCGGAGACTAGGAGGGCCGGAGGGCTGCCGCCAGAGATGAGATTAGAGTAGGCTCGTTTGAGACGAGGACCGATCAGGGCGTTACGCCTACCCCTCAGGGACAGAGTGATCCGCCTTCTCCAGGATGGATAGTGTGACATTTTAGAAAAATAAAATATTATTTTTGGGAATTTTTATAATTAAATAATAATATATTGAATATTTTAATAAGGCGGTATAATTAAATACCGATAAATTGGGAAAATTTTGGAAAATTATAGAAATTACTAAAAAGAAGGTGCTTTATGTGATTTATGCAAATTATGAAATTTTACGATTTATTATACACTATTTTAATGCTAATCGCGATTAAATATCACTAATCGCGCATTAAGCGTGTTTTGTGCACATGACATGCACATGTCATTTTTGGCATTTTTACATTTTTCCTAGCATGGCTTTTATTCATTTTCAAGCATGATTTGGTTTAAATGAAATGAGAAGAAAAGATAAAGAAAAGAAAAGAAAAGGGAAATGAATAAAGAAAGGGGTATGTGCATGAGAGAGAGAGGGTGAGGGGTCAACCATAGTCATGGCCCATTGTTCTCACCTCATCATCTTCATCTTTTCTTCTTCATCTTCCTCTCATGGCAGCACCTCACTCCCCCTCCACTTCAAACCCTCAAATCATCATCAAAACAACACCAAAAGTCCATCCCCACTTCATTAAAAACATGCACAAGCTCACAAGCTACACTTTGGACAAAGAAAAATGGGATTTTGATGCTCTAGAGGATTCATGAGTGCCAAATGAGGTAATCTCTTCACCATTTGTGTAGTTTTTCATTCACTTTAGCTTAGATACATGTTTAGAAGTGATTAGGCGATGTTTAGTGAACTTTGAAAATCTTAAGTTAGGGTTTGAGGGATTTTTGAGTTGTGGTTGTGTTTACGGATCTTAGTGGTGACCTTAAACCCCCTTTGGTGCTAAAAACCCAGACCAAACACAAATACCAAACCTGAAAACCCAAAACAGAATTTGTTCATGTCGGTTTTGTGAGTGTTTAGGGTGTGCAGGGAAATCTGGAGTGACATGGGATTATTACGAGTTAAGCAAACAACTTCAGAGACTGAATTAAGACACCACGAGACCACACTACCAAAACGAACCCCATCCAAGACTAGAGGGCCGAGCTCGCCAGAATTTGAAGGGTAGGGGCCGACCACATTGGTGAGTTGGGTGCCCAGGTTGCTTCTGTAGGTCATATACCCTATACACTTTACCCCAGTGTTGTTTGTGAACCTTTATTTCACTCTAACTAAAATCTGGGACCACTTTCTGTAGTTGCTGTTTTGATTCGGGTTATGTTTTATGTATTTTGAATTCTGGATTTTAGTAATTTGGTTTTAACTCGATGATTTGACGTTGTACATCGACATCGAGGGTTTGTTTGGTTATTCTTGCGTGTGTAGGCTATAGGTTTTGACCTATGTGTGATACGCGTGCCGATTTGGATTTCGTATGTCGTTTCATTTTTGAATTGGATTTTAATGCGATACGATGTGTTATGAAGTGTAGGTACCCCATGTGGACTTCGAGACGACAAGCAAGCGAGTGGCGACGTCGGCATCGGCAAACGAAGATCAAAGTAAGTAGATATATATCTACGGGGGAAGTCGGGTGGATGGCGTATAGCACCCCCGTAGTTTCTGTAGGGTTACTAGGCACACTCAAAAGGTTCCACAAGGCATCGACCATGCCAAATTAAAATTTTACGGGGCCGAGAAACCCTAATATAGATCGTTAACTAGAAGTTAAGGCGAAAGAACATGCAAGTTAACGACTTAACTATAAGTGAAAGGGATTACAACTTTTGTAGATCTGGTCCTCCACTTCTTTAGCTCTGAGATGACGTCCCTCCGCTGCAATCATCCGGATCCCGGACTGTAGCAATGGTTTCGTCGGAGAAATGAGCGGGCTAGGTCGTTGACTTCGATGCCGAAGATGATCAACGTCGGGGAGACACTAACTCAAGCTATTCCTTCACTAGGTCAAGAACTTTGTGAAGAGAACACCCTCTACTAAATGGCAAGTAGTAGAGGATGATGAAGTAGGAAGGTTGCTCACTTTAAAATTGATTTTCTCACATTTTTCCTCAAGGCACCATTAGAGCTAGAAAGCTTTTCAAGGAGCTTGATGAAGAAGAAGGAGAAGTGAATTATTCATCCAAATGAAAACTTATCCTCTTGAATAATTCACCCATGGTTGAGTTAAGCCCTCATGCTTAACTCATGTAGAGAATTAACTAAGGTATGAGGTTTAAGGGTTAGGTTAAAGAAATATCAAGAGAATTGACAAAAGAGTGGACTTTGTCAAAGTTTCTCCAAGCTTCTTCAAGCTTGACAACTTTGACTAAGTTTAACTCATTTGTTAAATCTTAAGATAATCCAATAACCCTAATCTTATCCCTAATCTTAGTATAAGTCTCATACACCCATCTTGTGTGTATCATCAAGCATGATACATACATATACACTTGCATATATCACATATAAACAATGTGCACAAACTAGTGAGAAAATAAATCTTAAGTGAGCTAATATTAGTTAATGTAATGTAATATATCAAATATATAATTATACATTAAATTATTAAATCAACTCTTGATTTAATAATCCGGCTATAACCGACTAATATCAAAAGAAACAACTTACCGAATCAACACTTGATCCGATAACCCGGCTATATCCATACAACCGATGAATGTCACAAATCGCGAGAATCGAATACGGTATCTCATATCGTATCAATCTCGGTCCCGCACATATCACATATGCGCTCCTACTCCGTTTCGCTTGAGCCAGGAAACCCCTATGTAGGACTCTAAAGACTCGTCAATACGCCGGCAGCAGGTGATGATCATATCAAACACCCACAAGCCGCAAGCGGTCTGCTAAACGTAACGGCCACCCGGGTATTGAGTGATCAGAAGATCAACGAACAAGCCCTCTCACACTCCTGTGAATCCAACCAGTAACACTACCGTACAGTCCGGTCTGTTCGTCTAATATGTCACATATCTTGTCTAAGGGTGGTAAACGTCAGACCCCGATAACTCGATAAGTCGTGTCGATATGAGGCTCATAACGGGTCGAGAAACTACTGGTAACACTTACCAGTACATCCCTAAAACAGCCTTGGCCTATGACTTCCTGTTATAGCCAATGGAACACTGCGCAACATCAACTCCCTATACCGGGAGAGACGAAACCCCTCCTATCGCTCATTGCCTCCATGTGATTCGGGACTGTACCCAAAAGCCACCTTTTTGCACGCCCTCTTGGACGTGGTATGATGGAAATCAAAGCACAGTGGGAATCACACAAGACTCTATGACGATCTCGGGTCTACAGACTAACCTGTACCAGTGTCACCAGAGAACTGCCATCTGACGTATGGTATAATACCATCTGGGAGTTCTCGGCGAGTCCGTCCAGTGTACCCAGTCTCCACTGAGCACCCGTATATCATCTCTGATGTCAAACACCAATGGATATGGGATCATCCATCGACCATCTATATGGGTCGAGAAGGTACACGCTAGTCTACTCTGGTATATCGATGCCCCGTCTCGATACACCCACGACTAGGGACTTTGAAGGATGTACTTATGGACCACCACGTCCCCCCTAGTATGATCTGCATCATAGTCCAGGTAGTCAAGTACACATCCTAAGGGCTTTACCAACATGTAACAGAGAGACAATCAGTGTACACGTTAAGGTAAAGAGTAACCAGATAGCATACTATCATATCGAGCAAGAAAATCATCCCTATATATGTCCAAGCATCCACTACAATATACATCCTATGTATAGTAATGGCTCTAGGGCATACATATAACTAACAATTTCCCACTTGCACTAGGGCCATCTAATAGCAGTGGTTGAAGTATCTCATACTCAACCATCCCATAATAGTCTCTCTCTGGGAAAAGGCCTTTCATGAGTGGATCCGCCGTGTTGCCCTCTGAATCTACTCTCCAAACCTCGATCCCCTGGCGATCAACCATCTCCACGATCAGGTGATACTGCCTAAGAATATGTCTGGATCACTGATAGGACGGGCGTTCCTTGGCATAAGCCACAACTCCATTGTCTCACAATGGTAGGAACGAAGTTCATCTTATGAACTAATATACACCCAGACTGCCTCTTGGTAGCATCTTTGGTAGCGATGTATCCAGGCTTTATCGTCTAGTATGCCACGGTATCTAGCTTGGAACTCTTCCAACATACCGTCCCTTTACTGAGGGTAAAGACAATACCTGTGACTGACATTCAGTCATCCTTATCACTCTGGAACCTTTCCTGTGATTCTCCCCAGGATCGATTGATACCAACTCACTACAACTAGTGAGTATCCTAACATCCAATTAGATCTATCTCATAGATGCAAAACCCAGGATTTAGTAGGTATCACTTTGATCCTATATGGAGAATCCTTGTGATAAGCGGAGATTGACCGAGCGTAGCATAGGAAACTCCTTCCCTATCAAGAGTATGTCATCCACGTACTCTACGAGGATCACCAGCATACTTCCTACTACCTTTTTGTATATACAAGGTTCATCTACCATTTTAATGATGTCAAACTCTTTGACTAACTCATCAAAATAGATGTTCCAACTCCGCGATGCATGCTTTATCACATAAAACATCTTGCATACGTTTCCGCTGCTCCTACTGTCTACGAAGCCCTCTGACTGTTTACTTATAGACTCTGTCTTCTAAATCATTATTTAGAAAAGCAGTCATGACACCCAACCGCCAGATATCGTAGTCATGGTATGTAGCCGTGGTAAGTAGGATCTGGATGGACTTAAGCATAGCTTCTTAGAAAAGGTTTCATCATAATCCATACCTGGTCAATGATGCAAACCTTTAACAAGTCTAGCTTTGAAAGTCTCAACTTTTCCATGTACACCAAGTAATCTTCTCAAGATATACTTGCTCCTGATGGGGATTTAACCCTTCAGATAAAGCAACCAAAATCCATACTTTGTTGGTGTATAGGGATTCCATCTCAGATCGCTAAGCATCCAGCCATTCTTATAGAGTCCCACTCCTGATGGCCTGCTCGAAACTAGTTGGGTCATCATCTCATGATGCAATCCTCGCTCCCACTGTCATAGAGAAACCAAAGTATCTCTCAGGTGGGTGAGGAAACCTACTATATCGGCGGAGAGGCTGAGGTTCGTTGGTTGCTATTGAATCCTTTGGTTCTACCAAATCATAAGCTGCAGTTTATATAGCTGGAACTCTTTCCAGTTCTACCTCATGTCCACAAATTTCTTCATAAGAAATTCCCTTTCACAAAGGTGGTATGCTGAGTAACAAAACATCTTTTGTTCCTCGGTTAGGTAGAAGATACTCCCTTGCGTATGCTTGGGATATCCAACAAACTTCTACAGTACTGATTTTGCCTCGAGCTTGTCCGGATTTTGCTTTTAGACATAGGCCGGACAACCCCAAATCTTAACTGACTTAAGAGATTGGCTCTTCCATTTCCATATCATATATGAAGTGGCAGGTAACTGATTTGATTTGAACCCTATTCAATAGGTATGCAACTTCTCAAGTGCATAACTCCCTAAAAAAATAGGAAACTCAGTAGTACTCATCATAGAGCACACCATATCACATAGGGTGTGATTGCTCCGCCCCGATACACAGAGGTGCTGTGGTGTATACGGAGGAGTAATGCTGAGAGAGAATCTCATTCTCCTTTAGAATAATCCAGGAATTCCGTGCTCTAGTATTCTCCTCCTTGATCACATCAAAAGACATAATACTTATACCCGTATTTTGGTTCTCTACTTCTATCTTATATTCTATGAATATCTCAAAAGGTTCGGACTTGTGTTTCAACAGGAACATATGTCTGAATCTTGAGAGATTATCAGAGAATGTAATGAAGTACAAAGAACCGGTCTTTGCATGTGTAGACAGGGGACCTTCATACATCAGCATGTATCAATCCCAAGAGTTCACTAACTCTTTCTCTGCTTCCAATAAACAGAGCTATGGTCATCTTATCTCTGTGACATGACTGGCAAGTTTCATAAGATGTAAATTCAAACTAATTTAAATATGCATCTAAAATGTAACTTTAGCCAGTCGGGTCGCATTGATATGACCTAGTCTACAATGCCTCAAGAAGGATTCGTTCATATCTGAACTCTTCCTCTTGTGTGTGTTCTATATACTAAGAACTGTAGTTTGATTTAGAACGTTAATGCTTTTAAATAACGTGCCTGAACCGATCAACTATTGATATAGGAAATGTTAAAAACATTATCCAATCAATACAAAATTATATCCTTCTTTAATAAATAAAGAGACTAATATGATTTTGTATATCAGGTTTGGTATCTAATAACATTTGTTCAGAATCAATGTATTCTGGTAATACAGGGTGACAGTGACCAACAGACTTGGCTGCAACACTTGCACCGTTTTCTGCCTTATGAAACTTATCACCCGTTCTCAGTTCTCTACTTTTCTGTAGCCCATGTAACAAATTACATATGTGGGATCCTGATCTGGTATCACATACCCGGGACGTAAAGGATACTGAGAAACAGTTCTCTGTAATGAACACACCCGAAGATGATGCATCAACATGCACTCTCTTCGTTTGGACGGCACGGAAATTCTGGTAATCCCCAATTTCCTGCTCTGTCTTATAACAATTATAAGTTGAAGCGGGACCAACGTTCCCCAGTTCAGTATAACAAGCGGGTTTTGTCAATATATCCGTTTTATTATCTTGATTAAGGCGTGACATGGTCGCTACCAGGAGAGAGAGAAGAAAACACTCTGCGTGCGCTCTTGCAAGATCAGATTGGTTATTATTTTATCTAATCAGGATGGCTCCCACTGTTTTTATCAAATCTTCCTTCAAACCCTAAAAGGAAAAACTAGCCGGGATTAATTACACGCTACAGGTTCGCCAATCTTTCAGCCAGGCCAGTGTCGGTACTTTGAGGGAGGTTCCCCGTGCTTTCGCACGGACCTAATTAAAGTAAACCTCGTTTTCCCAGAGGCGTAACCCCATTGACACCTTTCTAGACACCTACTTGATCGGATAATTGTAATGTGTAAAACTCTCCCAGGAGTAACAATTACTCGCAGTGGGTATCGGGATTCAACTATCTCATAGAAGGTATGCAATCTCATTGCAAATTTCAACACTTGAAATTCCCGATAATATTTTACCCCTAGCAGCTATATGACCTTAACATAGTCAACAAATCATAAGTGCTAGTCAAGTTCAACCCGTCATTTCCCGATTGAATTAAACCCACCCGCACGACTCTTAACATAGTCAACAAAGTCGCACGACTACCCTAATCCAATCGCATCATATGCTTATACAGATAAGCACTAATTAGCTACCGCACACTACGCCTTAACATAGTCAACAAACGTAGCACGAATACTAACTAGTACTTATCTGAAATGACGGAGGGCTACGACAGGTTTTTCTGAAAACCTATTGCGTAATGAACTTGATATCATTGTAGAATCAAATGATTTTGAAATGGAGTGTTTTTGAGGCTTTTCTAGTTTTGCTAAAGGGGTCACTCCCGGTGAAGGGATCGTCGGCCCTTTCCTTATCGAATAAGGTGCAGGATATATCATATATACCGCTGTGCAAAGCAAGAACTATAGGAGCAATCAAAATACAAACCGCGGGTTGTAGCATCTGCCAGTTATTTCTAAAGGAGTCACTCCCGGTGAAGGGATCTCGGTCCTTTCCTTATCGAATAAGGTGCAGGATGTTCTACAAGGAACACCGCGATGCAAAGCAAGAACTGTAGCTACCTGTTTTTGAAAATTCGATTCCACAACATCTTTAGGTTTCTTTTCTTTCATTAATCATATTAATGAAGTCCCATCATTTAAAACACCTAAACATCACAGATAAATACGACGTACACTTATGCCATCCGCATTCGCCTCGATGTCCCCTCGTGCACCGTTAGGTTAGGTAACTAACGACAGAGCGGGGCAGGGCTAGCGCGAGTGCAAAGCATAAGTAACGTCTGTATAATATATCATATATACTATATACAGTATTTATCACAGAACATCAAATGATCACATCACAGATATCGCAGCAGAAGAATTATATGAAATATTGGATATACTAGGACGTCCGTGTTTTTAATACGAGCCTGTATAAAACACGGATTCCACGGTCGCGATGAATAGCCAAACCCACACCCCTAGACCCCTACGAGAGCGGCAAGCAACCCCACCAATTCTAGAGTTAGGAGACCCGGACTCGACTCCTCGATTTGGTCTCCCACTGGACTCTAGAACCCGGTTACTTGTGCCTTCCTCCTTGGGTCTATCCTAGTGTGGAAAAGTAAATAATATACAAAAGGTTACATCTTCCGCAACCTGGAAGTGCCCCAATAAAAGAATATTACATACAATTTATTTTTACATGAATGAAAATAAAAACTCTCATCTCACATAAAACCCCCGGCTATTCATAACGCGACGATCAAATATAACATATCCAGCAACACATAACATCACATGTCATCAACGTAAGTAAATATGTGCATCCCAATTGTCATTGACATATAGCAACGAAACCGGCGATATCACATATTACGCTTACGGTCGCAGAAAAGAAAGTGTAAAACTACAACAGTTGGAATCCGCAACCTCTTTAGACATCGCATGCCTAACAGTTATAAACCCCGCATTTTAGTCTCTATATTGAAAACACTTTTCAATATCTAGTCGGGCAATTCAATAAGATTCCCGGCATTTTGATCGAATGCTCGTCGCAAACTTTAGTAGACGGCCGCACCCCCGATACCGTCGACGAAGTGCACCAAGGCGGAACACCGCTACCGCGAGCACCCAAACGGATGCTTTTGGCGACGGGGTTCTCCTACAGTCACTTGGTCGGGGCTAAGGGGTGTAGCTGTCTATTAAGTTTATCCGGCGAGTATCCGCGTACGCTACGTGATTGCGACGGACTTTTGATCACATCAAAATCCCGTGGCAACCGATCAATCGAGACTAAAGTGCTATGTTTATAACATTCATATTAGTTATCTCATAACTACTTGTGAATTCCAAATAATGTATCACATTCCAGATAAATAGAAAATGTTAAACTTTCCGATCGAACAATCAAACACCCAAGTTTTCCCGAAACAGCTCAACACATGAAATAAGTTTAAAAACATCCACTTCATGCCACAGTACCAACGGTCCAGCCGTAGAAGGGTCAAGCCAACGCCTCACATGTGGCACGCCGTACTGCCCTAAACCCGAAGGTTCAAAGGGCAGTTCAAGAAGGTCACATAATCGAGTTAAGGTTTGTTGTCTTCTAGAGGGTCCATCGCGTTACTTGCACTACTTAGAACGATTTTAAACTACGGAAAAATCCAACACTTGGAAATTTCCCAACTGGGGAAAAAATTGGGTATTTATATCCGGTCGAACTTTTTAACATATTCTAAAATTATCCGGAAAAACTTAATAAACAAAGTTAAATAATCCGATCGAATTTTCGAGTCCCCAATACACCCCAGAAAACTCAACTCTTGAGTGAAACATAAAACTTCCCAGAAGAATCAGCAAACAACAGCTGAGGTTACTGTGCAAAAATGATTCACTGATCTTTACATACGGCCGCGTAACCGCCGCTAATACCATGTTAAGGCCACGGTTCAGCGGCGGTTTTGTCGTATTACAGTCACGTTCTTCATAGTAACCCATAAAGTTTCATGCTGATATTTTTGAGAATTTTTAATTTGGAAAAATCCACTGTTTTAAAATTTGCACAGAGAGGGGTGAAATCGGGGGATATCGGGTTCGATCGAACTTCTAACTTTGTTTACACTTCGCCTAAAGCTCTAGCTAGGCTCTGATACCACTGTAGGGTTACTAGGCACACTCAAAAGGTTCCACAAGGCATCAACCATGCCAAATTAAAATTTTACGGTGCCGAGAAACCCTAATATAGATCGTTAACTAGAAGTTAAGGCGAAAGAATATGCAAGTTAACGACTTAACTACAAGTGAAAGGAATTACAACCTTTGTAGATCCGGTCCTCCACTTCTTTAGCTCCGAGATGACGTCCCCCCGCTGCGATCATCGGGATCCCGGACTCTAGCAATGGTTTCGTCGGAGAAATGAGCGGGCTAGGTCGTTGACTTCGAGGCCGAAGATGATCTACGTCGGGGAGACACTAACTCAAGCTATTCGTTCACTAGGTCAAGAACTTTGTGAAGAGAACACCCTCTACTAAATGGAAAGTAGTAGAGGATGATGAAGTAGGAAGGTTGCTCACTTTAAAATTGATTTTCTCACATTTTTCCTCAAGGCACCATTAGAGCTAGAAAGCTTTTCAAGGAGCTTGATGAAGAAGAAGAAGAAGAAGTGAATTATTCATCCAAATGAAAACTTATCCTCTTGAATAATTCACCCATGGTTGAGTTAAGCCCTCATGCTTAACTCATGTAGAGAATTAACTAAGGTATGAGGTTTAAGGGTTAGGTTAAAGAAATATCAAGAGAATTGACAAAAGAGTAGACTTTGTCAAAGTTTCTCCAAGCTTCTTCAAGCTTGACAACTTTGACTAAGTTTAACTCATTTGTTAAATCTTAAGATAATCCAATAACCCTAATCTTATCCCTAATCTTAGTATAAGTCTCATACACCTATCTTGTGTGTATCATCAAGCATGATACATACATGTACACTTGCATATATCACATATAAACAATGTGCACAAACTAGTGAGAAAATAAATCTTAAGTGAGCTAATATTAGTTAATGTAATGTAATATATCAAATATATAATTATACATTAAATTATTAAATCAACTCTTGATTTAATAATCCGGCTACAGCCGACTAATATCAAAAGTAACAACTTACCGAATCAACACTTGATCCGATAACCCGGCTATATCCATACAACCGATGAATGTCACAAATCGCGAGAATCGAATACGGTATCTTATATCGTATCAATCTCGGTCCTGCACATATCACATATGCGCTCCTACTCCGTTTCGCTTGAGCCAGGAAACCCCTGTGTAGGACTCTAAAGACTCGTCAATACGCCGGCAGCAAGTGATGATCATATCAAACACCCACAAGCCGCAAGCGCTCTGCTAAACGTAACGGCCACCCGAGTATTGAGCGATCAGAAGATCAATTAGCAAGCCCGCTCACACTCCTGTGAATCCAACCAATAACACTACCGTACAGTCCGGTCTATTCGTCTGATATGTCGCATATCTTGTCTAGGGGTGGTAAATGTCAGACCCCAATAACTCGATAAGTCGTGTCGATATGAGGTTCATAACGGGTCGAAAAATTACTGGTAACACTTACCAGTACATCCCTAAAACAGCCTTGGCCAAAGACTTCCTGTTATATCCAATCGAACACTGCGCAACATCAACTCCCTATACCGGGAGAGACGAAACCCCTCCTATCGCTCATTGCCTCCATGTGATTCGGGACTGTACCCAAAAGCCACCTTTTTGCACGCCCTCTTGGACGTGGTATGATGGAAATCAAAGCACAGTGGGAATCACACAAGACTCTATGACGATCTCGGGTCTACAGACTAACCTGTACCAGTGTCACCAGAGAACTGCCATCTGACGTAAGGTATAATACCATCTGAGAGTTCTCGGCGAGTCCGTCCAGTATACCCAGTCTCCACTGAGCACCCGTATATCATCTCTGATGTCAAACACCAATGGATATGGGATCATCCATCGCCCATCTATTTGGGTCGAGAAGGTACACGCTGGTCTACTTTAGTATATCGATGCCCCGTCTCGATACACCCACGACTAGGGACTTTGAAGGATGTACTTATGGACTACCACGTCCCCACTAGTATGATCCGCATCATAGTCTAGGTAGTCAAGTATACATCCTAAGGGCTTTACCAACATGTAACAGAGAGACAATCAGTGTACACGTTAAGGTAAAGAGTAACCAAATAGCATACTATCATATCGAGTAAGAAAGTCATCCCTATATATGTCCAAGCATCCACTACAATATACATCCTATGTATAGTAATGGCCTCTAGGGCATACATATAACTAACAGTTTCGTAAAGTGGTATACGAATTCGTATACACACATATATGTATATGATATTATATGATTATTGTTTATCATGATAGGGTTATATGTTCATGGGTTAGTTTAGTATTAGTTACGAAACCCTAGTGTAGTTGTTACACCCACACACACACTTGCATACTTTTATTTACCTGTGCGTATATGGGGATATGTATATATATATATACACACATGGGTATGGGACTATATATATATATATACATATACATGGATTATGAGGATAGTACATGATATTTGGAGTTGAGTCGATGAGATTGGGCTTGAGGCCATGAGATCGGTGATGTGACATGGTTCGTATTTGAGATACGACATGATATTTTAGTGGGTCCTTTAGGCATGGTGTTTTCATACACACGCATGCATATATGTACATGGTATCAGTAGTGTACTAGACTTAGATCAGTACCCCAGATCCTGATATATGATAAAAGGATACCAAGTGAATAAAGAGATAAATGTGATATTGACCCGTACCCAGATTTGGGAGGCTGTACGACGGATTTACCGTACGAGCTATATATTGATATTTGATCCACACTTTTGACTCGAGGATGTCATATTATATAGGGTATCGTATGGGATACTATTGAGGCGGGATCACCGACTATTATATATATATATATCGACTCAGATTTAGGTGGTTTTCCTTACCCTTTGATTAGTCTGTTAGTTAGACCTGCAGTTACTTATAGACTCGTTTATTTTGATGCATATTACTTATTGTTGTGTTTTATATTTAGCTCCCGCATATTATTGCTGTTCGCATCGCATTGCATGCTTATATTGTGTTTTCATATGCCATTATTGAGATCATGCTGTCAGGACACCAGCACCATTACCGATGATGCGTATATTCCACGTACACTTGCTTGCCGGCTCACACACAACATCATCGGTAATTGCCATGACACGTACACGTTAGAAATACTATTCATTAGTATAAATTGTTAGCTGATAGTTTCGACATGGTATTAGCGTACTAGCTTTTATATGATAGCTTAGACATTGCATTTTTTACTGTGATTTTCATGCATATTTATATATATTCATTGTCATGCATCATTTTTAGGGCCAGTCCGGATTGCCGGAGCCCAATACTTTTAGATTCAATGTTATTTATTCTCGAGATTTGGGTTTTCCATGAGATTTATGGATTTGGAGAAACCGCACGATTTTATAAAACTGATTATCATTTTAAAATGAAAGTTTCGGTTTTCTCATGATATGATTTGAGATTGTCCACCATGAGTTTTCTCGGCTCTTGAGCTATATCATACACTCAATTTAAGGAGGAGTAGGAACTATCTGTGGGTGCATGGTAGACCCGGTGCGGTACCCCGGGGCAAGAAGATTGCAGATATAGGCATTGAGCCTGTGACAGGGGAGCATTGCAGACCGGTGATTGTTTGTTAACTCGTCGGATATCCGGAGGATTGTTCATATCAGAATACTGCATTTTATACCACCCATTCTTACGCTCGTGTGTTTATAGGTAAGTGCTTTTTATCCGTGTTTATCACATATTTGCAGAATACAGGTTCTCGGTTCTAAAACGGTGAAATTCATGGAAAACACGACAATATCCGGGTTCCTGCCAACCACTGATAAAACACGGTCTCCGCTCTTCATCCGTATGCTGCCAGATACCAGTTTAGGAAGACAAAATGTCAAATCAATGTCGTTTTCAGGCACAAGGCTCAATGGTAGCACAAGATCCAAGAGATCTACGCGGGGCTCGAGGCAATCATTCCAAATCTTGACAAAAAGTCCACCTTTCCTCAACAGAAATTCTGGAAGAAATGTGAAAGTAATTTCAGAAACTACATGTACCAGACAACAGGGGACCCAAAACCAGGAACCCACAAGAAATACCCAAGCCCAACTCCACCAAACGGCCGCGGAAGCGCGGCCAAATGGGGGTTTTGGCCGCCCTTCCGCGGCCATGTGGGGCCCACTCACTTACGTCTTTTGGGGGCAGTTTGGTCTTTGCATGTGTGGTCTTCTGGTTGCCCTAGAACTTCAACTCCCTGCCTATAAATACAGCAGAACTGAGCTTAGCCAAAAATTCATTCTTTTGATTCATTTTGTAGCCTCTTTTGTTAGGATTTTGTATAGTTCTTCTTCTTCCTCTTCATTCCTCTTCCATGAAATTGTAAGTGAGAAGCTTTTTTGTGGAGGTGAATAAAGATGAAGGCTTGTATCATTCTCTTGTGTTTCTTCTTCCCTTTGAGATTTTTGCTTTCTCTTGCTCATTCAACCTCTTCATTGAGCTTGAATGGGTAAGAGTTAGTTATTGATCTCAAGGGTCGTATTCTACCACGGACTAGCACTTCATTTCACATGCGGTTTCTACCCTTCTCTTGATCTTGCAATCTCTTCATTGAGTTTGCAAGTTTAAGGGTTGGCTATTGATCACATGCTTGTCTTGAGTCCTAGTTCCGTATTCTTTTTATCGCTTTTTATTATTCGCAATTTATTACCTTGTCTTTTATTACTTGCTTTTATTACTTGCATTTAAATTCATGCACTTTCATTCTTGTATCTTTTCTTTTCTTTGTTCTTTTCTTTTTGTTCTCTTTTGTTTATTTTGTGAATGTTGTAATTATTGTTGATGTTAAGAATTAATACGGTTTTATAAGTTAACATTTCTTTGCCAATTCCTTTTCCCGTTATTTTCCATTTGAACTTCGCCCAAACCATACGCAAGCGCTCCGTTAGGCACCGTACCCTGACAAGGTAACGGTGATTCCTAACCACGACCGGTTGCGTTCGGTTTGGCCGGAGGCGAAAGCAAGAGACAAGAACGGAAGGACAAGGGTAAATAAGCCGTATTCCACGAATACCGCGCTTAAATCCCCTAATCCACGTTGTTGCCACTTGTTTAGCTTCAATTGGTCAAGACTCGGCTCAAAGGTTTTGAGTACGGATTTCTTAGCTTACAATCTTGTATCTTTTCTTAACAACTTTATACTTGCAGATAAACACATAGGTTAGAACAAACTCATACAGATTCTTCATTGACTCGTCTAAGACAAGAAGGTAAGATACCACCATCTCCCTGTGGACCGACCCGTGCTCACCGGCTAGCTGCATAGCGACACCGTCCTGATCGCGGTTACACTTTAATTCTTTGAACATCCGACACGCCAAAAGCCTGCGGCCAAATGGCGCCGTTGCCGGGGAGACGGTAGCGTATTTTCTTTCTTGTTATTCGGGTTAATATTCTTTTTGTATATAAAAAAAATATATATATATTCTTTTTTTGTTTTTTTTTTTTGGACAATATTTTTGTGGGCAAGTGTGCAGATTTTTGCAAGTTTGCAAACTGCAATAGTGGGGAAGCAAAGTGTGCATTCAAGGCAAAGGTGATTACGAAGTACAGTGCCAAAGATCCGGGTAGTTTGACCCGCGCAAGCGAACCTTTCAAGCTTACCGGATTTGATTCAACGGGGGTTTCCTAACCCAAAACTTAACGGTACGTACTTTACTAACACCTTCTTCTCAAATCCGACGCTTCCAATATACTATTCTTTGCAGGATTCTTTGCAAGTTCGCTAGCAAACGCTAAAAAAATTGACTAACCCGTATTTGTTGCAGCGCCGTGCTTAAACTAAAAAACGATTGTTTGATTCTTTATAGAATTTTTGAATTGCGCATTGCATACATTAATACGGACTTAAGGGCAAGCGAACCCCACAACATACGGTAAAGGATTTCATCACCTTTTTCCGTGGCCCACAAATCACGAACTTGAGCATAACGTTTACCCGCACAAATTTAAAAGAAACTAGACTTTAAGCCTTAAGGACTTCGCGCTCACTAGGAGAAGTTAACTGTATTTAGAAGCTTGCTTAACGGTATAGTGTTTACGGGGTGTCTAGGAAAGTGTTAACGGCGAAACCGCCAAAAGAGAAAGGGTTATTTAATTAAGGAACTTCGCGAAAGCGTTGGAAAACCTCCCCTTATCTCTGCACTTACCTGGCCTCGTGATCAGTGTATCTTGAGCCTGTTTCTCGACACAGTTTTACTTCGACAATCAAGTTCTCGAGCAGGTCTAGTTGACCTAGGTGAACCCTAGAATGATTAGGTGTGTGGTATTTTTGTGTCGTGATTTTTGTCCATATTCTTTTTTGTGTATATTTCATTCTTTTGCTAACAACTAACTAAAATAACAAAAAAAATAAAAAAAAATCACATTCTTTTCCCCTCCTTTTTCTCTACCTTTCTTTCATTCTATCATGGGTACTCCACCTCGCAAAACTCTTGCCGAACTTTGGTACCCACAACCAGACATTACTTCATACGGTTCTTGTTTTGGCCGAACATCGAACGACCCCTCCATGCCAAAAATTTCTTTGAAAGATCGGATAGACGCGTCTAGGACAAATAATTTGACTCCGCAATCCACTTCATATCAACCATTTCAAACAGTCACCCCTTCTTACGTTGATACCCCTTCTTCGAGTCATGTTGCAATTCCACGACCTATGTCTATTGCAGAACGTATTGAACAATCTCGTAGCCGATCTTTCACTCCTTTCACCACTTCAAATTCTTGGAATCAACAATTCCATTCACCTTCTTATCACAATGTTGATCCCACTCCTGTCCAGCCATGCAATTCCTACCAATCCTACCCTACTTATGCACCTTCCCTAGACATTGCTTCAGAACCGCCTTTTGGGAGTTTTCAGTATCCATACAACTGTGAATCTTTCACTGAAACCCCTTCACAACCAATGTCTAGTCTAGAAAAGTCGTTGGAAGACTTTAGGGTAGCGTCAAGCCAACAAATGATGGATTTGAATGCGTCCATGGCCGCCCTCATACAACCTAGTGATCCGGTAGCTAGTTTTCAACTAGCTCCAACTTTTTCAATATATGATGAGGCGGCAGGACAGGCTGTGAATTTGAGTGGAGAGAGTGAGATGTACCCCCTTCCAAATCAAACCTACCCGTCTCAAGTTGAATCCCACAACTCTTGTTTTGAAAGTCTATCGAGTATCCCACATGATTTATCAATTGAAGATAGAATGATGAATGAGTTGTGCGACTTCGTAGTGTTTGATTTGCCCGATTGTGAAGGGACTCATCCAAGTGAAACCGATCCTAAACCTTTTGACCTCTACACCTCCACTCTAGAACCCGGATCGATTGATATCCATGCTTTTGTTGAGGTGTCGGAGAATTTTGATTTTCACTTGATTGAGGATATCGACGCTGGGAATATTTTGGATGATGAAACCGTAGATTTGGCTGAGTTTATCTCTTCAAGTCATCATCCCGATTCTTTAAATGTTTTTCCCGAACCCCATATGCGTCTTGATTTTGATGAAATTTGCATGGATAAGCTGAATTTTGAGGAGAATATTGAGGATAGCACTGAGGATGATACAGTTTTAATTGATGAGTCGGATTTTCCAATTCATCCTAATCCTTCCACTGACTGTGTACACCCTCCTGAACCCTTAACCGATACCCTTTCTCAACCACTTCCCTCCATCCTTTCCATCGTTCCGACCTTGCAAGAACCCGTATCACTTACATTTCATATGTCTGGTTTACCAAGTTCGGCGTACCCATGGTTTCTCACGAACATTGAGGGATTTGACCCAATCTCTCGACGGGTAAATATATTAGCACAATCGCTTTCCACACATCGGTCATCACAAATTGTGCTAATCTATTCACTCCATTTGCACCCTCAAGTTCGTATTCCACTTCTTTTTCCCTTCCGCCATTCTTCTTCTTCTCATCTACCGAGACCACATTCCACTTCTCTCCACAGGCGGTCTTGCGTATTTTCCATCTCTTTTCTCTACGCCTTCTTCCACCAGCCACCGCTCTACAGAGATAAGATTTTTGAATGGTTGATGCTAACTTTTGGCCTGTGTAAGGCCTTGTATAGATGGATACTGTTCTTTCCCCCCTAATCCTGAATTTCAACGCTTAACAGTGGAAACACTGTTTTACTTAAGTTTGGGGGGGACATTTTTTGTATATATTTTTGGTTTTCCTTTTTTTTTGTTTTGTATATAATTTGTTTTTAGAGGAAGCGCCGGCAATTTTGACCCTCTTGGTATAGCCTGACAGTGAGGGCACTGTCAAGTTTAAGTTTGGGGGTGTGCTCGGTAAGCTTTCTTCCTTCGCATGTATATTTTGCATTTGCATACCTTATTCGAAAAACCCATAAAAATCTGAAAATTTTCTAAAAAACATAAAAACTTTTTGTCAAGTTAGCTTGTGGAAGAACTTTGATTCAACATTTCAACGGTTTTTGTTTGAAAAAATAGGAATAACTAGATCTTATGTTTGGATTTTGAAAACCTGAAAGATAACTCTCCTTTGAAGTTAACTATAGCTGATATACGTCTTTACATCACACTACACGTGTCGTGAGTTTTTGGGAATTAGATGACAAGTCTTTTATGTTTAAAAAACTTTTAAATAAGATAAATGATTTTCTGAGGATCAAATAGGTTTGTTCTGAAATAAGTAATATATCAAGAATAGTTTATGAAGTAAGTGAATATGAAGGAATGTTATTGATGCCTTAATTGGAACTAAGTCTGAAAAATAACCCATCTGAAACTTGAGTGGAATGATTACACACCAAACCCACTAAACACGTCTTTTATCCAAAAAAATAATTGAACTACCGGTTATATCTCCGTTCGTATTGAATCATCTGATTTTCACGTCAAAATGTCTTTTGTTTTTGGACCTAGGTAACTTGAGTAATTAAGTCCGCTGGGGTGTTTCTACACCTAATGCCCTAAAACCAACTGGTTTGGGTGCATTGGCCCAAAGCTCGCTAAGAAGCCTAGAAAGTCCAATTTAAAACAAAGTCAAGCAAGTGTTCTCTCCGAGTTAAAATTCCTAACGGTTCTTTGTGTGAGAATAATCTTGATAAAAGACAGGCTTTTATAAAAATTTTAACGGAGATATGAGGGTTTTATTCTATGATAAAGACTATTGCACATTCACAGAGGTGTGTATGAAATGAAAACAAGAATAAGGTGGAGTGAAAAATACGACTTAGTTTCCTGTTAAGGAAGATAGAAATTCTGAAGTTGAAACCTTACTGGAAAACGAAACTTGAAAAATGCTTAACTCTCTATAAAACTTATTTGATCCTTTTAAAATCGTTATTTGGGCTTTATTGTGTGACATAATGACTTTATTCGACCTTTCGGGAATTTAACGACACTATTTTGCACTGCACGTAAAGACATATAAAATCTGTAGTTGAATAAGAAGTGAGGTGTGAAAAATAAAGGTTCGATAATCTAGACTTAGGATCATAGAATTGTTATTTTCTAAAACAAAATTTTAGGGGCTTGAATCTTAGTATTTTACAAAACTAGCTTGACCGGATTTTGTGGGTAGTATCCGCTGAAAACCCTCAGGAGACAACACTCCTCCTACTAGGGACACCTAGAGGTTTAACGGCTTGTTGCACGCGCTCAGTGCAATCGCGTTCCCTGCGAAAGTGCGGTTATCATTTTTGTGAATAATTGGTTTTGCTCGGGACGAGCAAAAGTTAAGTTTGGGGGTATTTGTTCATATCAGAATACTGCATTTTATACCACCCATTCTTACGCTCGTGTGTTTATAGGTAAGTGCTTTTTATCCGTGTTTATCACATATTTGCAGAATACAGGTTCTCGGTTCTAAAACGGTGAAATTCATGGAAAACACGACAATATCCGGGTTCCTGCCAACCACTGATAAAACACGGTCTCCGCTCTTCATCCGTATGCTGCCAGATACCAGTTTAGGAAGACAAAATGTCAAATCAATGTCGTTTTCAGGCACAAGGCTCAATGGTAGCACAAGATCCAAGAGATCTACGCGGAGCTCGAGGCAATCATTCCAAATCTTGACAAAAAGTCCACCTTTCCTCAACAGAAATTCTGGAAGAAATGTGAAAGTAATTTCAGAAACTACATGTACCAGACAACAGGGGACCCAAAACCAGGAACCCACAAGAAATACCCAAGCCCAACTCCACCAAACGGCCGCGGAAGCGCGGCCAAATGGGGGTTTTGGCCGCCCTTCCGCGGCCATGCGGGGCCCACTCACTTACGTCTTTTGGGGGCAGTTTGGTCTTTGCATGTGTGGTCTTCTGGTTGCCCTAGAACTTCAACTCCCTGCCTATAAATACAGCAGAACTGAGCTTAGCCAAAAATTCATTCTTTTGATTCATTTTGTAGCCTCTTTTGTTAGGATTTTGTATAGTTCTTCTTCTTCCTCTTCATTCCTCTTCCATGAAATTGTAAGTGAGAAGCTTTTTTGTGGAGGTGAATAAAGATGAAGGCTTGTATCATTCTCTTGTGTTTCTTCTTCCCTTTGAGATTTTTGCTTTCTCTTGCTCATTCAACCTCTTCATTGAGCTTGAATGGGTAAGAGTTAGTTATTGATCTCAAGGGTCGTATTCTACCACGGACTAGCACTTCATTTCACATGCGGTTTCTACCCTTCTCTTGATCTTGCAATCTCTTCATTGAGTTTGCAAGTTTAAGGGTTGGCTATTGATCACATGCTTGTCTTGAGTCCTAGTTCCGTATTCTTTTTATCGCTTTTTATTATTCGCAATTTATTACCTTGTCTTTTATTACTTGCTTTTATTACTTGCATTTAAATTCATGCACTTTCATTCTTGTATCTTTTCTTTTCTTTGTTCTTTTCTTTTTGTTCTCTTTTGTTTATTTTGTGAATGTTGTAATTATTGTTGATGTTAAGAATTAATACGGTTTTATAAGTTAACATTTCTTTGCCAATTCCTTTTCCCGTTATTTTCCATTTGAACTTCGCCCAAACCATACGCAAGCGCTCCGTTAGGCACCGTACCCTGACAAGGTAACGGTGATTCCTAACCACGACCGGTTGCGTTCGGTTTGGCCGGAGGCGAAAGCAAGAGACAAGAACGGAAGGACAAGGGTAAATAAGCCGTATTCCACGAATACCGCGCTTAAATCCCCTAATCCACGTTGTTGCCACTTGTTTAGCTTCAATTGGTCAAGACTCGGCTCAAAGGTTTTGAGTACGGATTTCTTAGCTTACAATCTTGTATCTTTTCTTAACAACTTTATACTTGCAGATAAACACATAGGTTAGAACAAACTCATACAGATTCTTCATTGACTCGTCTAAGACAAGAAGGTAAGATACCACCATCTCCCTGTGGACCGACCCGTGCTAACCGGCTAGCTGCATAGCGACACCGTCCTGATCGCGGTTACACTTTAATTCTTTGAACATCCGACACGCCAAAAGCCTGCGGCCAAGGATACCGATCAGAGTTGGGCCAGTCCTGATAGCCGGAGCCCAGGGGCCAGTCCAGATAGCCGGAGCCCCAGATATTGATATTGAGGTATTGAGAAATTTTGATATGGGCCAGTCCGGATAGCCGGAGCCCGAGATATTGGATATTGGGATTTATGTTTTGTGTCGATGCTAGACACTGATTTATCTTGATTTAATGATGATACCTCATTTTAAACATACAGAAATCTCACTAAATTAAGAAAACAGTTTTCTCATACATGATGCATTCTGTTTTTATATTATCACATTCATACCTCATACATATGATATATTGCTACCTGAGGTACTGACACGAGCACATGGGATTACACTTATGTATAGCTGTTTACCCTTGCCACATTTTCATGCTTCAGACCTTATCATTTTGGGGTTTATATATATTGATCGTATTGACCTAGGATTGAGTCATACATACGATTTCTGCTCGGTGATGTTTTCTACTCACGAATTAGAAACTCACCCCCGTTGTGCCATAGTTTCTTGCAGGTTTTGCCGTACAGGTTTCGTGCGGCATTGCTGGCATACTGCTTCCATTCCGGGTGATTGCTTTGGTAGGTGGGTTCACTTGCATCGTGACCACCATTGTATTTTATTTATTCAGTTGTATCTAGTAACTCCATCAACCAAACTTGTATATTTATTCAGACTTAGTGACCAGTGATGTTTATTCTTTCGACTTTAGAGTCGCGCGTTGTATTATTATGGATTTCATGTTGATTTTGAGTTTCCTTTTGGGTTTGATCCTCGCCTTTCGGCGTTGTTTATTATATAGCTTGCGTGGTTGTGTCCGTCGATTGACGAAGAGCTAGCTCCCGCTTGGGAATGCCTTTTTCATTGATGTATATATATTATTCATGTTGCACCTTGTTCGGGGCCAGTATTTACAAAGGAAACTCTGCCGAAATTTTCAGAAAAGACTTGATGTTTTAAAAACGCATAATTCGGCTTATGCTATTAAAACCACATCTTTAAAACCAGTTTTCTTTCATTTATTATTTAAAATGGTTTTAGATTTCCGGGCTTTTGGCTTACTTGAATTAGATGTGGTCCTATAGACTTCATACGATTCAAGTGCCAGTCATGTGCTATTTCGGGTCGTGACAAAGTTTGTATCAGAGCGCTAGGTTAACCTTGGTTCGAGTCTAGGTTTGACTATGCGGAGCCTAGGGCGTTTTTATATATACGGAATGATGGAGATAGTGCCCTCAGAGTCAATTATTGGATCGCAGGTACGTGATTGCAATGATTGCGGGGGATCTATACCGGTAGGACAGTCTTACTCGAGATGATAGTATGCTATCTGGTTTTCCTTTATCAGTCGTGTACATGTTCAGGTGACTGATTACATATCACACTTTGATAGAACCCTTAGGATCTTGCTTTACTACAAGCTGTATGATGGCGATCATATACGTGAGAGTTGGGTGGTTTATACGCATATCCTTAATTGTGGTCTCTAGTCGTGGGAGTTTCGAGACAGGGCATCGATACTCCGGAGTAGACTAGTGTGTACAGTCGAGACCCCGACGAGGGGCGGTGGCCGGTCTCACAAGCCACTGGTGTCAGTTAGATCACCTAAGATGTATACAGGTGCTCATTGGGTTATGAGTACACCGGACAGGAGTCGCCGGGAATCTGCTAGTTGGTATTATACATATCGTCAGATAGCAGTTCCCTGGTGACATGTGTACAGGTTAGTTCATCGACCTGAGGTCGTCATTTGTCTCGTGTGAGTTCCCACTGTGCTTTGATTTCTACCCTACCACGGCTCAAAGGAGTCGTGCAAACAGGTAGTTTTTGGGTACAGTCCCGAGCCACATGGAGGCACGTGAGCGGATCGGCATGGGATTCGTCTCTCCCGGTATTGGGGGCGAGATCATGCTGTGTCTAGGAGAGCCATTACACAAAGCCCACGGCCATGGCAGGAGATTTACTGGTAGGTACTCCAGTAGTATCTCAGGGTGTTATTGGGCTATACTCCGACACGACTTATACTGCTATTGGGGGTTTGACGTTACTAGCCCCCTAGGAAGATATGCGATACTCATAGACGAACGGACCGGACTGTATATACATTGTCACTGTTAGGCTCAGTAGGGTTTCTGGATGAGTTCGCTCATCAGCCTCCTTTGAGGTCAGTCCATGGGCAGCCGTTACGCATAGTTAGTGCCGCTGACGGTTTGTGGTTAAACCCACTGCCAGGGTACTGACGAGTCATTAGAGTTCCCCACAGACAGTTTCCCAAGTTCGGGCGAAACGTTGTAGAGGCCGTATGGTTTTATGGCAGGGTTCGGAAAATGCACGTGCGTTTACGCACGTGTCAGATTTCGGGCAGATAATACTGGTGGGCTTTGGTTTAGGCCGGATCCGAGTATTATATTGAGTAGATATAATATCTTTGTCTCAGTTACATTTGTATTCGTTCGTAATACAAATGCGGGTATATTTATACAGTTACGGGGTTATCCTGAAATTCGTTTCGGGATCACTTTTGGAAGTTGCCAGTTTGCAGTTTTCTATCAGCCGTCTTTTAACATTCAGTTAAAGACGGGTTTATCTTTTCTTGAGATGAGTGTGGTTGCTTCTAGAAGGTTCTAGAAGCGGTGAGGTGTTATTGTTTCATTGGTTGCTTTCTTTGTGTTCACACTAGATATTTGTTTGTGTTCACACTAGATATTTTCTCTTAAGGTTACCTCCTCTCTCCTACACTCACCCCCCCATTCCTATATATGGCCGGCCCCCTCC
Source organism: Agapanthus africanus (assembly GCA_030015575.1). Lineage (NCBI taxonomy): Eukaryota > Viridiplantae > Streptophyta > Magnoliopsida > Asparagales > Amaryllidaceae > Agapanthus > Agapanthus africanus. The sequence continues at coordinate 252,504,928 of CM057350.1, forward strand.
TCTCTCTCTCTCACTTGAGTTTTCATCTGGTAAAAAGATTATGATAGATTTTGGGGTGTATGGAATTTCACAGCTCATTTCATTCCATCACCCGATTCGAGTGGCAACTTCATTAACCGTTCGTCCATAGCTTTGGACCTAACGAGACAAAGTCATCTACTCATTCTCTACATCATTCTTGGTCGTCTCTTTTAGCAAACTTGACGACCGAGTTGCCTCGAGTCAGAGGCGGGAGCCCGTTTAAAGAATCGTTGACGTGGTGCCACCTGGACGAGCAGATCGGAGATCGAAGAGATCGGAGCAGCCGCAACGGAGCGTGGGATGATGGTTAAAGAACGAAGGACTCGGATCGTTCGGTATAACCTTTCTACACTCTTTACTGTTTGTTAGTTTAGCAATAATGGCAGATCCGGGTTAAAGTATACGATAGCACCAGTTAAAAAGTTTTTGCTCCGCATTTGGCGTCTTTAGACGGCCAGGACGCTACCGTAGACTTACAGTGGTATCAGAGCCTCACCATTTTTCTATACTAACTTGTGCTAACGCGTTTAAAATATCGATCGAACTGGATATCGAAAAACACATTTTTCAAGCTTCACAGTTTCTGTCGATTTTAAATGATGTCCTAAAAATATTCTACATATCTCAGAAAACTGTGCAGGGTTTTATAAGAACACCGTACAAATTTAGGCTCATGAATCGACAAGACTGCCGCGGAATCGCGGCCAAACCCATTGTTTGGCCGCGCATCCGCGGCCATTCTGTGTGATCATGCCCCTAAACTTGCACAGTGTATTCTTCTCTGGAAATTGGGGTTTTTGGTATATATCTTTTGGGCCCAGATTTTGTTACTGTTCAACAGATGTTCGTGGGGCCCACTTCGTGATATTTAGTCGATCGAAATTTAAACATGTTAGTTTACAGTGCTTACATTATATCTCCGACCGAGAATGTCATTTAATCGGTAAACCGCGTCTGATTGCTATAGTTCTTTCGACCGGTTTGCGAACGTGACATTCGCGTTGATGTTCTGTGTTGTGCTGTGATGTTGCGGATATGTCGTGGTGGATATCAATGTGCAATGGTAGTGCAGTTTGAGTTTATTTGTACATTTGATATTGCGGGGCGAGCGTCCAACATGTGGACTACCGTCACTGCATGTTGTATAATATTCTTTTGTGGCACGACCAGGTTGCGGTCGATGTACCCGTTGTACTATTTTTCATTACTTTACTAGGTTTTGCCCCACGACGGAGTGCACGGATAGCCGGGTTCTGGAGGGCAACGGGTCCGCATCTCATGGTGTAGCGTTTTAAAAATAATTAAATGAATAATTAAATGAATAAAATTGTTTAAGTGAATTTTATGAATTTCGGTAAAGTAAAATGTATTTTTCGTAAAATTAAACCGTGATTGTTTTTCATTATAATTTCAAAAATACCTATTTTAATTATGTAATTACTAGTAAATGGTGTTTATTTAGCCACTTATAAATTTTTAGTTCAATTAAATATTTTTCCTAAATTAAATATTTTAAATATTAACATAAGCTTTATTTTTTATTTAAATTAGTGCAAATTACAAATTTGAATGGTTTTAATTTGTAAAAATGAGCCATGGTATATTAGAATCAAGTGTGTAATATGCAAAATCTTTTCCAAAATCTCTCCATGGTTCTAGAAATTTCTAGGAAAATGGTTAAATTGAAAAAGTTAGATAATAAAGGGTTTAAGTGAAAAAAATGCATTATTTATGAACTTTCTACACAATACCACATATTTTTTCTCTCTCTCTCCACCCTCCTCCCTCTCCATGGTCGGCCTCCCCTCCATGGGTAGCCCCAAAATTTTTCCCCCATCATTTTTGCATTAAAAATCATCAAAATTCATCGAAAATTCCAAAAATAAATCTCAAAAATCAACATTCAACCTCTACCATTTTCCTTTGACCTATTTAGCATGGATTTTGGAGATGGAAAGCATGAATTTTGGAGGCTTATTTCATGTTAGGGTTTCATATTTTGGAGGTATAAATTTTCTTCTTTTGATTTATTGTTATTAGATGTTCATTTAAGCATAATTAGATTAATTAGATTAATTCTAGTCGCAAATTCTAAAATTCAAGTTAGGTTTGTAAATTCAAGTTATGATTTTTATTAATTAATTAGGGTTATAATAGTTAGTTTAACACTTTTAGAATTGGAAAATCTTGCATGTTTGTTGAATTGTAAATTTTTTCATTTGAAATTGTTTAAATGAAGTTTTTTAGCTAACTAGTTTTTGTAAAATATATATGTGGGTGATATAAAATTCCAATTAAGGTGGCTATCATTAGATTGTAGTTTTAGTGAGAACTTTAGCATGTTAATGTAAAGAAAAACTTAGTTTGATTGCTAGTTTCTATTGATAATTGATAAATTGTGAGTAAAAATTGCTATTTTGTAAACTAGATTTTAGAAATTTCTAAATAAATGTGATTAAAAATATAATTTATGGTTTCATTAAATCATTATCATTATGAATTATGGTTTAATACATTAATTCATGAAAAATCACGTTTTGTGGTGGAATTGTGGTATTTTGCTTGAAAAATGTTTAAAATTGTTAAAAGTTGCAAACTAGAAATTTCAAATAAATGCAAAATTATGTAATAAAAATAAAGTAAGGGGTTGTATAGTCTAGTTATGCTATTTAATGAGTTTTATAACCATTGGTTTCATTTAAATGTCAAGTTTTGATGAAAAACGGTAAATTGGTATTTTCGGGTTTTATGAAATCGGGCGATTTGATGGATTTTAGGGTTTCGATGGATTTAATCATGTTTTATAATATAAGTAATGTGTTTTAAAACTACGAGTTAATTGTTGATTTTTATCTCGATCCATCGGAGTTTGTACGCCGATATCGAGCGATATTTGGTTCTTTTGCGTGGACGGGACATAGGTTTTAACCTATGCTTGTTCATTGTATCGTTTGACGTTCGTATGTGATTCAGTTTACGATGCTATTTATATGTTTGCGTCTAGGTACCCCTCACGTGGACTGCGGGCGATGAAGAGGAGGATGGAGACACTGTCTTCGGCAGACATGGACCAGGTGAGTAGATGCATATCTACGGGGGGAAGTCGGGTGGATGGCGTTTAGCACCCCCGCAACGTAGAATAGGAATAGTACTTATTGACATTAGGAAACAAGATGTGACCCTAGTAGGACCCTAGTATTGACCCTAGGCTGGACTAGACTGATTTAGGAAAACCATATCAGAGGATGAGTACCTTGGAAGAGATTCGTAGGTTTCAGATAGAAACACACCCACGCACACACTGAAACTCGACATGGGGTATACGTGTATGTGTATATATATAGAACTAGGTATAGGTATATACATATATATACAACACGTATATGTGATTCATTGATGTGATATGATATCTGAGGTATGATGAAATAGTGTAACTAGGCTTGATGCCGTGATTCTTGGCTATACAGTCGTATTAAGTGTTAGCGGATCATTAGAGAATGAGATAATGAACATATATATTTAAATTATAAGGGGTAGTGATGATATTGAGGTACATGGGACTCTAAAATAGTACCCGGACTATAACTTGTGATTGATCACGATATGGGATATGTTTGACTTGATTACGATATGATACATATGACATGATATTTCTGAGGATAAACTAATGATGCATATTATGAGGGCAATGATATATGATTGATGTAGGCGATTACAGTTTAGTACCTTGATCATGAGATGTGTTGGTGATGACATTATACGAATGATGAGACACCTAGGAGATACTTGACCCGTACTCCGATATTGGGATGCCGTACGATGGATTTTACCGTACGGGGCATAAATATGATGATTGATCCGCACTCTTGATTCGAGGGAGCCGTACTACGTACGTGACGCTATTGAGGCCGGATCGCCGACTATTCGAGATATTGATTCAGACCTTAGGTAGACTCTTGTTTCTTATTGACTAGTTTCTTAGGTTAAGTTCTTTAGGAGGTTAGATGGACACTAGTTTAGGTTCGATTCATATAGTGGTAGTGATAATTGTTTATCAAATGAGTGGATAATGCACATCTGTCTTTGCATTCATATTGTAATCATCATGGTGTATGTTCTTTCATATGTTGCTATAATCAGTATAAACTTTACCTGTTAGGACACCAGCACCATTACCGATGATGCGCATATTCCAGGCACACTTATTTGCCGGCTCACACACATCATCATCGGTAATTGCTATGTCACGTACACTTTAGATTATATTATCTTTTATTGATCGAATCAGTTAACAACTAGACCGATATAATATCGTGATTACTCTCTGATGTTAGTATAGACATGATATCTATTACTTGACATTCATGCATTCATATTTTCATGTTATCCTGTAGTATCATGGGCATATGCCGACACTTATCATATACTTAATCATGATTTTAAGATTTGGATTTCTATGAGATTTCTGGATTTTGGGGAAAACCGCAAGAAATTATAAAACCTTCTCTCTCTCTCCTCCTCTCTTTTTAAAATAAGATGCGGTTTTCTCGTGATGTATGTGTCGTCCACCATGAGATTTCATGTTTTCTGTTGGATTTCGAGACCCGATTCGAGGAGTGGATGAACCGTCTCGGGTACATGGTGGGCCCGGTATGGTATCCCGTGGAAAGAAGATCGAGTTGTAGACGATGAGCCTGGCAGGGGAAGACTACCTACCGGTGATGTCTGGCGCGGCGGATATCCGGACGATACCGACCGTTGTCGTGAGATTTGATGATATGGGCCGATCCGGACTGACGGAGCCCGAGATATTGAGACTTGAGATTACATGTGTTGTGTCGACGCTTGACACGGATTTCCATGGATTTCATTGTTGAGATTTCAGATTCTTATACACATTTTACTATGATAACAGCTAAAGATTTCTTATACATATATATCTGGATTTCAGGATTTGTTACTTTACATTGCATGCATTTCATTTCATATGACATAGTATTATATGAGGCACTGACACAAGCACGGAGTATCTGCACTTACACGTAGTTTTACCCTGCTATTACTAGATGATTGGGATATTATAGTGTATTATTATGACCTAGGATAGCGTCTTGCATTCGATTTCTTTTCGTAGATGTCTTCTACTCACGAGTTGGCAACTCACCCCCGTTGTGCCAAATTTTTTAACAGGTCGGTGTACAGGTTTCCCTGGCAGCTTGCTGGCACATCTATTCTTTCAGGGTGATTTGCACGGTAGGTTGGTTCACTTGTATCCGAACCACCATTGTACTTTTATTCATTCATTTGTATCTAGTAAGCTCCATCAACCATACTTGTATTACTTGATAAGTTTATTGGACCAGTCTTTTATTTCGACCTTAGAGTCGCGCATGTATTATTCTGATCTGGTGGTTTTGTTTTTCTTTTGAGTTTTGAGCCTCGCCCTTTGGCGTTGTATATTATTGTGTTTGTTGTGGTTGTTTCCGCCTGTTGGCGTTGAGCTAGCACCAGTTTGGGGATGCTTTTTTATTGTTTATTTATATTATACTTGTTGTACCCGTTTGGGGGCCAGTTTTTACAGAGGAGACTCTGCCGAAATTTTTGAGAAAATTTGCTGATGCTTTTAAACTTGTTTTCTTTTTCTTCTTCTTCTTTTTCATGGTTTAGATTTCTGGGCTTCGGCTTATTTAGGTTACGTGGCGCCTCTAGACGCTTCGTAATCTAAGTGCCGATCACGTTCCGTACTTTCGGGTCGTGACAAACTTGGTATCAGAGCGCTAGGTTTAACCTTGTATAAGTCTAGGTGACCCTTGGTTGATGGAGTAGGCGATTTAGGTAGAGTAACGTACCGTGGGTATGGTCCGCGGCATACTTACGATACGCTACTCTGCTTAAGGAGCCTTAGGATGTACAATTGTTTGCACCGTATTCCATTCGTTCTTTTGATCTATCTTCGTCAATGTTGGAGGGTGGTTTCTGTTACCACGGGCACACTGGCAGAGGGAGCTGCGGCTCGAATGCGATAACCATTAGAGCATTGGTTATTCTTGAGGATTGAAGTATTGCTTAGCGTGCGGACGAAGGGTATTCACATGCCGTCCGGATGAAGTTAAAGGGTTCGAACGATTATCAGAAAACCATTTTCCTAAGTTTAAAGTATTCGGAAGAACATGCAGGTATTTCGATGGACCCTCTAGAAGAATGAAACCCTAACTCGACATAATGACCACGAGAATGCCCTTGAACCTTAGGGTTTACGGCAGTTCCGCGGTGTCATTAGTGAGGCTTAGGTTTGCCCTTCTACGGCTGGATCATCGATGCTGGGGTATGTACTGGATATTTTTAAGCTGTACTTGAGTGTTGAGCTCTCGGGAAATTATGGGATTTTGATGGATCGATCGAAAAGTTAATGTAGTCCGGATATCAGGTGAAGGGATCGATTACGTGGGAGACTCTAGATATGAGTATTGCCGTGGGTAGCACAGTCAGCACAGCTACGAAGAGACGAGTTCGAAGCAATCGACATCAGAGGAAAGAGGCGGATATTGACGATAGTGTTTACGATTGTGATTTAGTGATTTGAATTTCATATTTTCGTTGATTGGATTTTGGTATTTTGAGGACTTTGTTCTACGATTGGTATTTCATGTGTGTACCTTCATTTCATTCTATTTGTGTTTCATATATCAGTTGTATTGATGTTGTTTAGTACACACCCAGTACACTTGATTTGGTTTTATATATTTTGTGATTTTTGATTTGATTTCGTGCATAGGGGTTACACATGATTTTGACATATGTTTCGACCTAGTTTTCATGCATTTTTGTGCTGTGATTTCGATTTTGATATTCGATGTATGTTTTCGTGCACCATGTGCACCTGATTAGGATTCTTGTGCATACTTGGCGCACTTGATGCGATTTTGTGCACACCAGATGCACTAAATCGGGGTTTTGTGCAGATTAGATGCACCTGATATTGAGTCGTGCACGCCCGTTGCACTTGACAAATGTTTTGGTGCACACCTATTGCACTTAGTTTTTTTGTTGTGTGTATTCGTGGTATCTGTATTTTGTTTCGATTTCAGTGCGCATCGGACGCACATGATATTTTATTGATGTGATTGGGATTGATTTCAGTTTGAGCAGTATGTTTTCATAATCATTATTATTTGATTTAGTAACCAGGCGGGACGTGTATGTTAAATAAAAGATATATATATATATATATATATAGCTATATTTAAAAAAAAATAAACGTCCGCTACTTATGCCGTGACACGTGCATTGCACGGCGATTTTCAAGAGGGGTTTTTGTATGCTTCTTTATTATGATGTTTAGGCGATTTTACTAGGATGCGAACTATATATAAGTTATAGATTGATGTATATTATGATGGTTTTCATACTGGGTTTTGATATTTTATTCTCTCCATAACTCCGATGATTGCGTTATGCTTGACGGAGTTGATTTTAGTTATGTATTGATGATTTCGGAGCCCCGACGATTTGAGTGTTTGCTAAATATTTTAATATTTGGAGGGGGAGTTTTAATTTAAATTCGGGGACCGAATTTCTTAAAGGGGGGAACATTGTAGCGTTTTAAAAATAATTAAATGAATAATTAAATGAATAAAATTGTTTAAGTGAATTTTATGAATTTCGGTAAAGTAAAATGTATTTTTCGTAAAATTAAAACGTGATTGTTTTTCATTATAATTTCAAAAATACCTATTTTAATTATGTAATTACTAGTAAATGGTGTTTATTTAGCCACTTGTAAATTTTTAGTTCAATTAAATATTTTTCCTAAATTAAATATTTTAAATATTAACATAAGCTTTATTTTTTATTTAAATTAGTGCAAATTACAAATTTGAATGGTTTTAATTTGTAAAAATGAGCCATGGTATATTAGAATCAAGTGTGTAATATGCAAAATCTTTTCCAAAATCTCTCCATGGTTCTAGAAATTTCTAGGAAAAGGGTTAAATTGAAAAAGTTAGATAATAAAGGGTTTAAGTGAAAAAAATGCATTATTTATGAACTTTCTACACAATACCACATATTTTTTCTCTCTCTCTCCACCCTCCTCCCTCTCCATGGCCGGCCTCCCCTCCATGGGTAGCCCCATAATTTTTCCCCCATCATTTTTGCATTAAAAATCATCAAAATTCATCGAAAATTCCAAAAATAAATCTCAAAAATCAACATTCAACCTCTACCATTTTCCTTTGACCTATTTAGCATGGATTTTGGAGATGGAAAGCATGAATTTTGGAGGCTTATTTCATGTTAGGGTTTCATATTTTGGAGGTATAAATTTTCTTCTTTTGATTTATTGTTATTAGATGTTCATTTAAGCATAATTAGATTAATTAGATTAATTCTAGTCGCAAATTCTAAAATTCAAGTTAGGTTTGTAAATTCAAGTTATGATTTTTATTAATTAATTAGGGTTATAATAGTTAGTTTAACACTTTTAGAATTGGAAAATCTTGCATGTTTGTTGAATTGTAAATTTTTTCATTTGAAATTGTTTAAATGAAGTTTTTTAGCTAACTAGTTTTTGTAAAATATATATGTGGGTGATATAAAATTCCAATTAAGGTGGCTATCATTAGATTGTAGTTTTAGTGAGAACTTTAGCATGTTAATGTAAAGAAAAACTTAGTTTGATTGCTAGTTTCTATTGATAATTGATAAATTGTGAGTAAAAATTGCTATTTTGTAAACTAGATTTTAGAAATTTCTAAATAAATGTGATTAAAAATATAATTTATGGTTTCATTAAATCATTATCATTATGAATTACGGTTTAATACATTAATTCATGAAAAATCACGTTTTGTGGTGGAATTGTGGTATTTTGCTTGAAAAATGTTAAAAATTGTTAAAAGTTGCAAACTAGAAATTTCAAATAAATGCAAAATTATGTAATAAAAATAAAGTAAGGGGTTGTATAGTCTAGTTATGCTATTTAATGAGTTTTATAACCATTGGTTTCATTTAAATGTCAAGTTTTGATGAAAAACGGTAAATTGGTATTTTCGGGTTTTATGAAATCGGGTGATTTGATGGATTTTAGGGTTTCGATGGATTTAATCATGTTTTATAATATAAGTAATGTGTTTTAAAACTACGAGTTAATTGTTGATTTTTATCTCGATCCATCGGAGTTTGTACGCCGATATCGAGCGATATTTGGTTCTTTTGCGTGGACGGGACATAGGTTTTAACCTATGCTTGTTCATTGTATCGTTTGACGTTCGTATGTGATTCAGTTTACGATGTTATTTATATGTTTGCGTCTAGGTACCCCTCACGTGGACTGCGGGCGATGAAGAGGAGGATGGAGACACTGTCTTCGGCAGACATGGACCAGGTGAGTAGATGCATATCTACGGGGGGAAGTCGGGTGGATGGCGTTTAGCACCCCCGCAACGTAGAATAGGAATAGTACTTATTGACATTAGGAAACAAGATGTGACCCTAGTAGGACCCTAGTATTGACCCTAGGCTGGACTAGACTGATTTAGGAAAACCATATCAGAGGATGAGTACCTTGGAAGAGATTCGTAGGTTTCAGATAGAAACACACCCACGCACACATTGAAACTCGACATGGGGTATACGTGTATGTGTATATATATAGAACTAGGTATAGGTATATACATATATATACAACACGTATATGTGATTCATTGATGTGATATGATATCCGAGGTATGATGAAATAGTGTAACTAGGCTTGATGCCGTGATTCTTGGCTATACAGTCGTATTAAGTGTTAGCGGATCATTAGAGAATGAGATAATGAACATATATATTTAAATTATAAGGGGTAGTGATGATATTGAGGTACATGGGACTCTAAAATAGTACCCGGACTATAACTTGTGATTGATCACGATATGGGATATGTATGACTTGATTACGATATGATACATATGACATGATATTTCTGAGGATAAACTAATGATGCATATTATGAGGGCAATGATATATGATTGATGTAGGCGATTATAGTTTAGTACCTTGATCATGAGATGTGTTGGTGATGACATTATACGAATGATGAGACACCTAGGAGATACTTGACCCGTACTCCGATATTGGGATGCCGTACGATGGATTTTACCGTACGGGGCATAAATATGATGATTGATCCGCACTCTTGATTCGAGGGAGCCGTACTACGTACGTGCCGCTATTGAGGCCGGATCGCCGACTATTCGAGATATTGATTCAGACCTTAGGTAGACTCTTGTTTCTTATTGACTAGTTTCTTAGGTTAAGTTCTTTAGGAGGTTAGATGGACACTAGTTTAGGTTCGATTCATATAGTGGTAGTGATAATTGTTTATCAAATGAGTGGATAATGCACATCTGTCTTTGCATTCATACTGTAATCATCATGATGCATGTTCTTTCATATGTTGCTATAATCAGTATAAACTTTACCTGTTAGGACACCAGCACCATTACCGATGATGCGCATATTCCAGGCACACTTATTTGCCGACTCACACACATCATCATCGGTAATTGCTATGTCACGTACACTTTAGATTATATTATCTTTTATTGATCGAATCAGTTAACAACTAGACCGATATAATATCGTGATTACTCTCTGATGTTAGTATAGACATGATATCTATTACTTGACATTCATGCATTCATATTTTCATGTTATCCTGTAGTATCATGGGCATATGCCGACACTTATCATATACTTAATCATGATTTTAAGATTTGGATTTCTATGAGATTTCTGGATTTTGGGGAAAACCGCAAGAAATTATAAAACCTTCTCTCTCTCTCCTCCTCTCTTTTTAAAATAAGATGCGGTTTTCTCGTGATGTATGTGTCGTCCACCATGAGATTTCATGTTTTCTGTTGGATTTCGAGACCCGATTCGAGGAGTGGATGAACCGTCTCGGGTACATGGTGGGCCCGGTATGGTACCCCGTGGCAAGAAGATCGAGTTGTAGACGATGAGCCTGGCAGGGGAAGACTACCTACCGGTGATGTCTGGCGCGGCGGATATCCGGAGGATACCGACCGTTGTCGTGAGATTTGATGATATGGGCCGATCCGGACTGACGGAGCCCGAGATATTGAGACTTGAGATTACATGTGTTGTGTCGACGCTTGACACGGATTTCCATGGATTTCATTGTTGAGATTTCAGATTCTTATACACATTTTACTATGATAACAGCTAAAGATTTCTTATACATATATATCTGGATTTCAGGATTTGTTACTTTACATTGCATGCATTTCATTTCATATGACATAGTATTATATGAGGCACTGACACAAGCACGGAGTATCTGCACTTACACGTAGTTTTACCCTGCTATTACTAGATGATTGGGATATTATAGTGTATTATTATGACCTAGGATAGCGTCTTGCATTCGATTTCTTTTCGTAGATGTCTTCTACTCACGAGTTGGCAACTCACCCCCGTTGTGCCAAATTTTTTAACAGGTCGGTGTACAGGTTTCCCTGGCAGCTTGCTGGCACATCTATTCTTTCAGGGTGATTTGCACGGTAGGTTGGTTCACTTGTATCCGAACCACCATTGTACTTTTATTCATTCATTTGTATCTAGTAAGCTCCATCAACCATACTTGTATTACTTGATAAGTTTATTGGACCAGTCTTTTATTTCGACCTTAGAGTCGCGCATATATTATTCTGATCTGGTGGTTTTGTTTTTCTTTTGAGTTTTGAGCCTCGCCCTTTGGCGTTGTATATTATTGTGTTTGTTGCGGTTGTTTCCGCCTGTTGGCGTTGAGCTAGCACCCGTTTGGGGATGCTTTTTTATTGTTTATTTATATTATACTTGTTGTACCCGTTTGGGGGCCAGTTTTTACAGAGGAGACTCTGCCGAAATTTTTGAGAAAATTTGCTGATGCTTTTAAACTTGTTTTCTTTTTCTTCTTCTTCTTTTTCATGGTTTAGATTTCTGGGCTTCGGCTTACTTAGGTTACGTGGCGCCTCTAGACGCTTCGTAATCTAAGTGCCGATCACGTTCCGTACTTTCGGGTCGTGACACATGGCTTTGAGGGGCAGAGGGGCCCCACTCTAAAATTGGCAGACTATTTGCCTCACTCGTAAGGGGTACAGGTTGACCCAAGGAGGGGTGCCTAAGATTACCGGATTCCGTGAAGTGCAGGGTGGTCCATTCACTTTGCTGTAGGGGGCTGCCTCGTTTCAGGTTTTGGTGGGTAATTTTCTGCACCCGTAGGGGTCTAGGTTTCATTGCATAGGCTATCCACACGACAGGGGAACGTCGGGTTTCAACAGCGGCTCTGTGAAACTCGGGGATCCCAGATTATCTGTATTGTTCTGTGATGCTTATTACTTTTCTGTAATGTTGCATATTATCACGCCTGGAGCGATTATTGTATATTGGTATATATACTATTAGATGTTGTATATGTTTTACACCCGCGCTAGTCCAGTCCCCGCTCTGTCGTTAGTTAAGTAACCTAACGGGTGATGACGGGAGCCAGTGACGAATGCGGATGGCATATACGTACATTTTATTTTCGTTCTTTTCCGGTGTGATTGATTGATGGGACTGCGTTGATTCTGATCAATGCAAAGTAAAGCAGACCTATTTGGCAGTTGTTGGAACAAATTTAAAAAGTGTTATTGCAAAGACGTTTCCTTTTGTTTTGCATAGCGGTATTCAGTGGAATATCCTGCACCTCATTCGACGGGGCAAGGGTCGATATCCCTTCACCGGGGCTGACCCCTTGGGCAGAAGTTTGCTTCAGGGTAATAACTTCACTATAGTCGATTACATGTTGCTTTGCATCACGGTATTCAGTGGAATATCCTGCACCTCATTCCACGAGGAAAGAGCCGAGATCCCTTCATCGGGAGTGACCTCTTTAGCAAAAGGTTTTCGCCACTATATTTTAAAGAGCTATCAGGTTCCTTCAGCGATATCAAGTTCGTTACGTTAAAGGTTTTTCGCCAAAAACCAGCCGTAGCCCTCCGTCATTTCTTTTGGGTATTCAGTAGTATTCAAGCTATGTATTTTGACCAACGCCGAGGCATAGTGTTTGGTAGCTACTGGGTATTCATTTGTTGCATTGATAGATGAGTTGGTTTGGGACAGTCGTTCTGCCATTTTGGCCAACGTCAAGGGCATGTGCGGGTGGGTTCAAATTGACAAGATAGTGGTGGGTAGAACTTGGCATGTGACTTATGACATTTTGACCAACGCCAAGGTTATAAGAGCATGGGGCAAAAATCATATCAGGAGTTTCTAAAGAAACTGAAACTTGCCAAGTATGCGCATACCTTCTGGAGTATGAGTAACGTGGATGCATTCCATCATGTTATCATGCGATGAGAGTTGGATCCCGATTCCCCCTGATGAGTTGGTTTACTCTTCGGGTGATCCCGATTGATTCTTTTTTCAGGTTTGGAGGAGAATTTGACAGGACAGTGGGAGGTTTCCGGATTAGATAAAGTGATAACCATTCTGATCAAGGTTAGAGTGCACGCAGAGTGTTTTTTTCTCTCTCTCTTTGGCAACGACCTTTGACCGACCCTAGACTATGACACAGTGACCAAGTTGACCGAACCTTCTTAAAATACTGGCTTTTAGATTGTCTGAGTTGCATAAGTCATTGCCACTCCTTCTTTTACCCTTTGCATTTCTCAGAACACCCCGTATTACTACGGACATCCACTTCCATTGGATAGATCCATCGTATGGTTATATACGAACTCGAAGGGACTTCTTCAAGGATGGATCAAGGTTCAGGAGTGATAGAATTGGTTTATTCAGTTGTCTTTTATTATCACCTTCTCTCAGGTTGCGAGGGCTCCTTGGTTTAGGAGAGTACACCTATTACGCTTATCGGATAGTCTTATTCCAAACCATTGGCAGGTGCCGAAAGGTAAGGAATGAAGAAAACCAATTAGCCTAAGTAGGGTGTCCAGAAGGTAATATGTAAAGACAAAATAAAGGGATTAGAAAGAGGGCAAAGTAAATTGCGACTGTTATCATTCATGACCAAAACCGCGTACTTCGTCGCCACTCCTATTTCACCTTTAAAAGAATAAGGTATTATTCAGATGTCTTTTATCATCACCTTCTTTCAAGATGCGAGTACTCCTTGGTTTAGGAGGGTACACCTATTATGCTTACTGGATAGTCTTCTTCCAAACCATAGGCTAGTGCCGAACGGTAGGGAAGGAAGAAAACCATTTAGCCTAACCATGGTGTACAGAAGGTAATGACTAAGGACAAATAAAGGGATTTGGAGAGATGGCAATAAAATATATGGTTGAAGTCATGAATTGGATTATGGAAGAGGCATTAATATAAATACCAAGATACCCCTACGAAACATTTTCATGTTTCAGTGCATTGTTAAAGGAAAACTGTTTTCCCAATTAGATACTTACTCCAAGGGTATGTATTTACCAGGTTTCATTCTCATATCTGTATGGTTTTACAGATGATGAGTGGGAGTAAGTTATTGGGAATTAGGTAATTATCCTCATTATATTGGAATTCGTTGTAATTGGTGATATTTGAGGAAATCGCCAGGGTACAGTTTTCAACCTACGACACACAGGTTTTGAGTTGTTTAACTCAGCGGACTTATACAGAGTATTGTATGTTGTCCAAGTGTCCATCAGGACAAAGGGGTAGGTCCTCGTACTATGTTCTATTTACTTATAACTTCTCTAGTTTTTGGACAATTGTTTCGTAGAAATACATGGTCTAAGTTTTGAGAAGTTGTGGGTATAAAAATAAAGTAGAGAACCAGGTGTCACAAGTATCGGGATTCTTCAAAGAGATCGAAGATGTAGATTCTTGTGATTGGTATTCAGATAATAGTAATGGTTTTGAGAAACGTGTTTCTCTTTCAGGTTACTCATAATTGGATGGATTCCTAAGTTGAGTAATGCTGATTAGCCTCTTTCCATTAAGGTGATATGCACTGGAGACAACTGCATGATTTGAATCTGGTTCTAATTAAATAAAGTGCCAAAGTTTCTATATTGGATATAGGATAGTTCGTACCTTAAAATATGTTAAGGTACGGGGAGTGGTCCAGCTTATGCTTAAAACCAGTCTCTGGATAACTCAGGGCACATTTCTGTAATGGCTGTTTGTGGGTTGACCCTGGCTATGACGAGGGTTGATATTCTACCATTTGGAAGATCAATAGTGATATTGTTCTTGACTCGCCACAGTTTTAGTAAAATGGACTTTTTCAGAAAACAGTAGTGGGAGTATGGTAGAACTGGAAGTGATTCCAGAACCGCAAACGATTACGGAAAATTTAATGGGACATATATATTCAGTCAGGTTTGACATTCCATTAGCCACTCCGCAGATATGGTGGGTAACCTCAGACACCCGAGAGGTACTCTGGTAGCCTCAAGGACGGTGACAGGGAGGTTCTTATCTACCCTGACTTGACACTACTATTTTTCCAGGTTATGAGACCCGGTAGGAGGGTTGTCGTAGTCAGTAGGAGCAGCAGAAGCATAGTGGGCAAGTAGCTTATGTCTATTTATAGACTTGAGCAGTTATAGCGGAGATAGATCATCTAATTTTGATGTGACAGTCATGGGTTTGACTTCAATCTGGATAGAGGATGGATCTGTTAAGAAGGTAGTAGGGTGTGATGTCATGGTATTTGGATGACATACACAGAGTAGGAAGTAAAATTCCTATACTACGATCGGTTGTACTGTGGTCGTCACACAGTTGTTTCTCCAGACAGGATATGGATATAATATTTGACATTCTGGTTTCTAGATCTATGGTTTTTAGATCTGGATTTGGGTAGTTTCCCAATGTGGGTACTTTGACAGTATTCTAATGGTTTTTAGAATAGATGACTCCTGGCATGGTGGTGTACCTGCAACTGATGGAGTCACCCTCTCTAAAGGTGTCTTACAGACTAAAGGGGAGAGGGATGTGCATGATTGGCAGATCACTTGCTTAGGCAATTGAGTCAATCGTGAGATGTCAAGTACCACACCAGATGTTGTTTTTGCACTAGCTACAATAAGTTTGTATTAATCCAATCCTGGAGAAACATAAGGAAGCAGTTTTAGAACATAGGTGCATGTTCTACGGATTTGATGACGGCAGCCTCCTTCGGGAGACGGTTATCATTCCAGGCTTCAAAGGTGACATGGATGACAGAGTGATTGTCAGAGTTATAGTTTTTCCTCTGACGAGGGACAGTATTATGGACAGGTGGTCCAAGAGGATACTGTGGGAGGCATGGTGCAGGATACTGATTAGGTTCAGTGATCGATACAGTCTAAGAAGTTTGGATTTAGAGTTCATTTATGAACTAGGTCCCATCAGATGTCCAGACATATTCTAAGACATGTATTACTCAATTCGGGAGATGGATTTCTCCGCGAACTTGAGATTAAGAGAGATATAGAAAGAAACATCTAGGCGGCTCCACTCACTGAGGCTATTTCTCGAACACAATAGTTTTACAAACAGGCTTTGTGAAACTGATTAGTAGAGGAGTTAGATGTTCGGTTTCACACGGGCTGTGAGTAGTCGACATTGCAATAATTAGCCTTGGGTGCAAGTGGGAGATTGTTGGAGATAGTGCCCTCAGAGTCAATTATTGGATCGCAGGTACGTGATTGCAATGATTGCGGAGGATCTATACCGGTAGGAAAGTCTTACTCGAGATGATAGTATGCTATCTGGTTTGCCTTTATCAGTCGTGTACATATTCAGGTGACTGATTACATATTACACTTTGATAGAGCCCTTAGGATATTGCTTTACCACCAACTGTATGATGGCGATCATATACGTGAGAGTTGGGCGGTTTATACGCATATCCTTAATTGTGGTCCCTAGTCGTGGGAGTTTCGAGACAGGACATCGATACTCCGGAGTAGACTAGTGTGTACAGTCGAGACCCCGACGAGGGGCGGCGGCCGGTCTCACAAGCCACTGGTGTCAGTTGGATCACCTAAGATGTATACAGGTGCTTATTGGGTTATGAGTACACCGGACAGGACTCGCCGGGAATCTGCTAGTTGGTATTATACATATCATCAGATAGTAGTTCCCTGGTGACATGTGTACAGGTTAGTTCATCGACCTGAGGTCGTCATTTGTCTCGTGTGAGTTCCCACTGTGCTTTGATTTCTACCCTACCACGGCTCAAAGGAGTCGTGCAAACAGGTAGTTTTTGGGTACAGTCCCGAACCATATGGAGGCACGTGAGCGGATCGGCAGGGGATTCGTCTCTCCCGGTATTGGGGGCGAGATCGTGCAGTGTCTAGGAGAGCCATTACACAAAGCCCACGGCCGTGGCAGGAGATTTACAGTAGGTACTCCAATAGTATCTCAGGGTGTTATTGGGCTATACTCCGACACGACTTATACTGCTATTGGGGGTCTGACGTTACTAGCCCCCTAGGCAGATATGCGATACTTATAGACGAACGGACCGGACTGTATATACATTGTCACTGTTAGGCTCAGTAGGGTTTCTGGATGAGTTCGCTCATCAGCCTCCCTTGAGGTCAGTCTATGGGCAGCCGTTACGCATAGTTAGTGCCGCTGACGGTTTGTGGTTAAACCTACTGCCAGGGTACTGACGAGTCATTAGAGTTCCCCACAGACAGTTTCCCAAGTTCGGGCGAAACGTTGTAGAGGCAGTATGGTTTTATGGCAGGGTTCGGAAAATGCACGTGCGTTTACGCACGTGTCAGATTTCGGGCAGATAATACTGGTAGGCTTTGGTTTAGGCCGGATCCGAGTATTATATTGAGTAGATATAATATCTTTGTCTCAGTTGCATTTGTATTCGGTCGTAATACAAATGCGGGTATATTTATACAGTTACGGGGTTATCCTGAAATTCGTTTCGGGATCACTTTTGGAAGTTGCCAGTTTGCAGTTTTCTATCAGCCGTCTTTTAACATTCGGTTAAAGACAGGTTTATCTTTCCTTGAGATGAGTGTGGATGCTTCTAGAAGGTTCTAGAAGCGGTGAGGTGTTATTGTTTCATTGGTTGCTTTCTTTGTGTTCACACTAGATATTTGTTTGTGTTCACACTAGATATTTTCTCTTAAGGTTACCTCCTCTCTCCTACACTCACCCCCCCATTCCTATATATGGCCGGCCCCCTCCTCTCTCTCTCTCACTTGAGTTTTCATCTGGTAAAAAGATTATGATAGATTTTGGGGTGTATGGAATTTCACAGCTCATTTCATTCCATCACCCGATTCGAGTGGCAACTTCATTAACCGTTCGTCCATAGCTTTGGACGTAACGAGACAAAGTCATCTACTCATTCTCTACATCATTCTTGGTCATCTCTTTTAGCAAACTTGACGACCGAGTAGCCTCGAGTCAGAGGCGGGAGCCCATTTAAAGAATCGTTGACGTGGTGCCACCTGGACGAGCAGATCGGAGATCGAAGAGATCGGAGCAGCCGCAACGGAGCGTGGGATGATGGTTAAAGAACGAAGGACTCGGATCGTTCGGTATAACCTTTATACACTCTTTACAGTTTGTTAGTTTAGCAATAATGGCAGATCCGGGTTAAAGTATACGATAGTGCCAGTTATAAAGTTTTTGTTCCGCATTTGGCGTCTGTAGACGGCCAGGGCGCTACCGTAGAGTTACACGGAATCTAGGCTTGACCTTACGGAACTTAGACTTAGTCGAGGGGGTATTAGACCCGAACTTTCGTCGCATAGGTTGATCTTGGTTGATGGAGTAGGTGACTTAAGGAGAGTGATGTACCGTGTGTATGTTCCGCGGCATACTTACGATACGCTACTCCGCTTAAGAAGCCTTAGGATGTACATTTCCTTGCACAACATTATATTCATTCATGATCTATCCTCATCGATATCGGTTTATGGTTTTGCTGCCATGATTATACGGGCAAAGAGAGAGCTACGGCTAGAGTTGCAGTCAGCACGAGCTCGTCACGGACGGGGACTGACCAGGGCGTGATTCCAGGGACATACGATTTCATAGAGGCATCGTTTTATTGTGTTTTCGCGCCAGGAGCATTTGATGGATCGCTTTTACGAGATTACTCGGACGTGCATATCAGCACCAGAGGATTGAGCCACTGATAGAGGCCAGCCAGAATGTGATAACCATTGATGTATCGCTTATTCATGATGATTGAGGCACTGTTCAGCGTGGATACGAATGAGCCAGTTGTTGCTGCGAACGACGAGATATCGCCCCAGATGTTGGAGCTATTTCTATACGAGTTGTACTTAGAGATATGATGGAAGGTCGCTAGTCACCCGAGGTTGAATGACTAGGAAATGTGGTTCATTCGTTTACCCCGATCCGAGGTCATCGGATTGATTGATTCCAGCTTGAGAAGACTTCACATAGATACGTTGAGAGTCGATAGAGACGATCGAATGTCAGAAACCCATTTTTCAAGTTTAAAGTATTTGGAGAAAACATGCAAGTAACTCTACGGACCTTCTAGAAGAATGAAACCCTAACTCGACATAATGACCATGAGAACACCTTTAAACTTTAGGGTTTGCGGCAGTTCAGCGGTGCCATTAATGAGGATTGGGTTTGCCGTTCTACGGTTGGTCCATAGGTGTTGTGGCATGTACTCGATATTATTAAACTGTACTCAAGATGTTGAGCTCTTGGGGGATTATGAGGTTTTGACGAATCGATCGAATGGTTCGACATCTTTCGGATATCATGTGATAGGATGTATTGCTTTGGAGACTCCAGATACGAGTATAGCCATTCGAGCACAGTCCATGCAGCCATGAAGAGACGAATCCGAAGCAGTCGACATTAGTGAAAAGTGGAGTAAGAGGTTCGTACGAGATCTTGATGAGATGACGTTCCACTCCGCCGACATTAGATATGTGATACGCATGCAGAAGCGTTGTATATGGATATATCTTCCAGAAGAAGTCACGATGAGTATGCAGCCATTCCGGAACAAGAAACAAATATAGTAAAGGATGATAACCTCCGGGCAGTTCGGCAGAAACGAGATTTAGGAGAGACCTCGACAAGACCTTTCTGGAATAATTTACGAGAAGACTTGGACCCAGGAGCGGTCGTATTACGCACACCCAGCAGGCCAGAGTTCGGCATCGTCGACGAGACATGTTATGAGTGACCACGACAGTTGGCCAGAGATTCGTAGAGGATGTACTTGAGCGGGACTATTCCGCCATACTTGATTTCGGTATTTTGGGCAATCTATTCGCATGATTGAGTTTTGATGACTGAGTTTCATGATATTTGTTTTCGTGCACCATGGTTGCACCTACTGGGTATTTATATTTTTTGCATAGTTATTGCACTTGATATCGTTTTGTGCCTTGGCTGCACATGTTTATGATTTCATGGATTTCATACAGTTGGGTTGATTTTGTGCATATTACGTACACGATTTGGTTTTCGTACTCGGTATAGTTCACATATGCTTGCAGTGCATTTGATACGTATTTTGTGCATGCTGTTGCACATGGTTATGAGATCATATACCACGGTATACTGGATTTGGATTTGAGATGTGTTGTATACCGTCGATTTCAATTGTGATACTCGATATTTGTTTTGTGCACCTTGTGCACCTGATGGGATTCTTTCGCATATATGACGCGTTTGGATTGGATTTTGCGCATGTTCGGCGCTAGATATTGGATTTCGTGATTTCGTGCATGTTGGATGCATATGATTTAGATTTTTTTCGTGCATGATGGATGCACCTGATTTGGATTATCGCGCATGTTGGACGCATGATATGAGATGCGATTTTGGTGCACACCAGATGCACTAAATCGGGATTCTTTGTGCATATTAGATACACCTGATATTGCTGTTAGGCACATCGTTTCCTCTGACAGGTGTTCGTGCACACCCGTTGCACTTAGATTTTGTTCTGTGCAAATGTATGGCACATTCATGGATTTTGATTTTCCGTGCGCACCAGACGCACGCGACATTCTTATGCATATTTTGGGATTGATTTCTTATGGAGCAGTACGTTTTTATGATATTTACTATTTGTTTTTGTACTGAACATGACTAGTCAGAGGACAGTACCTGGATACATTTTGCATGCATTGATTGTTATCGAAGGGATTTCCAAAAAAGGGAGCTATAGTCTCAGTATTTACCTACGTGTCTGAGATGACACGAAACGTTTAAAAACAAGGAAACCCTTCTAAATTATTTTCAAAACGGCGAGACGTGGATATTAAACAAAGGATATATATAGATATAGCTATTTTCTTACAATAAACGTCCGCCACCGTGCCGTGTTACGTGCATCGCACAACAACTTAAAAAGATTTTGGCATGCATTTTCTTCAGATGTTTTAATTATATTTACATGTAGAGTTTTGAGTATATCATGTTGGTTTTCGTATTGGATTTAGACATTGGTGTCTTCACCATAACTCCGATGATTGCGGGATGCTTGACAGAGTTTTGATTTTGGATTATATACTTGTTTTTCATGCGCATGCATTGCGCCACTATATGCTTTATGAATTTATGATCTCGGGACCCCGACGACTTAGTCTTTTACTGAAATGTTTTAGTATTTGAGGTATTTAAATTTAAATTCGGGGACCGAATTTCTTTAAGTGGGGAAGATTGTAACATTTTAGAAAAATAAAATATTATTTTAGGGAATTTTTATAATTAAATAATAATATATTGAATATTTTAATAAGGCGGTATAATAAAATACCGATAAGTTGGGAAAAATTTGGAAAATTATAGAAATTACTAAAAAGAAGGTGATTTATGTGATTTATGCAAATTATGAAATTTTACGATTTATTATACACTATTTTAATGCTAATCGCGATTAAATATCGCTAATCGCGCATTAAGCGTGTCTTGTGCACATGACATGCACATGTCATTTTTGGCATTTTTACATTTTTCCTAGCATGGATTTTCTTCATTTTCAAGCATGATTTGGTTTAAATGAAATGAGAAGAAAAGATAAAGAAAAGAAAAGAAAAGAAAAGGGAAATGAATAAAGAAAGGGGTATGGGTATGAGAGAGAGGGTGAGGGGTCAACCATGGTCATGGCCCATTGTTCTCACTTCATCATTTTCATCTTTTCTTCTTCTTCTTCCTCTCATAGAAGCACCTCACTCCCCCTCCACTTCAAACCCTCAAATCATCATCAAAACAACACCAAAAGTCCATCCCCACTTCATTAAAAACATGCACAAGCTCACAAGCTACACTTTGGACAAAGAAAAATGGGATTTTGATGCTCTAGGGGATTCATGAGTGCTAAATGAGGTAATCTCTTCACCATTTGTGTAGTTTTTCATTCACTTTAGCTTAGATACATGTTTAAAAGTGATTAGGCGATGTTTAGTGAACTTTGAAAATCTTAAGTTAGGGTTTGAGGGATTTTTGAGTTGTGGTTGTGTTTACGGACCTTAGTGGTGACCTTAAACCCCTATTGGTGCTAGAAACCCAGCCAAACACAAATACCAAACCTGAAAACCTAAAACAAAATTTATTCATGTCGGTTTCGTGAGTGTTTAGGGTGTGCAGGGAAATCTGGAGTGACCTGGGATTATTACGAGTTAAGCAAACAACTTCAGAGACTGAATTAAGACACCACGAGACCACACTACCAAAACGAACCCCATCCAAGACTAGGGGGCCGAGCTCCCCGAAATTTGAAGGGTAGGGGCTGGCCACATTGGTGAGTTGGGTGCCCAGGTTGCTTCTGTAGGTCATATACCGTATATACTTTACCCTAGTGTTGTTTGTGAACCTTGATTTCACTCTAACTAAAATCTGGGACCACTTTCTGTAGTTGTTGTTTTGATTCGGGTTATGTTTTACTTATTTTGAATTCTGGATTTTAGTAATTTGGTTTTAACTCGATGGTTTGACGTTGTACATTGACATCGAGGGTTTGTTTGGTTATTCTTGCGTGCCTAGGCTATAGGTTTTGACCTATGTGTGATACGCGTGCCGATTTGGTTTTCGTATGTCGTTTCATTTTCGAATTGGATTTTAATGCGATACAATGTGTTATGATGTGTAGGTACCCCATGTGGACTTCGAGACGACAAGCAAGCGATTGGCGACGTCGGCATCGACAAACGACAATCAAAGTGAGTAGATATATATCTACGGGGGAAGTTGGGTGGATGGCGTATACCACCCCCGCAGTTTCGTAGTGTGGTATACGAATTCGTATACACACATATTTGTACATGATATTATATGATTATTGTTTATCATGATAGGGTTATATGTTCATGGGTTAGTTTAGTGTTAGTTACGAAACCCTAGAGTAGTTGTTACACCCACACACGCACACACACACTTGCATACTTTTATTTACATGTGCGTATATGGGGATATGTATATATATATATACACACATGGGTATGGGACTATGTGTATATGTATATATATATATATGTATGTATACATATCTATGGATTATGAGGATACTACAAGATATTTGGAGATGAGTCGATGAGATTTGGCTTGAGGCCATGAGATCGGTGATGTGACATGGTTCGTATTTGAGATACGACATGATAGTTTAGCGGGTCCTTTAGGCGTGGTGTTTTCATACACACGCATGCACATATGTAGATGGTATCAGTAGTGTACTAGACGTAGATCAGTACTCCCAGATCATGATATATGATAAAAGGATACCAAGTGAATAAAGAGATAAATATGATATTGAACCGTACCCAGATTTGGGAGGCCGTACGAAGGATTTACCGTACGAGCTATATATTGATGTTTGATCCACACTCTTGACTTGAGGATGTCATATTATATAGGATATCGTATGGGATACTATTGAGGCGGGATCACCGACTATTATATATATATATATATATATATATATATATATATATATATATATATATATATATATATATATCGACTCAGATTTAGGTGGTTTTCCTTACCCTTTGATTGGTCTGTTAGTTAGACCTGTAGTTACTTGTAGACTCGTTAATTTTGATGCATATTACTTATTGTTGTGTTTTATATTCAGCTCCCGCATATTATTGCTGTTCGCATCGCATTGCATGCATATATTGTGTTTTCATATGCCATTATTGAGATCATGCTATCAGAACACCAGCACCATTACCGATGATGCGTATGTTACACGTACACTTGCTTGCCGGCTCACACACATCATCATCGGTAATTGCCATGTCACGTACACGTTAGAAATACTATTCATTAGTATAAATTGTTAGCTGATAGTTTCGACATGGTATTAGCGTACTAGCTTTTATATGATAGCTTAGACATTGCATTTATTACTGTGATTTTCATGCATATTTATATATATTCATTGTCATGCATCATTTTTAGGGCCAGTCCGGATTGCCGGAGCCTAATACCTTTACATTCAATGTTATTTATTCTCGAGATTTGGGTTTTCCATGAGATTTATGGATTTGGAGAAACCGCACGATTTTATAAAACTGATTATCATTTTAAAATGAAAGTTGCGGTTTTCTCATGTTATGATTTGAGATTGTCCACCATGAGTTTTCTCGGCTCTTGAGCGATATCATACACCCAATTCGAGGAGGAGTAGGAACCGTCTGTGGGTGCATGGTGGACCCGGTGCGGTACCCCGGGGCAAGAAGATCATAGATATAGGCGTTGAGCCTGTGACAGGGGAGCATTGCTGACCGGTGATTGTTTGTTGACTTGTCGGATATCCGGAGGATACCGATCGGAGTTGGGTGTTCATATCAGATTTTTGCATTTTCATACCGCCCAATTTTTATCACATTGCATATCCGTAGATACTCTTGAGCCGTGTTTGCTAGTCAATTACAGGATACATGTTCTCGGTTCTAAAACGGTGAAATTCATGGAAAATACGACAAAATCCGGGTTCCTGCCAACCACAGATAAAACACGGTCTCCGCTCTTCATCCGTATGTTGCCAGATACCAGTTTAGGAGACAAAAGGACAAATCAATTGTCACCTTCATGCACAAAGCACTATGGCAACACCAAGACCAAGAGATCTACGCGGAGCTCGAGGCAATCATGACAAAAACACTCACAAAAAGTCCATCTTTCCTCAACTGAAATTCTGGAAGAAATGTGAAATTATTTTCAGAAAATATATATACCAGACAAGAGGGGACAGAAGACCAGGGATGTACACAGAAGACGACGCCCTGAACCCACCATTGCGCGGCGGATCCGCGGCCAATAGGGGGTCTAGGCCGCGGATCCGCGGCAGTACAGTCCCTTCAGCCGACCACTTTTCAGGGGTATTTTGGTCTTTGTACAGGTGTTCTGGTGGTCGCCCTAGGTTTTCATTTTTTGGCCTATAAATAGCCCAGAACTTTGTGAAGGAAAGGGTCCATTCTTGTATTTTCTTTTTGCTAGGATTTAGTTTACATGTTCTTCTTCTTCTCATCTCTTCTCCATTAAACTTGTAGTGAGCTTTGTGAGTGAGGAATGGTGAATAAAGAAGATCAATTTATTATCATGCTTGTCTTACTTTTGTTATAATTGTTGTAACTTTAAATTTGTTAAGTAGTTGTTGTTATTTCCTTGTTGTTTCTTTCTTCTCTTTTTTCTTTATCCTTACATACGACAATGATACTTGCGCTCGATCCTCGCCAAGGTGAGGTCGCAAATAGTTAGTCGTATTCTTCTAATCTCCCTCTTTCTATCTTCCTCTTTTGTTTGTTTTGTTTTTCCTTATCATGAAGTGTGAGTAGTTTTATACTTGTTAGGGTAGGATAAGGGAAGTTTGAGAGAAGGAAATCTCTCTCACTCTTTCCTTGCCCAACAATTTAAATCGACTCCCGTTAATTGAACCACAATCCGCTCCTTACGGCACCCTATCCGACATGATAGCGGTGATTCCGTAGTGAGACCGGTTGTGGATGAATTAACCGAAGGTTATGGATAAGAGCCAAGAACGGACGGACAAGCACCAAAAGGAAGACTTATGCGTTGGAAAGCCTAGCTTATACTCGCAAAGTCCTTCCTAGTCGTGCTAATCCCCGTTGTTGCCGATTACCGTAACACCGATCTTAAGAGGGGCAACGAAAGATGTGGAGACTCCTAACTCAAACTAACCTAATCCTAACCCTAACAAGCTCTCTATAAATATCAACTTAACACTTAGATAACCACAACAAAATCTGAAAACAGGACTTAACTCGTTAAAACACTTTGAAAAAGACTCCCATCTCCCTGCGGACGACCCATACTCAACCGGCTAGCTACAAGCGAAACCGTCTTGATTGCGGTATTTAAACTAGAACTTGAACACGCACGAACATAACAATCAAATGGCGCCGTTGCCGGGGAGACGGTAGTTTATTTCTTTGTGTAATTTCGGGTTAATTTGTAAGTATAAAAAAAAAACGAAAAAAAATATATACTTTGTAAAAAAAATCATCTTGTTATTTTTGATTAGCTTTTGTGCAAGTGTGCAGGAAAATACAAGGTTCAAGTTCCGTGGCCAAGACGTTGAAAATACGGAGTTCAAGTACAGTGCCAAAGACGTGGGAAGATAGACCCACATTTCGCGGCTACACCGCGACGGACCAAAACGGAGGAGACGGTCTACTGTCAAAATCTGGAGCAGATACAGTGAGCAAATAAAAATTCCACAAATCCAGACAAGCAGAGGACCACCACAGCAGCACACCCAGAAAATTTGGAAGCTCAATACCTCCACATAGCCGTGGATCCGCGGCCATTGCATGCGTTTGGCCACGGAAACGCGGCCATCTGTTGGCTTCAGAGCCCCAAAATCTCTCTGTAAGTCCCTCTGCCTCTCTCCACTCCTCTGAACTCCACTGAACTGTGTTTTCTGCAGCTTTCTTTGCGCAAATTCTTCTCCCCCTTCCAATAAACTGTTCTTGTGCAGGATTCTTTGCGCCGCAAAATAAAAATTGTTTGCAGTTGATTTGTTACTGCTTTGCATTTCTTTAATACGGACTTAAGGGGCTTGAAACCAATCCAGATTGGGTGGGGATTTCATCACCCTTCCCAGGACCCCAAAAATCACTAAAGCATATGCATTGTCCATTGTAAATTAAAAAATACTAGACTTCAGCCCTAAGGACTTCGCGCTCATTAGGAGAAGATAAACCGTGTTTAGAACCTCGCTTAACCGTATATTGTTTACGGGGTGTCTAGGAAAGTGTTAAAGGCGCAACCGCCGAAAGAGAAAGGGTTATTTAATTAAGGAACTTCGCGAAAGCGTTGGACAACCTCCCCTTATCTCTGCACTTACCTGGCCTCGTGATCGGTGTATTTTTAAGTCTGTTTCTCGACACTGTTTAACTTCGACAATCAAGTTCAGGAGCAGGTCTAGTAGACCTAGGTTACCCTAGATCTAGGTGTGATTGTGCATATCTTGTTGTGATTGCTTAAGCCGTATTTCCGTACATATTTCTGTAAATCTCTTTCTAAAAACAAAAAAAGAAAGAAAAAATCAAAAACTTTTATAAAAACTTGCCCTTTTGTCGCCAAATCCATTTTCACCCACCACCCATCGCCTTTCTCCATTGACGTTTTCTTACCCTCACCTTCTCCGCTTTGACTATACTAAACTCGTTTAGTGTATGTCCGCTTGGACTCAGGACACTAGCGCCCGTCTAGTCCGCGTTACGTTAGTCGCGACCGACTACGCGATCGACTCCGAAGTCGATACTCCGTCCACTCCTCTTTCACCCCTTCCTTTGCCGGCCAACTCCGACGTTGACCGGAATTCTGTTCATACATCTTCACCTTCACCTTCACCTTCACCAACCTCTTCTTCCGCGATGTCAGGATTTAATCCGAACATCTCTTTGACCACTGCTGGATTGGCTCCACCTCCTACGGAGACCAATATCCCACCACCTCCGTCTGTTGTAGCGCCGCAGCGAATCGCGCTCCAGGATCGTTTCTACCCCACCCGTTCTGCACTTCCCACCTGCCTTTCTCTTCCTCCGGCCAATGGGGACAACTTTGAAATTAAGCCCCATTTCAACAACATGCTTCCACGTTTTCATGGGCTTGAATCTGAAGATGCCTATATCTTCATCAATAAATTTCGAAACGTCTGTGCCATGATGAAAACAACCCAGCTGTCGGACGATGCTATACGTCTACGGGTCATTCCGTTCACTTTATGCGACCTCGCTGAAAAATGGCTGTATAGCACCGCTTCCAACTCAATCACCAGCTGGGACGAGTTTGTTAAAGCGTTTCTGAAAAAATTCTATCCAAATCATAAGACCGCAAGAATTCGAAATGAAATCAACCAATTCTCCCAGCTTCCTTCTGAACCCTTCTGGAAGTGCTTTGACCGGTACAAAGACCTTCTTGTTCAGTGTCCTCACCACGGTATAGAGAAATGGCAGCTCTGCCAAACCTTATACGAGGGACTGAACCCAGCAACGAAGCAGTTGCTGGAAACCATCTGTCAGGGCCACTTCCTATCCAAATCTGATAAGGAAGCGTGGCAGTTCTTTGACGACCTTGCGGAGCAAACGCTACAGTGGGAGAGCACCAGACCGACTTCTTCTTCTTCTACCTCCACTTCTACCGGTCAGTCTAGGGTAGGAATCCACCAACTTGACGTCTCTATTGCGATGAAAGCTGAAATGGCTGCTATAACAAGAAAGCTTGAAGCAATAGAGAGCAAATTTTCTGCTCCTGCCCCCACCCCTGTTCTCCCCCTTCGTACCATCTGCGCTTGTTGTTCCGATCTTTCTCACTTGACCGAAGAGTGTCCTTACAATCCACCCCCGCAAGGACAGGATCAGGTTAATGCTGCATTCCAGCAAAGACCGAGGAATGATCCATACTCTTCCACCTACAATCCCGGTTGGAGGAACCACCCTAATTTCGCCTGGAATCAGAATCAGAATCATATCCAGGGCAACAATTTCCAAAGGGCCCCTCCGCCGCAACAACAAGCGCAACAACAAACTCAGCATCAATATCAGCAGCCCTTCCAACCCCAACCTTTCCAAAACCAGACAAACAACTTTGCACCCAACAATTCTTTTCCACCAAACAACTTTGTTCCGTCAAACAACGATAAGGTTTCCTCGCTCGAGCGAAGTCTGGAGGCGTTTGTTAAACAATCGACTCAATCCACCGCCAACATCCAGTCTTCGATTCAATCTTTAGTGCAACACACTGCCGCACACGGGCAAAGCATCAAGACCATCGAGGCCCAGATTGCACAGCTGAACGCGGCCTTGAGCGAGCGAGAGAAGGGGAAGCTCCCGTCCCAGCCTCTTCCAAATCCCGGTCACCCACATAATGCACTTGTTGCTCTTGAACAACAAAACCATAATGTGAGTGCCGTGACTACACTGAGATCGGGAAGGATGCTGCAAAACAACATTGGCAAGCGAATCAACGATGACACCCCGGCCGCTTCTTCTTCTTCTTCTTCTTCTTCTTCGTCTTCTGAGCCTATTCTCCATTCTTCAACAGGCTCTCCTTCCTCTTCTTCTGCTCTGAACGGACCCACTTCTCACTCCACGAAAACACCTATTCTGGGATCCGTTCCAACTCCAAAATCTCCTCCTCCAGCATTAGACTCAACCAATTTTCAAAATGTTCCATTTCCAAACCGGTTGAGGTCTAACAAACAAAATCCACAAATGGAGAAGATTTTGGAGTTATTCAAGCAAGTTAACATTAACATTCCCCTTTTAGATGCTATCCAACAAGTCCCATCTTACGCGAAAATCTTAAAGGACTTGTACACGAAAAAGAGGAAGTCTCAGGTACCCAAGAAAGTTTTCTTGGCTAGTGCTGTGAGTGATGCCCTTACCCAATCTTTACCACAAAAACGGAAGGACCCTGGCTGTCCTACAATTTCAATTACTATTGGGGATAAGAACATCAACCGCGCACTATTAGATCTTGGTGCCAGTGTTAACTTGCTTCCGTATTCAGTATACGAGCAATTAGGCGTCGGAGAGCTGAAACCCACACACTGCACTCTCCAGATGGCCGACCGATCGATCACCCATCCTAGGGGTGAGCTAGAGGATGTGTTGATAAGAGTCGGGGACGTCATATTCCCCGTTGACTACATTGTATTAGATACACAGCCTGTAGCTAACCCCCGGAATCAAATTCCGGTGATACTCGGTCGCCCATTTCTCGCAACCTCAAATGCTGTGATCAATTGTCGCAATGGTTCAGTGAACCTCTCTTTTGGAAATATGACGATTGAACTCAACATTTTTAGGTTGGGGAATCAGCCCGCCGAACCTAATGCTCATATACTGGATGTCTGCTCGATCCAGGAGATCACCCCAGAAGAGTGTGAATTCGAGGAGTTTCTGTTTGAACACGATAATCTTGACGCCACTAGTGCGTTTCTCTTCGAACCTGCTGCTGCTTCTGCGCCCGACAATGAATACGAGTGTATCACGTTCTTGAACGATCTTAGCCGTGCCCAACCCGAGTTTGAATCCTTCGACTTTCCGGATGAGTTACCTGAACCATCCAACTCGGTTTCCTACACTCGCTTTGAACCTTTGCTGGAGTCCTTTGAGTTCGAGAACCTTTGCACCAGTCTTGCCTTCCATCGTTTCACCTCCAACGCTCGAACTCAAGCCGTTGCCGTCTCACCTTAAGTACGCTTACTTAGGTGAGAACGAGACCCTCCCTGTCATCATTTCGGCTTCTCTAGCTCCCGAGCAAGAGAAAGCCCTTCTCGCGGTCTTGCACAGCAACAGGCAAGCTTTTGGCTGGTCCATGGCGGACATCAAGGGGATTAGTCCCCTGATCGTTGAGCATCACATTCATCTGATGGATGATGCCAAACCAGCCCGGGATCCATAGAGACGTCTTAATCCAGTCATGAAGGAGGCTGTGAAGAAGGAGATCGTCAAATGTCTAGATAGTGGTATCATTTACCCTATCTCTGATAGCCAGTGGGTTAGCCCCATTCATGTTGTCCCCAAGAAGTCGGGCATCACGGTCATAACCAACGAGGCGAACGAGTTAATCCCTACTCGCACCCAAACTGGGTGGCGAGTTTGCATTGATTACAGAAAACTCAACGCTGCAACGCGGAAAGACCATTTTCCGCTACCTTTCATTGACCAGATGCTTGAACGATTGGCCGGACACGAGTACTACTGCTTTCTTGATGGCTACTCCGGCTATAATCAAATTCCCATCGCCGAAAAAGACCAGGACAAGACCACTTTCACTTGTCCTTTCGGCACGTTTGCATATCGACGCATGCCCTTTGGGTTATGCAATGCGCCCGCTACCTTCCAGCGGTGTATGATGGGAATTTTCTCGGACATGGTGGAAAAATTTCTGGATATTTTCATGGATGACTTCTCCATCTTCGGCGATTCCTTCAACGAGTGTTTGCTGCATCTTGACGCTGTCCTTACCCGATGTAAGGACAAGAATCTCACTTTGAACTGGGAAAAATGCCACTTCATGGTGCGCAAAGGTATTGTCTTAGGACATATCATCTCGCAAAATGGCATAGAGGTTGACAAAGCAAAGATTGAGGTCATTTCCAATCTGCCTCCTCCCCGATGCGTCAGAGATATCCGAGCCTTCCTTGGCCATGCCGGTTTTTATAGACGGTTTATCAAGGACTTTAGCAAGATTGCTAGGCCCTTGACTCTTTTGCTGGCCAAGGATACGCCTTTCGACTTCAACTCGAGCTGTGTGACTGCCTTCGAGTCACTGAAACGCTCACTCACTTCTGCTCCCGTTCTTTCCTCACCTGACTGGACGCACCCATTCGAGATTATGTGCGATGCATCCGACTTTGCCATCGGTGCTGTCCTTGGACAGCACATCAACAAGATGCCGCACGTAATCTATTATGCGAGCCGAACCCTGAACGACGCACAACTCAATTATACAACAACTGAGAAGGAATTCTTAGCTGTTGTATTTGCTTTAGAAAAGTTCAGGCCCTACCTCATCGGCTCCCCAGTCATTGTCTACACAGACCATTCAGCTCTGCGCCATCTTTTTGCGAAGAAATATGCAAAATCTCGGTTAATACATTGGATCCTCTTGCTTCAAGAGTTTGACCTTGTCATTAAGGACAAACGAGGATGTGAAAACGTAGTTGCCGACCATCTCTCACGACTTCCTTCTTCGCCTTCGCTTCCAATTCCGATCAACGACGTTTTCCCGGATGAACAACTCTTGACAGTATCATGCGAACCCTGGTTCGCAGATATTGTGAACTATTTGGCCACGGGATTACTACCGACTGAATGGTCGAGTCAGGACAGACTTCGCTTCTTATCCCAAGTAAAACACTTTTACTGGGACGAACCCTACTTGTTCAAGTACTGTCCCGACCAAATTATTCGTCGGTGTGTCCCTGATGAGGAATTCAAGAGTGTGCTGTCATTTTGCCACGATCAAGCGTGTGGCGGGCATTTTGGGCCCAGAAAGACAGCTGAGAAGATCTTGCAATGTGGTTTCTACTGGCCACAACTTTTCAAAGACGCTCACGACTATTGCGAGACTTGCTCCCGGTGCCAACACATGGGCCGGATATCCCGGAGGAACGAGATGCCGCTCCAACCGATCTTGGTTGTGGAAATTTTCGATGTTTGGGGGATAGATTTCATGGGGCCGTTTCCCAGCTCTTTTGGGAACTTGTACATCCTTCTAGCTGTTGATTACGTATCTAAATGGGTCGAGGCTGTGCCCAGCCGAACTAACGACAATAAGGTTGTCGTTAGGTTCCTTAAAGAAAACATTTTTTCACGGTTTGGGCACCCCCGAGCGATCATTAGCGACAATGGAAGTCATTTCTGCAATAAAACTTTCGAAGCCTTGATGCGGAAATACTCCATAAATCATAAGCTCTCTACGCCCTACCACCCCCAAATCTGCGGGCAGGCCGAAGTTTCAAATCGGCAAATCAAGCAGATACTGGAGAAGACAGTTTCCAAGAACCGTAAGGATTGGTCTCTGAAACTCACTGATGCCCTTTGGGCATTTAGAACCGCTTATAAGACCGACCTTGGCATGTCTCCCTATCGGCTTGTGTACGGAAAAGCCTGCCACCTTCCTGTCGAAATAGAGCATCGCGCATTTTGGGCGATAAAGGAGCTGAATCTTTCTCTCGAGGATGCGGGCAGCAATCGGAAGCTGCAGTTGAACGAACTGAACGAGCTTAGGGATGAGGCTTACGATAACGCGGTTGTCGTTAAGAATCGAACGAAGGTGTTTCACGATAAACACCTTTTGCGCAAAACCTTCGTACCTGGTCAGCAGGTACTGCTTTACGACACCCGACTTCACTTCCATCCAGGAAAGCTCAGATCTCGCTGGAAAGGGCCGTATTTTGTGCGGAATGTGTATCCACAGGGCGCTGTGGATTTGGAGAATCCAAAGGACGGTTCACTTTTCAAAGTAAACGGACACCGATGCAAACCGTACCTTAGCGCCGAACCAACAGAGGAGCTCCTGTTCTTGCAGGAGCCGGTTTACCCTGAATGATCTTCCTCTGCCTACCTCCAAACTTCGGTTATCCAGCCAAGAACAGTGGACACTGTTCCAAATAAGTTTGGGGGTATGTACAAACCATTTTGTATATATTTGTGTATATTCTTTTTCTTTTCTTTAAAAACAAAAACAAATAAAAATTTGTGTATCACTAACCGACAATTTTGAACCTTCCAACTGCTCTCTTCATGCTACGACAGTGAGGACACTGTCCAGTTTAAATTTGGGGGTACGCTCGGTACGCATTTCTTACCTTCGCATTCATATGTATATTTTGCATCTGCATATTAAATCCATAAAATCCATAAAAATCTGAAAATTTTCTAAAAAATATAAAAACTTTTTTTGTCAAGTTAGCTTGTGGAAGAACTCTGATTCAACATTCGACGGTTTTTGTTTGAAAAGATAGGAATGACTAAATCTTATGTTTAGATTTTGAAAACCTGAAAGATAACTCTCCTTTGAAGTTAACTATAGCTGATATACGTCTTTACATCACACTACACGCGTCGTGAATTTTGGGAATTAGATGACAAGTCTTTCATGTTTAAACTTTTAAACAGATAAATGATTTTCTGAGGATCAAATAGGTTTGTTCTGAAATAAGTAATGTCAAGAATAGTTTATGAAGTAAAGCGAATATGAAGGAATGTTATTGATGCCGTAATTGGAGCTAAGTCTGAAAAATAACCCATCTGAAACTTGATTGGAATGATTACACACCAAACTCACTAAACACGTCTTTTATCCAAAAAAATAATTGAACTGCCGGTTATATCTCCGTTCGTATTGAATCATCTGATTTTCACGCCAAACTGTCTTTTGTTTTTGGACCTAGGTAACTTGAGTAATTAAGTCCACTGGGGTGTTTCTACACCTAATGCCCTAAAACCAACTGGTTTGGGAGCATTGGCCCAAAGCTCGCTAAGAAGCCTAGAAAGTCCAGTTTAAAAACAAAGTCAAGCAAGTGTTCTCTCCGAGTTAAAATTCCTAACGGTTCTTTGTGTGAGAATAATCTTGATAAAAGACAGACTTTTATAAAAAAAAAAATTTAGCGGAGATATGAAGGTTTTATTCTGTGATAAAGACTATTGCACGTTCGCAGAGGTGTGTATGAAATGAAAACAAGAAAAAGGTGGAGTGAAGAATACGACTTAGTTTCCTGTTAAGGAAGATAGAAATTCTGAAGTTGAAACCTTACTGGAAAACGAAACTTGAAAAATGCTTAACTCTTTATAAAACTTATGTGATCCTTTTAAAATTGTTATCTGGGCTTTATTGTGCGACATGATGACTTTATTCGACCTTTCGGGAACTTAACGACACTATTTGCACTGCACGTAAAGACATATAAAATCTGTAGTTAAATAAGAAGCGATGTGTGAAAAATAAAGGTTCGATGGTCTAGACTTAGGATTATAGAATTGTTATTTTCTAAAACAAAACTTTAGGGTTTGAAGCTTAGTCATTTTGCAAAACCAACTTGACCGGATTTTGTGGGTAGTATCCGCTGAAAACCCTTAGGAGACAACACTCCTCCTACTAGGGACACCTAGAGGTTTAACGGCTTGTTGCACATGCTCAGTGCAATTGCGTTCCCTGCGAAAGTGAGTGTTGGGGTAAAAATTTACACCCCGGTTGACCAAGTCAAAATCCAAGTCAACCCCAAGCCAAGTGGGCCCAGGCCCCGACCCAGTGGGCCCATGCCCGGGTCGAGCCCGAACATGAAGCGGCCGACCTCCCCCATGCCAAGATAAAAATTTTGTAATAAATAATTTTGTTGCATTTCTTTTATTTTATTTTATGGATAAATGTAAGAAAAATAGGCATAAAGCCAAATTTTTGTAAAGCCCATGGCTTATGTGCAAAAAGAAATGGCACATGGGCCATGAAATAGGCAAAATGCCATTTTGTGAAGCCCAAGGGGCTATGTGTAAAGTGGATGGCCTATAAAGGCAAAGATAATGAAATATCTAAACAACTTTTTTCTCTCTCCAAAAAAAGTTTCAGAGCTGAGCTCTTTCCTGCTTCTTCTCCAAGGTTCTAAAACCTTCTCATTTCTTTTGAATTAAATCAAGAGTTTTACTCTTTCTTTTCCAAAACTAAGTGGTTTTCCACCACAAAACCCACATAGGGGAACTTGGATCTGTCATCAGATCTTAAAAAGGAGAGATTTTGAGATTTCACATCTCTTGATCTTCAGGATCCAGCAAGCAACAGGAGGAAGAAGAAGAACATCTTTCACTAAACCCCCAAAAAAAAGAAGAAAAACACATTCAGGAGTCCAACTCCTCTCTGATTTCTCTTCTGAGAAATTTTTTTTTTAGGCTAAAAGCCTGTTGTGCCTCACCTGCACACTTGCGCAAGTGCGCAAGGCGCCCGCGTGCCGACACGTGGCGCGCGCTTGCGCAACTGCGCAAGTGCGCAAGTCGCCCGCGTGCCGACACGTGGCGCGCGCGCTTGCGCACCTGCGCAAGTGCGCAAGGCGCCCGCGTGCCGACACGTGGCGCGCGCGCTTGCGCAACTGCGCAAGTGCGCAAGTGCGCAAGTCGCCCGCATGCCGACACGTGGCGCGCGCGCTTGCGCACCTGCGCAAGTGCGCAAGGCGTCCGCGTGCCGACACGTGGCGCGCGCTTGCGCACCTGCACCCAAGGTGCCGCCCCACGCATCCCTTGGATGCCTTTTCCCCCTCTTTTTATGTATATACACATATATATACATTTGTATACAAATGTACACATACACATACTCCGCAACATTCTCCCCCTCCAAAAAATTTTCGGGCCGGGGCGCTGCCCCGAACCCCGCAAGGGGGCTGCTAGCCCCCTTGACCCCCAGCCCGCTATCCGGGTAGCGGGACCCCCGTAAAAACTCTGCGTGGCTCCCGATATATCCAAAACCCCCCTTTCAGAACAGAACACACGTACACTGCACATTGATTTCGCATGACCAGTTTAACCCGTTAATCGGAGGTTCCCTCGCCCCAAAGGCGAGGGGTAATTAACGGCAGCTTAGTCCGCGGCTGCCGGAGATTCGGATCCCCGCAATCATTAAACCCCGGCCTACCCTAGGCAGGGAGAATCTGTAGTACGCCTGACAAGCGTGCGCGTATTCCCATCTCAATGGGGTGACGAAAAAACACCCTACAGATTCTGGCACGCCCGGTGGGACCAATCTCTCCTCCCATATTTCGGGTTAAACGTTCATGCGAACTCAATCAATATACATATCGATTGCCTATACTGAAATGATGTTCTTTTTTCCGTGCAGCAATCAACTTTTGACGACAATGTCTCCCCAGACGAATTCAACTTCCAATGCGACCCCGATTCTGTACGTGGTCAAGATCAACGCTCGTGTGGTTCTCCCCGCAAGCCTCAGTCGACAGTGGGAGGAACCGCCCCGCCAGTTCGGCTCCGTCATCATCTACCCTGTCGGAAGCGCTCATCTGGCGGAGATCCCGGCGGAACAGGTGGCCAAGCCGGTCTCAAGGGGAAAGAGGCCGAATGTCGTGATCGCCAAGGCACCACAACCGAAACTCAAGACGCTATCTGAACGATTCTCTAGTGCTCCAGCGGGGGGCAAGAACTTCGGTACGAAGGGCAACATCAAATGTCGCGGACGAGCTCAGGCGATGACTCTAACAAATGCACAATCGGGCGTATCTCCAAGGCCCTCCATCAACCGGTCTGCGGCATCTTCCCAAAAAGCCGAAGTCTGCCAGGCGCTTAGAGCAGAAAAGTTAAGGCAGAAGCGGCTCAGGTATCGAGCCAACAAGAGGGCCAAGGCTTCGGCCAAATGGAATCGTGTGAAGTTCCAAGTGCAGGGTTGCCCGGCGACGACGGCCGAGTCGGACGTAAGAATCAGCAATTCCTTCGAGCCTCTGAAGTGGGTTCAGAAAAACGCCATGACCGCCAGAATCAAGAAGACAGCGGTCCGAACAGTGCCACAAAGAGACGTGTCCCGGCCCCAACAGAAAAAGTATGACACTATCTCTTCAAGAGTCTATCAGGCGCTCTGTGCCGCACGAAAGCAGCGGGGCAAACCCAGGAAAGAAGCGCCAACACCATTCAAGAACCTGGTTAGGCCAGCCGCCTTCAATCGACTACCAGCTACCGAAGCAAGGGGGTCAAGACAGCGATCCACGAAATCAACTGCCAATGATAGAAAGACGGACGGATATATCATCCATACGGTCTATATGGCGGGCGGGCGCCCCAGCGACAACCTTCGCAGCAAAAGCAAGGACGGAGCCACCACATCCCAAGCTCAATCTAGCCCGAATGTGGTTGCCGCTGCCCAAGAACAGCCGCCCCTGCTGGATGAAGAAAACCCTCTCGATGAGGATGATAGGCAGAAAGACCCCTCGGTCCATGCAGAGTCAAGCTCGGACAGCGAGGAAGAGCCGACTTTCCGCCCTAGGACTGCGGAGCAAGAGCTGCTTCAAGAACTTCGAAAACAGCTCAGGAGCAAAGATAAAGAGATGGCCAAGCTCTATTCGAAGATTGACGACTTAACGAACGTGGTGATGCAGCTTACGGCTCAAATTGCTCGAGCGCCTCCTAATCAAGCACAAGCCGCTACTAATCAGCCGGGTGATGACAATCCGAGGCAGCCAATGCCTGTTCCTTTGGGACCAAGACTGGTCGAGCCAAATGAAAGCCGGCTACATTCCGCTTCTGGGGACGCCTTGGCCCCAGATAGCACCATCCCGCTAACACAGGATCGGATAATGGATTTGGTCACCAGCAAGGTTAAAACATTGGTGGCCGAGGCTGAAGCTCAGAAAGAAATCGACAGTAGTGGGCGGCCATATCCCGCGCAGTACGATCTGATTGAGTTCCCAAGCGGCTACGTCATTCCTAAGTTCGGAAGATTTGATGGAACGGGGAATGCAAACCAGCACGTCGCCCACTTCAAAGCATTATGCGGAAATACAGGGGGCAACGATGCGCTCCTTCTTCGTCAGTTTGTCAACAGCCTGACCGGCGTCGCCTTCGACTGGTATGCGAGTATACCGGACGGGTCCGTCATTACCTTTGCCCAAATGGAGTCTTTGTTCCGGCAAAGGTTCATGAGCGTCAGTGATAAAATCTCCATAGCCGATCTTGTGAGGACCAAGCCGGGGAAGAATGAAAACAACACCGACTTTATCTCCCGGTGGCGTAATCTCACAGTTAAGTGCGAACCGCCGCTGGAGCAGGACCAGTCCGTCAGCCTTCTCATTGGGAACCTCAGCAATTGGATGGTCCCATTCTTGTGTACAGCGGGCCTCAAGACATTTCAGGAGCTAACCAAGAAAGTCCAAATGCTGGAACGCTCAAAGCAAGAGTCCCCGCCGGACACTCAGAGAGACAAAACCTGGAAAAGCAAGCGGGACGACAACCGTAGAAGCGGGAGTTCCAGCAGTACCAATGTCTTCAATGCCTCCGACAATGAAGAAAAGCGAAGGGCGGGCGAATCCAAAACCAACCGGTCTCGAAAGCCATTGCTGGGAGGAGATGGGCCTTCCCTAGAAGAGAAGAAGAACAAGGTTTACTCTTTCAGAAGGGACAAGGTCCGTAAGATATTTAAAGATGCCTTGAACAACGGCTTACAATTGCCGGAGTCGAAAAGACCCCAAGAAGCAAAAATGACCGACAATCCTCTGTATTGCCCGTACCACCGAGTAGTGAGCCATGCGATCGAGGATTGCTATATCTTCAAGGATTGGGTCGAGAAGCAGTACAAGGCTGGAGAGATCGAGCTGTCCAAAAGCGTGTTGGTGAACAATCAAGTTGCAACCGCCAACTTTATACAGACGGAAGCTGAAGCCTTTTGGGAGCAGACAGCCGAACCCGCTGCCCTGACAAACGAAACTGACTCATCGCGGCCTCCGTGGAGTATGCACATATCTATTAAGACGAAGAAGATGATAAAGCTACTTCGGAAAGAACCCAGGATGGAATGGGAAGGACAGAAGAAGCCTACCAGTCCAGCTGCCAATGCGGCTCCATCAGGCTCAAAATCCAAGAAGCTCAAGAAGAAGAAAAGTGCAGCTCGGCGCGAAAAAGAGTCTGCAGGGAGATCGACCATTCAAAAGTATATCGATTCCCTCGAAGAATATGAGCAAAAGGAAAGAACATTGATTCAATTGAAGGAGTTCTTCCCTGTACAAGCGGCTGAAATTCTGGAGGAGTTAGAAGAAGACTCCAATGAAGAAATTCCAGTAGTGACCTGCTACGCCATCCATCTTGGCAGCGACTCTGAGGATGATCTCTGTTTTCCGGAAGAGGACGAGGAGCTCACCACAAAGGCCAATCAAATCCAGCTCAGAAGCGGCAGGGCTCTACCGCAAAATCAGGGCAACGCCCCAAAAGGGAAGGAAAAACATGTCGCTAATGAAGAAGATGGCAAAGAACCGGCCGATGAAAACATAAGTCCTTCCTCGGTGGACTATAATGTCTTGGCACATCTCCGGAAGCTTCCATCTCTCCTGAGCATCTACGACGCCTTGGTCCTATCTAAGGAGCTTAGAGACGTTCTCATCCATGCTCTACAAAACCCTGAGCGGTATCAGGCTCACTTTGCGGAAATTAATATGAAAGAAGCCCAGCACGCTTTGCATGCCGCCGCAGTCACATTTAAGGATGAAGACTTGCTACTGGGAACGGCTGAGCATAATCGGCCGCTTTACGTGACCGGGTACAGCGACGGAGATCGAATTAATCGTATATTGATTGATCCGGGGTCCTCAGTGAACATCATGAACTTGCGAACTCTGAAGAGTTTGTCAATGGACGTCCGACACCTGTCGAGGGAAAGGATTGTCATTCAAGGGTTCAACCAAAATTGCCAGCAAGTTCTAGGGTCTATAGCTTTGCCAATCAAATTTGGGGATCTGCAAACTGAAGCTAAGATATACGTGATCGACGCCGACACATCTTATAAGATTCTCTTGGGGCGGCCGTGGATCCATGATTACGGCATCATTCCGTCGACTCTCCATCAATGCATGAAGTATACTAAAAATGGCGAAGAAAGACGTATTGACGGAGACATCCAGCCGTTCGGTGTGCATGAAGTCCGATACGAAGATTCTCGGTACTTTACGAACCACCAAAATGCTAAGCCACAACTGACTGAGGATAGAACGGCCCCAAGACTCAAAAGCAAATCTGCGCCGGCTATCACTTTCAAAAGCAAAAATACCCAAGTACGCCCACATTTCGGCAGCGTCACTGATGAGTCCGACGCTGGAAGCCCGTCCTTCCGCCAAACTCGCCCTCATTTCGGCAGCGATACGGACGAATCTGTTACTGAAGGCCCATCTAGCAGCAAAGTCCGCCCTCATCTTGGCAGTGACACTGAAGAGTCAGAAGAAGAGGACCTGCCGTGCGACAGCTGTGCAGATCGACCCCCCATGCAGCAAGCGAAACTACGAGAGACCTTCGAAGTCGCAGAAGGGTCCCTGGCTATCACAAGGGTGCCGGAACGGATGAGCAAAGAGCTCGACGCATTGTCAGTCTCTACCGTGGACCAGCTGAAAACTTTCTACGTGCCCGGGAGGGAAAATGGACAGAAGGGCATCCTGTTTTACAAGTCAAACCCCGTTGTGCATCCGGACGATCTTTCTGTCGCGTGCCTTCCATATGAGAGAGGCATAAGAGCCGTCCTCAATCCCAGATACTATGCGCCCGAGATGCGGGAATACTTTAAGAAGTGCGGATGCCGGTTATATCAAACGGAGTCCGAAACAAAGTTTTACGAAGGGCTATGGCATCCGCCCCAGGTCCGAGCACTTATCGATGGACGAATTCCAGATAGACGGGGCATAGGCTACATTCAACCTGATTCCAAAGCGTGCTACATGATCCATGTTGGTGAGGCCGGCGAAAGATCAAATGATGACGACGAGATAGCCGAGCCAGAAGAAGCTCCTCAAGAGCTCGAAGATGGCGGACAAGCAACCTTTGACGAGCTAACCGAGATTGACTTAGGAACGCCCGATAATCCAAGGCCGACCTACATCAGCTCGCTCTTGTCAGAGGAAAGGAAAGCGCAGATAATTGCCCTGCTGCATGAGTTCGTCGACTGCTTCGCGTGGACATACAAAGAAATGCCTGGCCTTTCCCCTGAAGTGGCCGTACATAAGTTGGCTATATCTCCTGATGCTAAGCCAGTCAAACAAGCTCCTCGAAGAATGAGAAGGGAACTAGAAGAAAAGGTCATCGAGGAAACTAAGAAGCTCATCGATGCCGGCTTCATCAGGGAAGAGAAATACGCGGACTGGATCGCATGCATAGTCCCAGTGAAGAAGAAAAATGGGCAGATCCGAGTTTGTGTCGATTTCAGGGATCTCAACAAGGCATGTCCTAAAGACGACTTTCCGCTGCCGGTCATGGAAATGATGGTCGATGACACCTCAAATTACGAACTGTTCACCTTTATGGACGGCTCGTCTGGATATAATCAGATCAAGATGTCACCTGAGGATGAGAAGCACACAGCATTTCGAACCCCGATCGGAATATATTGCTACAAGGTAATGCCATTCGGACTGAAGAACGCAGGTGCTACATATCAAAGGGCGATGACTAATATCTTCGATGACCTAATTCATAAAGTCGTCGAATGTTATGTTGATGATCTGGTCGTTAAGACTGAAACCAAGGCCGATCATATCCAGGATCTTAGGACCGTTCTCACCAGACTGAGGGAATTTGATCTGAAGATGAATCCTCTGAAATGCGCTTTTGGCGTGTCATCGGGAAAATTCCTGGGCTTCATAGTTCGACATCGAGGGATCGAAGTTGACCCATCAAAGATAAAGGCCATCATGGAGATGCCTCCTCCGAAGAGTCTGACGCAGCTAAGATCTTTTCAAGGCAAGCTTGCTTATATACGGAGGTTTATCTCAAATTTATCGGGGAGATGTAGGCCCTTCTCAAAGCTCATGAAGAAGGGAGCTCCTTTTATCTGGGATGCCGAATGTCAAGCAGCGTTCGAAAGCATCAAACAATACTTGTTGCACCCTCCAGTGCTGGCTGCTCCCATTCCAAATAAACCGTTGATTCTCTACACTGCCGCGCTAGATGAGTCACTCGGTGCGCTCCTCGCCCAGAATAACGAGGAGGGAAAGGAAAATGCCCTCTACTACCTCAGTCGAACTCTAGTCGGGGCGGAACACAACTATTCCCCAATCGAAAAGCAATGCCTGGCTCTGATATTTGCTGTGAAGAAGCTGAGGCACTATCTGCTGGCTCATCGGGTTATGCTGATCTCCAAGGTCGACCCGCTCAAACACTTGATGACCAAAGCAAGCCTAGCCGGCAGGATGGCAAGATGGGCTCTCATGCTACTTGAGTTTGACATAGTTTATACCCCTCAGAAAGCAGTAAAAGGGCAAGCTATTGCAGACTTTCTCGCTGCTCATCCCATACCAGAAGGGTCGCCGCTAAATTGTGAGTTACCCGACGAACAAGTGCTGCACCTCGAGAATGACGAGCCATGTTGGGAGCTCTACTTCGATGGGGCCTCATCGATAAGAACCTCCAGTAAATCAAGCGTCCCGGAGATAAAAGCAGGGATAGGATTGGTGTTCATCACACCATCAATGGGAACCCTACGGCGTTCTTTTGCTCTCACCGAGCCTCGGACAAACAATGAAGCTGAGTATGAAGCTCTGATAGCTGGTTTGGAGCTCGCCATAGAAATGGAAATCCTTCGGCTACGGGTTTACGGTGACTCCCAGCTTGTCGTCAACCAAGTAAGCGGCAACTATAAGATATACAAACCCGAATTAGCTCGGTACAGAAGCCGGGTGGTGGAACTCATGAAACGATTCACTCACATTGAACTGACAAGAGTCCCTAGAGCATTGAACGGAAAAGCCGACATACTCGCTCACCTAGCCAAGGAGCTGGCTGATCCTGACATGGACGAAATTCTGATCACAGTCAGGAGCCGACAAATTCTACCCCCAGTCTCTCTACGAGAAGAGGAAAGCGCTGAACAGGAGAGCAGTCCTGCCGAAGAAGCTTCGATCATCCAAGACGAGCCCGATTGGAGAGAACCCTTCATAGAGTACCTCCGATACGACAAGCTGCCCGAAGAAAAATCTGTGAGGATTCAGCTGAAGAAAAGAGCTCTCCGATACGTGTTTGTAAATGACACGTTATACCGCAGGTCATATGACCAACTCTGGCTCAGGTGTCTGTCACTGGCCGAAGCCCAAAAGGTCATGAAAGATGTTCACTCGGGCATTTGCGGTGCTCACCAATCTGGCCCCAAGATGCGACTTCAAATCAAACGGCTTGGGTATTATTGGCCCACTATGATACGGGATTGCGGAGAGCATGCAAAGAAATGTTATATCTGCCAAATTCACGGTGATTTTATTCA
Source organism: Agapanthus africanus (assembly GCA_030015575.1). Classification (NCBI taxonomy): domain Eukaryota; kingdom Viridiplantae; phylum Streptophyta; class Magnoliopsida; order Asparagales; family Amaryllidaceae; genus Agapanthus; species Agapanthus africanus. The sequence goes on from CM057350.1 coordinate 252,548,872, forward strand.
CAAGCATCCCAATCCATTGCATCCTACGGTGGCGTCGTGGCCCTTCGAAGTTTGGGGCACCGACATTGTTGACCCAATTGATCCTCCGTCATCTAAAGGCCACCGGTTTATACTGGCCGCGACAGACTACTTCTCCAGATGGGCTGAAGCTGTCCCGCTAAAAGAAGTCAAGACAAAGGATATTCTGACATTCTTCCAGCATAATATTCTATACCGCTTCGGTACACCAAGAAGAATCATTTCTGACAACGGGCCTTCTTTCAAGAGCTTCAATGTCTCAAGGTTCGCTACTCAGCACAAGATAGACTGGAGATATTCCTCCATCTATAATCCAAGAGCCAACGGGCTAGCCGAAGCCTTCAATAAGACTCTATGCAAGCTCCTGAGGAAAAATGCTTCAGCCAACAAGAGAGACTGGAATCTTAAGCTTCACGAGGCATTGTGGGCATATCGTACCACGCACCGTACTCCAACTCAGTCCACTCCATACTCATTGCTCTTCGGAGTGGAGGCGGTCCTCCCCCTCGAAGTCGAAATTCCAAGCTTAAGAATGGCCGTTCAGCACGAGTTGACGGAGGATGAAAACGTGCTCCTTCGACTTGAAGAGCTCGATGCCCTCGAAGAAAAGAGGCTCGCGGTACAGCAAAATCTGGAGCTATACCGGGCCCAAATGTCACGGGCCTATGACAAGATAACTCGTCTCCGTGCTTTCAAGAAAGGTGAATTGGTGTTGGTCCTCAAAAGACCGATCATCCTCAATCGACATGCCAAGGGAAAATTCGAGCCAAACTAGGAAGGACCATACGTCATCGAGAAAGTGTTCGACGGAGGATCCTACCAACTAATAAGTGCCGAGGGAGAAAGGCCCATGCCACCCATCAATGGCCGATATCTCAAGAAATACTACACATGAATGCTCCAAGTCGCAGGCGAATTGAGCACATCGGCCCTACGGTCTGGATCAGACATCCTGCAAAACCGTATACAATCCACGGGCGTAAATGACCCCTATTTCTCCCAAATCCTGCCGGTGAGACTACTTTTAAAGTCCCACCAGCGGCCAAAAAAAAAAACAAACAAAAAAAAAACGGTATGTCCACAAGCAAAACGGGCACGGATGAAAACCCGAAAGGGCTCCGTGAGTAAAAACAGCAGGACAACCGGCGAGTCTGTGAAAACCCGAAAGGGCGCAAACTCGTGAAAAGAGATGAAATACACTCGCAAAGCCCTCTCGACCTTGCGAGGAGAAAACCCCTGCGTGAGATCCTTACGACTCACAAAGGAGCAACACACTTAGGAATCCTCACGATTCCTAAGGAGAAAATACACCTGCGGGATCCTTACGACTCGTAGGGAGAAAATGCTTTTATGGGACCCTCACGGCCCATAAAATTGAAAAGCCTTGGGTGGTAGGGACCCAAACCTATCTCCTAAGCCATCGTTCCCCAACGGGCAACGGCAAATGATGAGTCACTCCTGGCATTTCGCTTCAGTGTTAGCGGTGCTGATGCCGACCAAAAACCCAAATCCCGAGTCCTCCCAAGGCAAATGATGAGTTGCTCCTGGCATTATTCCAGTGCAGCAATGCTGATGCCAAACAAGATCCAAATTCCAAGTCCCCAAATGGCGAATGATGAGTCGCTCCTGGTACCAAATTCCAGTGCAGCGATGCAGACGCCAACCAAATTCCAAATCCCATACCCCAACGGCGAATGATGAGTCGTTCCTGGTACCATATTCCAGTGAAGCGATGCAGACGCCGACAAAGTCCCGAAATTTTTCCGGCCCTACGGTCTGGATCATACATCCTGCAAAACCGTATACAATCCACGGGCGTAAAACAATCCCAATCTCTCCTAAGTCTTACCGGTGAGACCACATTCAAAGTCCCACTAAAAAAAAAAGAAAAAAAAAAGAAAGAAAAAAAAAAGGGTATGTCCACAAGCAAAATGGGCACGGAGGAAAACCCGAAAGGGCTCCGTGAGTAAAAACAGCAGGACTGCCGACGAGTTTGTGAAAACCTGAAAGGGCGCAAACTCGTGAAAAGAAGATGAAATGCACTCTCAAAGTCCTCTCGACTTTGAGAGGAGAAAATTCCCGCGTGAGAGCCTTGCGACTCACAAAGGAACAACACACTTAAGAGTCCCCACGACTCCTATGGAGAAAATACGCCTACGAGATCCTTTCGACTCGTAGGGAGAAAATGCTTTTATGGGACCCTCACGGCCCATAAAATTGAAAAGTCTTAGGTGATAGGGATCTAAACCTGCCTCCTAAGCCATCAATTCTCAAATTCTCTCGGGGCAAATGATGAGTTGCTCCTGGCATTATTCTAGTGCAGCAATGCAGATGCCAAACAAAAACCAAAATTCCAAAGTCCTCTCCATGACAGATGATGGTTCGCTCCTGGTACCATATTCCAGTATAGCGATGCTGATGTCAACCCAAATCAAAATCAACAAGTCAACTTCCACTCGACGCCGTAAGAAGCGGAGCAAGTCAAGTCTACCCCTGACACTGCAAGAAGCAGAGCAAGTCAAATCAAGCATCGACCGTCCACGTCGCTAAAATGGCAGCACCGACCGTCCACGTCGCTAAAAGGGCAGCATCGACCGTCCACGTCGCTAAAATGGCAGCACCGACCGTCCACGTCGCTAAAAGGGCAGCACCGACTGTCCATGTCGCAAAAGGGGCAGAATCGACCGTCCACGTCGCTAAAATGGCAGCACCGACCGTCCACGTCGCTAAAAGGGCAGCACCGACCGTCCATGTCGCAAAAAGGGCAGAATCGACCGTCCATGTCGCAAAAAGGGCAGAACCGACCGTCCACATCGCTAAAAGGGCAGCACCGACCGTCCATGTCGCAAAAAGGGCAGAACCGACCGTCCACGTCGCTAAAAGGGCAGCACCGACCGTCCACGTCGCTAAAAGGGCAGCACCGACCGTCCATGTCGCAAAAAGGGCAGAATCGACCGTCCACGTCGCTAAAATGGCAGCACCGACCGTCCACGTCGCTAAAAGGGCAGCACCGACCGTCCATGTCGCAAAAAGGGCAGAATCGACCGTCCAAGTCGCTAAAAGGGCAGCATCGACCGTCCAAGTCGCAAAAAGGGCAGCATCGACCGTCCACGTCGCTAAAATGGCAGCACCGACCGTCCACGTCGCTAAAATGGCAGCACCGACCGTCCAAGTCGCTAAAAGGGCAGCATCGACCGTCCAAGTCGCAAAAAGGGCAGCATCGACCGTCCAAGTCGCTAAAAGGGCATCATCGACCGTCCACGTCGCTAAAATGGCAGCACCGACTGTCCAAGTCGCAAAAAGGGCAGCATCGACCGTCCACGTCGCTAAAAGGGCAGTATCGACCGTCCAAGTCGCAAAAAAGGGCAGCGCGGGATTTCTACAAAGCGGGAATCAAATCGCTCCGGGCCAGGGAAACGTCTATCACGGACATTCCGTCTCGGAGACATGTCAAGCAATGACCGTCCATGTCATAAAAAGGGCAGCGCCGGCTTCCCAAAAAGCGGGAACCAAATCAGGTCGCCTCCAAGTAAAAGAAAATCCATCAATTTCATGCACACGACCCACATATGTGGTGTGCATGTATTGATGGGGGGGCAATTTGTTGGGGTAAAAATTTACACCCCGGTTGACCAAGTCAAAATCCAAGTCAACCCCAAGCCAAGTGGGCCCAGGCCCCGACCCAGTGGGCCCATGCCCGGGTCGAGCCCGAACATGAAGCGGCCGACCTCCCCCATGCCAAGATAAAAATTTTGTAATAAATAATTTTGTTGCATTTCTTTTATTTTATTTTATGGATAAATGTAAGAAAAATAGGCATAAAGCCAAATTTTTGTAAAGCCCATGGCTTATGTGCAAAAAGAAATGGCACATGGGCCATGAAATAGGCAAAATGCCATTTTGTGAAGCCCAAGGGGCTATGTGTAAAGTGGATGGCCTATAAAGGCAAAGATAATGAAATATCTAAACAACTTTTTTCTCTCTCCAAAAAAAGTTTCAGAGCTGAGCTCTTTCCTGCTTCTTCTCCAAGGTTCTAAAACCTTCTCATTTCTTTTGAATTAAATCAAGAGTTTTACTCTTTCTTTTCCAAAACTAAGTGGTTTTCCACCACAAAACCCACATAGGGGAACTTGGATCTGTCATCAGATCTTAAAAAGGAGAGATTTTGAGATTTCACATCTCTTGATCTTCAGGATCCAGCAAGCAACAGGAGGAAGAAGAAGAACATCTTTCACTAAACCCCCCAAAAAAAGAAGAAAAACACATTCAGGAGTCCAACTCCTCTCTGATTTCTCTTCTGAGAAATTTTTTTTTTAGGCTAAAAGCCTGTTGTGCCTCACCTGCGCGCAAGGCGCCCGCGTGCCGACACGTGGCGCGCGCGCTTGCGCACCTGCGCAAGGCGCCCGCGTGCCGACACGTGGCGCGCGCGCTTGCGCACCTGCGCAAGTGCGCAAGGCGCCCGCGTGCCGACACGTGGCGCGCGCGCTTGCGCAAGTGCGCAAGTGCGCAAGTCGCCCGCGTGCCGACACGTGGCGCGCGCGCTTGCGCACCTGCGCAAGTGCGCAAGGCGTCCGCGTGCCGACACGTGGCGCGCGCTTGCGCACCTGCACCCAAGGTGCTGCCCCACGCATCCCTTGGATGCCTTTTCCCCCTCTTTTTATGTATATACACATATATATACATTTGTATACAAATGTACACATACACATACTCCGCAACATTCTCCCCCTCCAAAAAATTTTCGGGCCGGGGCGCTGCCCCGAACCCCGCAAGGGGGCTGCTAGCCCCCTTGACCCCCAGCCCGCTATCCGGGTAGCGGGACCCCCGTAAAAACTCTGCGTGGCTCCCGATATATCCAAAACCCCCCTTTCAGAACAGAACACACGTACACTGCACATTGATTTCGCATGACCAGTTTAACCCGTTAATCGGAGGTTCCCTCGCCCCAAAGGCGAGGGGTAATTAACGGCAGCTTAGTCCGCGGCTGCCGGAGATTCGGATCCCCACAATCATTAAACCCCGGCCTACCCTAGGCAGGGAGAATCTGTAGTACGCCTGACAAGCGTGCGCGTATTCCCATCTCAATGGGGTGACGAAAAAACACCCTACAGTGAGGTTAGGAAATTTTTTGTGAATAAATAGGCTTTGCTCGGGACGAGCAAATGATAAGTTTGGGGGTATTTGTTCATATCAGATTTTTGCATTTTCATACCGCCCAATTTTTATCGCATTGCATATCCGTAGATACTCTTGAGCCGTGTTTGCTAGTCAATTACAGGATACAGGTTCTCGTTTCTAAAACAGTGAAATTCATGGAAAACACGACAAAATCCGGGTTCCTGCCAACCACAGATAAAACACGGTCTCCGCTCTTCATCCGTATGTTGCCAGATACCAGTTTAGGAGACAAAAGGACAAATCAATTGTCACCTTCATGCACAAAGCACTATGGCAACACCAAGACCAAGAGATCTACGCGGAGCTCGAGGCAATCATGACAAAAACACTCACAAAAAGTCCACCTTTCCTCAACTGAAATTCTGGAAGAAATGTGAAATTATTTTCAGAAAATATATATACCAGACAAGAGGGGACAGAAGACCAGGGATGTACACAGAAGACGACGCCCTGAACCCACCATTGCGCGGCGGATCCGCGGCCAATAGGGGGTCTAGGCCGCGGATCCGCGGCAGTACAGTCCCTTCAGCCGACCACTTTTCAGGGGTATTTTGGTCTTTGTACAGGTGTTCTGGTGGTTGCCCTAGGTTTTCATTTTTTGGCCTATAAATAGCCCAGAACTTTGTGAAGGAAAGGGTCCATTCTTGTATTTTCTTTTTGCTAGGATTTAGTTTACATGTTCTTCTTCTTCTCATCTCTTCTCCATTAAACTTGTAGTGAGCTTTGTGAGTGAGGAATGGTGAATAAAGAAGATCAATTTATTATCATGCTTGTCTTACTTTTGTTATAATTGTTGTAACTTTAAATTTGTTAAGTAGTTGTTGTTATTTCCTTGTTGTTTCTTTCTTCTCTTTTTTCTTTATCCTTACATACGACAATGATACTTGCGCTCGATCCTCGCCAAGGTGAGGTCGTAAATAGTTAGTCGTATTCTTCTAATCTCCCTCTTTCTATCTTCCTCTTTTGTTTGTTTTCTTTTTCCTTATCATGAAGTGTGAGTAGTTTTATACTTGTTAGGGTAGGATAAGGGAAGTTTGAGAGAAGGAAATCTCTCTCACTCTTTCCTTGCCCAACAACTTAAATCGACTCCCGTTAATTGAACCACAATCCGCTCCTTACGGCACCCTATCCTACATGATAGCGGTGATTCCGTAGTGAGACCGGTTGTGGTTGAATTAACCGGAGGTTATGGATAAGAGCCAAGAACGGACGGACACGCACCAAAAGGAAGACTTATGCGTTGGAAAGCCTAGCTTATACTCGCAAAGTCCTTCCTAGTCGTGCTAATCCCCGTTGTTGCCGATTACCGTAACACCGATCTTAAGAGGGGCAACGAAAGATGTGGAGACTCCTAACTCAAACTAACCTAATCCTAACCCTAACAAGCTCTCTTTAACTATCAACTTAACACTTAGATAACCACAACAAAATCTGAAAACAGGACTTAACTCGTTAAAACACTTTGAAAAAGACTCCCATCTCCCTGCGGACGACCCGTACTCAACCGGCTAGCTACAAGCGAAACCGTCTTGATTGCGGTATTTAAACTAGAACTTGAACACGCACGAACATAACAATCATTGGGAAAGTCCGGATAGCCGGAGCCCTAGATATTGATATTGAGGTATTGAGATATTATGATATGGGCCAGTCCGGATAGCCGGAGTCCGAGATATTGGATCTTGGGATTTATGTTTTGTGTCGATGCTAGACACTGATTTATATCAATTTATTGATGATACCTCATTTTAAAAATACAGAAATCTCACTAAATTAAGAAAACTGTTTTCTCATACATGATGCATTCTGTTTTCATATTATCACATTCATACCTCATGCACATGATATATTGCTACCTGAAGCACTGACACGAGCACATGGGATTACATTTATGTATAGCTGTTTACCCTTGCCACTTTTTCATGCCTGAGACCTTATCATTTTGAGGTTTATATATATTGATCGTATTGACCTAAGATTGAGTCATACATACGATTTCTGCTCGGTGATGTTTTCTACTCACGAGTTGGCAACTCATCCCCGTTGTGCCACAGTTTCTTGCAGGTTTTGCCGTACAGGCTTCGTGCGGCTTTGCTGGCACACTGCTTCCATTCCGGGTGATTGCTTTTGTAGGTGGGTTCACTTATATCGTGACCACCATTGTATTTTATTTATTCAGTTGTATCTAGTAACTCCATCAACCAAACTTGTATATTTATTCAGACTTAGTGACCAATGATGTTTATTCTTTCGACCTTAGAGTCGCGCGTTGTATTATTATAGATTTCATGTTGATTTTAAGTTTCCTTTTGGGTTTGATCCCCGACCTTCGGCGTTGTATATTATATTGCTTGCGTGGTTGTGTCTGTCGATTGACGAAGAGCTAGCTCCCGCTTGGTGATGCCTTTTTCATTGATGTATATATATTATTCATGTTGTACCCCATTCGGGGCCAGTATTTACAAAGGAAACTCTGCCGAAATTTTCAGAAAAGACTTGGTGTTTCAAAAATGCATAATTCGTCTTATACTATTAAAACCACTTCTTTAAAACCAGTTTTCCTTCATTTATTATTTAAAATGGTTTTAGATTTCTGGGATTTTGGCTTACTTGAATTATTTGTGGTCCTATAGACTTCATACGATTCAAGTTCCAGTCACGTGCTATTTCGGGTCGTGACAGATAGTTAGGCTGGAGTCGAGTATTCTGGACTTGCGACAGATTGTTGGATTGTTAGTTGAGGCTAGCCGAGCTTCGAGACCCGATGATGTCCCTCCTGCTGCAGGGACTGTGATTGTACCTACTGCTCAGGCAGCTGTTTCTGTTGTTACCAAGATTATTTCCATATCCTTATAGGAGTTTTTTTAGGCTGAAGTCTCTAGTTTTTACAGGCACAGATGCAGTGAAGGATCCGTAGACAATCCTCGATGGGATGGCTAGGATTTATCATTCATAGAGATGTTCTGACGAGAGATGGGTCGAGCTTGCGCGCTTTTGTTTAGAGAGGTCTTGCTCAGACGTAGTGCAAGTCAATTGAGAGAGGACGAGATGCAGATCTACTTCCTATAACGTGGGATGAGTTCACAACTTTATTTCTTTCTCGTTTCCTTCCAGAGAGCGAGCTCGTAGTTTCGAGTCTTTGCGTAAGACTTCAGGGATGACAGTGTTCGGGTACGACATTCGGTTTACTTAGCGGTCTGATATGCTCCTTACCTGGTGGACACTAAAGAGAAATGCATAAAGAGGTTCGTGTGGAGATTGGACATGCAGTTATTCTTGCTTTTGGTGCCCAGCATTTTGACACATATGCCGTTGCTATGGACGCGGCCTTACTATTGGAGGATCGCATTTCTGAGACTTCAGTCGTTTCTGGACCGAAGCGGATTCGTACAGGTATGCCAGCTCAAAGGCGGTTAGATAGACGCCGTTGTGACAGGTATTCTTTCGGTGTTTTCTTCCGAGGCATATTTCATTCGGGTGTTGTTTGAAATGGTATCCACATATTTTGTATCGAAGTCTAGCTAATAGTAGTCTTTGCTAAATCATCCGCTTCTTGTGATTTCTTCCATAGGCTAGTCTATTGTAGTTTTATGTGTTTCTCATTCGTGTTTGTTTTGTTCATGTCGGAGATAGGGATTTTTCTATCAATTTGATGCTTCTCAATGTGTTTGACTTCGAATTTTTTCTAGGCATGGATCGGTTAGCCATGTTTTATGCGTCCGTGGACTGGGGTGAGGAGGCAGTCGGATTTAGTTTTCTGGGTGAGCCAGTTCTTGTTATTCAGGGAGACCTTAGCGCCACCCTTCCCGATTTGATTTCTTCTCTTCGCGCCAGTCAGCTCTTGAGGAAAAGGATGTCAGGAATTCTTGGCATATGTTTGAGATGTTAGAGCCGCAGAGGTCCCGTTGGACCAGGTCCCGATTGTGAGGGAGTTTCCAGATGTCTTTCGTGACAAGTTGCTTGGTTTGTCGCCAGAGCGCGATATTGAGTTCTGGTTTGAATTGATTCCCAGCACGGAGCCTTTTTCTATACCGCCATATCGAATGGACCCGGCGGAGCTTAAAGAACTAAAGGATCAGTTGCAAGATTTGTTGGATAAAGGGCTTGTTCTTCCGAGTGCGTCACTTTGGGGAGCTCATATTCTGTTCGTCAAGAAGAAAGACGGTAGTTGTGTTGGTGCATTGATTATCGTCAGTTGAATCAGGTTACTATGCGGAACAAATATCCCTTACCTCGCATCGACGAATTATTTGATTTTCTCCAGGATGCGGGGCATTTCTCGAAGATTGACTTGCGGGCGGGATACCATTAGTTGCGGGTTCGAGAGGATAATATTCCGAAGACCGCTTTTCTTACGTTACGGGCGTTATGAGTTTTGGTGATGTCGTTCAAGCTCACCAATACCCCAGCAGCGTTTATAGATTGGATGAACCGTATATTCAGGCCGTTTCTTGATCAGTTATCATTGTGTTGGTTGACGACACCTTAATATACTTCCGGAGCCGATAGGAGCCTGGGCAGTTATTAAGGATTTCTTTGCAGACTTTGAGGGAGCACCAGCTATTCGCTAAATTATTCACGTATGTTTTCTGGTTGGATACTGTGGACTTTTTGGGACACGTAGTTACGAGAGATGGTAAGTATGGAACTGAAGAAGATCGAGGCCGTTCAGCACTGGCCCAGACCTGTATCAATGATGGAGGTTCGCAGCATTTGGGATTTGGGTGGATACTATTGATATCTCATACCGTATTTTTCGCATATAGCTGCAACGTTGATCGGGTTGTCCCGGAAGGGCGTTTCTTTTCGTTGGACTAAGGTATGCGAGCAAAGCTTTCAGCAGTTGAAGACTCGTTTGATTACGACGCCAGTATTATCTTTGCCTTCAGGATCAGGTGGTTTTTTTGTTTATTGCGATGCTTTGCGGCAGTTGAAGAAGCACGATCAGAACTATTCCACGCATGACTTAGAGATGGCTGCGGTGGTTTTTACATTTAAGATCTGGAGACACTACTTATATGACGAGTCATGCTAGATATTTACGGACCATAAGAAGCTTAAAGTATATCTTTCAGCGGCGAGATCTAAATTTGAGACAGCACAGATGGATAGAGCAAGTGAAATATTATGACTGCGAGATTCTTTATCGTCCAGGAAAGGCGAATGTTGTGGCAGATGCTTTGAGTCAGAGGCCCGGAGATAGCATTTCTTATTTGAGCACGGTTCTGAGACAGTCAACGACAGATTGGCAGATTTTATGTGACAGTCGAGTACAGTTCGAGTCTACGTCGACCGGAGGACAACTTGTCCATGTCCGTGCACATCCACAGTTAATTGATCATATCCGTGAGGCACAGTCCAATGACGTTCGTTGGTCAGAGATCGTGGAGCAAGTTCGACAGGGCAGAGATTCACAGTTCATGATTGATGATAAGGGAGTACTACGATTTGGGACTCGAAAGTGTGTGCCGGATTCCGAGGGACTGAGACGTGAGATTTTAGAGGAAGCATACCAGTCGACATATAGTGTTTATCCGGTTTCCACCAAGATGTATCATGACGTAAGAGATGTCTACAGATGTGAAGGGATGAATAGAGATGTCACGGATTTTTTTTCGGGATGCTTGACTGGTCAGCAAGTCAAGGCCGGGCACCAGAGGCCAGCTGGAGAGTTGCGGCCTTTACCCATTCCGGAGTGGAAGTGGGAACAGATTTCTATGGATTTTATTGTGGGTCTACTTAGGACCAGTCGAGAGTAAGACTCTATTTGAGTGATCATAGACCGATTGATGAAAGCATCTCACTTTCTACCAGTAAGACAACTTTCGAATTCGTTCAGTATGCTCAGATATATGTTGATGAGATTGTGCAACTACATGGAGTTCTGACTTGTATTGTGTCCGACAGAGGCACCCAGTTCACCAGCCGACTATTGTAGAAACATTAAGAGACTTTAGGCACCAGTCGGGTTTCAGTGTGGTTTTCTTTCCGCAGACCGACGGTCAATCAGAGCGAACCATTCAGATTCTTGAGGACATGCTCCGAGCTTGCGTTCTAGTTTTCGGTGGCAGTTGGGATCGCCACATGCCCTTAATAGAGTTCTCCTACAATGACAGCTTCTATGAGGAGATTCAGATGGCACCCTTCGAGGCGATATATGAGAGGAGATGTCGATCACCCGTATGTTGGACAGAGCTCAGTGAGAGCAGTATTTTGGGGCCACAGATTGTACAGGAATTGACCGAGGAGATCCAGTCGATTCGGAATAGGATGAGAGCGGCCCAGAGCAGGCAGAAATCTTATGCAGACCGATGTCAGCGCAGACTTGAGTTTACAGTAGGCGATCATGTTTTCTTGAAGGTCTCTCCGATGTAGGGCGTGTTGAGATTCAGAAAGAAAAGGGAAGCTTAGTCCCAGATATGTGGGTCCCTTTCGAGATTCTCGAGCGTGTCGGCGCAGTTGCTTATCGGTTGGCTCTTCCGCCCAGCTTTCTAGATGTTCACCCCGTGTTCTATGTATCGATACTCCGCAAGTACCTTCATGAACCCTCTCACACGATACAGTATTAGACGATCCAGCTGGAGCGCAATCTTTCTTTCACCGAGTAGCCGATAGTCATTCTAGATCGGCAGGTGAAGAAACCGAGGTCCGAGGACATACCGACCGTAAAGGTTCTTTGGCGTGGTCCGAGCGGTGAAGAGGTCACGTGGGAAGCCGAGGTCGAGATGAGGGAGAACTAGTCCCATCTCTTCGAGGATAAGCGTAGTTAGATTTTTAAATTCGGGGACCGAATTTCTTTAAGGGGGGAAGGCAGTAACGTTTTGAAAATCGTTTAGAAGAATTTTCCGATAATCAGTGAAATATAACTTGTGTTTTCCGTAAAACCATGATATAATTATTTTTCAACATAAACTTAAATATACATATTCTAGCTATGCAATTGCTAATATTTGGTATTTAATTGGTCACTTATAAATTGCTAGTTTAATTAAATATTTTTCCAAATTAATTATTTTAAATATTATTTCAAGCTTTCACTTATACATTTAATTGGTGATAATTACAAATTTGAATGGTTTAATTACACTCTTGTGAACCATGACAACTTAAACCTAGTTTGTAACATGTCTTTTTTAACTTGTCTCCAAGTTCTAGTAAGTTCTAGGATAAAAGAGATAAGAAAATAAAATGAAGGAACAAAATAAAGCAAGGATAATGAGGTATGGTGTAAAGATAAATGAGGTATGGGTTTTTATTTGACTTGGCCACAAACTCACACCTCACTCTCTCTCCCCTCTCCCCAAGTGCAGCCGAGCCTCCTGCAGCAGCTTTCCCCACTTCCCCATCTCTTTTTCCACATCAAACTCTTCAATTTTTTCATCAAAAATCCAAACAAAAACCTCAAAAATTCATAGCTAATTCTTCACCCAATTTTCCTTGGCCAAATCTAGCTTGAATCTTGGAGTAAGAAACCATTTTGGGAGGCTAAGTTACATGTTAGATCTCAAAGTTGTAAGGTATAAATCTTAACCCTATAGTTATATTGTTGGTTAATTACTCTAAATCAAATTTATTTAGGTACTAATATGGTTTTAATTTCAAGTTAGAAATTGTAAAGCGAAGGGTTTGAAGAAAAGTTAGGGTTTTTATCACCTGATCATGGTTGCATGGTGTAGCTTAACATCTTAAGACATGCAAAACTTAATCTAGTTGCTAAATTGCTAATTGTTACATTTAATTTGTCCTAATTATATATTCTTGCAAACTAATTTTTATGATTAGTGTAATTAGGTGAGATTAAAATTTAGTTAGGGTTTGTGTGGCTTAATTAAGTTGTTAAGTGATTATTGTGGCCACTAGTTTTGTTAAAACATCAAGATTTGAACTAAAATGGTAAATTGCTGCTTACTAGGTTTTTTGAATAAATCGATTTTAATTAAGTTGAGGTTTTGATGATATACAATCTATTTCCTAATGTATTTAATGTGTTGTGAATGCGCGATTGGGTTCTAGGCTTGGTAGTTGCCACGTATTGCGGCCCTAGTTATAGTTTGTGGCGTTGTCGCGAGCGCGTCTAGTTAGTGTGCGTGGTTGACTTGTATCATTTGTGTCCGCAACTATTTACATCTATTCTCTTATTTACTTATGTGCATTTCTAGAATCGGGTGCAGAGGCATCGGATGTGGCGCGGAAAAGGCAAGGCTGATATCGGATCATATTAGCCGAGGTGTCCCGGTGAGTAGATGTACACATCTATGGGGGATCGTCTGGATGGCGCGAGGCGCCCGATGGTTTAGGATTACTTGTAGTACTTGCATTTTATATGCGTAGTTTTCCAGTTATTCATCTCATTGCATCGCACAATCTTATATATATATATACATATGTGATATCATCTTATAGGACACTTGCACCATTACCATTGGTTCATGCCGCACGTGCACTATTCATGCGAACACACACGCCTTTGGTAATTGCTATGTCACGAACACTATAGAACTTTCTTAAAATCGACAATTGTGCATTTGCATCATATATGATCCGTAGAGTTATACTTGTATATTTATTTCATTAAATGGATACGTAGGATTGTTAGTTATACATACATACCTCATTGCATCATGATTCATGTATAGCTTCTGGCCGTACTTCTCATGGTATATACTACCGTATCATAGATTTCCATCATCACCGGCATGTTTATATATTGTAATTCTTCTCGAGGATTTCAGTATTGATGAGATTTCTGGATTTTTGGGAAAACCGCAAAAATTTTATAAACCTGTTATCGCTTTAAAAATGCAAGTTGCGGTTTTCTCGTGATATGATCTATGTGTCGTTCACCATGAGTTTTCTTGATTTATGTTGGCTTTAGAGACCCGATTCGAGGAGTTGGATGAACCGTTTCGGATACATGGTGGGCCCGGTAAAGAACCCCGGGGCGAGAAGCTCGAGCTGTAGACGATGAGCCTGGCAGGGGCAGACTACCTACCGGTGATGTCTGGTGCGGCGGATATCCGGAGGATACCGACGTGGTCGTGAGATTTGACGATATGGGCCGATCCGGACTGACGGAGCCCGAGATATTGAGACATTGAGATATTGGGATATGTATATATTGTGTCGATGCTTGACACGGATTTTCTGTTGATTTCATTGGTGATGTTTCAGTTTGTTGCACAGGGTTTTTTCTAAGATAAGAACAAAGATTTTCTCATACCAGACTTGTTCAGGTTTCGTGTTGATTATGCATTCATGTTGCATTCATGTTAGTGCATCGTATCATATCGATATGCGTAGGTTGAGATGCATTTGCGTGCATGCTTACGATAGCCTTATTGATGTTATTTACTACTCACGAGTTGACAACTCACCCCCGTTGTGCCACAGTATCTTGCAGGTCCGATCCGTCAGCACAGTAGCGACGGACGCACTTCCTCATTTCGTTCATTTTGCTTGGACTCGTGGCATTGCTCGTAAGTGGGTTGCGAGGATATTTTATTCCATCATGTATATTATTTTGTATCTAGTATACTCCATCTACCCTTGTATATTGGACTAGACGGTGAGACTCGTGAGATTTGTATTTGTGGTTTTTGGTGTCGATGCTCACTTGAGCCGACGTGGTATTTTCTTATTTCTTGCTTTCAGATGATTATTGTGCACTTGTGATATACATATTGCATGTGGTTGTGATTCCGCCATTGGCGAAGAGCTAGCTCCCGCTTGGGGATGCCTTATTCATTATTTATATGTATTTTCTTATTTTATACCCGTTTAGGGGACAATATCTGCAAAGGAGACTCTGCCGAAATTTTCGGGAAATTTTGATGTTTTTAAAAATGTTTAATGCGACTTATTTGGTTAAAATCGCTTTCTTTAAATGGTTTATATTTCTGGGCTTTAGCTTACTTAGATTGCGTACGCCTTGAGACGTTTCGTAATTTAAGTGCCAGTCACGTTCCGTACCTTCGGGTCGTGATATTACCGATTCGAGCTTCTAGAGTGATAAGGACGACTAAAAGTCTGTGTCGGGTTTTGTCTTTACCCTCAGTGGAGGGACGGTATGTTGGAAGGGTTTCAAGCTATATACCGGTAGCAGACTTGTTGATAGAGGCTAATTACATCGCTACCAAAGAGGTTGTCTGGATGAATAGATTCCATGATATGAACTAGGTTCCTACCATTGAGCATCCAATACCAGTGTATTGTGATGACAATGGAGCTGTAGCTTTGGCCTAGGAACCCCGGTCCCGTCAGCGATCCAGAGATATTCTTAGACAGTATCACCTGATCAGGGAGATAGTTGTATCTCCGGGAGATCGAGGTCAGGAGATTTGACACAGAGGATAACACAGCGGATCCACTCACCGAGACCATCCCCCAGATGCTATTTGAGAGACTTTTGAGATGTTGGGTATGAGATACTAAAACAACTGGCCTTAGTGCAAGTGGGAGATTGTTAGTAATATATATGCCCTAGAAGCCATTATTGATGATATAGTAGATGCTTGGACATATATATAGAGGACTTTCTTGCTCGACATGATAGTTTGCTATCTGGTTACTCTTTATCTTAACATGCTGACTGGTATTCTTTACTGTTTTGCTCTCATATGTTGATAAAGCCCTTAGGATATGTACTTGAATACCAGGATTATGATGAGATCATACTAGTGGGGCCAGGGTGGTCCACAAGTACATCCTTTAATCAGTTCCTAGTCGTGGGAATATCGAGACCAGGGCATCGATATTCCAGTGTAGACTAGTGTGTATGTTTCTTTTCCCTTAGAGAGCGATGGTTGATCCCACAACCATTGGTGTGTGACATTAAAGATTGTACACAGGTGCTCATTGGAGAATGGGTACACCGAACAGGACTCGCCGAGGACTCTTATGTGGTAGTATACCTATCGTCAGATAGCAGTCCTCTGGTGACACTGGTATAGGTTAGTCTGTAGACCCGAGATCGTCATAGAGTCTTGTGTGGCTCCCACTGTGCTTTGATTTCCTCCCTACCATGGCTCAAAGGAGTCGTGCAAACAGGTGGATTTTGGGTACAGTCCCGAGTCACATGGAGGCAATGAGCGATAGGAGGGTTTTCGTCTATCCCGGTATTGGGGGTTGATGTTGCACTATGCTCGATTGGCTATAACTGGAAGTCCCTGGCCAGGGCTGTTGCTGAGATTTACTGATAAGAGTTATCAGTAGTTTCTCAAACCGTTATAGGCCAGATATCAGCATGACTTATCACGTTACTGGGGAATGACGTTTACCACCCCTAGACATGATATGCGACATATCAGACGAAGAGACCGGACTGTACGGTAGTGTTGCTGATAGGCTTCATGGAGAGTATGGATGAGCTTGCTTGTTGATCTTCATATCGCTCAATACCCGGGTAGCCGTTACGTCCAGCTAGTACCGCTGAAGGCTTGTAGGTCATCACCTACTGCTGGCATATTGACGAGTCTTTAGAGTCCCACATAGAAGTTTCCTGGTTCGAGCGAAGTGAAGTAGGGCACATATGTTGATATGTGCGTAGGCCTGATTAAATATGAGTATGTGATACCATATTGTAATCTGGCTGTTATTTGTTATCGGTTCGGTTATATGTGATATAACCAGATTGTCGAATCAAGTGTTGATTTGATAATGTGATATACAGATGAATGATATTAGTCGGTCATATATGATATAACCAGATTATTAAATCAAGTGTTGATTTAATATTGTGATATATATTTTATGTGATATAATTATATCTTAACTAATATCATTAGCTAACTAATTTTTCTTCATTATATATATATATATATATATATATATTAATATATATGATATATATATATATTAATATAAATGATATATATATATATATATTAATATTTATGATATATATATATATAATGAAGCATGACATGATTTCTATTTTTGAGAAAAATAGAAAAGTGGTGGAAAATGAGAGCATGGTTGCAAGCATAGGCTTTATTCATAGTTTATTCATCTTGACTCACTTTTCAAGCGTGGTTGCAATTTTATATTGCAAAATTCCATGCTTGAATGAGTGGGGGTCAAGAGTTGCCATTCATTCTAGTCTCATTCTCAACACTTAGCCATTTATTTCTTAAGTTGCTCCCATGGTTGCTCTCTAGCTTCTTCTTCTTTCTCAATCCCATGCTTCAAGCTTTAACCCTCACATGTGATGTGAACCATGAAGCTTGAACACAAACTTGTGAGCAAATTAAACCCTTACTTCACCATCACACATTAGATTAGCAATTTGATGTGGAGTGTTGCCTTTACTAATGATATTAGTGAAGGGTTAGCTTGAGCTTGTGGACTTCGGGTGTATCGTCTTTGGCGCGAAGATCACGAAAGAGGTCCGTTCAACTCGAAGAGGAGCCTAGTAGAGCCACGTGGACTTCAACCCGGAGCTATTGAAGAGAAGGACTCGAACTACAAAGGTTGTATGCTCTTTTCTTCTCTTGAGTTAATCACATCACAAAGGCAAACCCTTAATAATCTAGTAAAGATCTTGTTAGCCTAACTTAGCACCTAATAAAGATTAAAATTTGGCATGCTTGATTCCTCTAGAACCTCATGGTGGTGTTAAGGTAGATTTTCAAGGATGATGTCACCATTGTTGTATATTATTTACTCTTCCGCATTAGGATAGACCCAAGGTGGGGAGCATAAGTAACCGGGTTCTATAGTCCAGTAGGAGACCATCTCGAGGAGTTGAGTCTGGGTCTCCTGACTCTAGAATTGGTATGGTTGCTTGTCTCTATCATAGGGGTCTAGGGATGTGGGTTTGGCTATTCATTGCGACCGTAGAATCCGTGTTTTTTACTGGCTTAATATAAAACACGGACCTCCTAGAATATCCAATATTTCATATGTTGTTTTCTGCTGCTGATATTCTGTGATGTGATCACTTTATATGCTTGAGATGAATGCTTTATTATTATATATATGATATATAATAAACGTTGCTTATGTTTTGCACCCGCGCTAGTCCCGCCCCGCTAAGCCGTTGGTTAAGTAACCTAACGGTGCATAACGGGACACTGTGGCGAATGCGGATGGCATGAGCGTACGTTGTATTTTCATTTCTTCTGTGATGCTTAGGATGAATAAATGATGGGACTTCATTAATGAGATTAATGAAAAGAAAATAAACCTAAAGATGTTGTGGAATCAAATTTTCAAAAAGGGTAGCTATAGTTTTTTGCTTTGCATAGCGGTATTCCTTGTAGAATATCCATCACCTCATTCGATGAAGAAAGAGCCGAGATCCCTTCACCGGTAGTGACCTCTTTAGAAAAAGCTAGCAGATGCTACAACCCACTCGGTTTTGTTTTTGATTGCTTCTCTAGTTCTTGTTTTGCATAGCGGTATTCCTTGTAGAATATCCAGCACCTCATTCGATGAGGAAAGAGCCGAGATCACTTCACAGTGAGTGACCTCTTTAGCGAAACTAGCAAAAGCCTCAAAATCACTCGATTCTACAACGATATCAAGATCCTCACGCAAAAGGTTTTCTTAAAAACCTGTCGTAGCCCTCCGTCATTTCAGATAAAGACTATTTAGTATTCGTGCTGCGTTTATTGGCCTTTGTCAAGGCGTAGTGTGCGGTAGCTGACTAGTGCTTATCTGCTTAAGCATGTGATGTGATTGGATTAGGGTAGTCGTACGACCTTGTTGGCCTTAGTCAAGGGTCATGCGGGTGGGTTTAATTCAATCATGAAATGACAGGTTGAACTTGACTAACATCCTATGGTTTGTTGGCATTTTTCAAGGTCATAGGAGGTTAGGGGAAAAATATCATCGGGAATTTCAAGTGTTGAAATTAGCAATGAGATTGCATACATTCTATGAGATAGTTGGATCCCGATACCCACTGCGAGTAAGAGTTATTCCTGGGAGAGTTTTACACATCACAATTAGCTGATCAAGTAGGTGTCTAGAAAGGTGTTAATGGAGTTACGCCCCTGGGAAAACGAGCTTTATTTTAATTAGGTCCGTGCGAAAGCACGGAAAACCTCCCTCAAAGTACCGACACTGGCCTGACTGAAAGATTGACGAACTTGTAGGGTGTAATTAATCCCAGCTAGTCTTACCTTTTAGGGTTTGAAGGAAGATTTGAAAAAAACAGTGGAAGTCATCCTGATTAGATAAGATAATAACAAATCTAATCTTGCAAGAGCATACACTAAGTGTTTTCTTCTCTCTCTCTCTCTCTAGGTAGCGACCATGTCAGGCCTTAATCAAGATAATAATATGGATGTATTGACAGAATCCGCTTGTTTTACTGAGCAGGGGAACCTTGGTCCCACTCCCACTTATAATTGTTATAAGTCCGAGCAGGAAATAGGGGAATATCCGGATTCACACGCCACCCAAACGAAGAATAAGCATGTTGATGCATCTTCTTCGGGTGTGTTAGTTACCGAGAACTATTTCTCAGTACACTCTACGTCCTGGTATTAGATACCAGATCGGAATCCCACATATGTAATATGTTGCATGGGCAAAGGAAAGGTAGAGAACTGGGAATGGGTGATCGTTCTGTAAGAGTAGGGAATGGTGCAAATGTTGTAGCCAAAGCAGTTGGCGAATATCACCTTGTACTACCAAATGGTAATACATTGATTATGAATGAATGCTATTACATACCGAACCTGATATGCAATCTTATATTAGTTTCTTTATTAAGTAAAGAAGGATATAATTTTATAGTGCAGGATAATGTTATGAACATTTTTCTGAATCAAAAGTTGATTGGATCAGGCTCGTTAAATAATGGCATATACGTTCTAAATCAAACCATAGTTCTTAACGTACAAAACAAACACAAGAGGAAGAGTTCATAAATGAATGAATCCTTCTTGTGGCATTGTAGACTAGGTCATATCAATGCGACACGACTAGCTAAGTTACATAAGGATGGATATTTGAATCCATTCGAATTATCATCTTATGAAACTTGCCAGTCATGTCTCAAAGGAAAGATGACCAAAACTCCGTTTAATGGACACGGAGAAAGCGTTACGGAACTCTTAGGACTAATACATAGTGATGTATGCGGTCCCATGTCTACACATGCCAGGAATGGTTCTGTCATGACCCGAAGGTACGGAACGCGACTGGCACTTAAATTACGAAATGTCTAAAGGCGTAACGTAATCTAAGAAAGACAAAGTCCATAAATCTAAACCATTTTTAAATGAAAAGAGTGAAGGAAAACATATTTTAAAGCAAGTGGTTTTAACAAAATAAGTGGCATTAAACATTTAAAAGCAACATCATATTTTCCCGAAAATTTCTGCAGAGTCTCCTTTGTAAATACAGGCCCCCAAACGGGTACAACACATGAAATACATAAATAATGAATAAGGGCATCCCCAAGCGGGAGCTAGCTCTTCGCCAATTGGAGGAAACAACCATGCAAGCAATATAATATACAACGCC
Source organism: Agapanthus africanus (assembly GCA_030015575.1). Classification (NCBI taxonomy): domain Eukaryota; kingdom Viridiplantae; phylum Streptophyta; class Magnoliopsida; order Asparagales; family Amaryllidaceae; genus Agapanthus; species Agapanthus africanus. The sequence goes on from CM057350.1 coordinate 252,569,542, forward strand.
GAAGGGCGAGGATCAAAACTCAGAAAGGAATCCAACATCCTAAAGAAAACCAGAGAAGACCAATAATAATACAAGCGCACGACTTTAAGGTCGAAAGAATATAGAACTGGTCTTCTAAGCCTACCAAATAATACAAGTCTGGTTGATGGAGTTAACTAGATACAACTGAAATAAATAAAAGTACTACGGTGGTCACGATGGAAGTGAACCCACCTACCCAAGCAATCACCCGGAAGGAAGCAGTGTGCCAGCAAGCCGCATGAAACCTGTACGGACAAACCTGCAATAAACTGTGGCACAACGGGGGTGAGTTACCAACTCGTGAGTAGAATACAGCACCGAGTAGAAATCTCTTGTATGACTCTCCTAGGTCATACAAATAAATACACAATACTACTACAAGGGCGACAACATATCATAAGTGTGATATCAAAGCACTCGTGTCCGTGTCATGAGTAAAAATATATCGATACGTGACATGTAATAATGCACCATCCAACGTGTCTCCAGCAACGACACACAAATCATGATAAAACCCGAGTGCCCAGCATCGGCACTCAAAACATCTCGAAATCCGTGTCCGACAGCGACACATAATACTCAAATCTCGGGCTCCGTCAATCCGGATCGGCCCATCACATCAAATCTCTCGACTACGTCGGTATCCTCCGGATATCCGCCGTGCCCGACACACCTGTATGGTAGTCTGCCCCTGCCAGGCTCATCGTCATCCCCACAAAACCACTCTCGCCTCGGGTTACCGTATCGGGTCCACCATGCACCCGCAGACGGTTCATCCTCCTCCTCGAATCGGGTGTATGATACCACTCAAGAACCGAGAAAACTCATTGTGGACGACACATACATTATATCACGAGAAAACCGCAAATTTCTATTTTTAGAAATGATAATGAGTTTATAAAATCCTTGCGGTTTCTCCAAATCCAAAAATCTCATGGAAATTCCGATATCTAAAAATCTCAGAGTATGTAAACAGTGAATTACCGGCATAAAGCCCCATAATATTGCATGACAACAATTGTACGCATGCATGGGTATCTAAGTAAAGAATGCAATATCTAAACTAGCATAGTAATCATATATTGGAACTATCAGCTAGCAAGTTATATCAATGAAGTAATATTCTCTAAAGTGTATGTGACATGGCAATTACCGATGATGATGTGTGTGAGCCGGCAAGCAAGTGTCTGTGGACATACGCATCATCGGTAATGGTGCTGGTGTCCTGACAACAGGGGTTCATAATAACTAAAGAAAACACATTTATAAGCATGAAATGCGATGAGAACAGCATGAATATACAGGAAAAGATGTAGTAACTGTAACATTGAAGAATATACATTTCCATATACGAGTCTTACAGTTTTTTGGTGTTTGAAATAGCACGAATCGTGATTTTAAAAAAATAGGGCTACGAGGTTTTTAAGAAAAGATACGTCTTTTGAAAAATCCGTAGTATCCCTCGGCCTGTCTTTAAAACTACTCACGATTCGTTAGTTTGAAAATAAGTATGACTCGAGTCCAGTTTAAAGGGTAAAGAAAAATCCGCCTAAAGTTCGAGTCGATATATCTAGTAGTCGGCGATCCCGCCTAGCGAATCCGGAAAGATTGCCTCAGTTCGGTCGATTTGCCTTTGAAAACTCAAAGTCAAATGCAGTAAAAATACATAGTACGACATCCTCAAGTCAAGAGTGCGGATCAATCATTATATCTATACCTCGTAAGGTAAAATCCATCGTACGACATCCCAAAAACGGGGTACGGGTCAAATATCACATGTACCTCATTATTCATAATATCATAAATTAGGGGTACCGTTCTAAAATCTAGTACATTCCAATGTCATCAAACATATATCCTCATGTGTATGAAAACTGATTGATTCAAAAATGATATGTAGTAGTGTTTGTTTTGTAGTAACCGCAATCAATAACGGTGTCGCGTGTAGCGAGCGTTAGTGAGCACGGGTGTCCTCTTGGATTCGAGGAATTCGTAAATTCTTGCTTTAGTTGAGTCGAAAGAAATAGCAAAGAAAATCAAGAAATAGTTCAAGATTTGGTTGAAGTAATTGTATGGTTACCTAGGACGGCAGCAAGGTTTCGGGAGGCATCGTCCATGCCGTTTTCAAAAATTTGCCATTCTAAATAACTTTAACCCTAGAATCTTAACTAGAGAATTAAACAATAAGCATGCAAACAACTTTGCAAGTATAGTGAATGAGGAATACAACATTTGTAGACCGGTCCTTCACTTCTAAAGCTCCGTGTAGTAGTCCCTTCGCTGCGAGTAGTGATCTTCCGAACTCTAGTCTGGGTTCCCTTGGAGAAAAGAACAAGCTTGCTCGATGTCTTCGGGGCCGAAGATGATCTACGTCGAGGAGACTCAAGCTCATGCTACCTCTTCACTAAATTTAGGTTTAGTGAAGCAAACACCCTAAACTAAATGGCTAATAGTAAAGGATAATAAAGTAGGAAGCGGGTTCTCTTTAAATTTATTTTTCTCACAAAATTTTCTCAACTTAGAAAAAGCTAGCAAGCTTTTTCTCTCATGAAGAAGAAGATGAAGTGATGAAGATCATAGAATGAACTCATGAGGTGAGAATAGAAACCTTGGGTGAGTTAGTGTCATACACTAACTCATGTAGAGAGTTAACCATGGCTAGTTAATAATGGTTAGGTTAATAAATATCTACAAGTAAAACAAACTTAGTGGACTTGGTCAATGGTTCCACAAGCTTCAACCATGTGACTTAATCCCACTAATTTTGATTAACTTTAAATAAATAAAAACCTACATTAGTTCAAGCATGGTGTGAGTCTCATACACCCAAGAAGCATGTGGCATCAAGTATGACACAAAATAATGTACATTAATATATATCACATATATATTATATGCACACAAGTGAGAAAAAAAATGTTTAAGTGAGCAAATATTAGTTAATGTAAATTAATATATCACATATATAATTATACATTAAATTATCAAATCAACACTTGATTTAACAATCCGGATATATCTCATACAACCGACTAATATCAAATGTAATAATATATCGAATCAACACTTGATCCGATAACCCGGCTATATCTCATATAACCGACCGATATCACATATCGCGAGAATAGAATGCGGTATCACATACGCGCATTAATCTCGGTCCCGCACATATCACATATGTGCTCCAAGTTCGTTTCGCATGAACCAGGAAACCTCTGTGTAGGAATCTAAAGACTCGTCAATATGCCGGCAGTGGGTGATGATCATATCAAACACCCACAAGCCGCAAGCGGTCTGCTAAACGTAACGGCCACCCGGGTATTGAGCAATCAGAAGATCAACAAGCAAGCCTGCTCGTACTCCTGCGAATCCAATCAGTAACACTACCGTATAGTCCGATCTTTTCGTCAGATATATCGCATATCACAGCCTGGGGGTGGTATAACGTCAGACCCCAATAGCTTGAGAAGTTATGCTGATACAAGGTCCATAACGGTTCGAGAAACTACTGATAACACTTATCAGTAAATCTCAGCAACTCTGGCCAGGGATTTCCTTTTATGGCCAATTGAGCATAGCGCAACATCAACTCGCAATATCGGGAGAGACGAATCCCCTCCTATCGCTCATTGCCTCCATGTGGCTCGGGACTGTACCCAAAAACCACCTTTTTGCACGATTTATTGACTGTGGTATGATGGAAATCAAAGCACAGTAGGAATCACACAAGACTCTATGACGATCTCAGATCGACAGACTAACCTGTACCAGTGTCACCAGAGAACTGCTATCTGACGATAGATATAATACCATCTAGGAGTTCTCGGCGAGTCCATTCAGTTTACCCAGTCTCCACTGAGCACCCGTATACCTTCTCTGATGTGAAACACCAATGGATGTGGGATCATCCATCACCCATCAAATGGGTCAAGAAGCGCATACGCTAGTCTACTCTGGAGTATCGATGCCCTGTCTCGATACTCCCACGACTAGGAACAATTATAGGGTGTACTTGTGGACTACATTTGGCCCTACTAGTATGATCTCCATCATAGTCCCGGTAGTCAAGTACACATCCTAAGAGCTTTATCAACATGTGAGAGCAAGACAGCATCACTTATACAAGTCAATATGTTAAGACAAAGAGCAACCAGATAGCAAACTATCATATCGAGCAAGAAAGTACTCCCTATATATGTCTACGCATCCACTACAATATACATCCCATGTACAGTAATGGCCCCTAGGGCATACATATAACTAACAATCTCCCACTTGCACTGAGGCCATCTGTTGTAGTATCCAATACCCAACAATATAGCAGTGGTTGTAGTATCCTATACTCAACCATCCAAAAATCTCTCAAATAGTATTTGGGGAAGCAGGCCTTGGTGAGTGGATCCGCCGTGTTAACCTCAAAATCTACTCTCCTTACCTCGATCCCTTAGAGATCAACCATCTCCCTGATCTGGTGATACTTGCCTCAGAATATGTCTGGATCGCTGATGGGACCGGTGTTCCTAGGCTAAAGCCACAACTCCATTGTAGTCACAATAACAGTTATTTGACGCTCAATGGTAGGAACCATGTTCATCTCAAGAACAAGAAATTTCCGGACAGCCACTTTGGTAGTATCGTTGGTAGCAATGTATTCAGCCTTTATCTTCTAGTATGCCACGGTATCTAGCTTGGAACTCTTCCAGTCATACCGTCCATCTACATAGGGTAAAGACAATGCCTGTGACTGACTTTCAGTCGAACTTATCACTCTAGAAGCTCGAACCAAGAACATTCTTTTAGCGCTTCTCAAATACTTAAGAATGTCCTCCACAGCTGTCCAGTGATTCTCCCAAGATCCGATTGATTCCTGATCACTACATCTAGTGAGTCATCTACATCTGGTCTAGTACATAACATCGCATACTCTGATAGAGCATACTGCCAAAGCACATGGTATCCCTTGCACGCGAGCTCTCTCAAATCAGTATTGGACGACATCTTTTTGGAGAGAGTGATTCCTGAGTAAATGGGCGAACCACCACGCTTAGAATCCTCCATACTAAACCCCTTTAGTATAGTGTTATTGTACCTGGATTTAGGACACTCCCAACATACACTTAGATCTATCGCCATAGATCATAATCCATAAGATGTAGTAGGTATCATCCAGATCTTTTATTGAGAATCCTCGTAATAAGAGGAGCTTGACTGAGTGTAGCATAGGAAACCATTTCCTATCAAGAGTATGTCATCTACGTACAATACGTGGAAGACAACCTTACTCTCTACAACCTTTTTGTATATACAAGGTTCATCTATCTTTTTGATGAAATCAAACTATTTGACTGCCATATCAAAACAGACGTTCCATCTCCGCGATGCTTGTATTGATCCTGATAGACTTAAGCATAGCTTTGAAAGTCTAAACTTTTCCATTTACACCAAGAATCTTCTCAAGATCCATTTTCCCCTAATGGGTTTTAGCCCTTCAGGTGCAACAATCAAAGTCATACTTTGTTGGTGTACATGGATTCCATCTTTGATTGCATAGCATCCAGCTATTTCACGAAGTCTCCACTGGTGATGGACTGCCTAAACCTTGTTGGGCCATCATCAAACATGATGCAATCCTCGCTCCCACTATTACCGAGAAGACCGTAGTATCTCTCAAGTGGATGAGGAACCTTACCAGATTCGCGGAGAGGCTGAGGCTCGTTGGAGACTATTGAATCCTTTAGTTTCACCAAATCATCAGCTATTACTTTGTCTAGCTGGAACTCCTTCCAGTTCTACCATTTTGACCCCTAATTTCTTCACAAGAAATTCCTTTTCTAAAAAGGTGGCATGCTGAGAAACAAAACACCTTTTGCTCATCATTTTGGTAGAAGATATTCCCTTGCAAATATTTGGGATATCCAACAAACTTATACAGAACTGACCTTGCCTCGAGCTTGTCCGGATTCTGCCTTTCAACATAGGCCGGACAACCCCATATCTTAACTCGTTTAAGACATGGTCTCTTCCCATTGCATATCACATATGGAGTGGTAGGCACTGATTTGGACGGAACCCCATTTAATAGGTATGCAGCTTCTCAAGTGCATATCTCCAAAAGGAAACAGGTAACTCAGCAGTACTCATCATAGAGCACGCCATATCTCATAAGGTGCAATACCTCCACCCCGATACACCGTTGTGCTGTGGTGTATGCGAAGGAGTAAGCTGAGAGAGAATCAGATTCTTCTTTTAGAAAATCCAGGGACTCCATTCCCAAGTATTCTCCTCCTCTATCATATCGAAGGACTTTAATACTTCTACCCGTCTGGTTCTCAACTTCAAGCTTATATTCCTTGAATTTCTCAAAAGTTTCAGACTCGTGTTTCAACGGGAACACATGTCCGAATCTTGAGAGATAGTCGATGAATGTAATGAAGTATGAAGAACTAACCTTGGCATTTATAGACATCGGACCATATACATCATCATGTATCCATCCCAAGAGTTCAATAACTCTTTCTCTATTTCGAGTAAACGGAGTATTGTTCATTTTACTTTTGAGACAAGACCGGCAAGTATCATAAGATGAAAATTCGAACAGATTGTCATATTCATCCTTATTTAACATAGCTGGTCGTGTCGCATTGATATGACCTAGTCTACAATGCCACAAGAAGGATTCGTTCATTTCTGAACTACTCTTCTTGTGTGTGTTCTAATTACTTTGATCTGTTGTTTGATTTAGAACTTATATGCCATTACATAACGTGCCTGATCCAATCAACTCTTGATTCAGGAAAATGTTCACAACATTAACCTCCAATATAGAATTATATCCTTATTTAACTTAATAAAGTAACTGATGTAATGTTGTATATCATGTTCGGTATGTAATAACATTCGTTCAGAATCAATGTATTAATACAAGGTGATATTTACCAACTGACTTGGCTGTAACACTTGCACCATTCTCTAACACTTAGAGACATATCATCCATTCTCAGTTCTCTACCTATCTGTAGCCCATGTAACATATTACATATGCGGGATCCTGATCCGGTATCACATACCCAGGACGTTGAGGATACTGAGAAACAGTTCTCGGTAATGAACACGCCCGAAGAAGATGCGTCAACATGCACTTTCTTCGATTGGGTCGCGTGGAAATCCGGATATTCCCTTATTTCCTGCTCGGACTTATAACAATTATAAGATAGAGCAGAACCAACGTTCCTCAGCTCAGTATAATAAGCAGGTTCGGTCAATGCATCCATATTATTATTTTGATTAAGGCGTGACATTGTCGCTACCAGGAGAGATAGAGAGAAGAAAACACTCTGCGTGCGCTCTTTGTAAGATTAGATTGGTTATTAATTTATCTAATCAGGTTGGCTCCCACTGTTTTAGTCAAATCTTCCTTCAAACCCTAAAAGGTAAGACTAGCCGGGATTAATTACACCCTACAAGTTCACCAATCTTTCGGCCAGGCCAGTGTCGGTACTTTGAGGGAGGTTCTCCGTACTTTCGCACGGACCTAATTAAAATAAACCTCGTTTTCCCACGGGCATAACCCCGTTAACACCTTTCTAGACACCTACTTGATCGGCTAATTGTAATGTGCAAAACTCTCCCAGGAGTAACTCTTACTCGCGGTGGGTATCGGGATCCAACTATCTCATAGAAGGTATGCAATCTCATTGCAAATTTCAACACTTGAAATTCCCGATGATATTTTGCCCCAAGCGATCTATGACCTTGACAAGGTCAACAAACCATAGACCGTAAGTCAAGTTCAACCCGTCATTTCCTCATTGAATTAAACCCACCCGCACGACCCTTGACAAGGTCAACAAGGTCGCACGACTACCCTAATCCAATCGCATCATATGCTAGCAGATAAGCACTAATCAGCTACCGCACACTACACCTTGACAAGGTCAACAAACGCAGTACAAATACTAAATACTACTTATCTGAAATGACGGAGGGCTATGTCAGGTTTTTATGAAAACCCTTTGCGTAATGAACTTGATATCGTTATAGAATCGAGTGATTTTGAAAAGGAGTGTTTTTGAGGCTTTTACTAATTTTGCTAAAGGGGCCACTCCCGGTGAAGGGATCTCGTCACTTTCCTTATCGAATAAGGTGCAGGATATTTCACAAATACCACTATGCAAAGCAAAAACTATAGAAGCAATCAAAAGACAAACCGAGTGGGTTGTAGCATCTGCTAGTTTCTCTAAAGAGGTCACTCCCGGTGAAGGGATCTCGGCTCTTTCCTTATCGAATAAGGTGATGGATATTCTATAAGGAATACCGCTACGCAAAGCAAGAACTAGAGCTACCATCTTTTAAAACAAGTTTCTACAACATCTTTAGGGTTCTTTTCTTTTCATTAATATCATTAATGAAGTCTCATTAATTATGCTTCCCAAGCATCACATATGAAACGAAAGCAGCAATATTAATTATATCTTATATATATAATATAGGCATTCGTCTCAGAACATATCAAGTGATCACATCACAAAATATCAGCAGCAGAAGAATCATATATGAAATATTGGATATACTAGGAATTCCGTGTTTTAAATTAAGCCGGTATAAAACACGGATTCTACGGTTGCGATGAATAGCTAAACCCACATCGCTAGACCCCTACGAGAGCGGCAAGCAACCCTTCTAATTCTAGATTTAGGAGACCCGGTCTCGACTCCTCGAGATGGTCTCCTGATTGTAATATTTTCTTGATTGGATGTAAAAGTATCAACTCAAATGATTCCCGATAACGGTTTCATTTGATCGATAAGAGTTTCTTTGTGTCGGTAATTAGAAAATTGAATAAAATTCACAATCAAAGAATTATATTTGACCGCAATCAATTACGGTGTCGATTGTAGATCGTAAGCGAGTGCGGATCGTCCACAGGGATTGTGCGATTCGTTTTTATATTTGCTTTGTTTGAATTGAAAAGTTAATCGTAAAAAAAGGAAAACATGATTCAAGATTTTATTGATTGATTCAGGTGTCACTAATCTAATCAAGAATCAAGAAACTGATAAACAATCGAGAATCGGGTTTCGATCATATTTCCAACCAAATGTCAAGAATCTAAATGAGGCTCGTAGGAATCGATCGGATCTATAGACGTGATGTAATCTCAAGATATCGTGTTCTTGTCCTTCGAAGAATTGATACAAGATCGATGATGATCGACGAGAGTTAGGGCTTTCTTGATGAAACTAGGGTTTCATCATTTAACCCTTTGTTCTTTCATTGATCTCATTCACATTCTAGCTTCTAGCAATTTCAAGAAACGATCGTAACTCCCCAATCTCGAGCGATATCAATCAAGAAAGCATCGTAACGAATTGGGTCGTCGATTCTTGAACTTGCTAGGGTTTACAAAACTCGTAGGACTCAAAAATCGATTTAAGATATATTACATCATCATTCTATTGACTGTCTCGACTCCTTGACGAGCGGAGTATTACTCAAACATCACAACAAGAATTACATCTAGAAATTTAGATCGAATCATGATGCAAGAATTTAAAGAAAACAAGATAAAAGAATATCACCTTTTATTTATATCAACAATTTGATTACAGTCGCTCAAGAACTACAAGAGAAAGAACTAAATTGTCGAATTAGCGTTGCTCGGCTCCGTGAGTCGCAAATGGGCTTGGACCACTTGCTCCGTTGAAGATCGGCTCGGCTCATAAAAGGTTGCAAGGCTTCTTGCTTGATGGGGTACTCGGGATCTTGGCTTTTGATTGGAATTAGGGTTAGGGTTTCACACAAGCCTTCTCACTAGACTTGTGGAAGAAGATGAAGAAAGAGATAGAATGGCTCTAAATTAGCTACTAAATGAACTAATGGAGGGATCCCTTTACAAGTGAGCCTAGGGTCTTATTTATAGATCACCCAAACCCTAGGCCTTTAGAAGTTCCCTCCAAAAGTTTGTTGAAAGACTTCTAGAAGTAGTTAGTTAGGCTTAGCTTAGGGTTTAAGCTAGGGTTTAGGGAGAAGTTTTTAGAATACAAGGCTAGTTTAGTGTTGATCCCAAAGCTTGCTGATCTGGCAGAAGTCTCTGGAGTCTTCTGGAAGTTGACATATCTTGCTGAGGTGTGGGAGCTGAGATAGACATTGTGCACCAAAATTTGATGGATGACTTGGCAAGACGGCCGCGGAACCGCGGCGCAAGCAGGCTCCGGCCGCGGTTCCGCGGCCATGTAGGCTCCTTGTGGCTTGGGCTTTTTGCAGTGGTAGGTTGACACTTGGGTTTTTATCTGATATGTTGAATTTTATTTGTCCCTTTGGATTGATGCCAGAACTGAAATCATTGAGTTGGCGTAATGTTTGATCAGCTCTTTTGGCTTTGCTTCTGGGTTTTCCTGCATAGATTTTAAAACAAGTGTTGCGCAATATAGAGATGATGCGATGCCATGAAATGCGGTCAATTTCCTGTATAGTGCCGGTTTTAGGGTCTAACACATGTAATCTGATATTTTACGACTGATTTGCTAATATGTGAAATATGAATGCCGAACACTTCTAAATGAATGCAAAAGATAGGGAAATTGCCGTGTTAAAAATACAATATTTTCGACTAATCAAATTCCCCCAAACTTAATTTCGATCGTCTCGAGCGAACTGTTTTATTAAAAAGAGAAGGAGAAAATAAAGAAAGAGAAAAACTAACTTGCACACTTTCGTAGGCAACACGATTGCACTGAGCACGTGCAACAAGCCTCTAAACCTCTAGGTGTCCCTAGTAGGAGGAGTGTTGTCTCCTGAGGTTTTTCAGCGGATTGCACCCACAAAATCCAATAATAAAAGAAAGATCATGAATATTACATTTAAAGAAAAGAATTGTAAAAGAAAAGCTTTGAAAATTAGGGTTTCCAACTAAGCTAGCTTTTCGGTTGTCATGAGCCCTATCTTAATGGTCATGAAAAAATGTTAGAAATCACGTCCTCCCTCAATAAAACATCGTCTTATTTTTCATTTCTATCTTTCTTCCAAATATCGATCATATAACCCTGCGTGTGTGTCAAGACATCCCTACACCCGGAGAATTCAATTCAAGCTATCATTCTCTTGCCCATCAGCCTCAGTACTTTTTAATTCATGAATATTTAGATGAGATTGCTCACACACTTTCATGCGACCGTTAATACTTCTTGAGGTACTAACCGACCGATTACTCCTGTGCTTGCTTACTTGGTGTATTTTCCTCGTCTTGCACCACCTCAGGCATAGCAGTGACTCCCAGACCAGTTGGCCTTAGGGCACTAGGTGAAGAGGCACCCTCGCTATACATTTTTTATTACCCTCGGTGATAACAAAACCAGTGTCCATTTTTCTCACCACTTTATATTTTTTTATTCACTTTTTCTTTTTATTTCCTTCATACATCGGCTTTAAGACAAGGGCATTTCAAGGTATCCTCTACTATCCCGGGCTTCAAGACGTGTGTAAGTGCGAATAGCAGGGTATCAACGTTCAAAATGTTTGGCTTCCCAGAATAGAAACTATTTTTCAGACTTATTTTTATCCTCAGATTAGTGACGTCCTTCATCTTACTAACCCTTGGGACAACGGCTCATAACTACTTATTACTAGTTCGTATAAGAAAACTTCTAATTTTCTTGGTTTTCTTAAATTTTTCTAATCTCATGGATGTAATTTTTCACTATCTAATCTTCTATTATCTTATTTATGTACACAAAATATTTTTATCTTTTTGAAAATTTTTAAATTTTTATAGGTTTTTAAAAATGTTTTGTGCTTATGCAAAGTATGATGCAAATGATGCGAAAATAAGCACAAACCTCCCCCAAACTTGTTTTCAACAGTGTCCTCACTGTTGCCAACCGCTATATCTACAAAACCTGTAAATCTGGGAGGAATTATTAGTTGGGGCAAAACATATAAGTGAACTTCTCCCAAACTTACTCTTTTAACTCACCTTCATTCAAAAAGATGATGCGGTGATATACAGGATATGAAGGTGAGACGGAGGAATTTTAATCCAAATAAACTGGCTCTTGTAAGAACAAGAGCTCCTCCGTGGGGTCAGTGGAAAAATACGGCTTTAGTCTATGTCCATTCACTTTGAAAAAGGTTCCGTTTTTACCATTTTCTACTTCTACTGCCCCGTGCGGGTATACAGACCGCACAATAAAAGGTCCCTTCCATCGAGATCGGTGCTTACCCGCGTGAAGGTGTAATCGTGAATCATAAAGAAGGACTTGTTGACCAGGTGAAAATATTTTCCTCAAAATGTTTTTATCGTGAAAAACCTTAGTCCTATTCTTTGTGATTACAGCGTTATCATAAGCTTCATCGCGGAGTTCGCTTAGCTCATTTAGTTGCAGCTTCCGAAAGTTGCAAGCAAGGTTTAAATCAAAATTTATTTCTTTAATAGCCCACAATGCTTTATGCTCTATCTCGACAGGTAAGTGACATGCTTTTCCAAACACTATCCTATATGGAGACATCCCTAGGTCGGTTTTATATGCAGTTCGGAATGCCCAAAGAGCATCCGTCAGTATGGTCGACCAGTCTTTTCTATTTTTAGCAACAGTTTTCTCCAGGATAAGTTTGATTTGTCTGTTTGAGAATTCAGCCTGCCTGCTTGTTTGAGGATGATAGGGTGTAGAAAGTCGGTGGTTGATTGAGTATTTTCGCATCAGAGTCTCAAAGGACCTGTTGCAGAAATGTGTCCTATTATCGCTAATAATAGCGCATGGGTGTCCAAATCGCGAAAAGATATTCTCTTTCAAGAACTTAATGACAACTTTCTTGTCATTAGTGCGACATGGAATGGCTTCTACCCATTTTGAGACATAATCAACCGCCAGCAATATGTACAGATTCCCAAAGGAGTTGGGAAATGGACCCATAAAATCAATGCCCCAAACATCGAATATTTCAACAACCAGAATGGGTTGCTGAGGCATTTCATTTCTCTGGGAGATTCTACCCGTATACTGACATTGTGTGCAGGTTTTGCAATGGTCAAATGCGTCCTTGAATAAGGTCGGCCAATAAAATCCACATTGCAAAACCTTCTCCGCCGTTTTTCTAGGCCCGAAGTGACCCCCTCAGGCCTGATCATGACAAAAAGAAAGAACACTCTTGAACTCTTCATTCGGGACACACCGGCGAATGATCTGATCAGGACAATATTTAAACAAATAGGGCTCGTCCCAGTAAAAGTGTTTTACTTGGGATAGAAAACGGTATTTGTCCTGTTTTGACCAATCGCTGGGTATCAGTCCCGTGGCATGATAGTTCACAATATCCCTGAACCATGGTTCATTGGATACGCTCAAGAGTTGCTCGTCAGGAAACGAGTCATTGATCGGCAGGGTCACAGGGAAAGAAGAGATGCGTGAAAGATGGTCTGCTACTACGTTTTTACATCCTTTCTTGAATTTGATAACAAGATCAAATTCTTGTAACAGTAGGATCCAACGTATTAGTCGACCATTTGCATCTTTCTTCGCCAGAAGATGTTTTAAAGCGGAATGGTCAGTATACACAACTATAGGTGAGCCAATTAAGTAAGGCCTGAATTTTTCTAATGCAAATACAACCGCTAAAAGTTCTTTTTCTGTGGTTGTATAATTGATTTGCGCATCATTCAGGGTCTTACTAGCATAGTATATCACGTGTGGCATCTTTTCGATGTGCTGTCCTAAGACTGCACCTAATGCAAAGTCAGATGCATCACACATTAGCTCAAAGGGGTAGTCCCAGTTTGGTGATGATAAAACAGGGGCTGAAGTGAGTGAATGTTTAAGTGAGTCGAAAGCTGTCTCCCAGTCCGAGTCAAAATGGAAGGTCGTATCCTTGGCCAGGAGAAGAGTTAAAGGTCTAGCAATTTTGCTAAAGTCTTTAATGAATCTCCTATAAAAGCCCGCGTGGCCAAGGAAAGAGCGAATATCTTTGACGCTTTTAGGATGAGGGAGGTTTTGAATGACATCTATCTTAGCTCTGTCAACCTCAATGCATTTCTGTGAAATGACATGTCCAAGAACAATTCCTTCTTGGACCATAAAATGGCATTTTTCCCAGTTCAAAGTCAAGTTCTTCTCTTTGCAACGAGTAAGAACAGCGTCAAGATTCGATAGGCAATCAGAAAAAGAGTCTCCAAAAATCGAGAAATCGTCCATAAAGATCTCCAGAAAATTCTCTACCATATCAGAGAATATCCCCATCATACACCGCTGAAAGGTAGCGGGAGCATTGCATAGCCCAAAGGGTATGCGACTGTAAGCAAAGGTACCAAAAGGACAAGTAAAAGTGGTTTTATCTTGATTCTTTTTGGCGATGGGGACCTGATTATAGCCTGAGTATCCGTCCATAAAACAATAATACTCTTGTCCCGCTAAGCATTCCAGCATTTGATCAATGAATGGTAGAGGAAAGTGGTCTTTTCTCGTGGCAGCATTGAGTTTTCTATAATCGATATATACACGCCACCCAGTTTGGGCGCGTGTCTGAATCAACTCATTTGCCTCATTGGTTATAACAGTGATGCCGGATTTCTTAGGAACGGCATGTATAGAACTCACCCATTGGCTATCGGAGATGGGGTATATAATACCATTGTCTAAGCATTTGACGATCTCTTTCATCACAGCTTCCTTCATGACGGGATTTAACCGTCTCTGTGGTTCTCGGGTTGGTCTAGCATCATCCATCACATGTATATGATGTTCAACTATCAAGGGACTAATCCCTTTGATGTCCGCCATACTCCAACCAAACGCCTCTTTGTTAGATCTCAATACCGATAAAAGTGCATTCTCTTGCTCTAATGCTAGAGAAGCAGATATGATAACCGGTAAAGAATCCTTCTCACCTAAATAAGCATATTTCAGATGAGACGGTAAAATTTTGAGATCTAATTCGGGCGGAGAAATGATAGAAAGAGGGATCATTGAGTGATTTTTGGATTTATAAAGAAGCTCAGAGCCTGTGAAAGATACAGACTCGGGTGGAGAAAAGTCAGAAGTGCAGGACTCAAGTGTAGAAAAAGTGTCCTCACTAAGATCTTGTGTGAAATCAAACAGAGATGTGGTAATGTCATCGAGATCAGTAAAGCAAAGTTCCTCAGCTCCACAACTATCGGGAGCGATCTCATGGACAGAGCACACATCTAAAATATGAGCAGAGTGTTCTGATGGCTGAGTTCCAACTTTGTAGATATTTAGTTCAATGGTCATATTTCCAAATGATAAGTTCATTGAACCGTTTCTACAGTTTATAACAGCGTTGGAAGTGGCAAGGAAAGGACGACCCAGAATCACCGGAATTTGGCCCCGGGGGTTTGCTACAGGATGTGTGTCGAGCACAATGAAGTCTACAGGGAAAACAAATTCCCCGACCTTTATCAACACATCCTCTAATTCACCCCTTGGTTTGGTGATTGAACGGTCTGCCATTTGGAGAGTGCAGTGAGCAGGTTTCAGCTCTCCAATCCCTAGTTGCTCATAGACAGAATATGGAAGGAGGTTAACACTTGCGCCAAGGTCTAAAAGAGCACGATTTATGTTTTTACCCCCAATAGAAATCGATATTGTAGGACATCTTGGGTCCTTTCGTTTCTTTGGTAGCTATGGGATAAAAGCAGTGCTGATATTATTAGCCATAAAGACCTTCTTCGGTACTTGAGTCTTCCTCTTCCTAGTGCACAAGTCCTTAAGAATTTTCGCATATGCAGGGACTTGTTGAATTGAATTTAGGAGAGGGATGTTGATGTTAACCTGTTTGAACATTTCCATAATTTTCTCCATATGAGGACTCGTTCTATTACCCCTTAACCGATTCGGGTAAGGAGCTTTCGCAATAAGCACAGGGTCCATCATAGGAGAAGGAAGAGGGGGTAGACGAGGTCCCAAAAGAGGTGTGGGGACCGTCTGTGGAGAACTATAAGGGTTGGGTTGAGGTGTCGAGCCTAGTGGGAAATGGAGAATAGGCTCGCAAGAAGGTGGTGTGGTAGAAGAAGAAGAAGGATCAGAAGGAGAAGTGTGTGTGTATGGAAAGGTCTCAGCCGGGGTGTTGACATGATTTTCAGTATCATCAATACCTTCCCCGACATGATTGTTCAGCACTCTTCCCGATCTCAACGTTGTGACGGCATTTACATTGTAATGCCCAGGATTCTGTAGGGGTTGAGAGGGAAGTTTCCCTTTTTTTCTCGCACTCATTTCGGCTTTAAGGCGTGTGATTTCAGCTTCCATTGATCTGATACTCTCAGCTTGGGACGCTGAGTTTTTCTTTATCTCACTGACGGAAGATCTAACCTCAGTCGAAACCTCTATGAAATTTGATAAAAGTGATTTCATGGTTTGAGTGAATTGAGAGAATTCGTCAGAACAGGACGACTGCATAGGATTAGACTGTGCAGGAGTGTTGACCTGGTTTTGGAAATTTTGTGACTGGTAGGGGTGCTGAGTGAGTTGAAGGGGTTGCTGTTGTGGTGGAGGAAGAGCCCTTTGAAAATTATTCGTGTTTGGAACCGTGTTTTGAGATTGGTTTTGGTTCCAAGCGAAATTCGGGTGATTCCTCCAACCATGATTGTACGTGGAAGAATATGGATCGTTTCGAGGTCTTTGAAATGCGGCATTAGAATGCTCGTGACCTTGAAACGTAGAGTTTAATGGACATTCTTCCGTTAAATGAGACGGATCAGAAAAGCACCCACAAACAGTTTTGGGGAGCGACATTGGGTTTAGGGAGGCTGCAGAAAATTTGTGTTCCATAGCGTCGAGCTTCTTTTGCATTGCTGCCATCTCATCTCGAACACCTATGGACACATCTATTTGGTGTACGCCACCACTATTCAATGGTTGGGTTCCACTCTTCCACTGTAGTGATTTTTCAGCGAACTCTTCTAAATACTTCCACGCTTCCCCATCATCCTTAGTCATAAAAGTACCTTGACACATGTTTTCAAGGATCTGTTTAGTGTTTGGGTTAATGCCCTCATAAATGATTCGGCAAAGCTCCCATCTCGGGATGCCGTGATGAGGACACTGAACCAATAGATCCTTGAAACGTTCAAAGCATTTTGAAAATGGTTCAGTAGGGAGCTGGGCAAATTGATTCAGTTCGCTACGGATTCGAGCTGTCTTTTGTACTGGGTAGAATTTCTTAAGGAATGCTGCTACGAATTCTTCCCAATTCGTAATAGAGTGTGCGGTAGTGTTATATAGCCACTTCTCGGCTATATCGCACAATGTAAATGGAAGAAGTCGTAGACGCATAGCATCCACTGAAAGTTGTGACGTACCTATCATTGCGCATACGTTTTCAAATTTGGTAATGAAAACGTAAGCGTCCTCAGTCTCGAGTCGGTGGAATTTGGGTAAAAGATTGATATACTGGGGTTTAATCTCAAAGTTATCCCCATTGGCTGGTGGTGTGGATAAGCAGGTCGAAAGAGGACCTCGAAGTGGATAGCACCTCTCCTGGAGAGAGATGCGGGGTGGATTCTGCGGACCAACGGACGGCGGCAGATTAGGGTTAAAGAAGTTTGATGGAGTCGGATCCATCGGTGTGGGTGTGGTAGTGGGTAAAGAAGAAGTAAATGGAGAAATATCGACTTCGGAGTCGATAAAGGATACGTGGACTAAACGGGCACTAGAATCCCGTGTCCAGCTTATCTTGTACTAAAAAAGGTTAGTACAAGTGGCAGCGTTGGCTTATAATTAGGGGTAATGAATGAATGCGGTGTTTGCTTTGAAAAAGGGACGGATTTTTGAAAAATATGAAGCGACACAACACATGCAGCACACAAAACCCTAGAATCTAGTGGTCACATAGGTCCGGCTCTAGACCGCTCCTAACTGCCAAAAGACAAGTCGCAGGATAGAATCCTCCACTGCCTCTTTGTCCCCCTGTGGCCAGGTAAGTGCCAGGTAAGTGGGAAGGTACTCCACTACGTAAGTAGTGGGCCTAATTAATAACCACTAGCCTTCGACACACTTGCCTAGACACCACAAGAAAACGCGGATAAGCAATGAATTACCCACGGTCTTCTCTTGTCCTAAGTTAGCGCGACGGTCCTTAGAGTCATCTCTAGATATTTTTTAGTTAATGTGGGTCAATGCGGATGCAAGTTTTATGGTTTTCGGGGCCTAGGAAGGGTAATGAAATCCCCACCTAATTTGGATTTGGCCGTGCTCCTTAATATCCGTATTTTGAATGCAAACAACCAAGAAACAAAATCACGCACAAATTTAATTTTGCAATTTGCGAGCTGCGATTATTTGCAAAGAATCCTGCAGAAAATTATTAGTTGGAGCTAAAAAGAGGAGAGAGGAGAAGGTAAGAAGGTACCTGAGGAAATTTAGCACAGAGAAGGCTCAAGGCTGCCGCGGTTCCGCCGTAATAGGGGGCTCCCACAGCGCTTCCGCGGTCTTCTGTGTAGATCACTGCACCAAAGTTCAACAGGGAGCTTCTGTAGACTCCCTCAACTCTCTGGTATTTTCAAAAAAATTTCTTTAATTGCCAAACAGCTCCAGATTTCCTTGCAATGAACCACAACAAATCGTTTAGGGTTTGCACGAATTTTGATCTCAAAATAACAATGGAATAAATCTTTCAATTCAAACTTTAATATGAAACGAATTAGCGCGTAATCCCCGGCAACGGCTCTATTTGATTGTAATATTTTCTTGATTGGATGTAAAAGTATCAACTCAAATGATTCCCGATAACGGTTTCATTTGATCGATAAGAGTTTCTTTGTGTCGGTAATTAGAAAATTGAATAAAATTCACAATCAAAGAATTATATTTGACCGCAATCAATTACGGTGTCGATTGTAGATCGTAAGCGAGTGCGGATCGTCCACAGGGATTCTGCGATTCGTTTTTATATTTGCTTTGTTTAAATTGAAAAGTTAATCGAAAAGAAAGGAAAACATGATTCAAGATTTTATCGATTGATTCAGGTGTCACTAATCTAATCAAGAATCAAGAAACTGATAAACAATCGAGAATCGGGTTTCGATGATATTTCCAACCAAATGTCAAGAATCTAAATGAGGCTCGTAGGAATCGATCGGATCTATAGACGTGATGTAATCTCAAGATATCGTGTTCTTGTCCTTCGAAAAATTGATACTAGATCGATGATGATCGACGAGAGTTAGGGCTTTCTTGATGAAACTAGGGTTTCATCATTTAACCCTTGTTCTTTCGTTGATCTCATTCACATTCTAGCCTCTAGCAATTTCAAGAAACGATCGTAACTCCCCAATCTCGAGCGATATCAATCAAGAAAGCATCGCAACGAATTGGGTCGTCGATTCTTGAACTTGCTAGGGTTTACAAAACTCGTAGGACTCAAGAATCGATTTAAGATATATTACATCATCATTCTATTGATCGTCTCTACTCCTCGACGAGCGGAGTATTACTCAAACATCACAACAAGAATTACAACTAGAAATTTAGATCGAATCATGATGCAGGAATTTAAAGAAAACAAGATAAAAGAATATCACCTTTTATTTATATCAACAATTTGATTACAGTCGCTCAAGAACTACAAGAGGAAGAACTAAATTGTCGAATTGGCGTTGCTCGGCTCCGTGAGTCGCGGATCGGCTTGGACCACTTACTCCGTTGAAGATCGGCTCGGCTCATAAAAGGTTGCAAGGCTTCTTGCTTGATGGGGTACTCGGGATCTTGGCTTTTGATTGGAATTAGGGTTAGGGTTTCACACAAGCCTTCTCACTAGACTTGTGGAAGAAGATGAAGAAAGAGATAGAATGGCTCTAGATTGGCTACTAAATGAACTAATGGAGGGATCCCTTTACAAGTGAGCCTAGGGTCTTATTTATAGATCACCCAAACCCTAGGCCTTTAGAAGTTCCCTCCAAAAGTTTGTTGAAAGACTTCTAGAAATAGTTAGTTAGGCTTAGCTTAGGGTTTAAGTTAGGGTTTAGGGAGAAGTTTCTAGAATACAAGGCTAGTTTAGTGTTGATCCCAAAGCTTGCTGATCTGGCAGAAGTCTCTGGAGTCTTCTGGAAGTTGACATATCTTGCTGAGGTGTGGGAGCTGAGATAGACATTGTGCACCAAAATTTGATGGATGACTTGGCAAGACGGCCGCGGAACCGCGGCGCAAGCAGGCTCCGGCCGCGGTTCCGCGGCCATGTAGGCTCCTCATGGCTTGGGCTTTTTGCAGTGGTCTTGGGTTGACACTTGGGTTTTTATCTGATATGTTGAATTTTATTTGTCCCTTTGGATTGATACCAGAACTGAAATCATTGAGTTGGCGTAATGTTTGATCAGCTCTTTTGGCTTTGCTTCTGGGTTTTCCTGCATAGATCTTAAAACAAGTGTTGCGCAATATAGAGATGATGCGATGCCATGAAATGCGGTCAATTTCCTGTATAGTGCCGGTTTTAGGGTCTAACACATGTAATCTGATATTTTACGACTGATTTGCTAATATGTGAAATATGAATGCCGAACACTTCTAAATGAATGCAAAAGATAGGGAAATTTCCGTGTTAAAAATACAATATTTTCAACTAATCATCTCCCACTGGACCCTAGAACCCGGTTACTTGTGCTCTCCTCCTTGGGTCGATCCTAATGCGGAAAAGTAAATAATATACATCAATGGTGACAACATCCTCAACCCGCAAGTGCCCCAATAAAAGAATATTACATACAAGCTTTTACATGAATGAAAATGAAAAACTCTCATCTCACATAAAAAAAACCGTCTATTCAAACCACGACGATCCAATATAACATATCACAGCGACACATAACATCACATGTCATCAACGTAAGTAAATATGCGTATCCCAATTGTCGTTGACGTATAGCAACGAAACCGGCGATACATCACATATTACACTTACGGTCGCAGAAAAGAAAGTGAAAAACTACAACAATTGGAATCCGCAACCACCTTAGACATCATAAACCCAATATCACATACTTTGGATTTAATGCCCAACAAATGAATTCCTTAGACATCACATGCCTAACAATTATAAATCCCTCATTTTAGTCTCGATATTGAAAACACTTTCCAATAACCCGTCGGGTAATTAAACAAGATTCCCGATAACCTGATCGAATGCTCGTCGGAAACTTTAGTAGACGGCTGCACCCCCGATGCCGTCGACGAAGTGCACTAAGGCGGAACACCGCGGTCGCGAGCACCCGAACGGATTCTTTTGGCGACGGGGTTCTCCTACAGTCACTTGGTCGAGGCTATGGGGCATGGCTATCTAGTAAGGTTACCCGGCGAGTATCCGCGTACACTACGTAATTCCGACGGACTTTTGATCCACATCAAAATTCCATGGTAACCGATCAAATGAGACTAAACTGCTAGATTTATAAAATTCAAACTAGTTATCTCTTAACTAATTGTGTGGATTCCAAATATTGTATCACAATCACAGATAGATAGACGAAGTTAAACTTTTCGATCGAATAAGCAAGCACCAAAAATTTCCTAACAAGCTCAACACTTGAGCGGAGTTCAAAAAATAACAGAACATGCCACAACTCCTATGAACCATCCGTAGAAGGGCCGACCCATACCTCACTCATGTCGCCATGGAACTGCGGCAAACCCTAGGGTATGACCGCGGTTCCGCGATCTAAAAAGTCAAGTTTGGGTATCATTCTTCTAGAGTGTCCACAGAATCGCTTGAATGATTTTCTAAAAATTTTAAACTCGGAAAAAATCCAACACTTGGAAAATTTCCAGCGGGGAAAAATTGGGTTATTGATATCCGTTCAAACTTTTTAACATCGTCTAAATAACCCGAATACATGTTAGAATTACAATTACGAAACACTCCGAATTTCCTTTGCAGAAAGTTAACATCACATGCAAATTTAGCAAAAACAAACAACACCTGAAACACCAAAACCCAGAAACTGGAACACCATGAAAATTTGAACCCTGAACTCCCTAATGGGGTTGGTGAGCTCGGTTTTAGACCCAATGTGGCCGGCCAAAATCACTCTAAAAAGCTTCAAATTTCCATAGTGTTAATGTTATATCTCATACAACATTCTGCAGTTGTTTAAAATATTTTTTGACACCTTTAAAAATTCGACAGAAACTAGATTTCATATTGGGTGTTTCGGAGTTGTTTCGGTTTTGTAATTCTAAAAAATATCGTTTAAATCTCTAGCTTGGCTCTGATACCACTGTAGGGTAACCTAGGACGGCAGCAAGGTTTCGGGAGGCAACGTCCATGCCGTTTTAAATAACTCTGACCCTAGAATTTGAAAAATTTGCCGTTCTAAATAACTCTGACCCTAGAATCATAACTAGAGAATTAAACAATAAGCATGCAAAAAACTTTGCAAGTATGGTGAATGAGTAATACAACCTTTGTAGACCGGTCCTTCACTTCTAAAGCTCCGTGTAGTAGTCCCTTATCTGCGAGTTGTGATCTCCCGAACTCTAGTATGGGTTCCCATGGAGAAAAGAACAAGCTTGCTCGATGTCTTCGAGGCCGAAGATGATCTACGTCGAGGAGACTCAAGCTCATGCTACCTCTTCACTAAATTAGGGTTTAGTGAAACAAACACCCTAAACTAAATGGCTAATAGTAGAGGATGATGAAGTAGGAAGTGGGCTCTCTTTAGATTTATTTTTCTCACAATATTTTCTCACCTTAGAAAAAGCTAGCAATCTTTTTCTCTCATGAAGAAGAAGATGAAGTGATGAGGATCATAGAATGAACTCATGAGATGAGAATAGCAACCTTGGGTGAGTTAGTGTCATACACTAACTCATGTAGAGAGTTAACCATGGCTAGTTAATAATGGTTAGGTTAATAAATATCTACAAGTAAAAACAAACTTAGTGGACTTGGTCTATGGTTCCACATTCTTCAACCATGTGACTTAATCCCACTAATTTTGATTAACTTTAAATAAATAAAAACCTACATTATTTCAAGCATGGTGTGAGTCTCATACACCCAAGAAGAATGTGGCATTAAGCATGACACAAAATAATGTACATTAATATATATCACATATATACTATATGCACACAAGTGAGAAAAAGAAATGTTTAAGTGAGCAAATATTAGTTAATTTAAATTAATATATCACATATATAATTATATATTAAATTATCAAATCAACACTTGATTTAATAATCCGTCTATATTACATACAACCGACTAATATCAAATGTAACAATCTATCGAATCAACACTTGATCCGATAACCCGGCTATATCTCATATAACCGACCGATATCACATATCGCGAGAATAGAATGCGTTATCACATACGCGCATTAATCTCGGTCCCGCACATATCACATATGTGCTCCTACTTCATTTCGCATGAACCAGGAAACCTCTGTATAGGATTCTAAAGACTCGTCAATATGCCGGCAGTAGGTGATGATCATATCAAACACCCACAAGCCGCAAGCGGTCTGCTAAACATAACGGCCACCCGGGTATTGAACGATTAGAAGATCAACAAGCAAGCCTACTCGTACTCCTGCGAATCCAATCAGTAACACTACCGTACAGTCCGGTCTCTTCGTCAGATATGTCGCATATCACAGTCTGGGGGTGGAATAACGTTAGACCCTAATAGCCTGATCAGTTATGCCGATACAAGGTCCATAACGGTTCGAGAAACTACTGATAACACTTACCAGTAAATCTCAGCAACTCTGGCCAGGGATTTCCTGTTATGGCCAATTGAGCATAGCGCAACATCAACTCCCAATACCGGGAGAGATGAATCCCCTCCTATAGCTCATTGCCTCCATGTGACTCGGGGCTGTACCCAAAAACCACCTTTTTGCATGATCTATTGACCATGGTATGGTGGAAATCAAAGCATAGTGGGAATCACACAAGACTCTATGACGATCTCGGGTCGACAGACTAACCTGTACCAGTGTCACCAGAGAACTGCTATCTGACGATAGGTATAAAACCATCTAGGAGTTCTCGGCTAGTCCGTTCAGTGTACCCAGTCTCCACTGAGCACCCGTATACCTTCTCTGATGTCAAGCACCAATGTATGTGGGATCATCCATCGCCCATCATATGGGTCAAGAAGTGCATACGCTAGTCTACTCTGGAGTATCGATGCCCTGTCTCGATACCCCCACGACTATGAACAATTATAGGGTGTACTTATGGACTACACTTCGCCCCACTAGTATGATCTCCATCATAATCCTGGTAGTCAAGTACACATCCTAAGGGCTTTATCAACATGTCAGAGCAAGACAGCATCACTTATACAAGTCAACATGTTAAGACAAAGAGTAACCAGATAGCATACTATCATATCGAGCAAGAAAGTCCTCTCTATATATGTCCAAGCATCCACTACAATATACATCCCATGTACAGTAATGGCCTCTAGGGCATACATATAACTAACAATAATCATTTCAAGAATTTTAAGAAATCGTTTTCAAGAAAGAAAATTCAAGAAAATGTTCCAGATTTAGTTATCAAGAAAATTATAGAAGGCTTGTAGGATTCGAACGGAATTAGTAGCCATGATGATATTTCAAGATGATTCATCTTATCTATTGATAGAATTACTACTAGATTGATGGCTATACATGAGAATTAGGGATCCTTTGAAGAATCTAGGGTTTCTCCTTCATTGTCCCTTATCCTTTCATTGAATGCCATAACTATCTAGCCTTTAACAAGAAGGATCATCAATCTAATCCCCAAATTGTGACGAAATTCACAATAAATTGATCTCGCTCATAATTTTGACATTAATGATTCTTTTTGCTAAAGTTTATAATCTCCAAAAGACTTAAGATGAATATAGAATTCTCTCACCATTGGATCTACCAAATTCCTTCGAATCCTTAGCAAGCGGAGATTTACTCACACATACTGAAAATAGAAAAATCAACAATTAAAGATTTCATAATTCAAGATTCAAAGAAAGCGAGATTAAAAGTAATGATCACCTTTATATTCAACTTCAAATTACAACTTTTTCAATCCGAGATTACAAGAAAATTTGCTCTCGATCACTCCCTTGAAGAGGTAATTTCTCCGTCGATCTTCGTTTCGCTCGATCACCGTATGTTTTGGATCTATCGAGGATCACGTGTTCGTTGATGACGATCGGCTTCGCATAAAGGAATCTTGAATGAAGTCATTCGATGAATATCTCACGATTCTTGATCTTGGATCTTGATTTGGAATTGGATCTTGATTTGGTTTTTGGATCAAAAGTGTCGAACTAAAAATCAACAACCTTTTTAATGTAGGCTTAGGTTCCTTTTTATAGCCCCTAATTAAGCTTCCCCAATAAGCTAGGTAGTTATGCAGAGGCTTCTAGAATAAGCTAGGTAGTTATGAAGCTTCCTCAGCAAGCTAAGAAGTGACAGGGAAGCTTTTGGAAAAAACATCAATCTCCGATCCCCTGACTCGTCCGCGGATCCGCGGCGACTCGGCCTTATTCGGCCGCGGATCCGCGGCCGATTGGTGAGATCATAGCTTCAAATCTCTTGAGTCTTCAAATGTTGGTCTCTGGGTTTATATTTGATATCTGGAATCTTCTTCTCTCTACTGAATCTCTACCAGAATTTAACTCTTTGATTTCCTGTATTTTATCGGCAAATTTTTGATTCCGATATCTGATCTGGGCTAATTTTTGCACAAGATCTCAATGAAGAATGTTAGAGATATACAATTTTATGCGTGAAATAATAAACATACAATTTCCTTCAAAAATGTTGATTATAATGTATAACACATTGTAATTGATATTTTCCACATGAATTTGTAATATGTGTTATATTTATAACAAACATCCTTAGATGATTAGAAAAGTGAGGAAATTGTTATGTTATAAATTGCAATAATTTCAACTGAACAAAAACACATCGCCCAACGATCCGCTATAATATCATGTCGTATATCATATCACGACCCAATCACATATCACAATCTCACGGCATCATGCCTGATCATATCGGCTCATCTCCAAGTATCATATACTGGGCTCATCATCCGTGTATACGTATATGTATATATGTATACACACACACACACACACACACACCCCAACGCATACACACACACACACACATATACACATATAAACATATACACCCAAACATAACACGTGTGTGCATCTGTGTGTGTGTGTCAACCTTTATTCTAGGGTTTCGCGACTAAGAAACTAACCAAAGGCACTTTCTTCCAATTACACTAAATCCAACCCATGGTCTTCTAAAGCTTTTCTTGCTAAGTATTCATATCTCACAATAACACATATGTATATATATATCATAACACATCTATCCTATGAAATTGCGGGGGTGCTATACGTCATCCACCCGACTTCCCCCGTATATATATATCTACTCACCTGGACGCCTCGACTAATCTGATCTGATTTCAGCTCTGCCATTTCCGCGCCACATCCGACGCCTCTGCACCCGATCCTAGAAACGTGTAAGTCCACGGTAGCGTCCCGGCCGTCTAACAGATGCCAAATGCGGAACAAAAACTTTTTATAAACTGACGCTATCGTGTACCGTAACCCGGATCTGCCATTAAAGCTAAACTAACAAACTATAAAGTGGGTAGAAGAGTTATACCGAACGATCCGAGTCCTTCGGTCTTCAACCATCATCCCACGCTTGTTGCGGCTGCTCCGATCTCCTGAATCTCCAGTCTTGTCATCCAGGTGGCACCACGTCGACGGATCTTTAAACGGGCTCCCGCCTCGTAACCGAGGCAACTCGATCGTCAAGTTTGCTAAAAGTGACGACCAAGATGAAGTAGAGAATGAGTAGAATACTTTGTCTCGTTACGTCCAAGGCTATGGACGAACAGTTAATGAAGTTGCCTTTTGGAATCGGGTGAAATGAGAAATGAGGCTTATCTAATTTCTATGAGTCCAAAACAATACCAATCTTTTTCTAGCAACCATCATCAAACCACAAGGGGGTCCCCGGCCACTTATAGGAGGTGGGGGGTGAGTGTAGGAGAGGGGGAGGTGACATTAAGAAAAATATCTAGTGTGAACACATAGTGTGAACACAATGTGTGAACACAAAGTATGAACACAATAAATACACCATTAATGAACAAGTGAGTCACAAGCCTAATCACCCTCTTTAGAACCTTCTAGAACACTGACTCACCTCATCAAAAAAAGATAAATCCGTATTTAACCGAATGTCAAAATACGGCTGATAGAAAACTGGAAGCTGGCAACTTCCAAAAGTGATCCTGAAACGAATTTCAGGATAACCCCGTATCAGTATAAACATACCCACATTTGTATTTCGACCGAATACAAATGCAACCGAGACAAAGATATTATATCTACACAGTATAATACTGGGTTCCGGCTTAAACCAAAGACTACCAGTATTATCTGCCCGAAAATGTACCCGTGCGAAAACGCACGTGCATTTTCCGAACCTCGCCATAAACCCATATGGCCTCTACAACATTTCGCCCGAACTTGGGAAAGTGTCTGTGGGGGACTCTAATGACTCATCAACACATCGACACTGAGTATAACCCCTAGCACGTGAGAGGTACAAGCTGTACGTAACGGTTTGCCTATGTATTGATTGGAAGGGAAGCTGACGAGCGAACTCATCTATAAACCCTACTGAGCCTGACAGTGACAATGTATATACAGTCCGGTCCATTCGTCTAAAGAGTATCGCATATCGAGTCTAGGGGGTGGATAAAGTCAGACCCCTAATAACGCGATAAATCGTGTCGGCATGAAGCCCATCACCACCTGAGAAACTACTGATCCAAATCAGTAATTCTCCACTACCTCGGCCGAGGATTCCTACTGATGGCCACCCGTGCACTGCGCGACATCAACCCCTAATACCGAGAGAGACGAATCCCCGACGATCCGCTCACTTGCTTCCAATGTGGCTCGGGACTGTACCCAACTAAAACCTGTTTGCCCAACTCCTTTGAGCGTAGTAGGGTAGTAATCTAAGCACAGTGGGAACTCACATGAGACAAATGACGATCTCAGGTCGATGAACTAACCTGTACACATGTCACCAGGGAATTGCTATCTGACGATATGTATAATACCAACTAGCATATTCCCGGCGAGTCCTGTCCAGTGTACTCATAACTCAATGAGCACCTGTATACATCTTAGGTGATCCTACTGACTCCAATGGCTTGTGAGACCGGCCATCGCCCCCCGTCGGGGTCTCGACTGTATACACTAGTCTACTCTGGAGTATCGATGCCCTGTCTCAAAACTCCCACGACTAGGGACACTTTAAGGATGTGCTTACAGACCCCAGCTCCCACGTATATGATCGCCATCATACTGCTGGTAGTCAAGCAAGAATCCTATAGGCTCTATCATCATGCAATAGTGAACTAAAGCATGTATACGATGATAAAGACAAACCAGATAGCAAACTATCATCTTGAGCAAGACTGTTATATCGGTATAGGTCCTGCCTCAATCATTACAATCACGTACCTGTGATCCAATAATTGACTTTGAGGGCACTATCTCCAACAATCTCCCACTTGCACTCAAGGCTAATTATTGTGATGTCGCATACTCACAGCCCGTGTGATACCGAACATCCAACTCCTCTACTAATCAGTTGCACAAATCTAGTTTGTAAAACTCTTGTGTTCGAGAAATAGCCTCAGTGAGTGCATCCGCCCTGATGTTTCTTTCTATGTCTCTCTTAATCTCAACTTCACGGAGAAAACCATCTCCCGAATCGAGTAATACTTGTCTTACAATATGTCCGGATATCTGATGGGACCTAGTTCATAAAAGAACTCTAAATCCAAACTTCTTAGACTATATCGATAACTGAACCTAATCAGTATCCAGCACCATGCCTCCTACAGTATCCTCTTGGACCACCTGTCCATAATACTGTCCCTCGTCAGAGGAAAAACTATAACTCTGACAGTCACTCTGTCATCTATGTCGCCTTGGCAGCTTGGAATGATAACCGTCTCCCCGAAGGAGGCTTCCGTTATCAAATCCGTAGAACAAGCACTTATGTTCTAAAATTGCTTCCTTATGTTTCTTCAGGATTGGATTAATATAAACTTATCGCATCAAGTGCAAAAACTACATCTGGTGTGGTACTTGACATCTCATGATTGACTCAATTGCCAAAGCAAGTGATCTGCCAATCATGCACATCCCTCTCTTCTTTAGTCTCTAAGACACCTTTAGAGAGGGTGACTCCATCACCTGCAGGTACACCACCATGCCAGGAGTCAACTATTCTAAATACCATTAGAGTACTGTCAAAGTACCCACATTGGGAAACTACCCAAATCCAGATCTAAAACCATAGATCTAGAAACCAGAATGTCTGATATTATATCTATATCCTGTCTGGAGAAACAACTGTGTGACGACCACAGTACAACCGATCGCAGTATAGGAATTTTACTTCCTACTTGTGTATGTCATCCAAATACCAGGACATCACACCCTACTACCTTCTCAACAGGTTCATCCCCTATTCTGATGAAGTCAAAGCCATGACCGTCACATCAAAATTAGATGATCTTATCTCCGCCATATCTGCTCAAGCCTATAAATAGACATAAGCATCTTGCCCACTATGCTTCCGCTGCTCCCACTGACCATAACAACCCTCTGGCAGAATAATATCTACGTACACTTCTAAAGCATGTTTAGAACGATGTTATACTTATCCTCTTGCCGGGTTTCATAGTCTGGAACAACAGTAGTGTCAAGTTTGGGTAAACAAGAACCTCCCTGTCACCGTCCGTGAGGGTACCGGAGTACCTCTCGGGTGTCTGAGGTTACCCACCATATCTGCGGAGTGGCTAATGGAATGTCAAACCTGATTGAATATATAGGTCCTATTAAATTCTCCGTAATCGTTTGCGGTTCTGGAATCACTTCCAGTTCTACCATACTCCCACTACTGTTTTCTGAAAAAATCCTTTTTTACTAAAAACTGTGGCGAGTCAAGAACAATATCACTATTGATCTTCTAGATGGTAGAAATGTCATCCCTCGTCAAAGCCAGGGTCAACCGACAAACAGCCATTACAGAAACGTGTCTTGAGTTATCCAGTGTCTGCTTTTAAGCATAAACTGGACAACTCCCCTTATCTTAACATCGTTAAGATATGAACCATTCTATATACAATATAGAAATAGAGACACTAATTTAATTGGAACCAGATTCTAATCATGTAGCTGTCTCCAGTGCATAACAACTTAATGGAGAGAGGCTACTCAGCATTACTCAACTTAGGAATCCATCCAATTATGAGTAACTTGAAAGAGAAAAAAGTTTCTCAAAACCATTACTATCAACTGAATACCAATCACAAGATTCTACATCCTCAATCTCTTTGAAGAATCCCGATACTTGCGATACCTGGTTCTCTACTTTATTCTTATACCCACAACTTCTCAAAACTTAGACATTGTATTTCTACGAAACACTTGTCTAAAAACTAGAGAAGTCATAAGTAAACAGAACATAGTAAGAGGACCTACCCCTTTGTCCTGACGGACACTGGACAACATACAATACTCTGTATAAGTCCGCTGAGTTGAATAACTCAAAACCTGTGCATCGTAGGTTGAAAACTGTACCCAGGTGATTTCCTCAAATATCACCAATTACAACGAATTCCGATATAATGAGGATGATCGCCTAATTCCCAATAACTTACTCCCACTCATCATCTGTAAAAACCATACAGATATGAGAATGTAACCTGGTAAATACATACCCTGGTGTAAGTATCTAATCGGGAAAACAGTTTTCTTTTAACAATGCGCAGTGAAACTGAAACATTAAAATGTCTCGTAGGGGTATCCTGTTATTCCTAGTAATGCCTCTTCCATAATCCAATTCATGACTGTAACCGTATATTTCTTTGCCATCTCTCCAAATTTCTTTATTTGATTTTAGTCATTACCTTCTGTACACCATCGTTAGGCTAAATGATTTTCTTCCTTCCCTACCGTTCGGTACCAGCCTATGGTTTGGAAGAAGTCTATTCAGTAAGCATAATAGGTGTACCCTCCTAATCCTAAGAGTACTCGCAACTTGAGAGAAGGTGATGATAAAAGACAACTGAATAATACCTTATTCTTTTAAAGGTGAAATAGAAGTGGCGATGAAGTACGCGGTTTTGGTCGTGAATGATAACAGTCGCAATTTACTTTGCCCTCTTTCTAATCCCTTTATTTTGTCTTTAGTTATTCCCTTCTGTACACCCTACTTAAACTAATTGGTTTTCTTCATTCCCTACCTTTTGGCACCTGCCTATGGTTTGGAATAAGACTATCCAATAAGCGTAATAGGTATACTCTCCTAGACTAAGGAGCCCTCGCAACCTGAGAGAAGGTGATAATAAAAGACAACTGAATAAACTAATTCTATTTCTCCTAAACCTGGATCCATCCTCGAAGAAGTCCCTTCGAGTTCGTATATAACCATACGATGGATCTATCCAATGGAAGTGGATATCCGTAGTAATACGGGGTGTTCTGAGAAATATAAAGGGTAAAAGAAGGAGCGGCAATGACTTATGCAACTAAGACAATCCAAAAGCCAGTATTTTAAGAAGGTTCGGTCAACTTGGTCACCGAGTCATAGTCTAGGGTCGGTCAAAGGTCGCTGCCAAAGAGAGAGAGAAAAGAAAAACTCTGCGTGCACTCTAACCTAGATCAGAATGGTTATCACTTTATCTAATCAGGAAACTTCCCACTGTAATCTTAAATTCTCCTCCAAACCTGAAAGAAGAATTAGTCGGGATCACCCGAAGAGTAAACCAACTCATCAGTGAGAATCGGGATCCAACTATCATCGCATGATAACTTGATGGAAGCCACTCAAGTTATCACACTCCAGAAGGTATGCGCATGCCTGGAAAGTTTCCTGTATGTTTGAAACTCCCGATGTGATTTTTGCCTCATGCTTTTATGACCTTGACTTTAGTCAACAAATCATAAGTCACATGTCATGTTCTACCCGTTATTGTCCAGGTTGATTTGAACCCACCCGTACATACTCTTGACTTTAGTCAACAAGGTAATATGACTGTCCCAAACCAACACATCTATCTATGCAACATATGAATGCCCAGCAACTACCAAACACTATGCCTTGACTTTAGTCAACAAACATAGCTTGAATACTACTGACCACCCATAAGAAATGACGGAGGGCTACGGCTGGTTTTTAGCGAAAAACCTTTAACGTAATGAACTTGATCTCGTTGAAGGAACCTGATAGCTTTTTATAAAAATATAGTGGCGAAAACGTTTTGCTAAAGAGGTCACTCCCGGTGAAGGGATCTCGGCTCTTTCCTCGTGGAATGAGATGCAGGATATTCCAACTGAATACCGCGATGCAAAGCAACTTGTAATCGACTATATTGAAGTTATTACCCTGACGTAAACTTCTGCCGAAGGGGTCACTCCCGGTGAAGGGATCTGGGCCCTTGCCTCGTCGAATGAGATGCGGGATATTCCAACTGAATATCACTATGCAAAACAAAAGGAAACATCTTTGAAATAACACCTTTTAAAATTTGTTCCAACAACATCAAATATAGGTTTGTTTTATCTTTTCATTGATAAGAATTAATGCAGTCCCATCAATCAATCACACCAGAAAAGAACGAAAATATAATGTACGTATATGCCATCCGCATTCGCCACTGGGTCCCGTCATCACCCGTTAGGTTACTTAACTAACGACAGAGCGGGGGCTGGACTAGCGCGGGTGTAAAAGATATACAACATCTAATAGTATATATACCAATATACAATAATCGCTCCAGGCGTGATAATATGCAACATTACAGAAAAGTAATAAGCATCACAGAACAATACAGATAATCTGGGATCCCGAGTTTCACAGAGCCGCTGCTGAAACCCGACGTTCCCCTGGTCGTGTGGATAGCCTGTGCAATGAAACCTAGTCCCCTACGAGTGCGGCAAATTACCCGCCAAAACCTGAAGCGAGGTAGTCCCCACAACATAGTGAATGGAACACCCGGCACTTTACGGAATCCGGTAAATTGAGCACCCCTCCTTGGGTCAACCTGTACCCCCTACGAGTGCGGCGAATAGTTTGCCAATTCTAGAGTGAGGTCCCTTTGCCTCTCAAAGCCATGAGATACGGACCCGTTTCCCTCCAGAACCCGGCTATCCGTGCATTCCTTCGCGGGATAAACCTAGTACAGAAAATAAAATATGTACAACGGGTACATCGACCTCGACCCGGTCGTGCCCCAAAAAGAATATTATACAAACAGGCAGCGACGGCAGTCCACATGTTGGACGCTCGTCCTGCAATATCAAATGTACAAATAAATCCAAACTGCACTATCATTGCACCCTGCTATCCACCACGACATATCCGCAACAACACAGCACAACACAGAACATCAACGCGAATGTCACGTTCGCAAACCCGTCTAAAAGATATATAGCAAATAGATGCGGTTTACCGATCAAATGACATTCCCGGTCGGAGATATAAAGTAAGTACTGCAAACTAACAAATTTAAAATTTCGATCGACAAAATTTCCCGAAGTGGGCCCCACGTACATCTGCTGTACAGTAACAAAATCTGGGCCCAAAAGAACTATTCCAAAACCCACAATTTCCCAAATTCAGCTCACTGTGAAAAATTGATGCACTGTTCCCACTAAAGCGCCGCGGTTCCGCGGTTAAACCCTAGGTTTGACCGCGGATCCGCGGTGCTCTTGTTAGATCACGTGCCCAATTTTCATCTGTATGCTTAAAAAACCCCGCTTAATTTTCTGGGATGATCAAAATAATTTTTAGACACTGTTTAAAATCGACAGAAACTTAAGCACTTGAAAATTGCGTTTTTCGAAATTCCGTTCGATCGATATTTTAAACGTGTTAGCACAAGTTAGTATAGCTTAATGGTGAGGCTCTGATACCACTGTAAGTCCACGGTAGCGCCCCGGCCCGTCTAACAGACGCCAAATGCGGAACAAAAACTTTTTATAAACTGGCGCTATCGTGTACCGTAACCCGGATCTGCCATTAAAGCTAAACTAACAAACTATAAAGTGGGTAGAAGAGTTATACCGAACGATCCGAGTCCTTCGATCTTCAACCATCATCCCACGCTTGTTGCGGCGGCTCCGATCTCCTGAATCTCCAGTCTCGTCATCCAGGTGGCACCACGTCGACGGATCTTTAAACGGGCTCCCGCCTCTGAACCGAGGCAACTCGATCGTCATGTTTGCTAAAGGAGACAACCAAGATGAAGTAGAGAATGAGTAGAACACTTTGTCTCGTTACGTCCAAGGCTATGGACGAACGGTTAATGAAGTTGCCTTTTGGGATCGGGTGAAATGAGAAATGAGGCTTAGCTAATTTCCATGAGTCCAAAACAATACCAATCTTTTTCTAGAAACCATCATCAAACCACAAGGGGGTGGCCGGCCACTTATAGGAGGTGGAGGGGTGAGTGTAGGAGAGGGGGAGGTGACATTAAGAAAAATATCTAGTGTGAACACAAAGTGTGAACACATAGTGTGAACACAAAGTGTGAACACAAAGTATGAACACAATAAATGAACAAGTGTGTCACAAGCCTAATCACCCTCTTTAGAACCTTCTAGAACACTGACTCACCTCATCAAAAAAAGATAAATCCGTATTTAACCGAATGTCAAAATACGTCTGATAGAAAACTGGAAACTGGCAACTTCCAAAAGTGATCCTGAAACGAATTTCAGGATAACCCCGTATCAGTATAAACATACCCACAATTGTATTACGACCGAATACAAATACAACCGAGACAAAGATATTATATCTACACAGTATAATACTGGGTTCCGGCTTAAACCAAAGCCTACCAGTATTATCTGCCCGAAAATGTACACGTGCGAAAACGCACGTGCATTTTCCGAACCTCGCCATAAACCCATATGGCCTCTACAACGTTTCGCCCGAACTTGGGAAAGTTTCTGTAGGGGACTCTAATGACCCATCAACATATCGGTACTGGGTATAACCCCTAGCACATCAGAGGTACAAGCTGTACGTAACGGTTTGCCTATGTATTGATTGGAAGGGAAGCTGACGAGCGAACTCATTTATAAACCCTACTGAGCCTGACAGTGACAATGTATATACAGTCCGGTCCATCGTCTAAAGAGTATCGCATATCGAGTCTAGGGGGTGGATAAAGTCAGACCCCTAATAACGCGATAAATCGTGTCGGCATGAAGCCCATCACCACCTGAGAAACTACTGATCCAAATCAGTAATTCTCCACTACCTCGGCCGAGGATTCCTACTGATGGCCACCCGTGCACTGCGCGACATCAACCCCCAATACCGGGAGAGACGAATCCCCGACGATCCGCTCACTTGCCTCCAAGGTGGCTCGGGACTGTACCCAACTAAAACCTGTTTGCACAACTCCTTTGAGCGTGGTAGGGTAGTAATCTAAGCACAGTGGGAACTCACATGAGACAAATGACGATCTCAGGTCGATGAACTAACCTGTACACATGTCACCAGGGAATTGCTATCTGACGATATGTATAATACCAACTAGCATATTCCCGGCGAGTCCTGTCCAGTGTACTCATAACTCAATGAGCACCTGTATACATCTTAGGTGATCCTACTGACTCCAATGGCTAGTGAGACCGGCCATCGCCCCTCGTCGGGGTCTCGACTGTATACACTAGTCTACTCTGGAGTATCGATGCCCTGTCTCGAAACTCCCACGACTAGGGACACTTTAAGGATGTGCTTACAGACCCCAGCTCCCACGTATATGATCGCCATCATACTGCTGGTAGTCAAGCAAGAATCCTAGGGGCTCTATCATCATGCAATAGTGAACTAAAGCATGTATACGATGATAAAGACAAACCAGATAGCAAACTATCACCTTGAGCAAGACTGTCATATCGGTATAGGTCATGCCTCAATCATTGCAATCACGTACCTGTGATCCAATAATTGACTTTGAGGGCACTATCTCCAACAAAACGTACACAAGGAAATAAGAAAATAAATATATATATATAGTCGCGGACACAACAATACAAGTCAACCACGCGCATTAACTAAACGTGCACGCACTTGGTGCACAAGACGCGCACGCGACAACGCCACAAAACAGAACTAGGATCACTATACGTGGCAACTACCAAACCAAAAACCCAATCGCACCAATCGCGCGTTCACAACACATTAAATATTATATGAAATAGGGTGTAAATCATCCAAACCTAAAACTCGAATAACCGCTATTTATTCCGAAAAACCTAGTAAGCAACAATTACCCGTTTTAATACTAATCTAGATGTTTTAGCAATTTTAACGGCCACATAGCTCACTTAATATCTTAATTAGGCCACACAATTATTACCCAATTTTTTTAGTCTCACGAATTACACACTAATCTTGAAACAAGTTTGCAAGCACACTAAATTTGGATAATTAGAAACCACTTAAACAAGATACTCATCTAGATTAGGTTCCAAAGCCCACTAGATAGAAAACTAAATTTGACTAACATAATAATGATGGTTGAAACCCTAGCTCTAACTCAAACCCTCTTCTTTAAAATTCTAACTTTCAATAAAACCATATTCAAACACCTAAATAAATTAGATTACAACAAATACTAACAAGGTAACAATTAGAGCAAGATTATATCTCACAAATTTTGAAGATCTAACATGCAATCTTAGCCTCCCAAAAAGCCATATTGCTCCTAGATCCAAGTTAGTTTAGGCCAAGGAAAAATGGTTAAAGGTTTAATTAGGAGTTATTGGAAATTTGAGTGGTTTTTATTGGATTTTTGAGTGAGGTTTTAGCATGAAATGAGATGGAGAAAGGGGGGTGTTGCCAAGGGGCTCGGCCAAGGTAAGGGAGAGGGGAGAGAGAGTGAGGTGGTGTTTGTGAAGTCAAGAAAATATACCCCATACCTCAATATAATAAGCCCATGCTTCTTTGTTTATTCTTTTCTTTTTATTTCTTTTTCTTTTAACTTTGTGAGGAAAAAGAAGTGGGGAATTGGGGGATTTGGGCTGCTGATTTTGGCCAAGTGGTGGGAATGGGATTTGTGTGTGTTGGTATAGTTTCCCAAGTTAAGAAAAACCTCTCCTAGCTCATTAATGCAACATACAACATAATTCTATTTTTATTTTATTTTATTTCTAACTCCTTTTAACCTAGAATTGACTAAAACTTTGCAACCAAAAAGAGAAAAAGAAAACATGTTACAAACTTGGTTTAAAGTTGTCATGATACACAAAACTTGTATTAACCCATTCTAATTTGTAATTATCACTAATTAAATGTATTAGTGAAAGCTTCAAATAATTAATTTAGGAAAATATTTAAGTAAACTAGAAATTTACAAGTGACCAATTAAATACCAATTACTAGCAATCACATAGCTAAAATAGGTATATTTAAGTCTATGTTGAAAAATAATTATATCTTGGTTTTTACGGAAAACACCAGTTATTTTAACGATTATCGGAAATTTCACCTAAACGATTTTTTTTCCAGAACGTTACAGGTTCCTCGTACTTCATTACATTCATTGACGATCTCTCAGGATACGGACATGTGTTCCTGTTGAAACACAAGTCTGATGTTTTAGAGAAATTCAAAGAATATAAGCATGAAGTCGAGAACCAGACAGGTAAAAGTATTAAAATCCTACAATCTGATCGGGGAGGAGAATACTTGAGCACGGAATTCCGTGACTATCTAGAAGAGAATGGGATTCTCTATCAGCTTACTCCTCCGTATACACCACAACACAACGGTGTATCGGAGCGGAGGAATCGCACCCTATTGGATATGGTGCGCTCTATGATGAGCACCGCTGAGTTGCCTATTCTTTTTTGGGGTTATGCGCTTGAGACATCAGCATACCTATTGAATCAAGTTCCATCTAAATCTGTACCTACCACACCATATGAGATATAGATTGGAAAGAGACCATGCCTTAAATGAGTTAAGATATGGGGTTGTCCGGCCTATGTCAAAAAGAAAAATCCGGAAAAACTCGAGGCACGGTCGGTTCTTTGCAAGTTTGTGGGATATCCCAAACATTCACATGAAAAAAAAGGTGTTTGTTTCTCGACATGCCACCTTTTTATAAAAGGAATTTCTTGTAAAAGAAATTAGTGGCAAAGAGGTAGAGCTGGAAGAAGTTCCAGCTACACAGACTACAACTGAAGATTTAGTGGAACCAGAGGATTTGATAGTTCCCAACGAACCTCATCCTCTCCGCCGATCTAGTAGGGTTCCTCATCCACCTGAAAGATACTACGGTTTTCTCATTGATGGTAGGAGCGAGGATTGCATCATGGAAGATGATGACCCATCTAGCTTCGAGCAGGCCATCACGAGTGGAGACTCTAAGAAATGGCTGGATGCAATGCGATCTGAGACGGAATCCATGTACACCAACAAAGTATGGACTTTGGAAGATGCTCCTGAAGTGGTAAAACCCATCGGAAGCAAGTGGATCTACAAGAAAAAAATTTCTGTAGATGGAAAAGTTGATACTTTCAAAGCTAGACTTGTTGCAAAAGGTTTTCGTCAACGACCAGGTGTGGATTATGATGAAACCTTTTCTCCAGTGGCTATGCTTAAGTCCATCCGGATCCTACTTGCCATTGCTGCATACCATGACTACGAAATATGGCAGATGGATGTTAAGACCGTCTTTCTAAATGGTGATTTAGAAGAGAGCGTGTACATCACTCAGCCATAGGTCTTCGTAGACAGTGGGAGCAGCGGAAAGGTGTGCAAGCTGCTTAAATCCATCTACGGGTTAAAGAAGGCATCGCGGAGTTGGAACATATATTTTGATGTGGTAGTCAAAGTTTTTGACTTCATCAAAAACATAGATGAATCTTGTATATACAAGAAGGTGGCAGAGAGTAAGGTTGTCTTCCTCATATTGTACGTGGATGACATACTCTTGATAGGAAATGATATTCCTATGCTGCACTCGGTCAAGCTCTTCTTATCATAAAGATTCTCAATGAAAGATCTAGGTGATGCCTCCTACATCTTGGTGATTAAGATATATAGAGATAGATCTAAACGGATACTGGGATTGTCCCAATCCAGGTACATTGACACCATACTAAAGAGGTTTGGTATGGAAGATTCCAAGAGTGGGAATTTACCCACGATCTCTGGACTCACTCTCTCCAAAGAGATGTCTCCTAAGACTGATTTGGAGAGAGCTCACATGCAAGGGATACATTATGCTTCGGCAGTAGGCTCTATCATGTACGCGATGTTGTGTACCAGACCCGATGTAGCATACTCACTAAGTATAGTGAGTAGGTATCAAGCAGATCCTAGAGAGAATCACTGGACAGTTGTGAAGAACATTCTCAAGTACTTGAGAAGGACTAAAGAGATGTTCTTGGTGTATGGTAACGGTGAACTCCAAGTGGAGTCCTTTACCGATTCGAGCTTCCAGAGTGATAAGACGACTCTAAGTCGGTCTCGGGATTTGTCTTTACCCTCAATGGAAGGACGATTTGTTAGAAGAGTTCCAAGCAAGAAACCGTGGCAGACTCGACAATGGAGGCTGAATACATTGCTCCCAACGATGCTGCCAAAGAGGCTGTCTGGATGAAGAAGTTCATAACCGAACTTGGTGTGGTTCCGTCCATCGAGCATCCAATACTTTGTATTGTGATAACAATGGAGCAGTGGCTTTGGCTTAGGAACCCAGGTCCCATCAGCGATCCAGGCATATTCTGAGGCGGTGTCACCTGATCCGGAAGATAGTTGATCGCCGGGAATTAAGGTCAGGAGAGTTGACACGAAGAACAACATGGCGGATCCACTCAAAAAGTCCATGCCCCAGATACAATTTGAGAGACTCTTCGGGATGTTGGGTATGAGATACTACAACAACTGTCCTTAGTGCAAGTTGGAGATTGTTAGTTATATGTATGCCCTAGAGGCCATTATTGTACATATGATATATATTATAGTGGAAGCTTGGACATATATAGAGAGGACTTTCTTGCTCGACATGATAGTATGCTATCTGGTTGCTCTTTGTCTTAACATGTTGACTTCTATTGTGATACTGTCTTGCTCTCACATGTTGATAAAGCCCTTAGGATGTGTACTTGACTACCCGGACTATGATGGAGATCATACTAATGGGGCCAGGGTAGTCCACAAGTACATCCTTTAATTGTTCCTAGTC
Organism: Agapanthus africanus; assembly: GCA_030015575.1. Classification (NCBI taxonomy): domain Eukaryota; kingdom Viridiplantae; phylum Streptophyta; class Magnoliopsida; order Asparagales; family Amaryllidaceae; genus Agapanthus; species Agapanthus africanus. The sequence goes on from CM057350.1 coordinate 252,609,846, forward strand.
GAGGGTGTATCGAGACATGGCATCGATATTCCAGAGTAGACTAGCGTATATGCTTCTTGACCCATATGATGGGCGATGGATAATCCTACATCCATTGGTGTTTGACATCAAAGATGGTATACGGGTGCTCAGTGAAGACTGGGTACACTGAACAGGACTCGCCGAGAACTCCTACATGGTATTATACCTAGCGTAGCGTCAGATAGCAATTCTCTGCTGACATTGGTACAGGTTAGTCTGTTGAACCGAGATCGTCATAGAGTCTTGTGTGATTCCCACTGTGCTTTGATTTCCACCTACCACGTTCAAGAAAACATGCAAAACGGTAGTATTTGGGTACAGTCCCGAGTCACATGGAAGCAATGAGCGATAGGAAGGGATTAGGGGCTGATGTTGCGCTGTGCTCGATTGGCTATAACAGGAAATCCCTGGCCAGGGCTGATACGAAGATTTACTGGTAAGTGTTATCAGTAGTTTCTCGACCCATTATGATCCTCACATCGGCAAGATTTATCGGTTACTGGGGTCTGACGTTTACCACCCCTAGACTAAATATGCGACATATTAGACGAAGAGACCGGACTGTACGGTAATGTTACTGACAGGCTTTACAGGAGTATGAGCAGGATTTCTTGTTGATCTTTTGATCGATCAATACCCGGGTAGCCGTTACGTCCAGCTAGTACTGCTGATGGCTTGTGGGTGCTTGATATGATCACCACCTACTGCCGGCGTATTGACGAGTCATTAGAGTCCTACACAGAGGTTTCCTGGCTCAGGCGAAACGAAGTAGGAGCACATATGTGATATGTGTGGGACCATGATTAATATGAGTATGTGATACCGTATTCTATTCTCACGATATATGATATCGGCCGGTTATATGTGCTATAGCCGGGTTATCGAATCAAATGTCGATTCGATAAAATGATACATATGATATTAGTCGGTTATATGTGATATAGCCGGATTATTAAATCAAGTATTGATTTAATAATTTAATGTATAATTTTATATTTGATATATTAATTTACATTAACTAATATTTGCTCACTTAAGCATTTCTATTTCTCACTTATGCATTTAATATATATGTGATATATATTAATTGTGTTTCTTTTTGTGTCATGCTTGATGATACATGCAACATGGGTGTACGAGACTCACCACATGCTCATTATAATGTAGGGTTTATTTATTTAAAGTAAGTCAAAAATTAGTTGGAAATTTGCTCATGGTTGAAACTTGTGGAAGCTTGTGGAACCATTGACTTAGTCCACTAATTTTATTTTACTTAAGATATTTATTAACCCAACCATTATCTTATACCATGGTCAAGTCTTACATGAGTTATATGAGATATTATCTCACCCATGGTTGCCTCGCTCACTCATTCTATTTTTCTTTTCATCTTCTTCTTCATCAAGAGAGTTCTCTAGGTTTTGAGAGGTGAAGAAAATTGGTGAGAAAATTAATTCTAAAGTGAGCAAAAATCCTACTTCATCATCCTCTACTAGATTAGCCATTTAGTTTAGGGTGTTAGCTTCACTAATCCCTAATTAGTGAAGTGGTAGCTTGGGTTGGTGTCTCCTCGACGTAGATTATCTTCGGTCTCAAAGACTTCGTGCAAGCTTGTTCCTTTCATCTTGTGGAGCTATTCTAGAGTCCGGAATTTCACTACTTGGAGCAAAGGGACTAATACATGGAGCTATTGAAGTGAAGGACCGGTCTACAAAGGTTGTATTCCATGATCACTTAGATGTAAAGTTGTTTACATGTTGTATTGTCTAATTCTCTAGTTATGATTCTAGGGTTAGGGTTATTTAGCATGGCAAATTTTTGAAAATGGCATGGACGATGCCTCCCTAAACCTCGCTGTCATGCTAGGCATTCCTACACTAGGATTCTCAACACATGAGAGCTTTTAGGGTTTACAGGAAGAAGAAGAAGACTTGAGGAAAAGCTAGTGAAGAATGAGCTTGGAAAAAGAATGGCTGCCCTCTTTTTAGAAATATGAAGCATACTTATATTTTAGGATATAGATCTCTAACCAAATATAAATATCTAATTAAATATCAAGCATGCTTCAAAATATCTAAAGAGTGAGTCATAACAATGAGTCACTAAGTAGCCATGGTAGATCTTTTGTCCACCTCCACCTCATTTCCTCCACCTCATTTAAATTTAAATCCATAAGAAAAACAAACCCTAAATGAGGTGTCCCTTCTAGAAGATTTCCCGCAAGAATTACGAGAACGCCCTGCATCCGCATTCCGAAGAATACGAATACAAAGAGACGAAAATAATCCATCAATATAATACTAGGATCCGGCTTAAACCAAAGCCCACTAGTATTATCCGTCCAATCATCACACGTGCACAACTACACGTAGGCGATCGAAGCCCTGCCGTAAAACCATACGGCCTCTACACCTTTTTCCCGGTGCAGGGAAACCATTTATATGGGTGTGACGCCCAGCTTCACAGAGTGCGCTACGATCGGCACGTGACAGAGCCAGCCATGCTACCTGTGGCTAGGAAACATCCCTCCATAATCATATTACGGCTGTCTATAAGATATCAAAAACAGGAAAAATATAAAACTATCTAATACATGTCCATCTGCCAGAATAAACGAGTCAAGAAATATAAATGCGGAAGCAATAAAATCCAATAAACAATAACATCTGGAAACACGTCCCAAATACGGGCTCACATCATGGAATAAAACTGGGAAAGGAAACTAACTAAACTAAATACTAACACGATCGTCGCTGCTCGGCCTGACGGCTGAAGTACTCCTGGTCAGCCTGCGAAAGAGATAAAGGAACTGGGCCATGCAAAACCCAGACGTCAGTGCGTCATAATATCAACAATAATAAATAACCAGGATACACAAGATATGCATGCATGGATATAAATGATAACATGAATATAACCAGTAAACATGGATATGGAACTGTGAAGTGTATGCGTGCAGGTGAAGTGCAGTGAGTAATCTAAACTATACTACTGGGTTATCTATTCTAAAGTCTTCGAAATCAATTAATGTAATCCTTATCGTAACCCATCAGCCTATATCCCATTCATTCCCTACGGGACCACGGTAACAGGATTACTCCGTAACGCCTGGAAAAACGGCAAACAATATATTATGTAACGCCCGGAAAAATTGCAAACAATATATTCCGTAACGCCCGGAAAAACGACAAACAATATAATAGCCCTTTGGGTTACGTTCGGTTACATTCTTTATTTCCCCTTACCCCTAAGGTTATTTGTTCAAGTCAGGTATTGCCAATCGATATCTAATGCCAACACATGATCAAGCAGGTACAGGTTTTGTCTATATAGACAACAATAACGTCCATCAGGACAACAAGTCAGGATTGTTGGCATTAGTAACAAAATCCAAATAATAGGTCAAGTAGTAGTGTATTAGGGCATGTCAGGTAGTGCACAATGTATCGAATGGATGCCCAAAAGTAAAACTGTAGCAAGTATTGAAACATGGTAAAATCACGGACGCACAAGTGATAATCAGTGATATCATAACATGAGTCAATGAGTCATACGATGCATACTAGCGAGCAGGGAATATTAATATAGTAGTAACATGATGTAATATGATTCCGGCATACAACTAAATATGTAATATACGGTACGGATGCGAACGGATATCGAAAAAATGGTAAAACTGTAACATGGATGCACATCATATAATATTTTTATTCATATGGATGCAAATATAATAATATAGCATGTAGCAAGATAAACTTGCATGCGACTAGATATGTAATAAACTGTACGGACGCGAACGGGTATTGTAAAACTGTAACATATGATGGATAATTAAATGACCAGTAATACTTTTATTCATATGAATATAAATATATTAGTATAGCATGTAGCAAGATAAACTTGCATGCGACTATATATGTGATAAATGATACGGATACGAAAGGCTATCCGAAAACAGTAAAACAGTAACATGGATGTACAATGCAGTAAACATGTGATATTTTTATTCATATGGATGTAAAATATATATTATAGCATGTAGCAAGATAAACTTGCATGCGACTAGATATGTAATAAACTGTACTGATGCGAACGGGTATTGTAAAACTGTAAATCTGTAACATATGATGCAAAATTAAACAACCTGTAATACTTTTATTCATATGAATATAAATATATTAGTATAGCATGTAGCAAAATAAACTTTCATGCGACTATATATGTGATAAATGATACGAATACGAACGGCTATCCAAAAACAGTAAAACAATAACATGAATGTACAATGCAGTAAACATGTGATATTTTTATTCATATGGATGTAAAATATATATTATAGCATGTAGCAAGATAAACATGCCTGATCGGATCTCACGACGGGGTGCGTACGCTGTGTCCGACGTCGGGTAAACGTCGCAGTGTACACGCGCGCGTACAGTACAGAACCAGGCAAAGCATGAACGTGACCATGCTAGCTGGGAACGTCTACTGTATTGCCCGGATCGTCGGCGACGAGCACAGCTCTGGCGATCACCAGGAAACGGAATCAAGAAAGTAAAGAGAAGAGAAGAAGAAGAAGAAGAAGAAAGTGAAGGTGTTGTGGTTTGCAGGGTCCACTGGAGTTGTCTCGGGGTTCTGGGACAGAGGCGTGGGGGTAAAGTCGAGAGGCGTGGGTTTTCCGGCGAGGTGGCAATGGGGTTTCTTGGTTTCTTGGGGTCGGTTTCTGTGTAGGGTTTGGTGCGAAGGAAAGCAGGGAGAGGAGGAGAGGAGAAGAGATTGGGATGAGGGCGGTAAGACGAGGGTGATGGCGACTACGACGTTTCCGATGGTGGAGGTGATGGTGCCGTGGGTTTCTTGGGTTTGCAGGTTTAGGGTGTGCAAGGAAAGAGAAGAGAAGAGGAAAAGAGAAGGAGGAGACGAGGTCGGGTTATTAGTGACGGGGTTGTGGAGATGATGGCGAAGGTGGTGTAACGATCGGCGGCAACAGCGAGGAGTTGGGTTAGAGTTTTGAGTTGAGGCGGCGGGAAAAAGAAAATGGTGAGCGAGAGAGAGATAGACGTGGGTATAGTAATAGATAGGTTTGTTAAAGAAAATTTTAAAGGAAATAATATTATATATTAAGAGAGAGAGAGGGGGGATTTGTTGTTGTGATTAGGTAAAGATTTTAGAAAATATTTATTTTGTTAAAAAAAATAAGAATCGTATATATATAAACAGTATGTGTTAAAAGAATATTATATTGAATTTATTTGAGATTTTGTCTAATACAAAATAGTCCACAACATGCCCGGGTCGGGTCTAAAATTACTGTTTGAAAATACAGATAATGAAAATGCGTACCCCCAAGAACGGATACACGTAGCATGTACGTAGCGATCCAAACGAGTCCGTTTCACTGAACGGGACGAGAACACGATGTACGGATGCTACAACAGGGTTAGGGGTATGATGCAGGCCATGCAAGATATTTTAAAATATTTTATTTGACTTTACATGTTATATTGAAAAATGCAGATGTCAAATATAATGCAGTCATACGATATGAAAGTGCAGGGATTCTCATAACTAGCCAGGATAAATTATAAACAGGAATCAAGATGGGTTTCCAGCATGCGGGTCGGGTCGGATGCAAACACAGATACCAATGATACTATTCGCACCCATAACAGCAATAAATCAAGAAATAGCCACTCGATAAATAAAATAATCAAATCAAGCATGATAATTGAACTAGAGTGTTACATTATACCCAACTACAAAAATAATTTCGTCCTTGAAATTCTCGGAACAAGAAAAGAAATACAAGCATGAATCTACAAGAAGATGTCTGGAAACCTCTGTTGAATCTCGTCTTCTCGTTCCCAAGTCGATTCTCCATGCGAGCGATTCCCCCATGAAATGAGTACGAGAGGGATAACCTTGTTCTTGAGGACCTTTCTCTTCGATCAACAATCGACATCGGTCGTTCTTCATAGGTCAAGTCCTCCCTTATAGTCAGCTCCGAATGATCTAGCACGTGTGTTTCATCTCGAACATACTTACGGAGTTGAGATACAGGAAAACGTCATGAACACTCGCCAATGTTGATGGTAAAGACAATCGATAAGCCACTTCTCTAACACGCTCAATAATCTCGAAAGGCCCCCCGAATCGAGAACTAAGCTTGCCTCGACTCCCAAAACGAATCACTCCTCTAGTCGGTGATATCTTCAAGAATACAAGATCACCAACAACGAACTCTAGAGGTCTTCTCGATGTATCATCCCAACTCTTCTGCCGATCCTATGCTGGCTTCATGTGATTCCGGATAGTATTAACATTCTTTACTGTTTGCACGATCAAATCTGGTCCCAACAATCTTTGTTCTCCAACATCGTCCCAACAGACGGGTGAGCGACACTTGCGGCCATACAACGCTTCGAATGGAGCCATCTGAATAGTCACCTAAAGGCTGTTATTGTACGAAAACTCCACCAAGTGTAGATGATCCTCCCATGAACCCTTGAAGTCCAACATGCAAGCTCTCAACATATCTTCAAGAGTTTGGAACGTTCTCTCTGACTAGCCATCTGTCTGAGGGTGATACGCGGTACTAAACTTCAATCGGGTCCCCAAACTTTCCTGTAAACTCCTCCAGAGGTGCGATAAGAATCGGGTATCATGATCGGAAACGATGCTTACAGGTATTCCAAGCAATCCCACAATCTCCTGCATGTACCGTTCTGCTAACGCTTCCGTCGACTGACCAACTCGAAATGGTATGAAATGAGTTGCCTTGGTCAATCGATCAACAAACACCCAAATTGCTTTATTGCCTTTTGGACTCCGCGGTAGGGCTGTCACGAAATCCATGGTTATATGTTCCCACTTCCACTGAGGAATCGGAAGTGGTTGCAATAAACCAGCTACTCTTTGATGTTCAGCCTTAACTTGCTGACACACCAAGCACTTCGCTACAAAGCGGGAAATCTCCATTTTTATGTATTCCCACCAGAAATGATGTCGTAGATCACGGTACATCTTCGTACCCCCTGGATGTACAGAATATGCGGAACTCTGTGCCTCCCTCATAACTTCTTCGTGAATGTCTCCTTTCGGCACACACAAACGGCTACCATAACGCAACGAACCATCCTCATGAATCAACAAATCCGTTCGAAGTCCTTCTTCAACCTGTTCTCGAAACTTCTGCAATATTGGATCCTGTGACTGCGCCGCTTTAATAGTATCAATCAACGACGACTGTACTTGCAGCTGCCTCAACTGTCCTGAAGAATGCAGTAACACGATCTCCAACTCAAATCTCCGAAAATCTTCGATAAGCTCCTTCTGTGCAGTCAACATCCGAATTGCTGGCAACCGACTAAGCGCATCCGACACTACATTAACTTTCCCTGGATGGTATTTGAGATCAAGATCATAGTCAGCCATCAGCTCCAACCATCTACGCTGCCTCATGTTGAGCTCTTTCTGCATGAACATGTACATCAAGCTTTTGTGATCGGTGAATACTTTGACCTTTTCGTCCAATAAGTACTGTCTCCAAATCTTCAAAGCGAATATCACTGCCGCAAGCTCCAAATCATGAGTTGGGTAATTCTTCACATGGGTCTTCAACTATCTCGATGCATAGGCTATAACCTTCCCATGCTGCATCAAAACATATCCCAAACCTTTTCCAGATGCGTCGCTGTGAATCACCAATCCTCCGGAACCGTCCGGTACGGTCAAAATAGGAGCGGTTGTTAATCTTTGCTTCAACGCCTCAAAAGCAGATGCACAACCATCCATCCAAACGAACGGTACTTCCTTCCGCGTAAGCATGGTCAAAGGCTCAGCCAATCAAGCAAAATTCTCCACGAATCTTCTATAATATCCTGCAAGTCCAAGAAAACTTCGAATCTCCGCTACATTCCTCGGAATCGGCCAATCTTAAACTGCTGCAATCTTCTCAGGATCAACGACGATTCCATTTCCGGATACGACGTGCCCCAAAAACTTCACTTCTTCAAGCCAAAACTCGTACTTGCTCATCTTTGCATATAATATTTCTTGCCTCAACGTTTGCAGTGCGATTTTTAAGTGTTCTGCATGTTCTTCTTGGCTCTTAAGTAGACCAGAATATCATCGATAAACACTACTATAAACTAGTCCAAGAACGGTGAAAATATTCTGTTCATCAAGTCCATAAATATCGTCGGTGCGTTCGTGACTCCGAATGGCATCACTAAATACTCGTAATGTCCATATCGAGTTCGGAACACAGTCTTGCAAATATCCTCTGAGTTAACTCGAACTTGATGATATCCGGATCGCAAATCCAACTTCGAGAATACCCTCGCGCCACTGAATTGCTCGAATAATTTGCCAATGCGAGGGATCGGGTACTTATTCTTAATAGTCACCCGGTTTAATTCTCGATAATAGATGCACATCCTCCTTGTGCCAGCTTTCTTCTTGACTAGAGGAACTGGAGCTCCCCAGGGTGAATTGCTGCTGCGAATCCAACCCTTCTCTAGAAATTCGGTAACCTGCATCTTGATTTCTTCCAACTCCACTGGTGCCATCGGATAGTATGCCTTTGAGATTGACGCTGCACCAGGAACAAGATTGATCGCGAACTCCACATCTCGTTTTGGCGGTAAACCTGAGATGTCTTCGAACACGTCCATGAACTCTCGAACTACTGCTGGCGCTTCCTCCCTATCAACTTCCATCGACGAAAGAACGGTGTTTGTCGGCCTAGCCCTAAAATCGACTGGCCCGACAGAACTGCTACCTCCAGCAAATACAAACTCCGGATGTCCGGGAATCTGGAAAATCACTTCCTTTGCGCTACAATCAATGTGAGCATGGAAAGTACCGAGAAAATCAATTCCCAAGACAACATCGTAACTGCCGGTTTCGATCACCAAGAGATCCGCGAATAACTCACGTCCGCAAATAACAATCGAACAATCCTTGCACTCACTACTAGATATGATTTTCCCGTTCCCAGTGTGTATGTCCCAACAACAAGACATGGTCGTGCAAGAAATCGAATGTGCAGCAATAAACTTGGATGACATACAACAACGGGATGCATCTGAATCGAATAGTGCTAATGCGGGAAAATCATGAACAAGTAACATACCAAAAACGACTTCATCTGATGCCAAGACACTGAAGAAGATAAGCACGGTAAACAGAATTCAAGCTTGCGATAAAACATGAACTGGTAAGCAATGAAACCGAGAGAAGCAAGGTAATATCACGACCATAAATCAAGGAAATGAATCAAGACTAGGACTCCAAGTTACTTAAATAGAGTACCACATTGTAACCATGCTGCAGTTCATAGGTACAATCACATAACTCCGTTCAAGTCGCCTAAATCCTAGTATCAGAATCGAAAGAATAGGAAGGGAGAAACAATAAGGAACCAAAAGGATTTCAAGCCGAGATGCAAAGTTGTTTGCATATCGTCAAGACACAAGAGTGAAGGGAAAGATGAGATTCAAGAATAGCAAGATAGCAATATGGCAGGACAAGTTCCTAATTACGAATTTTATGATTTATGTATTGGGTCCAATACCCAACTACAAAAGAATCAAACCCGATTAACCGAAATCCTATGGCTCTGATACAAAACAAACCCTGTCATGCCCCGCTTCCCAGAGTACGCTACGACCGGCACGTGACAGAGACAACCATGCTACCTGTGGCTAGGAAACATCCCTCCACAGTCACATTACGGCTGTCTATAAGATATCAAAAACAGGAAAAATATAAAACTATCTAATACATGTCCATCTGCCAGAATAAACGAGTCAAGAAATATAAATGCAGAAGCAATAAAATCCAATAAACAATAACATCTGGAAACACGTCCCAAATACGGGCTCACATCATGGAATAAAACTGCAGAAAGGGAACTAACTAAACTAAATACTAACACGATCGTCGCTGCTCGGCCTGACGGCTGAAGTACTCCTGGTCAGCCTACGAAAGAGATAAAGGAACTGAGCCATGCAAAACCCAGACGTCAGTGCGTCATAATATCAACAATAATAAATAACCAGGATACACAAGATATGCAGGCATGGATATAAATGATAACATGAATATAACCAGTAAACATGGATATGGAACAGTGAAGTGTATACGTGCAGGTGAAGTGCAGTGCGTAATCTAAACTATACTAATGGGTTATCTATTCTAAAGTCTTCGAAATCAATTAATGCAATCCTCATCGTAACCCATCAGACTATATCCCGTTCATTCCCCACGGGACCACAGTAACAGGATTACTCCGTAACGCCCGGAAAAACGGCAAACAATATATTCCATAACGCCCGGAAAAATGGCAAACAATATATTCCGTAACGCCAGGAAAAACGACAAACAATATAATAGCCTTTTGAGTTACGTTCGGTTACATTCTTGATTTCCCCTTACCCCCAAGGTTATTTGTTCAAGTCAGGTATTGCCAATCGATATCTAATGCCAACACAGGATCAAGCAGGTACAGGTTTTGTCTATACAAACAACAGTAACGTCCATCAGGACAAGTCAGGATTGTTGGCAATAGTAACAAAATCCAAATAATAGGTCAAGTAGTGTATGAGGGCATGTCAAATAGTGCACAATGTATCGAACGGATGCCCAAAAGTAAAACTGAAGCAAGTATCGAAACATGGTAAGATCACGGATGCGCAAGTGATAATCAGTGATATCATAACATGAGTTAATGAGTCATACGATGCACACTAGCGAGCAGGGTATATTAATATAGCAGTAACATGATGTAATATGATTCCGGCATACAACTAAATATGTAATATACGGTACGGATGCGAACGGATATTGGAAAAACGGTAACATGGATGCATAGTACAATAAACATGTAATATTTTTATTCATATGGATGCAAATATAATAGTATAGCGTGTAGCAAGATAAACTTGCATGCGACTAGATATGTAATAAACTGTACGGACGCGAACGGGTATTGTAAAACTGTAACATATGATGCATAATTAAATGACCTGTAATACTTTTATTCATATAAATATAAATATATTAGTATAGCATGTAGCAAGATAAACTTGCATGCGACTATATATGTGATAAACGATACGGATACGAACGACTATCCGAAAACCGTAAAACAGGAACATGGATGTACAATGCAGTAAACATGTGATATTTTTATTCATATGGATGTAAAATATATATTATAGCATGTAGCAAGATAAACTTGCATGCGACTAGATATGTAATAAACTGTACGGATGCGAATGGGTATTGTAAAACTGTAACATATAATGCATAATTAAACGACCTGTAATACTTTTATTCATATGAATATAAATATATCAGTATAGCATGTAGTAAGATAAACTTGCATGCGACTATATATGTGATAAATGATACGGATACGAACGGCTTTCCGAAAACAGTAAAATAGTAACATGGATGTACAACGCAGTAAACATGTGATATTTTGATTCATATGGATGTAAAATATATATTATAGCATGTAGCAAGATAAACTTGCCTGATCGGATCTCACGACGGGGTGCGTACGCTGTTTCTGACGTTGGGTAAACGCCGTAGTGTACACGCGTGCGTACAGAACAGAAACTGGCAAAGCAAGAACTTGACCACACTGGCTGGGAACGTCTACTGGATTGCCCGGATCTTCGACGACAAGCACGGCTTCAGAGATCACCGTGAAATGGAATCAAGAAAGTAAAGAGAAGAAAAGAAGAAGAAAGAGATGGGGTTGTGGTTTGCAGGTGTAACACCTTAGAATGTATTTTTTGGCTAATTATATTTTAATGTATGGATTTTAATAAGAAGTTTACCAATTTGGTTTTTAAATATTTTATCCTATTTATTGAGTATTTTATTAGAATTTTCCTAGGCACACACACACTTGTGCATGATAACTAGGTTGTTAAGTGTGGTCTAACCATTCCTATAATCTAGTTTTAATATTGTTAAGTGTTCATGGTTGTTTTAAAATGAAAATGAATTTGAAAAAGGATTTTTATTTGGGTTGAATATGTTGACCTTAAGAAAGAGAGAGTGTGAGGCATGGTGCTACATGGTTGAGGCCATGCTCATTTAATGATGAAAGAGAAGGAGAGAGGGAGGGGTTCTAGCCTTGCTCTCATTTCTCATTCTCATTCTCTTTTCTCTCATTCTCTCACTCTCACACACACACACACTCACCTGCAGCAGCAGCCCCAGCACAAGGAGAAGCAGCAGCAGTGGCAGCAGCAGCACCAGAGGCAGCAACAATAACAGAAACAACATCAGCATCAGCAGCAAGCAGCTATAGCAGCAACAGCATCAGCCTTAGCAGCAACAGGAGCCCCAGCAGCAGTAGAAACCCCTCATCTTCTTCTTCACCTGCTCTCTAGGGTTCTTTAGGGTATATTTCTGAACCCTTTTCCCTAGTTTGCTTAGCTTGTGTGTTCATTAGCTTCGATTAGTGTTAAATTAGCTAGTTTAGAGCTAATTATGGTGATTTGTGAGATGTTGTGGCTAAGTGATGATTGTGTTGGTAAACCCTACTTATTTAAGTGTTATTAGGGTCACTTCAACTGAGAAATAACCCAGATTTCACTAAAATACCATAGGGTTTCCTTTTTAGTGCAATTGGTGTTTTTAAAGCGATATATTGGCTTTCTGTGATCTGCTTTTCACCCGGATCCCTCAGAACAAAATTGAGAAAACTGGGGCATGCTTATTAGGTATAGAACACACCACATGAACACGAGCCACCCATTCCCAACCACGGCCGCCAATTTAATCACTCTGGCCGCAAATTGCGGCCAGGAAGAGGTGTTAGGTGCTGGGGTCTTGGCTAGGGTTGTCTTCTGTATTGTCTAGTGTTTTGGCATGTCTAGTTTTGTAAGATTTGACCTGTAGGAAAATCTGGGATCATATACTGTTTTTCATGTCCGTTGTGTTTGCGCGATACGCGCGATACGTGTGTGAGTTCTGTGATCCAGCGTGTCGCGATGGTTTTAGACGCGTATACACACGATTCAGCGTATCGTGCACACGCGCGTTTAGTTCGCGACGCGAGTTTCTCGTTTGGGTTCGATATCGCGTTTTGTGAGATATTTGGCTTATATGTGATTTCCATGTCTTATTTGCAGGTTTGCAGGCAGGGACTACGGGCAATGCTACAGGGAGGAGCAGATGGTAGGATTCACCTAGCGTGGAGTGTAGCTGAGTAGATTTAACATCTACAGGGGAATTGCCCGCATGGCATTATGCGTCTGTGCTAGGATTCAATACTTGTCGCATATTCTACGTCATTGTTAGAATTGCGCCTTTACCCTATTTTACTTAGATATAGTTGTACTGTGACTAGTAGCCGTAGGGCACTGCATACATTATTGATGGTTCATGTTGCACGAGCACGGATTGTATGCTACACACACACCGTCAATAATTGCCATGTCACACACCAACCATTATAAATACTATTACTTATCACACATGACATCTAGCTTATCGGTATACCTATAGTGTATCATACCTTTAGTGATAGGTACATATACACCTTGCGATACAGCTACAGGTATACCTTGCACATATTTTACTTATACCGTGGGGATATCCTACATATTTTACTTATAACCAGGGTGTATACGACATCAGTTCTTATATGTAAATACCTATACATTGCTACACCTGTATGTTACACAAATATTCAGTTGCAGTCACATATTTACCTTTACTGATGTTACTTAGCTGCACCTTATTGGTTTCGCATACATCTGGTTTCAGCTACATATTCTCATTTATATGCTCGCATTTCAGATATATCGTGTATGTTAATTCCTGGATTGCGCCTTATTATTTGGATTTTACATGATATTTTCTGGATTTGGGAACCGCGGGAGTTCATGAAATTATGCATACATTAAAAAACCCGGTTTCCTTGATATGATATTTGCGCATCCACCATGGGTTTTATCGGTGCTGATTATATATACCCCTACGAGGAGGCGTCGAGGCCGTAGAGGGTACATGGTGGGGCCCGAAGGTACCCCGGGGCAAGAAAAGGATGTCGATGTGCTATGAGCCGATGAGCCCGGCAGGGGAACCATACCATCCGGTGACAGTACCAATGACTCGGCAGGGATCATGGAGATACCGTTGGGAGCCATGTGCGTATGCATACGTCGAAAGGCGAGGGTCAGAGCTAGGCACTCGTGCTTTCGGGACAGCGTATGATACGTACCTATCAGGATTTCTGTGTAGATGCTTGGCATATTGTTTTCATGATATTTCTTTAATACCTTTGTATATATAACAGGGGATTTAGTCGTTGTTATATATACCCTTAAACCAATATTAGTGGAATGGGACGCTAATATATGTGTATTGCCCCCATCATATTTATTTCTGCAAATATATATACCTTTAGGATGTTAGAAACTTACTTGAGATTCGACTTGGGATATAGGTGATTCATTGAGATTGGATATTGGATATGAAAGAGATTGTTGATTTGTACATTCGAGATAAAGGAGAGCTATTCGATATTGTACATTGAGGTGATGTGAGACTTATATGATGTGAGAGCCCAGTTTGGGGGCTAATTTGAGGAAATTGTGGATTTGAGTGTCTTGATGGATTGTGATCCTGCCACGATGTCAGGTTTCCGTGGAAATGACATATTCCACCCCATACCTCACACTTATCTATTTTATGCACAGTTTCATATATTGGTAGTACCTGTTAGTGTACCCTTATGATAGTTGCATACCTACATTCTCATATCCCTATTGCATGGTTATTGCATACTATTGTCATGTTACTATTGCTTCACATATTGATTGTACATGTTAGTGTACTTTCCATTATTTTGTATTTGCAAGACATGTTATTACTGTAATCGCATGTCTTAGATTCATGCTGTACGTACATTCCTGTGATTACCTGCATATGTTATCTACTATTCACGAGTTGGCAACTCACCCCCGTTGTGCCACAGGTGTTTCAGGTTGTTCCCCCGAGTAGTCGAGGCAGGCTATTTAGCTATTCAACTATCATCTTTTGCTACAGATACCGCATCGACTCACTGTATTATTTTGCTTAGGTGGGTTTTGGTGGTTATCTGTATTTTGTATTGTACATTCGTTGTATCTTGTACTCTCCATCTACTATTATGTTGTTGACTTAGAGACTTGGTGAGGACGATATTGTTTATTATTGTGGATTTGTTTTCTTTTATATACAGCTTTCTCTCTATTGTCTTTATTTCTTCGCTACGGCGTCATATTTTTGTGTTGTATTCATCTTGGCTAGTTTTTACAAAAATGGGGTGTTGCCAAATTTTTAAAGAAATAAAGTAGGACTTTTAAAGAATTTGGGTTGCGATTTCAAATGTTTCAAAAACTTATATTATCTTTTCCATATTTTTATGGTTTAGATTTCTGGGTTTTGGCTTTCTTTTACTACGTTACGTCTTAGGGCGTTGCGTAGTACTAAGGCCGTCACGGGCCAATTTTAGGTCGTGACAAAGTTGGTATCAGAGCGCTAGGTTTTACCTTTCGGAGTGTAGGATGACCTTAGTATGATGGAATAGGTAGCTTAAACAGAGTAACGTAGTGTGTGTATGTCTGCAGCATACCCACGATGCGGTACTTTGCATTAAGTGACCTGAGTACAAATTGCTTGAAATTCCTTCCTTGATAATTCATATCCTTGAGATTCGATTCCTTATTCTTATCGAATCTTATATCTATTTATAGCCTTGCCGCCGATAACTATGGGGACTCAGAGTGATGCAGCGAGGGCCGAGGTCAGAGTTGGCTCGGGTGAGATGGGTACTGACCAGGATGGCACTCTAGTTGCACAGGTGCAGACGGATTAGCCTACGACCTATACTATTCATAGACTTTTGGTAGAGATGCAGGACTTCCGCCAGACTATGAGTTCATTGGTTGATGTCGTTCGGGAGCTACGACAGGACGTTGTCACCCCTGTTACTCAGTTGTCACTTGCGATCAGCATGCAGCAGTCCGTCACCTACATAGCACCAGTGGTTGCAGCTCCAGTTGATGAGGCGCATATTCCAGAGGCTCAGAGAGTTCCAGGACAGTAGAGGACTCGTACCAGTGTACCAGCCTAGAGAAAGAGGTTTGGTCATCGAGACAGATTTTGTGGCCGTCGCGGGAGTAGCAGAGGCTTAGGGCGAGGACAGTCATTCAGCTCTCATCCCCAGGATGGTCAGCAGTCAGCGCGTGGATGTTTTCGATGCGGAAGCCTTCAGGACTTCGTTAGGGATTTTTCCTTTGCACCTCGTCATGATCGTATTCAGAGAGGCCGTGGACGTGGAAGGTTCGCTCAGAGGGCTCAGTCTACCAGAGGAGTTCAGCCAGTTGCGGGTAGAGGGCAGACACAGGAGTTTGCTTCTACTCATCGGGACGCGCAGACGTCCAATGCAGAGTTTTCAGGTATCCTTATTTCGCATGTTCTTTTGATGTGTTCGTTTGTTTTTCATGCTTGTACCGTGGTTGGGTAGATTAGTCGTAGTTGTGCTAACTTCTGTCAGCGATTCTTTTGTTGCGCGACACGTATTCAGTTGTGTGCCAATCGGATAAGAGATAAGGATTCGTCCGTCGTTTTGATCCTTCTAGAGATGTTGGATTTGACGTTCTCCTGGGCACGGACTGGTTAACTACGTGCTAGGTGTCTGTGGACTACCGTGAGGAAACAGTCAGTTTGTTTTCCCGGCAGGTCAATTCTTGTTGTGCAGGCGGATAGCTGTGCCGCCTCTCACAGCTTGAATTCAGCCTTTTTCGCTAGTCAGCTACTGAGGAGATGTCATGGATTCTTGGCGTTCATTCGTGATACCGGAGCCACGGTGGGATTGTTGGACCGGGTTCCTTTCGTGAGAGAGTTTTTCCGACGTTGTTCCGGATGAGCCGGCGAAGCTTGGGAGCTAAAGGATCAGCTGTAGAGTTGTGGTTTGGGGAGTTTTGTGCGTCTGAGTGTTTCGCTTTTGGAAGCTCCTATTTCTGTTCGTCAAGGAGAAAGACGGCAGTTTAGGGTTGCGTATCGACGGATCGTTAATTGAACCGGCTTATGGTGCGGATAGGTATCCCTTACCTCGCATAGACGATTTCTTCGATCAGCTCCAGAGTGCGAGATATTTTCTAAGTTTGCTTGGGATCAGGTCGTCATTATTGCGGTTCGGAGTGACGGCATTCCGAAGACTGCCTTGTGCGTGCGACGGGCTTTGTGTGTTTTTGTGAGTCATTGGATTCACTGATGCCCTAGCAGCATTAGTAGATGTGATGAACCGGATTTCTTCAGGCCGTTCCTCGACCAGTTACTGTTGTGTTATTTACGACATTCTGGTCTATTTAATGTGTCTTGAGGAACAGGAGTAGCAATTGAGGATTTGTTATGCAGATACTGGGAG
This sequence comes from Agapanthus africanus, assembly GCA_030015575.1. NCBI lineage: Eukaryota > Viridiplantae > Streptophyta > Magnoliopsida > Asparagales > Amaryllidaceae > Agapanthus > Agapanthus africanus. Next base: position 252,627,307 of record CM057350.1, read on the forward strand.
AGCACCGATAGTTTGCTAGATTCTCGGAGTGTTACTTCATGCTTGTTTGTGCTGACTCTTAGGTCTTGTAGTCACGGGAGACGGTTTCGTATGGTTCCGAGGGAGATCGTGGCCGTACAGCTTAGGTCCAGACATGTGTGCAGGACGGAGATCCGCAGATTGTTGAGCTTAGCAGGTTTTACCGCCGTTTCATGCAGGATTGCTAGAGTAGTGCTGTACCGTCGGCTGAATGGACCGGAAGGGAGGTTTCTTTTCTGTGGACTGAGGCATGTGTACGGAGTTTTCGGCAGTTGGAGATTCGGTTAACAACTGCATCAATTCTTTCTTTGCCATTGGTTCGGGCGACTTTGTTGTTTAACTGTAATGTTTCTTGAGTGGGCTTGAGTGTGTACTGAAGTGACACTACAGAGTCAACGCTTTTGCTTCCCTACATTTGGTGGAAGTACGAGAAGGATATTACACTCATGATCTGGAGATGGCCGCGGTGGTTTTGCGTTGGAGATTTGGGGACACTACTTGTTTGAGAGTCGTGTCAGATTTTCCACGGACCACTAGAGCTTAATGAACATCTTCCTGCAGTGGATTTTGATGGTTGTGATAGTCTTCTGCAGATTTACAGTTCTTGTGTGATCGTTGAGTACAGCTTAAGTTCGTCTCTACGGAGGGGACAGCTTGCTCATGTCCGCGCCCGACCACTTTCCTTAAATCGTTTTCGCGAGACACTGCCCGCCGATGCTCGTTCGTCAGTGATACTTGAGCATACTCGGCTGGGTAATGATTCAGATACCTTGATTTGTGACAATGGTGTGCTAAGTTAGGGACGCGTTTGTGTACCTGGTATCATCGGGTAGAGACGTGTAATCCTAGAACATGCACATCTGTCAACTCTCTGTATTCATTCAAGTTCCACCAACATTTAGCGTGACTTGTGAGATAGTTACGGGTGGACAGGGATGTAAGGAGAAGTTTCAGGTTTCGTTTCAAGGTGTCTGTCTTGTCGTGTGTTTGGGTTGAGCATCTGAGGCAGGCTGGAGAGTTGCAATCTTTAACCGTTCCGAAGTAGGAGTGGGAGCAGATCTCCACGAATTTCATTATGGTTTTTAACCAAGTTTAGTCAGGGTGTGACTCCATTTGGATTCTTGTCGTCCGGTCATACTCAATGTGCTCAGTTGTTTCGTGTTAAGTTGTGTGTTTGCTTTGATTGTTGTCAGCGGTTGGGGATCGCCACTCGCCATCGTTAGGTTTCTCCTTCGATAGCTGTTATCAGGAGACACTCCAATTGGCCACCTTTAGGTTTAGGGGTTAGGTCATGTCGGTCACCAGTCTGTTGTCTTTCTGACTCTGCGTAAGTAGGACCTTGGACCCCAGCTAGTCTAGAGACTTCGGAGATGGTCCAGTTGTGTTAGGTCAGGATGGGAATTGTCTATTGCGAACTAAGGTCTTATGCCGACTGTGTTGGTCATAGACTCGAGTTTGCAGGGACAGATCATGTATTCCTACGGACTTTCCGATGAATGACGTGTTGGATTTTGGGAAGCTTGTCCCAGGATTTAGGTCCTTCTGAGATCCTATAAGCGAGTTAGTTTCGTTGCCTTTAATTTGGCACTTCCGCCTAGATTATTGGATTTTCACCCTGTATTCCTTGTGATGATACTCTACAATTACCTTCTTGACCTTTCTCACATGATTTAGCACCAGACCATTTAGCTTAGACGCGATCTTTCGTTCACCAGCAGCCAATTGTGTTAATGGCTCAACAGGTGGAGGAACATCGGTCAAGGGTCTTGTTATCTGTGGAGGGTTTTCTTGGACATAGCCGTAGAGTGAGATAGTCACTTGGAAGGCTGCGAGCGAGATTTGAGGACTTTAATCTTCTCTTTGAAGGTACGCGTAACAGTATATTTTTTAAATTCGGGAACGAATTTCTTTTAGGGGGGATTGTAACACCTTAGAATGTGTTTTGTGGCCAATTATATTTTAATGTATGGATTTTAATAAGAAGTTTACCAATTTGGTTTTTAAATATTTTATCTTATTTATTGAGTATTTTATTAGAATTTTCGTAGGCACACACACACTTGTGCATGATAACTAGGTTGTTAAGTGTGGTCTAACCATTTCTATAATCTAGTTTTAATATTGTTAAGTGTTCATGGTTGTTTTAAAATGAAAATGAATTTGAAAAAGGATTTTTATTTGGGTTGAATATGTTGACCTTGAGAGAGAGAGAGTGTGAGGCATGGTGCTACATGGTTGAGGCCATGCTCATTTATTGATGAGAGAGAAGGAGAGAGGGAGGGGTTCTAGCCTTGCTCTCATTTCTCTTTCTCATTCTCTTTTCTCTCATTCTCTCACTCTCACACACACACACACTCACCTGCAGCAGCAGCCCCAGCATAAGGAGATGCAGCAGCAGTGGCAGCAGCAGCACCAGAGGCAGCAACAACAACAGAAACAACATCAGCAGCAAGCAGCAAGCATCTGTAGCAGCAACAGCATCAGCCTTAGCAGCAGCAGGAGCCCCAGCAGCAGTAGCAACCCCTCATCTTCTTCTTCACCTACTCTCTAGGGTTCTTTAGGGTATATTTCTGAACCCTTTCCCTAGTTTGCTTAGCTTGTGTGTTCATTAGCTTCGAATAGTGTTAAATTAGCTAGTTTAGAGCTAATTATGGTGATTTGTGAGATATTGTGGCTAAGTGATGATTGTGTTGGTAAACCCTACTTATTTAAGTGTTATTAGGGTCACTTCAACTGAGAAATAACCCAGATTTCACTAAAATACCATAGGGTTTCCTTTTTAGTGCAATTGGTGTTTTTAAAGCTATATATTGGCTTTCTGTGATCTGCTTTTGACCCGGATCCCTCAGAACAAAATTGAGAAAACTGGGGCATGCTTATTAGGTATAGAACACACCACATGAACACGAGTCACCCATTCCCAACCACGGCCGCCAATTTAATCACTCTGGCCACAAATTACGGCCAGGATGAGGAGTTAGGTGTTGGGGTCTTGGCTAGGGTTGTCTTCTGTATTGTCTAGTGTTTTGGCATGTCTAGTTTTGTAAGATTTGACCTGTAGGAAAATCTGGGATCATATACCGTTTTTCATGTCCGTTGTGTTTGCGCGATACGCGCGATACGTGAGTGAGTTCTGTGATCCAACGTATCGCGGCGTGCCGCGATGGTTTTAGACGCGTATACACACGATTCAGCGTATCGTGCACACGCGCGTTTAGTTCGCGACGCGAGTTTCTCGTTTGGGTTCGATATCGCGTTTTGCGAGATATTTGGCTTATATGTGATTTCCATGTCTTATTTGCAGGTTTGCAGGCGGGGACTGCGGGCACTGCTACAGGGAGGAGCAGATGGTAGGATTCACCTAGCGTGGAGTGTAGGTGAGTAGATTTAACATCTACAGGGGAATCGCCCGCATGACGTTATGCGTCTGGGCTAGGATTCAATATTTGTCGCATATTCTACGTCATTGTTAGAATTGCGCCTTTACCCTATTTTACTTAGATATAGTTGTACTGTGACTAGCATCCGTAGGGCACTACACACATTAGTGACGGTTCTTGTTGTGTAGGGTTCCTAGGCACTCTTGTGAAGGTTCATAAGGCATCAAACATGCCCGGATAAAAATTTAGACGTGCCGAACAACCCAAAGCCGGGATCTTTGCTAGATTATTAGGGTTTAACATGCAAGATAACAACTTTATTACTAAGTGTGAGGGATTACAACTTTTGTAGTCCGCTCCTTCGCTTCATAATCTTCGAGTAGAAGTCCCTTTGCCGTGATCCACGATCTCCGGGACTCAAGAGAGGCTCCACGACTCAAACGATCCATGCTAGCTTGTGGTATTCCTTTTCTCCGATGATCTACGTCGAAGTTGCAATAACTCAAGCTCTCTCACTCTAAAGAGGTGAACACCCTAATATAATGTGCTAGATTAGATTAGGATGATGGAGTAGTATTTATGCTATCTTTATATATCATAATCTCACATGAAATCATCACAAAAGGAATTCTAGTAAGCTTTCTCAAAGCTAAAGAGAGAGGAAGAAGATGAATAATGAGATAATTCCTTTTGTCATGAATAAAGAAAAGAGTATATCAATAATAATGCATCCATGGTTAATGATGACTAGGATAACCCTTGTAGAGAGTTAAATAAGGCTAGGGTTTGGTTGGGTTAAGATATGAGTCATAAGAAAATATCTATCATAATATCTTCTTCATGACAAATATCTTAACCCAACCAAACCCTAGCCTTAGTTAACTCTCTACAAGGGTTATCCTAGTCATCATTAACCATGGTTGCATTATTATTGATATACTCTTTTCTTTATTCATGACAAAAGAAATTATCTCATTATTCATCTTCTTCCTCTCTCTTTAGCTTTGAGAAAGCTTACTAGAATTCCTTTTGTGATGATTTCATGTGAGATTATGATATATAAAGATAGCATAAATACTACTCCATCATCCTAATCTAATCTAGCCCATTAGATTAGGGTGTTCACCTCTTTAGAGTGAGAGAGCTTGAGTTATTGCAACTTCGACGTAGATCATCGGAGAAAAGGAATACCACAAGCTAGCATGGATCGTTCGAGTCGTGGAGCCTCTCTTGAGTTCGGGAGATCGTGGATCATGGCAAAGGGACTTCTACTCGGAGCTTATGGAGCGAAGGAGTGGACTACAAAGGTTGTAATCCCTCACACTTAGTAATAAAGTTGTTATCTTGCATGTTAAACCTTAATAATCTAGCAAAGATCCCGACTTTGGGTTGTTCGGTACGTCTAAATTTTTATCCGGGCATGTTTGATGCCTTATGAACCTTCACAAGAGTGCCTAGGAACCCTACAGTGGTATCAGAGCCTAGCTAGAGCATTAGGCGACGTGTTTACGAAGTTAAAACTCCGATCGAACCCGAACCGACGAAAATGAACCCCTCTCTGGATATTTTTCAAAAATGTGATTTTTTCTGAATTAAAAATACCTGAAAAATACATCAGACAAAAATAAGAATAACTGTGAAATACGAACACTTTATCCGTACAGACGACCGCGGAATCACGGCCGTACCCTGCTTGGGCCGCGGTTCCACGGCTGAACTGTTTGATGTGACACATTTTTTTTCACAGTAATTCTTTTTGTATTCTTGTAAGTTTTCTGGTATTTTTATTTTTACTCAAGTGTTGAGTATTCTGGGGTTTATTTTGTAATCGTAGATTTGATCGGAAAAATTTAAATTCGTTATTATTTCCGGATATTTAGAAACTGTTAAAATGTTCGAACGGATATCATTAACTCAATTTTTCCCGGCACGAAAATCTTTCAAGTGTTGAATCTCTTCTCGAGTTTAAATCTTTCGCAAATGCGTGCAAGTTTTGTGGTGGACCCTCTAGAAGACAACAAACCTTAACTCGATTATGTGACCGTCTTGAACTGCCTTTTGAACCTTCGGGTTTGGGGCAGTACGGCGTGCCACATATGAGGCGTTGGCTTGACCCTTCTACGGCTGGACCGCTACTACTGTGACACATTCCGGATTATTTGAACTCCGCTCAAGTGTTGAGAAATTTAGGAAATTTTGGGTATTTGATTATCTGTTCGAAAAGTTTAATACTGTCTATTTATCTGGAATTTGATACAATATGTGGAATTCATAGAGTTAGGCATGAAATGCGAAGTATGTGATATTTCGGATTTACGATGTCTAAAGTGATTGTGGATTCCAAATATTGTAGTTTTACACTTTCTTTTCTGTGACCGTAAGTGTAGTATGTAGTTGTATTGCCGGTTGTCGTTGCTATACATCGACGACGATCGGTGTATGCATACTTACTTACGTTGATGATATGAGATATTATGTGTTGCTGAGATATGATGTGCAGGATTGTCGCGATTGAATAGCCTGGGGTTTTATGTGAGATGAGAGTTTTATATTTTCATTCATGTAAATTCAATTGTAATGTAATATTCTTTTATTTGGGGCACTTCGAGGTTGAGGTTGATGCCACCACTGTTGTATATTATTTACTTTTCCGCATTAGGATGGACCCAAGGAGGGGAGCACAGGTGACCGGGTTCTGAGGTTCAGTGGGAGGCCATCTCGAGGAGTCGAGATCGGGTCTCCTAAACTCCAGAATTCGTAGGGTCGCTTGCCGCTCTCGTAGGGGTCCAGGGTGTGGGCTTGGCTATTCATCGCGACTGTGGAATCCGTATTTTCTATTGTTGGCTAAATACTAAATACGGACGTCCTAGTATATCCCACATTATATCTATGTTTCTGCTGCGATATCTGTGATGTGATCATTTGATATGTTGTGATGAATACAGTATATAGTATATATGATATATTATATAGACGTTACTTATGTTTTACACCCGCACTAGCCCTGCCCTGCTCTGTCGTTAGTTACCTAACCTAACGGTGCATGAGGGGACATCGAGGCGAATGCGGATGGCATAAGTGTACGTCGTATTTATCTGTGATGCTTAGGAAGCATAAGCTAATGGGATTTTTTATTAATGAGATTAATAAAAAGAAAAGAAACCTAAAAGATGTTGTAGAATCAAAACTTTATAAAAAGGATAGCTACAGTTTTGCTTTGCATAGCGGTATATATGATATACCCTGCACCTTATTCGATGAGGAAAGAGCCGAGATCCCTTCACCGGGAGTGACCTCTTTAGTGAAACTGGCAGATGCTACAAAACTCGGTTTGTCTTTTGATTGCTTTTAGAGTTTTGCTTTGCACAGTGATATATATGATATGTCCTGCATCTTATTCGATGAGGAAAGAGCCGAGATCCTTTCACCGGGAGTGACCTCTTTAGCAAAACTAATGAAAGCCTCAAAAACACTCCATTTCAAAATTTCATTTGATTCTACGACGATATCAAGTTCATTACGCTCATGGTTTTTATGAAAAACCTGTGTAGCCCTCCGTCATTTCAGATAGATATTATTTAGTATTCGTGCTATGTTTGTTGACTTAGTCAAGGCGTAGTGTACGGTAGCTAAGTAGTGTTTATCTGCCAAAACATGAGATGTGATTGGATTAGGGTATTCGCACGGCCTTATTGACTCAGTCAAGGGTCGTACGGGTGGGTTTAATTCAATCGGGAAATGTACGGGTTGAACATGACTTGCGATTTATGGTTTGTTGACTTAGTCAAGGTCATAGATCGCTAGGGGCAAAATATTATCGGGAATTTCAAATGTTGAAATTTGCAATGAGATTGCATACCTTCTATGAGATAGTTGGATCCCGATACCCACTGCGAGTAAGAGTTACTCCTAGGAGAGTTTTACACAGGACAATTAGTCGATCAAGTAGGTGTCTAGAAATGTGTTAACGAGGTTACGCCTCTGGGAAAACGAGGTTTATTTTAATTAGGTCCGTGCGAAAGCACGGGGAACCTCCCTCAAGTATCGACACTGATCTGGCTGAAAGATTGACGAAATTGTAGGGTGTAATTAATCCCGGCTAATCTTACCTTTTAGGGTTGAAGGTAGATCTGATAAAAACAGTGGGAGACATCCTGATTAGATAAGATAATAACCAATCTAATCTTGCAAGAGCATACGCTAAAGTGTTTTCTGCTCTCTCTCTCCAGGTAGCGACCATGTCAGGCCATAATCAAGATAATAATATGGATGTATTGACTGAACCCGCTTATTATACTGAGCAGGGGAACGTTGGACCCGTTCTTTCTTATAAAAGTTATAAGACTGAACAGGGAATAGGAGAATATCTAGATTCTCACGCCGCCCAAAAGAACATGCATGTTGATGCATCTTCTTCAGGTGTGTTAGTTATTGAGAACTGTTTCTCAGTTCACCCTACGTCCTGGGTATTAGATACCGGATCAGGATCCCACATATGTAAATTGTTACATGGGCTACGTAAAGGTAGAGAACTGGGAAAAGGTGATCATTCCGTTCAAGTAGGGAACGGTGCAAGTATTGCAGCCAAAGCAGTTGGCGAATATCACCTTGTATTGCCAAGTCGTAATACACTGATTCTGAATGAGTGCTATTATATACCGAACATGATGTGCAACATTATATCAGTTTCTTTATTAAGTAAAGAAGGATATAATTTTGTAGTACATGATAATGTTATGAACATCTTCCTAAATCAAAAGTTGATTGCATCAGGCTCGTTACATAATGGCATTTTCATTCTCAATCAAAATACAGTCCTCAATATACAAAACACACACAAGAGGAAAAGTTCAGAAATAAACGAATCCTAATTGTGGCATTGTAGACTTGGTCATATCAATGCGACACGACTGGCTAAGTTACATAAGGATGGATATATGAATCCGTTCGAATTATCATCTTATGATACTTGCCATTCATGTCTCAAAGGAAAAATGACCAAAGCTCCGTTTAGTGGACACGGAGAAAGAATTACGGAACTCTTAGGACTGGTACATAGTGATGTATGCGGTCCCATGTCTACGCATGCCAGGAACGGTTCTTCCTACTTCATTACATTCACTGACGATCTCTCAAGATTCGGATATGTGTTCTTGATAAAACACAAGTCTGAAGCTTTTGAGAAATTCAGAGAATATAAGCACGAAGTAGAGAACCAAACGTGCAAAAGTATTAAGATTCTTCGATCTGATCGAGGAGGTGAATACTTAAGCAATGAGTTCCTAGATTATCTAAAAGAGAATAGGATTCTCTCTCAGCTTACTCCTCCTTATACACCACAGCACAACGGTGTATCGGAGCGGAGGAATCGCGCCCTATTAGATATGGTGTGCTCTATGATGAGTACAGCTGAGTTACCTATTTCCTTCTGGGGGTATGCGTTGGAGACAGCCATATACCTATTGAATAGAGTTCCAACTAAATCTATGCCTACCACTCTATATGAGATATGGAATGGGAAGAGACCATCTCTTAGAAGAGTTAAGATTTGGGGTTGTCCGGCCTATGTTAAAAAGCAAAATCCGGACAAACTCGAGGCACGATCAGTTCTTTGTAAGTTTGTAGGATATCCAAGCAATTCGTATGGATATCTATTCTACCACAGTGAACAACAAAAGGTGTTTGTTGCTCAACATGCCACCTTTTTAGAAAGAGAATTTCTTGCAAAAGAAATTAGTGGCGATGAGGTAGAGCTGGAAGAGGTTCTAGCAACACAAACTACAACTGAAGATTTAGTGGAACCAGAGGATTCAGTAGTACCTGACGAACCCCAGCCTCTCCGCCGATCTAGCAGGGTTTCTCATCCACCAGAGAGATACTACGGTTTTCTCATTGATGGTGGAAGCGAGGATTGCATCATGGAAGATGATGACCCAACTAGTTTCGAGCAGGCCATCACGAGTGGTGACTCTGTGAATTGGATGGATGCAATGCGATCTGAGATGGAATCCATGTACACCAACAAAGTATGGACTTTGGAAAATGCTCCTAAAGGGGTTAAACCCATTAGGAGCAAGTGGATCTTTAAAAAGAAATTTGGTGTAGATGGAAAAGTTGAGACTTTCAAAGCTAGACTTGTAGCAAAGGGTTTTCGTCAACGACCAGGTGTGGATTATGACGAAACCTTTTCTCCAGTGGCTATGCTTAAGTCCATCCGGATCTTACTTGCCATTGCTGCATACCATGACTACAAAATCTGGCAAATGGATGTTAAGACCGCCTTTCTAAACGGTGATTTAGAAGAGTGCGTGTACATGACTCAGCCAGACGGCTTCGTAGATAGTGGGAGCAGCGGAATGGTGTGCAAGCTGCTTAAATCCATTTATGGGTTGAAGCAAGCATCGTGGAGTTGGAACATCTGTTTTGATGTTGTAGTCAAAGAGTTTGACTTCATCAAAAATATAGATGAACCTTGTATCTATAAGAAGGTAGCAGAGGGTAAGGTTGTCTTCCTCGTATTATACGTGGATGACATACTCTTGATAGGAAATGATATTCCTATGCTGCAATCAGTCAAGCTCTTCTTATTACAAAGATTCTCAAGGAAAGATCTAGGTGATGCCTCCTGCATATTGGGAATCATGATCTATAGAGATAGATCTAAAAGGATACTGGGATTGTCTCAATCCAGGTACATTGACACCATACAAAAGAGGTTTAGTATGGAAGAATCCAAGCGTGAGAACCAACCCATGATCTCTGGACTCACTCTCTCCAAAGAGATGCCTCCCAAGACTGATTTGGAAAGAGCTCGCATGCAAGGGATACCCTATGCTTCGGCAGTAGGCTCTGTCATGTATGCGATGCTATGTACCAGACCTGATGTAGCATACTCACTAAGTGTAGTGAGTCGGTATCAAGCAGATCCTGGAGAGAGTCACTGGACAGCTGTGAAGAACATTCTCAAGTACTTGCGAAGGACTAAAGAGATGTTCTTGGTGTATGGTAATGGAGAACTCCGGATGGAGTCCTTTACCGATTCAAGCTTCCAAAGTGATAAGGACGACTCTAAATCGCACACGGGATTTGTCTTTACCCTCAATGGAGGGCCGGTATGTTGGAAGAGTTCCAAACAGGATACCGTTGCAGACTCGACGATGGAGGCTGAATACATCGCCGCCAACGATGCTGCCAAAGAGGCCGTCTGGATAAAGAAGTTCATTAGTGAACTTGGTGTGGTTCCATCCATTGAGTATTGATTGGTATCGATTCTGCATGTTCAAGTTTTAGTTAATTACCGCAATCAAGACGGTTTCGCTTGTAGCTAGCCGGTTGAGTACGGGTCGTCCGCAGGGAGATGGGAATCTTTTTCTATGTGTTTTAACGAGTTAAGTCCGAAGGTCCATATTTTGTTTGTGATTATCTAAGGGGTAAAATGATATGTAAAGAGAGCTTGTTAGGGTTAGGATTAGGTTAGTTTGAGTTAGGAGTCTCCCACTTCTTTTGTTGCCCCTCTTACTATCGTTGTTACGGTAATCGGCAACAACGGGGATTAGCACGACTAGGAAGGAACTTGCGAGTATAAGCTAGGCTTTCCAACGCATAAGTTCTTCCTTTTGGTGCTTGTCCGTCCGTTCTTGGCTCTTAGCCATAACCTCCGGTTAATTCAACCACAACCGGTCTCACTACGGAATCACCGCTATCATGTAGGATAGGGTGCCGTAAGGAGCGGATTGTGGTTCAATTAACGGGAGTCGATTTAAGATGTTGGGCAAGGAAAGAGTGAGAGTGATTTCCTTCTCTCAAACTTCCCTTATCCTACCCTAACAAGTATGAAACTACTCACACATCATAATGAAAAGAAAACAAAACAAAAGAGGAAGATAGAAAGAAGGAGATTAGAAGATAACAACTAGCTATTTGCGACCTCACCTTGGCAAGGATCAAGCGTAAGCGTCATGGTTGTTTAAGGATAAAGGAAAAGAGAAAAGAAAGAAACAACAAGAAATAACAACAACTAGTTAACAAATGAAAATTACAACAATTAACAAGTTAACTAAAGAACAAGATAAGCATGATAAGTAAACGGTTCTTCTTTATTCATCATTCTTCACTCACAAAAGCTCACTACAAGATTTTCAATGGAGAAGAGATGAGAAGAGGAAGAAGAAACAAGTATTCTAAACCTAGAAAAATACAAGATTATGCACCCCTTGGCTTCACAAGGTTCTGGGCTATTTATAGGCAGGGAAATGGAAATCTAGGGCAAAATTCTGCATGTACATAGAAATACCAAAATACCCCTGAAGTAGCTTCAGCCGACAAGGCCGTACGGCCGCGGAACCGCGGCCTAAGCCTCCTTATGCCGCGGAGCCGCGGCCGTTTAGAGGGATCGTGCCTTCATTTTTGGTGGCATTCCCTGGTTTGCTGTGCCTTTTATTCTGGTATATGTTATTTCTCAGAATTGCTTCACGATTTTTCCAGAATTTCTGTTGAGGAAAAGGTGATTTGATGTGGATCTTTTTGTCATGATTTCCTCGAGCTCCATGTAGATTTCTTGGATCTTGTGCTGCCATTGAGCCTTGTGCATGAGGTGATAATCGATTTGCCATTTTGTCTCCTAAACTGGTGTGTGGCAACAGAGGGATAAAGAGCGGAGATCCGTGTTTTATCTGTGGTTGGCAGGAACCCGGGTTTTTGTCGTGTATTTTCATGAATTTCACCGTTTAGAGCCGAGAACCTGTATCCTGCAATTGACTAGCAAACACGGCTCAAGAGTATCTACCGATATGCAATGTGATAAAAATTAGGCGGTATGAAAATGCAAAAATCTGATATGAACAAATACCCCCAAACTTATCATTTGCTCGTCCCGAGCAAAGCCAATTTATTCACAAAAAATCCTAACCTCACTTTCGCAGGGAACGCGATTGCACTGAGCATGTGCAACAAGCCGTTAAACCTCTAGGTGTCCCTAGTAGGAGGAGTGTTGTCTCCTGAGGGTTTTCAGCGGATACTACCCACAAAATCCGGTCAAGTTGGTTTTGTAAAATAACTAAGATTCAAACCCTAAAATTTTGTTTTAGAAAATAACAATTCTATTATCCTAAATTTAGACTATCGAACCTTTATTTTTCACACCTCGCTTCTTATTTAACTACAGCTTTTATATGTCTTCACGTGCAGTGCAAATAGTGTCGTAAAGTTCCAGAAAGGTCGAATAAAGTCCTCATAATAAAGCCCGGATAAGAATTTTGAAAGGATCACATAAGTTTTATAAAGAGTTAAGCATTTTTCAAGTTTCGTTTTCCAGTAAGGTTTCAACTTCAGAATTTCTATCTTCCCTAACAGGAAACTAGGTCTTATTTTTCACTCCATCTTTTTCTTGTTTTCATTTCATACACACCTCTGTGAACGTGCAATAGTCTTTATCATAGAATAAAACCTTCATATCTCCGCTAAAATTTTTATAAAAGCCTGTCTTTTATCAAGATTATTCTCACACAAAGAACCGTTAGGAATTTTAACTCGGAGAGAACACTTGCTTGACTTTGTTTTAATCTGGACTTTCTAGGCTTCTTAGCGAGCTTTGGGCCAATACACCCAAACCAGTTGGCTTTAGGGCATTAGGTGTAGAAACACCCCAGCGGACTTAATTACTCAAGTTACCTAGGTCCAAAAACAAAAGACAGTTTGGCGTGAAAATCATGATGATTCAATACGAACGGAGATATAACCGGCAGTTCAATTATTATTTTTGGATAAAAGACGTGTTTAGTGGGTTCGGTGTGTAATCATTCCAATCAAGTTTTAGATGGGTTATTTTTCAGACTTAGTTCCAATTAAGGGGTCAATAACATTCCTTCATATTCACTTCACTTCATAAACTATTCTTGATATTACTTATTTCAGAACAAACCTATTTGATCCTCAGAAAATCATTGATCCATTTAAAAGTTTTTAGACATAAAAGACTTGTCATCTAATTTCCAAAACTCACGACACGTGTAGTGTGATGTAAAGACATATATCAACTATAGTTAACTTCAAAGGAGAGTTATCTTTCCGGTTTTCAAAATCTAAACATAAGATTTAGTTATTCTTATCTTATCAAACAAAACCGTCAAAATGTTGAATCAGAGTCCTCCCACTAGCTAACTTGACAAAAAGTTTTTATGTTTTTAGAAAAATTTCAAATTTTTATGGATTTTATGGATTTTAATATGCAGATGCAGAATATACATATGAATGCGAAGGTAAGAAATACGTACCGAGCGTACCCCCAAACTTAAACTGGACAGTGTCCTCACTGTCATTGCATGAAGAGATCATTTGAAGGGTCAAAATTGTCCGTTAGGTATACACACAAATTTTTATTTTGTTTTTGGTTTTAAGAAAAAGAAAAAGAAAAAGAATATCCTCAAAAAATGTACAAAATGGTTTATACATACCCCCAAACTTATTTGGAACAGTGTCCACTTGTTCTTGGCTGGAAAACCGAAGTTTGGAGGTAGGCAGAGGAAGATTATGCAGGGTAAACCGGCTCCTGTAAGAACAGGAGCTCCTCTGTTGGTTCGGCGCTAAGGTACGGTTTAAGTCGGTGTCCATTCACTTTGAAAAATGAACCGTCCTTTGGATTTTCCAAATCCACAGTGCCATGCGGATACACATTCCGCACAAAATACGGCCCTTTCCAGCGAGATCTGAGCTTTCCTGGATGGAAGTGAAATCGGGTGTCGTAAAGCAGTACCTGCTCACCAGGTACGAAAGTTTTGCGCAAAAGGTGTTTATCGTGAAACACCTTCGTTCGGTTCTTAACGACAACCGCGTTATCGTAAGCCTCATCCCTAAGCTCGCTCAATTCGTTCAACTTCAGCTTCCGATGGCTGCCCCCATCTTCGAGCGACAGATTCAGCTCCTTTATCGCCCAAAATGCGCGATGCTCTATTTCGACAGGTAGGTGGCAGGCTTTTCCGTACGCAAGCCGATAGGGAGACATGCCAAGGTCGTTCTTATAAGCGGTTCGAAATGCCCAAAGGGCATCAGTGAGATTCAGCGACCAATCCTTACGGTTCTTGGAAACCGTCTTCTCCAGTATCTTCTTGATTTGCCGATTTAAAACTTCGGCCTGCCCGCAGGTTTGGGGGTGGTAGGGCGTAGAGAGCTTATGATTAATGGAATATTTCCGCATCAAGGCCTCGAAAGTCTTGTTGCAGAAATGACTTCCATTGTCGCTAATGATCGCTCGGGGGTGCCCAAAACAGGAGAAAATGTTTTCTTTAAGAAACCTAACGACAACCTTGTTGTCGTTAGTCCGGCTGGGCATAGCCTCGACCCATTTAGAGACGTAATCAACAGCGAGAAGGATGTACAAGTTCCCAAAAGAGCTGGGAAACGGCCCCATGAAATCTATCCCTCAAACATCGAAAATCTCCACAACCAAGATTGGTTGGAGGGGCATCTCATTCCTCCGGGATATCCGGCCCAAGTGTTGGCACCGGGAGCAAGTCTTGCAATAGTTATGAGCGTCTTTAAAGAGTTGTGGCCAGAAGAAACCACATTGCAAGATCTTCTCAGCTGTCTTTCTGGGGCCAAAATGCCCGCCACATGCTTGATCGTGGCAAAACGACAGCACACTCTTGAATTCCTCGTCAGAGACACACCGACGAATAATCTGGTCGGGACAGTACTTGAACAGATAGGGTTCGTCCCAGTAAAAGTGTTTTACTTGGGATAAGAAGCGAAGTCTGTCCTGACTTGACCATTCAGTCGGTAGTAATCCTGTGGCCAAATAGTTCACAATATCTGCGAACCAGGGTTCGCAAGATACTGTCAAGAGCTGTTCATCCGGGAAAACGTCATTGATCGGAATTGGAAGCGAAGGCGAAGAAGGAAGTCGTGAGAGATGGTCGGCAACTACGTTTTCACATCCTCGTTTGTCCTTAATGACAAGGTCAAACTCTTGAAGCAAGAGGATCCAACGTATTAACCGAGATTTTGCATCTTTCTTCGCAAAAAGATGGCGCAGAGCAGAATGGTCTGTGTAGACAATGACTGGAGAGCCGATGAGGTAGGGCCTGAACTTCTCCAAAGCAAATACAACAGCTAAGAATTCCTTCTCAGTTGTTGTATAATTGAGTTGGGCGTCGTTCAGTGTTCGGCTCGCATAATAGATTACGTGCGGCATCTTGTTGATGTGTTGTCCAAGGACAGCACCAATGGCAAAGTCGGATGCATCGCACATAATCTCAAATGGGTGCGTCCAGTCAGGTGAAGAAAGAACGGGAGCAGAAGTGAGTGAGCGTTTCAATGACTCGAATGCAGTCACACAGCTCGAGTTGAAGTCGAATGGCGTATCCTTGGCCAGCAAAAGAGTCAAGGGCCTAGCAATCTTGCTAAAGTCCTTGATGAACCGTCTATAGAAACCGGCATGGCCAAGGAAGGCTCGGATATCTCTGACGCATCGGGGAGGAGGTAGATTGGAAATGACCTCAATCTTTGCTTTGTCAACCTCTATGCCATTTTGCGAGATGATATGTCCTAAGACAATACCTTCGCGCACCATGAAGTGGCACTTCTCCCAATTCAAAGTGAGATTCTTGTCCTTACATCGGGTAAGGATAGCGTCAAGATGCAGCAAACACTCGTTGAAGGAATCGCCGAAGATGGAGAAATCATCCATGAAAATCTCCAGAAATTTTTCCACCATGTCTGAGAAGATTCCCATCATACACCGCTGGAAGGTAGCGGGCGCATTGCATAAGCCAAAGGGCATGCGACGATATGCAAACGTGCCGAAAGGACAAGTGAAAGTGGTCTTGTCCTGGTCTTTTTTGGCGATGGGAATTTGATTATAGCCGGAGTAGCCATCAAGAAAGCAGTAGTACTCGTGTCTGGCCAATCGTTCAAGCATCTGGTCAATGAAAGGTAGCGGAAAGTGGTCTTTCCGCGTTGCGGCGTTGAGTTTTCTATAATCAATGCATACTCGCCACCCAGTTTGGGTGCGAGTAGGGATTAACTCGTTCGCCTCGTTGGTTATGACCGTGATGCCTGAGTTCTTGGGGACAACGTGAATGGGGCTAACCCACTGGCTATCAGAGATAGGGTAAATGATACCACTATCTAGACATTTTACGATCTCCTTCTTCACAGCCTCTTTCATGACTGGATTGAGACGTCTTTGTGGATCCCGGGCTGGTTTGGCATCATTCATAAGATGAATGTGATGCTCAACGATCAGGGGACTAATCCCCTTGATGTCCGCCATGGACCAGCCAAAAGCTTGCCTGTTGCTGTGCAAGACCGTGAGAAGGGCTTTCTCTTGCTCTGGAGCTAGAGAAGCCGAGATGATGACAGGGAGGGTCTCGTTCTCACCTAAGTAAGCGTACTTAAGGTGAGACGGCAAAGGCTTGAGTTCGAGCGTCGGAGGTGAAACGATTGAAGGCAAGATTGGTGCAGAGGTCTCGAACTCAAAGGACTCCAGCAAAGGTTCAAAACGAGTGTAAGCGACCGAGTCGGATGGTTCAGGTAACTCATCCGGAAATTCGAAGGATTCAAACTCGGGTTGCGAGCGGCTAAGATCGTTCAAGAACGTGAAACACTCGTAGTCGTTGTCGGGCGCAGAAACAGCAGCAGGTTCGAGGAGGAACGCACTAGTGGCGTCAAGATTATCGTGATCAAACAGAAACTCCTCGAATTCACATTCTTCTGGGGTGATCTCCTGGATCGAGCAGACGTCCAGTATATGAGCATTAGGTTCGGCGGGCTGATTCCCCAACCTAAAAATGTTGAGTTCAATCGTCATGTTTCCAAAAGAGAGGTTCATCGAAATATTGCGACAATTGATCACAGCATTTGAGGTTGCAAGGAATGGGCGACCGAGTATCACCGGAATTTGATTCCGGGGGTTAGCTACAGGCTGTGTGTCTAATACAATGAAGTCAACGGGGAATATGAAGTCCCCGACTTTGATTAACACATCCTCTAGCTCACCCCTAGGATGGGTGATCGATCGGTCGGCCATTTGGAGAGTGCAGTGCGTGGGTTTCAGCTCCCCGACGCCTAATTGCTCATATACTGAGTACGGAAGCAGGTTAACACTGGCACCAAGATCTAATAGTGCGCGGTTGATGTTCTTATCCCCAATGGTAATAGAAATCGTAGGACAGCCAGGGTCCTTCCGTTTTTGTGGTAAAGATTGGGTAAGGGCATCACTCACAGCACTAGCCAAGAAAACTTTCTTGGGTACCTGAGACTTCCTCTTTTTCGTGCACAAGTCCTTTAAGATTTTCGCATAGGACGGGACTTGTTGGACAGCATCTAAAAGAGGAATGTTAATGTTAACCTGCTTAAATAACTCCAGAATCTTCTCCATTTGAGGATTTTGTTTATTAGACCTCAACCGGTTTGGAAATGGGACGTTTTTAAAATTGGTTGAGTCTAATGCTTGTGGAGGAGATTGTGGAGTAGGAACGGATCCCAGAACAGGTGTTTTCGTGGAGTGAGAAGTGGGTCCATTCAAAGCAGAAGAAGAGGAAGGAGAGCCTTGTGAAGAACGGAGAATAGGCTCAGAAGACGAAGAAGCAGGAGACGAAGAAGAAGAAGAAGAAGAAGAAGCGGCCGGGGTGTTATCATTGATCCGTGTGCCGATGTTGTTTTGCAGCATCCTTCCCGATCTCAATGTGGTCACGGCACTCACATTATGATTCTGTTGTTCAAGAGCAACATGTACATTCTGTGGGTGACCGGGATTTGGGAGTGGTTGGGACGGGAGCTTCCCCTTCTCTCGCTTGCTTAAGGCCGCATTCAGCTGTGCAATCTGGGCCTCGATGGTCTTGATGCTTTGCCCGTGAGCGGCAGTGTGTTGCACTAAGGACTGAATGGAAGACTGGATGTTTGCGGTGGATTGAGTCGATTGTTTGACGAACGCCTCCAGACTTCGCTCGAGCGAGGAAACCTTATCGTTGTTTGACGGAACAAAGTTGTTTGGTGGAAAAGAATTGTTGGGTGCAAAGTTGTTCGTCTGATTTTGGAAAGGTTGGGGTTGGAAGGGTTGCTGAAACTGCTGTTGAGTTTGTTGTTGCGGCGGAGGGGCCCTTTGGAAATTGTTGCCTTGGAATTGATTCTGATTCTGATTCCAGGCGAAATTGGGGTGGTTCCTCCAACCGGGATTGTAGGTGGAAGAGTATGGATCATTCCTCGGTCTTTGCTGAAATGCAGCATTAACCTGATCCTGTCCTTGCGATGGTGGATTGTAAGGACACTCTTCGGTCAAGTGAGAAGGATCGGAACAACAAGCGCAGATGGTACGAAGGGGAAGAACAGGGGTAGGAGCAGGAGAAGAGAATTTGCTCTCTATCGCTTCAAGCTTTCTCGTTATTGCAGCCATTTCAGCTTTCATTGCAATAGAGACGTCAAGTTGGTGAATTCATACCCTAGACTGACTGGTAGAAGTGGAGGTAGAAGAAGAAGACGTCGGTCTGGTGCTCTCCCATTGTAGCGTTTGCTCCGCAAGGTCGTCAAAGAACTGCCACGCTTCCTCGTCAGATTTCGATAGGAAGTGGCCCTGACAGATGGTTTCCAACAACTGCTTCGTTGCTGGGTTCAGGCCCTCGTATAAGGTTTGGCAAAGTTGCCATTTCTCTATACCGTGGTGAGGACACTGAACAAGAAGGTCTTTATACCGGTCAAAGCACTTCCAGAAGGGTTCAGAAGGAAGCTGAGAGAATTGGTTGATTTCATTGCGAATCCTTGCGGTTTTATGATTCGGATAGAATTTTTTTAGAAACGCTTTAACAAACTCGTCCCAACTGGTTATTGAGTGGGAAGCGGTGCTATACAGCCATTTTCAGTTAGATCGCATAAAGTGAACGGAATGACCCGTAGACGTATAGCATCATCCGACAGTTGGGTGGTTTTCATCATGGCACAAACGTTTTGAAATTTATTGATGAAGATATAGGCATCTTTAGATTCAAGCCCATGAAATCGTGGAAGCATGTTGATGAAGTGGGGCTTAATTTCAAAATTATCCCCATTGGCCGGTGGAAGAGAAAGGCAGGTGGGAAATGCAGAACGGATGGGATAGAAACGATCCTGGAGCGCGATTCGCTGCGGCGCTACAACAGGCGGTGGTGGTGGGTTATTGGTCTCCGTAGGAGGTGGAGCCAATCCAGGGGTAGTCAAAGAGATGTTCGGATTAAATCCTGACATCGCGGAAGAAGAGCTTGGTGAAGGTGAAGGTGAAGATGTATGAACAGAATTCCGGTCAACGTCGGAGTTGGCCGGCAAAGGTAAAGGTGAAAGAGGAGTGGACGGAGTTTCGACGTCTGAGTCGATCGCGTAGTCGGTGGCGACTAACGTAACGCGGACTAGGCGGGCGCTAGTGTCCCGAGTCCAAGAGGACATACACTAAACGAGTTTAGTATAGTCAAAGCGGAGAAGGTGAGGGTAAGAAAACGTCAATGGAGAAAGGCGATGGGTGGTGGGTGAAAAATGGATTTTGGCGACAAAGGGCAGGTTTTTATAAAAGTTTTTGATTTTTTCCTTTTTTTTTTTAGAAAGAGCTTTACAGAAATATGTACGGACTTACGGCTTTAAGCAATCACAAACAAGATGTGCACAATCACACCTAGATCTAGTGGTCACCTAGGTCAACTAGACACCTCCTAACTGTTCCAAAGAACTAGAAACAGGACCTCAAACCGCCTCTTCTCCGCCAATTGCGGCCAGATAAGTGCCAGGTAAGTGGGAGGTTGTCCAACACTTTCGCGAAGTTCCTTAATTAAATAACCACTTGCCTTCGTCACACTTGCCTAGACACCGCAAAGTCAGGATAGGATAAACGGCCGATGCCTGTAATTAGTCCTCTGTCCTAATGAGCGCGAAGTCCTTAGGGCTGAGTCTAGTATTTTTTAATTTAACAATGGTCAATGCATATGCTTTTTGTGATTTCTGGGGTCTTGGGAAGGGTGATGAAATCCCCACCCAATCTGAATTGGTTTCAAGCCCCTTAAGTCCGTATTAATGAATGCAAAGCTATAACAAATCAACTGCAAACAATTTTTATTTTTAGCGCGGCACAAAGAATCCTGCACAAGAACAGTTTATTGGAAGGGGGAAGAGAATTTGCGCAAAGAATGCTGCAGAAAACACAGTTTATTGGAGTCCAGAAAAGTTGGGAGAGATAAAGAAACACTCACAGAAGTTTTGGAACCCTGAAGCCTCCAAATGGCCGCGGTTCCACGGCCTAAGCCTCCTTATGCCGCGGTTCCGCGGCGGAATGATGGGTTTGGGCTTCTGAAAAAATTGGCTGTGCTCTGTTGGGTGTCCTCTGCTTGTCTGGATGTGCTGAATATTTATTTACTCACTGTATCTGCTCCAGAATCTTTCAGTAGACCGTTTGCTTCGTTTTGATCCGTCGCGGTGTAGCCGCGAAATGTGGGTCTATCTTCCCACGTCTTTGACACTGAACTTGAACTCCGTATATCCCACTTCTTTGGTACTGAACTTCAAACTTCGTATTATCCTGGACACTTGCACAAAAACTAATCAAGAATAACAAAAAGATTTTTTACAATGTATATATTTTTTTTTTTTTGGTTATATTTATATTCACAAGTTAACCCGAAAATACACAAAGAAATAAACTACCGTCTCCCCGGCAACGGCGCCATTTGATTGGTATCGATTCTGCGAGTTCAAGTTTTAGTTAATTACTGCAATCAAGACGGTTTCTCTTGTAGCTAGCCGGTTGAGTACGGGTCGTCCGCAGGGAGATGGGAATCTTTTTCTATGTGTTTTAACGAGTTAAGTCCGAAGGTCCAGATTTTGTTTGTGTTTATCTAAGTGGTAAAATGATATGTAAAGAGAGCTTGTTAGGGTTAGGATTAGGTTAGTTTGAGTTAGGAGTCTCCCACTTCTTTCGTTGCCCCTCTTACTGTCGGTGTTACGGTAATCGGCAACAACGGGGATTAGCACGACTAGGAAGGAACTTGCGAGTATAAGCTAGGCTTTCCAACGCATAAGTTCTTCCTTTTGGTGCTTGTCCGTCCGTTCTTGGCTCTTAGCCATAACCTCCGGTTAATTCAACCACAACCGGTCTAACTACTGAATCACCGCTATCATGTAGGATAGGGTGCCGTAAGGAGCGGATTGTGGTTCAATTAACGGGAGTCGATTTAAGATGTTGGGCAAGCAAAGAGTGAGAGAGATTTCCTTCTCTCAAACTTCCCTTATCCTACCCTAACAAGTATGAAACTACTCACACATCATAATGAAAAGAAAACAAAACAAAAGAGGAAGATAGAAAGAAAGAGATTAGAAGATAACAACTAGCTATTTGCGACCTCACCTTGGCAAGGATCAAGCGTAAGCGTCATGGTTGTTTAAGGATAAAGGAAAAGAGAAAAGAAAGAAACAACAAGAAATAACAACAACTAGTTAACAAATGAAAATTACAACAATTAACAAGTTAACTAAAGAACAAGATAAGCATGATAAGTAAACGGTTCTTCTTTATTCATCATTCTTCACTCACAAAAGCTCACTACAAGATTTTCAATGGAGAAGAGATGAGAAGAGGAAGAAGAAACAAGTATTCTAAACCTAGAAAAATACAAAATTATGCACCCCTTGGCATCACAAGGTTCTGGGCTATTTATAGGCAGGGAAATGGAAATCTAGGGCAAAATTCTGCATGTACATAGAAATACCAAAATACCCCTGAAGTAGCTTCAGCCGACAAGGCCGTACGGCCGCGGAACCGCGGCCTAAGCCTCCTTATGCCGCGGAACCGCGGCCGTTTAGAGGGATCGTGCCTTCATTTTTGGTGGTATTCCCTGATTTGCTGTGCCCTTTATTCTGGTATATGTTGTTTCTCAGAATTGCTTCACGATTTTTCCAGAATTTCTGTTGAGGAAAAGGTGATTTGATGTAGATCTTTTTGTCATGATTTCCTCGAGCTCCGTGTAGATTTCTTGGATCTTGTGCTGCCATTGAGCCTTGTGCATGAGGTGATAATCGATTTGCCATTTTGTCTCCTAAACTGGTGTGTGGCAACAGACGGATAAAGAGCGGAGATCCATGTTTTATCTGTGGTTGGCAGGAACCCGGGTTTTTGTCGTGTATTTTCATGAATTTCACCGTTTAGAGCCGAGAACCTGTATCCTGCAATTGACTAGCAAACACGGCTCAAGAGTATCTACCGATATGCAATGTGATAAAAATTGGGCGGTATGAAAATGCAAAAATCTGATATGAACAAGCATCCAATACCTCTGTATTGCGATAACAATGGAGCTGTGGCTTTGGCCAAGGAACCCAGGTCCCATCAAAAGTCTAGACATATTCTTAGGCGGTATCACCAGATCAGGGAGATAGTTGATCGCCGGGAAATCGAGGTCAGGAGAGTAGATACGAAGGACAACACTGCGGATCCATTCACGAAGGCTATTCCCCAGATACAGTTTGAGAGATTATTCGGGATGCTAGGTATGAGATACTACAGCAGCTGGCCTTAGTGCAAGTGGGAGATTGTTAGTTATGTATATGCCCTAGAGGCCATTGTTGTACATATGATGTATATTATAATGGATGCTTGGATATATATAGAGAGGACTTTCTTGCTCGTCATGATAGTATGCTATTTGGTTTCACTTTATCTTAACATGTTGACTTGTATTGGTTTACTCTTTTTTCTCTCACATGTTGATAAAGCCCTTAGGATCTGTACTCGACTACTGGGACTATGATGAGATCATACTAGTGAGGCCATGGTAGTCGATGAGTACATCCTATAAATGTTCCTAGTCGAGGGTATATCGAGACAGGGCATCGATACACCAGAGTAGACTAGCATATATGCATCTTGACCCATATGATGGGCGATGGATGATCCCATATCCATCGGTGTTTGACATCAAAGATGGTGTATGGGTGCTCAGTGGAGACTGGGTACACTAGACGGACACGCCGAGAACTCCCAGATGGTGATATACCACACGTCAGATGGCAGTTCTCTGGTGACACTGGTACAGGGTAGTCTGTAGACCCGAGATCGTCATAGAGTCTTGTGTGATTCCCACTGTGCTTTGATTTCCACCATACCACGTCCAAGAGGGCGTGCAAAACGGTGGCTTTTGGGTACAGTCCCGAATCACATGGAGGCAATGAGCGATATGAGGGGATTCGTTTCTCCCGGTATAGGGAGTTGATGTTGTGCTGTGTTCGATTGGATATAACTGGAAGTCCCTGGCCAGGGCTGATATAGAGATTTACTGGTAAGTGTTACTAGTAGTTTCTCGACCCGTTATGAGCCACACATCGACACGACTTATCGGTTGCTGGGGTCTGACGTATACCACCCCTAGACTTGATATGCGACATATCAGACGAAGAGACCGGACTGTACGGGAGTGTTACTGGTTAGATTCACAAGAGAACGTACAGGCTAGCTTGTTGATCTTCTGATCGCTCAATACCTGGGTGGCTGTTACGTTTAGCTGACCGCTTGCAGCTTGTGGGTGTTTGGTATGATCATCACCTGCTACCGGCGTATTGACGATTCTTTAGAGTCCTACACAGAGGTTTCTTGGCTCAGGCAAAACGGAGTGGAGGCACATATGAGATATGTGCAGGACCGAGGATAATGCGATATGAGATACCGTATTATATTCTCGCGATATTTAGATATGAACCGGATCATCAGATCAAGTGTTGATTCGATGAATCGGTACATGATATATTAGTCGGTTATATTCGATATAACCGGATTTTCGGATCAAGTGTTGATCCGATGATTTAATGTATAATAATATATATGATATATTGTATTACATTATCTAATATTGGCTCGCTTTATTATTCTTCTAGAGGGTCCACCGCTTAACTTGTACAATTTTTCCGAAAGATTTAAATCATAAAGCGAGCCAATATTAGATAATGTAATACAATATATCATATATATTATTATACATTAAAACATCGAATCAACACTTGATTCGACAATCCGGTTATATCGAATATAACCGACTAATATATCATGTACCGATTCATCGAATCAACACTTGATCCGATGATCCGGTTCATATCTAAATATCGCGAGAATATAATACGGTATCTCATACCGCATAATCCTCGATCCTGCACATATCTCATATGTGCCTCCACTCCGTTTTGCCTGAACCAAGAAACCTCTGTGTAGGACTCTAAAGAATCGTCATTACGCCGGTAGCAGGTGATGATCATATCAAACACCCACAAGCTGCAAGCGGTCAGCTAAACGTAACAGCCACCCAGGTATTGAGCGATCAGAAGATCAACAAGCTAGCCTGTACGTTCTCCTGTGAATCCAACCAGTAACACTCCCGTACAGTCCGGTCTCTCCATCTGATATGTCGCATATCAAGTCTAGGGGTGGTATACGTCAGACCCCAGTAACCGATAAGCCGTGTCGATGTGTGGCTCATAACGGGTCGAGAAACTACTAGTAACACTTACCGGTAAATCTCTATATCAGCCCTGGCCAGGGACTTCCAGTTATAGCCAATCGAACACAGCACAACATCAACTCCCTATACCGGGAGAGACGAATCCCCTCCTATCGCTCATTGCCTCCATGTGATTCGGGACTGTACCCAAATGCCACCGTTTTGCACGCCCTCTTGGACATGGTAAGGTGGAAATCAAAGCACAGTGGGAATCACACAAGACTCTATGATGATCTCGGGTCTACAGACTACCCTGTACCAGTGTCACCGTAGAACTGCCATCTGACGTGTGGTATATCACCATCTGGGAGTTCTCGGCGAGTCCGTCCAGTGTACCCAGTCTCCACTGAGCACCCATACACCATCTCTGATGTCAAACACCGATGGATATGGGATCATCCATCGCCCATCATATGGGTCAAGATGCGCATAAGCTAGTCTACTCTGGTGTATCGATGCCCTGTCTCGATATACCCTCGACTAAGAACAGTTATAGGATGTACTCATCGACTACTATGGCCCCACTAGTATGATCTCATCATAGTCCCAGTAGTCGAGTACAGATCCTAAGGGCTTTATCAACATGTGAGAGAAAAAACAGTAAACCAATACAAGTCAACATGTTACGATAAAGTGAAACCAAATAGCATACTATCATGACGAGCAGGAAAGTCCTCTCTATATATATCCAAGCATCCATTATAATATACATCATATGTACAACAATGGCCTCTAGGGCATATACATAACTAACATGTTGCACGAGCACGGATTGTATGCTACACACACACCGTCAATAATTGCCATGTCACACACTAACCATTATAGATACTATTGCTTATCACACATGACATCTAGCTTATCGGTATACCTATAGTGAATTATATCTTTAGTGATAGGTACATATACACCTTGCGATACAGTTACAGGTATACCTTGCACATATTTTACTTATACCGGGAGGATATCCTACATATTTTATATCCAGGGGGTATACGACATCGGTTCTTATAGTTAGATACCTATACATTGCTACACCTATATGTTATACACATATTCAGTTGCAGTCACATATTTACCTTTACTGATGTTACTTAGCTGCACCTTATTAGTTTCGCATACATCTGGTTTCAGCTACATATTCTCATTTATATGCTCGCATTTCAGATATATCGTGTATGTTTATTCCTGGATTGCGCCTTATTATTTGGATTTTATATGATGTTTTATGGATTTGGGAACCGCAGGAGTTCATAAAATTATGCATACATTGAAAAACCCGGTTTCCTTGATATGATATTTACGCATCCACCATGGGTTTTATCGGTGTTGATTATATATACCCCTACAAGGAGGCGTCGAGACCGTAGAGGGTACATGGTGGGGCCCGGAGGTACCCCGGGGCAAGAAAGGGATGTCGATGTGCTATGAGCCGATGAGCCCGGCAGGGGAACCATACCATTCGGTGACAGTACCAATGACTCGGTGGGGATCATGGAGATACCGTTGGGAGTCATGTGTGTATGCATACGTCGAAAGGCGAGGGTCAGAGCTAGGCACTCGTGCTTTCGGGACAGCGTATGAAACGTACCTATCAGGATTTCTGTGTCGATGCTTGGCACATTGTTTTCATGATATTTCTTTAATACCTTTGTATATATAACAGGGGATTTAGCCGTTGTTATATATACCCTTACACTAATATTAGTAGAATGCCCCATCATATTTATTTCTGCAAATATATATACCTTTAGGATGTTAGAAACTTACTTGAGATTCGACTTGGGATATAGGTGATTCATTGAGATTGGATATTGGATATGAAAGAGATTGTTGATTTGTACATTCGAGATATAGGAGAGCTATTCGATATTGTACATTGAGGTGATGGGAGACTTATATGATGTGAGAGCCCAGTTTGGGGGCTGATTTGAGGAAATTGTGGATTTGAGTGTCTTGATGGATTGTGATCCTGCCACGATGTCAGGTTTCCGTGGAAATGACATATTCCACCCCATACCTCACACTTATCTATTTTATGCACAATTTCATATATTGGTAGTACCTGTTAGTGTACCCTTATGATAGTTGCATACCAACATTCTCATATCCCTATTGCATGGTTATTGCATACTATTGTCATGTTACTATTGCTTCACATATTGATTGTACCTGTTAGTGTACTTTCCATTATTTTGCATTTGCATGACATGTTATTACTGTAATCGCATATCTTAGATTCATGCTGTACGTACATTCCTGCGATTACCTGCATATGTTATCTACTATTCAAGATTTGGCAACTCACCCCCGTTGTGCCACAGGTGTTTCAGGTTGTTCTCCAGAGTAGTCGAGGCAGGCTATTCAGCTATTCAGCAATCATCTTTTGCTACAGATACCGCATCAGCTCACTGTATTATTTTGCTTAGGTGGGTTTTGGTGGTTATCTGTATTTTGTATTGTACATTCGTTGTATCTTGTACTCTCCATCTACTATTATGTTGTTAACTTAGAAACTTGGTGAGAACGATATTGTATATTATTGTGGATTTGTTTTCTTTTATATACAGCTTTCTCTCTATTGTCTTTATTTCTTCGCTACGGCGTCATATTTTTGTGTTGTATTCATCTTGGCTAGTTTTTTATAAAAAGGGGGTGTTGCCAAAATTTTAAAGAAATAAAGTAGGACTTTTAAAGAATTTGGGTTGCGATTTCAAATGTTTCAAAAACTTATATTATCTTTTCCGTATTTTTATGGTTTAGAATTCCGGGTTTTTGCTTTCTTTTACTACGTTACGTCTTAGGGCGTTGCGTAGTACTAGGGCCGTCACGGGCCAATTTTGGGTCGTGACAGCAGGGTCCACTGGAGTTGTCTCGAGGTTCTGGGACAGAGGCAAGGGGGTGAAGTCGAGAGGCGTGGGTTTTCCGGCGAGGTGGCAATGGGATTTCTTGGTTTCTTAGGGTCGTTTTCTGTGCAGGGTTTGGTGCGAGGGAAAGCAGGGAGAGGCGGAGAGGAGAAGAAATTGGGACGAGGGCGGTGAGACGAGGGTGGTGGCAACTACGACGTTTCCGACGGTGGAGGTGATGGTGCCATGGGTTTCTTGGGTTTGCCGGTTTCAGGTGTGCAGGGAAAGAGAAGAGAAGAGGAAAAGAGAAGGAGGAGACGAGGTCGGGGTGCTAGTGACGGGGTTATGGAGATGAGGGCGAAGGTGGTGTAACGATCGGCGGCGATAACGAGGAGTTGGGTTAGGGTTTTGAGTTGAGGCGGCGGGAAAAAGAAAATAGTGAGAGAGAGAGAGAGAGAGAGACATGGGTATAGTAATATATAGGTTTGTTAAAGAAAAGTTTAAAGGAAATAATATTATATAGTGAGAGAGAGAGAGAGAGAGAGATAGTGATCTGTTGTTGTGATTAGGTAAGGATTTTAGAAAATATTTATTTTGTTAAAAAAAATAAGAACCGTATATATATAAATAGTATGTGTTAAAAGAATATTATATTGAATTTATTTGATATTTTGGCTAATACAAAATAGTCCACAACATGCCCGGGTCGGGTCTAAAATTACTGTTTGAAAATACGGATAATATACGTATCAACCAAAACCAAAATGGGATATCCGGATAACGAAAATGTATACCCTCAAGAACGGATACACGTAGCGTGTACGTGGCGATCTAAACGAGTCTGTTTCACTGAACGGGACGAGAACACGATGTACGGATGCTACAACAGGGTTAGGGGTATGATGCAGGCCATGCAAGATATTTTTAAAATATTTTATTTGACTTTACATGTTATATTGAAAAATGCAGATGTCAGATATAATGCAGTCATACGATATGAAAGTGCACGGATTCTCATAACTAGCCGAGATAAATTATAAACAGGAATCAAGACGGGTTTCCAGCATGCGGGTCGGGTCGGATGCAAACACAGACACCAATGATACTATTCGCACCCATAACAGCAATAAATCAAGAAATAGCCACTCGATAAATAAAATAATCAAATCAAGCATGGTAATTGAACTAGAGTGTTACAGTGGGACTCTAAAGACTCGACACTACGCTGGCAGTGGGTTTAACCATAAGCCGCAAGCGGTACTAGCTACACGTAATGGCTACCCAGGTATGTGTCGATAAGAAGGCCGTTGAGCTAACTCATCTGAACTCCTACTGAGCCTATCTATGACAATCTTTGCACAGTCCGGTCTGTTTGTCTATAAGTATCGCATATCGAGCCTAGGGGGCGGTGATCTTCAGAACCATTAATAGCGCAATAAGTTGTGTCGGAGAGTAGCCTAAAACACCCTGAGAAACAACTGGAGTATCTACCAGTAAATCTCGCTTGCCTTGTCCAAGGAATATGTGTAATGGCCTTCCGAACACAGCGCGATATCAACCCCCAATACCGGGAGAGACGAATCCTATCTAACCGCCACTGCCTCCAAGTGCTTCGGGACTGCACTTAACTACCATCTGTTTGCACGACTCTTTTGAGCCGTGGTAGGGTAGTAATCAAAGTACAGCGGGAACACACTCGAGGCGAAGCAGCAGTGTCAAGTCGACGGACTAAGCTGTACTCATGTCACCTGGGAACTACTAGCCGATGATAGGTATAATACCCACCAACAGTTCCCGACGAGTCCTGTCTAGTGTACTCATAACCTAATGAGCACCTACATACTATCTCCAGTACGACGTACTAATTGCTGTGGGTCAGACCATCTCCTATGCTGGGATGAGAAACGTATACACTAGTCTACTCTGTAGTATCGATGCCCCATCTCGATAATCCTACGACTAGGGACCTGTATAGGATGTGCTTATAGACTACCCAGCCCCCACTAGTGTGACTTCCATCACAACGCTGGTAATCAAGCAAAGATCCTAAGGGCTCTACCAATTTGTATAAGCGATATGCTAGAAGAAACACATGCATATATTGAGGCAGAAACAAACCAGGTAGCATGCTACCATTTCGAGTATGACTGTTACTATATCCGTGTATATCCCAAGCTCCCATTAAGTAATATACAATCTAGTATGATACAATAATGGCCTCTAGGGCATATATCACTAACACATTGTCCAAGTTAATTTGAACACACCCGTAGATACCCTTGACGAAGGCCAAAATAGTAGTACGACTGTCCCAAACCAATGCATCTATCTATGTAACAGATGAATATCCAGCTGCTACCAATCACTATGCCTTGGCGAAGGTCAAAATACATAGCTT
Source organism: Agapanthus africanus (assembly GCA_030015575.1). Taxonomy (NCBI): domain Eukaryota; kingdom Viridiplantae; phylum Streptophyta; class Magnoliopsida; order Asparagales; family Amaryllidaceae; genus Agapanthus; species Agapanthus africanus. The sequence continues at coordinate 252,657,437 of CM057350.1, forward strand.
GAATACTACTGAATATTCAACTAAAATGACGAAGGGCTACGGCTGGTTTTGATAAAACTGTGAACGTAGTGAACTTGATATAATCGAAGGATCCTGATAGCTTTTAAAGGAGTGGTTTCGGCTCCACATTTTAAAAGTTTCTATTTTGAAAAAACCAAGTGGTTTTGAAATTGTTCCAACGATTTAGCTTTGGTTTGTTTGCTTTGAATTAATCATATAATGCAGTTCCATAATTTACACCTACCATTACAGTGAGTAACGAAAATACAACGTACGCTTATGCCATTCGCATTCGTCACTGGGCCCCGTCTAACACTGTTAGGTTACTTAACTAACACCAGAGCGGGGGCAGGACTAGCGTGGATGCAAAACATAAGCAATGTCTATTATATAACATATATAACATACATTCGTCTCACGAGATAATAGGCATTCCAGATCACAGATGAACATATTCGATATAGTAGGAATTCCGCATTTCGTTTAAGCCTGTAACGAAAGAAGGATTCCACGGTTGTGATTAATAGCCAAACCCCACCTTAGATCCCTACGGGTGCGGCAAACTACCCGCCAAATTCCCGAAGTGAAGCAACCTCCCTCAGTAAAATGAGTAAGCCACTCGGCACTTCAAAGAACCCGGTAGTTTGTGCACCCCACCTTGGGTCTATCCTAGGAGCAAAAAACAGTAAAAGAAATAATACAATGGCGGTTACAACCTCAACCCGGATGTGCCCCGAAAAATAATATTACATCACTTTACAATTTACATCGAATGAAAGATAAAACACTCATATCATATCCCCGTCTATTCATCCACGACGATCCAATAAAGTTCATATCCACAAACCAACATCACAGATATGTGCTACCCCCACTAATTGACATATAGCGATTAGCAGACGTTCAGCACATATATCAAACATAAAAAACCCGATCAGCAAATAACTTAGAATTTCGATCGATAAACCAAATTTGAGTCTACCCCATGAACAATACTGTTCATAAATACTGGGCAGAACAAAATATACCAAAAATCATAATTCACAAATTATAGAAATACTGTAGAAACTCGGACTGGGTCTGCCTTGACTCGGCCGTGGAACGGCGTCCAAACGCACAGTTTGGCCGCGTTTTCACGGAAGTCTTGGGGAATCGGGAACCCAAATTTCTCCAGTTTTCTAAGAAAACCCAGCACATAATTTTAAGGTCTCTGGAAAAATTTTAAGACCAGTTTTAAAATTCGATAGAAAACATGGTTTTCGAGCGTGATTTTGGGATTTGTTCGTCGATCAAATTTCTAACACTTTGCTAACAAGCTAGTAATGGTTTAGTAGGCTCTGATACCACTGTAAGTCGATGTCGCGCAGCCAGCGAGTTCGCGGGGAGGCGGAATTTGCAAAAAATGATTTTATATGCTTCGCAACACCGACTCGAACTCCAGGATCGATATTAAATCTTTACTAGCTAAACTAAAATGAGGTTTAACTACAAGGATGAAAGTTATACCTCCGTGCACTAGTACTTCGGGTCTTCTCGTTGTCTTCCTCCTCGTCATAAGCTCCTCGGATCGTTCAGATCGATGCATCCTCGAGTCAAAGACGATCCACACAAGTGTCTATAGATCAAGCTCCTACCTCAAATCCGAGGTAACTAGGGCACCTAGTTCGCTAAACTAGATGTCCTAGATAATGTAGAGAGTGAAGATGGATTAGTTTGTCTTTAAGTACCCTAGGTTTCTTAACACATGAGACATGTAGGGTTAGAGGTGCTGGGTTTTGCAGGCGCCCTGGCCATCTACTGTGGCCGATGCGGACCAAAAACTGGCGTTTAAAATTTTTGGCGCAAAAAAAACCCGTCCAAAGATCGAAACCATAAACCTATACTAGAAAACTAATAGAGATAAACTAATAGGTTAGAATGTTATACCGAATGAACCAATTCCTTCGGTTTTCTACCACCTTCATTAGCTCCTAGGGGCCGCGGATCGAATTTGGTTGCCGGTCTTCCTCCATCGATGATGATCCTTACGAGGGAAACGACGCAGGCTCCAGCCTCGCCTAGCGAGGCAACCGACGCTCCAATGTTGCTAGCAATGTTGAGTGGAGGTGTACGAATGTCTCACTATATTTTTCTCTCACGTGACATGCTCAAATGAGCAACCCAAGAAGATGAGGAAACTAGTGGCATGAGCAACCATGGAAAAAGCTAAGTCTCTCCAAGAGAGAGTGAGAGTGTGAATGAATGAATCAAGAAGAATAATGGATGGCATGTAGAGAATATGGCTAGGCTATTTTCAACCATGCAATCAAAATATCTCCTCCATTTTCCAAATAAAATATAAAGAGCCATGCCTCTCTACATGCCAAGCCATGCTCATGCCAACTCACCCCTCCACCTCATTTCCAAAATGATTTTCTAAAAAGGAAAATCATGTAATGATGTAGAAATCTTCTATAAGTAATTCCGTATAAATACGGAATACAACCTGGTATACATATCGAAATACATATATGCATATTCGTACAAAAATACGAATAGCCAAGAGAGAAAATGAATATTGAACAATAATACTAGAATATATACATACATACATACATATATATTATTAAATCAAAACCCGATTTAATAATCTGGCTTAATCCTAAGCCGCTAGTATTATCAACCGTCCGATTAGAGTCTGTATAGCCCGTACATATATTTAATCGGACACCTGTATGTACCAACATACGTCATCTACACCTTATCGTCTGAACTGTGAAAACCCTCTGTGTGGGACTCTAAACACTCGTCAATACGCTGGCGGTGGGTTTAACCACAAGCACGTCAACGACACTAACTGTACGTAATAGATACCCAGGTATTGAGTAAAAGGAAGGCCGACGAGCAAACTCATCCAAACCCCTACTGAGCTTTTCCGTGACAATGTCCATACAGTCCGGTCTGTTCGTCTAAGAGTATCGCATATCGAGTCTCGGGGGTGGATAAAGTTAGACCCCTAATAACACGACATTTCGTGTCGGTATGAAACCCATCACCACCTGAGAAACTATTGATCTTAGATCAGTAATTCTGGACTACCTTGGTCAAGGATTTCTGGTGATGGCCACCCGCGCACTGCGCGACATCAACCCCCAATACCGGGAAAAATGAATCCCCGACGATCCACTCACTGCCTGCATGTGGCTCGGGACTGTACCCAACTAAAACCTTTTTGCACGACTCCTTTGAGCCGTGGTAGGATAGTAATCAAAGGATAGTGGGAACTCACACGAGACAAATGACGATCTCAGGTCGACAGACTAACCTGTACTCATGTCACCTAGGAACTGCTATCTGACAATAGGTATAATACCTCCGTCCAGTGTACTCATAATCCAATGAGCACCTGTATACAATCTTAGGTGACTAACTGACCCCAATGGCTTGTGAGACTGGCCACCGTCCCTCGTCGGGGTCTCGATAAGTATACACCAGTCTACTCCGGAGTATCGATGCTCAGTCTTGACACTCCTACGACTAGGGATATTTAAGGATGTACTTATAGGCCATCCAGCTCCCACTTATATGATCGCCATCATAAAGTTGGTAGTCAAGCAAGAATCTTATGGTCTCTATCAACATGTAATAGTGATTTGTACACCTAATGTTGTACATGATGATAAAGACAAACCAGATAGCATACTATCATCTCGAGTAAGACTGTTCTACCGGTATAGGTCCTCCCTCAATCATCACAATCGCGTGCATGCGATTCAATAATTGACTTGAGGGCACTATAGCCAACAATCTCCCACTTGCACATAAGGCTAATTATTGCGGTACCGCATACTCACAGCCCGTGTGATACCGAATACTAAACTTCTCTACTAATCAGCCTCGCAAAGCCCTTTTTCGAAACTATTGCGTTCGAGAAATAGCCTCAGTGAGTGGATCCGCTCCAGTGTTTCTATCTTTATCTCTGTATATCTCAATTTCACGGAGAAAGACTATCTCCTGAAATGAGCAATACCTGTCTTAGAATTTTTCTGGATATCTGATGGGACCCAGTTCACAAATGAACTCCAAATCCAACAAACTTCTTAGATCGTATCATCCACTGAATTTAATCAGTATCCTGCGCCATGCCTTCTTAAGTACCCGCTTGGACCACCTGTCCAACATACTGCCCCTCAAAAGAAGGAAAACTATAACTTTGATAGCCACTTTGTCATCCAGGTCACCTTGGAAGACTAAAATGATAACCGCCTCCCGAAGGAGGCTGTCATTACCATATACCAAGAACATCCACTTATGTTCATAATTTCTTCCCAACGTTTCTCCAGGATTGGATTAATATATGTTTATTGCAGCCAGTGCAAAAACAATATCTGGTGTGGTACTTGACATCTGATTATTGACTCAATTGCCTAAGCAAGTGATATGCCAATCATGAAAATCTCTCTCCTCATCAGTCTAGAAGACATCTCTTTAGAGAGGGTGACTCCATCACCTGCGGGTACATCACCATGTCAAGAGTCGTCCATTATAAAACACTTTAGAATAGTGTCAAGTACCCAAATTGGGACACTTCCCAAATCTAGATCTAAAACCATAGATCTAGTGACCAGAAATCTTGATATTTTATCCAGATCCTGTATGGAGAAACACCTTGTGACAACCACAGTATAACAGATCGTAGTATAAGAATATCACTTCCTATCAAGAGTATGTCATCCAAATACCAGGACATCACTCCCTACTACCTTCTTATCAGGTCCATCTGTTATTCTGATGAAGTCAAACTCTATGACTGTCACATCAAAAATAGATGACCTATCTCCGCTATACCTGCTCTAGTCTATAATTAGACATAAGCTACTTGCCCACTACGTTTCCGCTGCTCCCACTAACTACAACAACCTTCTGGCAGAGTCATATACATGTGCACTTCTAAAGCTAATTAGGAACGATATTATATTCATCCTCCTGCCAGATCTCATAGTTTAGAACAGCAATAGTGTCAAGTTTGGGTAATCAAGAACCCCCCTGTCACCGTCTTTGAGGAGATCGAAGTACCTCTCGGGTGCATGAGGTTACCCAGCAAATCTGCGGGGTGGCTAATGGATTGTCGAGTCCAATTGAATTTTTAGGTTCTAGTAAATTTTGAGTAATCGTTTGTGGTTCTAAAATCACTTCCAGTTTTACCATACTCCCAATAATGTTTTCTGAAAAAGAATCCATTTTACTAAAACTAGTGGCGAGTCAAGAACAATATTACTATTAATCTTCCATATGGTAGAATGTTAACCCTCGTCAAAGCCCGGGATAACCCACAAACTGCCATTACTGAAACGTGCCTAGAGTTTTTCCAGATTCTGGTTTTAAGCATCAACCGGACTACTCTATATACCTTAACATCGTTAAGATATGAATCCATTCTATATCCATATAGAAACAAAAGCACTATTTTAATTTGAACCAGATAAAAAATACATGCAGCCGTTTCTAGTGCAAATCAGCTAAATGGAAGGACTCCAAGCAGCATTACTCATCATGGAATGCACCTACGTATGAGTAACCTGAAAGAGAAGCAAGTTCTCAAAACTATTACTTACGACGGAATACCTAACACATGTATCTACATCTTCGATAACCTTGAAGAATCCTGATACTTGCAACAAATGGTTCTCTACTTTATTCTTATACCTCTAACTTCTCAAAATTTGGACCATGTATTTCAACGAAATACTTGTCTAAAACTAGAGAAGTCATGAGTAAATATAATATAGTACGAGTACCAACATCTTTTGTCCTAACGGACACCAGACAACATACAATACTCTGTATAAGTCCACTGAGTTTAATAACTCGAACCCTGTGCGTCGTAGGTTGAAAACCGTACTATGGTTATGAAGAATTACCCCGTTGTTGAATGCACCTTACCTAATCACCAACTGATATAGGTAAATGTCATTGACATAATTTCAAAAAGTTATATCTCACTTTACAAAATAAACGTACAGATATATCAGTTTGAAATTGGTGCATAACAATGGATATTCAGAACCAAATATTTGCCATCGGGCAAAACCCAGGTGATTTCCTCAAATATCACCAATTACAAAGAATTCCGATATGTTAAGGATATAATCACTTAATTCCCAATATCTTACTCCTACTCAGTATCCGTAACACCATACAGATGTGAGAATCAAATCTGGTAAATACATACCTTGGAGTTAGAATCTAATTGGGAAAACAGTTTTCAATTAACACTGCACAGTGAAACTGAAATATGAAAATGTTTCAAAGGGGTAGCCGGGTATTCCAAGTAATGCCTCTTCCACTATCCAGATTCATGACAGTAATCGTACATTTCCTTGCCCTCACTCTAATCCCTTTATATGTCTTTACTTATTACCTTCTGTACACCACACTTAGGCTAATTGGTTTTCTTCCTTCCCTACTCTTCGGCACTGGCCTAAGGTTTGGAAGAAGACTATCCAATAAGCGCAATAGGTGTACTCACCTAATACAAGGAGCCCTCGCAACCTTGAGAAGGTAAAAGGAAAAGACAACCGAATAATCCTATTCAATTTCTCTTGAACCAGAATCCATCCTCGAACTGGAACAAGTTCCTTCGAGTTCGTATGTAACTATGAGAAGGAAATATCCAAGAAATGTGGTTCTTCGTAGTGATACGGGGTGTTTTGGAGAAATGCAAAGGGGATGTATGAGTGGCAATGATATATGCGACTAAATGACAATCCAAAAGCCAAAATGTTTTAAAAAGGTTCAGTTAACTTGGTTCATGAGTTATAGTCTAGGGTCGGGCCATAGTCGCTGCCAGAGAGAGAGAGAGAGAGAGAGAGAGAGAGAGAAAAGAAACACTCAACGTGCACTCTAACCTATATTAGAATGGTTAATCACTTTATCTAATCAGGATGTCTTCCACTGTTTCCTCGAATTCTCCTCCAAACCCAAAAGGAGAATTAGCCGGGATCATCTAAAATCACCCGAGGAGTAGTACATACTCATAAGTGGGAATCGGGATCCAACTATCATCGCATGATAACTTGATGGAATCCACTCAAGTCACCACACTCCAGAAGGTATGCGCATGCCTGGCAAGTTTCCTGTATGTTTGAAACTCCCGATGTGGTTTTTACCCCTAGGACCCAAGTGACCTTGCCAAATAATCAACAAATCAAAAGGTCCTAGTCAAGTTCAACCCGCCATATCTTGATTGCGTTAAACCCACCCGCATGACCCTTGACGAATGATCAAAAAAGTCATACGACTGTCCTAACCAATCCACATGTCCATGCGACAAAAAAGCATTACATTGCTACCACACACTACGTCTCGATGAATAGCAATGACTAACGTAGCACGAATACTAAGCAACACTAATCTGAAATGACGGAGCGCTACGGCTGGTTTTTGGCGAAAAAACTTTAACGTAATGAACTTGATATCGTTGAAGGAACCGAGTGATTTTATGAATATATAGTGGCGAAAACATTTGCTAAAGAGGTCATATTCAGTCGAAAATATTGCAATCTTGAACATAACAATTTCCTCACTTTTCTAATCATTTAAGGATAGTTGATATAAATATAACACATATTACCAGTTCGTCTGCAAAATATCAAAGATCACGTGTTATACATTATAATCAACATTTTGGAAGGAAATTGTGTGTTTATTATTTCACGCATGATATCGTATATCTTCAGTGAGATTTTGTGCAGAAAATTATTACAGGACAGATATCGGAATCGCAAATTTGCCGACAAAATGCAGCAAGTCAAAGAGATAAAATCTGGCAGAGATTCAGAAGAGATAAAAAGATTCCAGATATTACCTGAAGACCCATATGCCAACACCAAACAACACAGAAAGTTTGAAGCCATAATCACACCAAACGGCCGCGGAACCGCGGCCGTGTCAGGCCGATCCACCACGGATCCGCGGCCGATTTAAGGCATCGACAAACGAGACTTCTCCCGAAGCTTCATCTCAACTTCCTAGCTTGTTGAAGACGTTTCGAACTACCTAGCTTACTCCAGAAGCTTCCCTACAACAGCCAAGCTTCTTATGCAAGCTTGATAACTACCTTACTCTAGAAGCTTACCTGCAAATACCTAGCTTCTTTAAGAAGACTAACCTAGCTTCTAGTGGAAGATTGGTGAAGAGCTATAAAAGGAGACCTAGGGCTTCATTGAAAAGGTTGTTCATCAAGTAACAAAGCACACAAACCAAAACCAAATCCAATCCAATTCAATAAAGATCCAAATCAAGATTCGTTGAGATCAACATCAAGAGACGACAATTCAAGATCCTTTACGCTAAGCCGATCATCATCAAGAGCGCGAGATCCTCTACCGGTCCAAGTCTCACGGAGATCGAGCGGAGCGAAACTCGACGGAATAGTTACCTCTTCAAGGGAGAGATCGAGTGAAATTCTTGTAAACTCGGATTGAAGGAAAGTGTAATTAGAAGTTGATTAATAAAGTTGATAAATTGTTAATCCTCACTTTCTTTAAATTCTTGCATTATGAAATTTCTACATCTTGATTCTTTTAATTTCATGATGCGTGAGTGAAATCTCCGCTTCTTAAGGATTCGAAAGAATTCGGAAGATCAAATAGTGATGAAATCCTAAACTAGTCTTAAGTCTTATGAGAATTATGAACTTTAGGAAAAAGAATCGTCAATGACCAAATTTGTAGTGAGATCAATGTTTTTGATAATTTCATTGCAATTTGGGAATTAAATAATTGATGATTTTCTTTGCTAAAGGCTAATTTGAATGATGATCAATGAAAAGACAAGGGATAGTGAAGGAGAAACCCTAGTTTCTTCAAAAGATCCCTAATCTTCATTCATCATCATCGTTCTAGCTATGATTCATCAATAGATAAGATTAGTCAATTTTAGTATTCATCATTGATCCTAATTCCTATCGAATCCTACAAGCTATTCTACATTTTCTTGATAACTAAAATTAATATTGGACACTTTCTTGATTTTACTAATTCTTGAACATTTTCTTGATTTTCTTGAAATGTCAACTCAATTAAATCTTGAATCACTTTCTTGAATTTTCTTTACTATTTTCTTTCGACTCATCTAAAGCAAGATTGAATAAATACACGAATCTCAGTGGACGATCCGTACTCAATAACGAACTACATCGACACCGTTATTGATTGCGATAAATTCTTTGATTGTGATTAAACTTTTCCATTTCATATCACACAATTAAACGATCAATCAAATGGCGCCGTTGCTGGGGATTGTGTGCTATTTTGTTCATTCTTGCTATTTGAGTTGAAACATTATTATTCCATAAAAAATTTGAATCAAAATCGCATCGTCTGCTTAACGATTAGTGTGTGAATTTTGTAAGAAAATCTGGAATCACTACAACAAGGGGAAAATTATTTAGATCATTTCATCGAGATCAGAGGATCCAGGGGAACATCAGTACCAAATTTCGTTCACAGAACCGTTCATTGGACCGCAGAACCGCGGCGGGAACCAGGCTTGGCGGCGGAACCGTGGCGTTTCTGAGGAGTTAAGGCTCCAATTCTCTGTGGTATATTCCCTACTTTCTTATCTCCTCTCTGCTCTTGTCCAATAACACTTTTTTGCAGGATTCTTTGGAAAAATTCGTAGCGCTCAAAAATAAAAATTTATTGCGTATTTTGATATTGTTTGTGTGTATATTGTAATACGTAAATTAAGGGAAAAAGACCAAATTCAGATTAGGTGGGGATTTCATTACCCTTCCTAAGCCCCGCAAATCACAAAACTAGCATCCGCATCACCCTCATTAACTAAAAAATATCTAGACAAGACTCTAAGGATCGTCGCGCTCATTTAGGACAGAAGAAGGTCATGGGTAATCTTTTGCTTATCTGCATTTCTTTTGTGGTGTCTAAGGCAAGTGTGTCTAAGGAAAGTGGTTACTTAATTAGGCCCGCTACTTACATAGCGGAGAACCTCCCACTTACCTGGCCATAGGAGGGATAAAGAGGCAGTAGAGGATTTATCCTGCGATTTGTCTTCTGGATGTCTATGAGCGGTCCAGTGACTTGACCTAGGTGACCATTAGATCTAGGGTTGCTTGTGCATTTTTGTGATTTTTCAAAATCCTTCTTTTTCAAAACCAAACCAACTTTTCTCTAATTATCACAACGCAGCCACTTGTGCTAAACTGTTTAGTGCATGCTCGGCTGGACACGGGATTCTAGTACCCGTCTTGTCCACGTTCCTTCTATCGACTCCGAAGTCGGTAATTCTACATCTTCTTTTTCTTCACCACTCACCACATCCACCGAGATGGACGGATTTCCATCAAACTTTAACACCACTCTGGCACCGCCCGCAGGTGCGCAGAATCCACCCCGCATATCTTTCCAAGAGAGATTCTACCCTATTCGTGGTCCCCTTCCTACCTGTCTTTCCATTCCACCAGCCAACGGTGATAACTTTGAAATCAAACCACATTACATCAATCTTTTACCTAAATTTCACGGTCTCGAGTCTAAGGACGCATACATTTTTATTCCCAAATTTGAAAACGTATGCGCTATGATGGATACTTCACAACTTTCTGTGGATACTATGAGATTACGTCTTCTCCCGTTCACTTTGTGCGATTTAGCCGAGAAGTGGCTTTATAACACAGCTGCACATTCTATTTCAAACTGGGGTGAATTCTTCATAGCATTCCTTAAGAAATTTTATCCCAATCATAAGACCGCTCGTGTCCGTAGCGAAATTAATCAATTTACCCAATTTCCTAATGAACAATTTTGGAAGTGTTTTAAACGATTCAAGGATCTGCTAGTTCAATGTCCTCATCACAGAATCCATCGATGGGATCTGTGCCGAATCATATATGAGGGCATTAATCCAACAACAAAGCAGATGCTTGAATCCATGTGTCAAGGCAATTTCATGTCTAAAGACATTGGTGAGGCTTGGAAATTTTTAAAAGATTTCGCTGAAAAAACTTTGCAATGGGAGAGTGTTAGTCAACCATCGTCTAGGGGTGGTATCCATCAAATTGATGTTTCCATAGCAGTCAAAGTTGAAATGGCAGCAATACAAAAGAAACTTGAACCTATGGAACACAAATTTTTATTAGCCTCCCTAAATCCGGTCACACTCCCTAAAACCGTATGTGGATGCTGTTCTGATCCATCATATTAGACGGAAAAATGTCCTTTGAATTCTCCGTTTCAAGGTCAAGAACACACTAATGCTGCATTTCAGTAAAGACCTAGAAACGATCCGTATTCTTCCACTTATAATCAGGGTTGGTGGAATAACCCTAATTTTGCTTGGAACCAACACCAAACTCAAAATACGGTTTCAAACCAAAATAACTTTCAAAGGGTCCCTCCATAATAACAGCAACCATTACAACTGAGTCAGCACCCCTTTCAACCACAAAATTTTTAAAATCCTGCCAACACTTCTGCACCGTATAATAATTCTTTGCAATTGACCGATACCGATAATTCCTCTTCACTCGAACAAACCAAGAATTTGTTTCTGAAAAATTTCATGCAAGTTTCGGCTGAGATAAAGTCTCCTGTCGATAATATAAAGAAGGACTCCGCCTCCCATGGTGAGAGTATTAAATAGATAGAAGCACAAATTGCACGATTAAACGCCGAAATGAGTGCTGGAAAGAAAGGGAAACTTCCATCTCAACCCCTACCGAATCCTGGGCATTCACAACACTACAATGTGAGTGCCATTACAACGTTGAGATCTGGAAGAGTGCTGAATAATCAAGTCGGTGAGCAGATTGAAATTGATAATGATGAATCTATCAATGACACCCCGGCTTCCACTTCCACTTCCACTTCCACTTCTGACCCTACTTCATCTACTCTACCATCTTCTTGCAAACCTATTCTCCGTTTTCCTCAAGGCTCGAACCCTCAGCCCACTTCTTCTAGTCAACCAAACTCGATCCCCACTCCAATTCTGGGATCTGTTCCACACACACGGCCTTCTCCAATGTTGGACCCAGCTCTTATTGCTAAAGCTCCTTATCCAAATCGGTTAAGGGAAAACAAACTAAGTCCACATATGGAGAAGATTATGGAAATGTTTAAACAGGTTAACATCAACATCTCTCTCCTAGATGCTATCCAACAAGTTCCGGCTTATGTGAAAATTCTTAAGGACTTGTGCTCTAGGAAGAGGAAGACTCAAGTGCCCAAAAAGGTATTCATGACAAATAATGTTAGCACTGCTTTTACCCCACAATTACCAAAGAAACGTAAGGACCCTGGTTGTCTTACAATCTCAATTTCTATTAGGGGTAAAAATATTAACCGTGCTTTACTTGACCTTGGCGCTAGTGTTAACCTGCATCCATACTATGTCTATGAGAAATTAGGGATTGGAGAGTTGAAACCTGCTCATTGTACTCTCCAGATGGCAGACCGATCAATCACCAAACCTAGTGGTGAGCTTGAATATGTGTTGATAAAAGTCAGGGAATTTATATTCCCTGTGTACTTTATTGTTTTAGATACACAGCCTGTAGCAAACCCACGGAACAATATTCCGGTGATTCTTGGTCGACCATTCCTAGCCACTTCCTATGCTGTCATTAATTGTCGAAACGGCTCTATGACCCTATTCTTCGGGAAGATGTCAATTGAGCTAAACATTTATAAGATTGGAAGTCAGCCATCTGAACCCTCTGCTCACTTTCTTGATGTTTGTTCTGTCCACGAGATAGCTTCCAAAAGCTGCAAGGTTAATGAACTTTGCTTTGATGATCTCGACGACATTAGCACATCATTGCTTGATCTTGCACAGTATAGTGAGGACACTTTTGATGAGTCCACTCCCGAGTCTGAACCTTTTGACTCTTCACCTCCCGAGTCTGTATCCTTTGCAGGCTATGAACTTCTTCGAGAGTCCAAATATCATTCACTTACCCCACCTTCTATTGTCTCTCCGCCGACATTAGATCTCAAACTGCTACCTTCTCATCTTAAATATGCATATTTAGGTGAGAATGAGTCTTTGCCTGTGATCATATCCGCTTCTCAAGCCTTAAAGCAAGAGAACGCTCTTTTGATGGTCTTGAGATCTAATAGGCAAGCCTTTGGTTGGACAATGGCTGACATCAAAGGGATTAGTCCCTTGATTGTTGAACATCATATACATTTGATTGATGAAGCCAAACCAACCCGAGAACCACAAAGACGGTTAAATCCCGTCATGAGGAGGCGGTAAAGAAATAAATCGTCAAATGCCTTGACAGTGGTATCATTTACCCAATCTTTGATAGCCAATGGGTAAGTCCTATTCATGTAGTCCCTAAGAAGTCTGGCATCACAGTCATAACCAATGAGGCTAATGAGTTGATCCAGACACGCACTCAAACTGGGTGGCATGTATGTATTGATTACAGAAAACTCAATGCCGCTACGAGGAAAGACCACTTCCCTCTACCTTTTATTGACCAGATGTTGGAACGCTTAGGTGGACATGAATATTATTGTTTCATGGACGGATACTCTGGCTATAACAAGGTCCCTATTGCCGAAAAGGATCAAGATAAAACCACATTTACTTGTCCTTTCGGAACTTTTGCTTATAGACGCATGCCCTTTGGGTTATGCAATGCTCCCGCTACATTTCAGCGGTGTATGATGGGGATATTCTTGGACATGGTCGAGGATTTTCTGGAGATTTTCATGGACGATTTCTTGATATTCGAAGACTCTTTTGATGATTGCCTATCTTATCTTGACGCAGTTCTTACTCGTTATAAAGATAAGAACTTAACTTTGAATTGGGAAAAATGCCATTTCATGGTCCAAGAGGGTATTGTGCTTGGACATGTCATTTCACGGAAAGGCATTGAGGTTGACAGAGCTAAAATAGATGTCATTCATAACCTTCCTCATCCCAAACGCGTCAAAGATATACGATCTTTCCTTGGACATGCAGGATTTTATCGGAGATTCATTAAGGATTTTAGCAAAATTTCTAGACCCTTAACTCTTCTCTTGGCCAAGGATACCACATTTCACTTTGACTCGGATTGTGGGGCTGCATTTGACTCGCTTAAAAACTCTCTCACTACAGCCCCCGTTCTATCATCTCCTGATTGGAACCACCCGTTTGAGCTTATGTGTGATGCATCAGATTTTGTTGTTGGTGCAGTCTTAGGACAACACATTGATAAGATGCCACACACGATTTATTATGCAAGTAAGACCTTGAATGATGCTCAAATTAATTATACAACTACCGAGAAAGAACTCTTGGCAGTTGTATTTGCATTAGAAAAATTCAGGCCTTACTTGATTGCCTCACCGATTGTGGTGTACACTGATCAATCCGCCTTAAAACATCTTTTATCGAAGAAGGATGCTAAAGGAGGTTAATACGTTGGATCCTTCTATTACAAGAATATGATCTTGTCATTCAAGATAAGAAAGGATGTGAAAACGTAGTAGCTGACAATCTTTCGCGCATCTCTTCTTCACTAGCTGTGACCCTGCCAATTAACGACTCATTCCCGGATGAACAGCTCTTGACCACATCCAGCGAACCTTGGTTCGTGGATATTGTGAATTATTTTGCAACATGACTTATTCCAAATGATTGGTCTAAACAGGACAATTATCGATTTTTATCCTAAGTAAAGCATTTTTACTGGGATGAACCTTATTTATTTAAATATTGTCCTGACCAAATCATTCGCAAATGTGTCCCTAATGATGAATTCAAGAGTGTTCTATCTTTTTGTCATGATCAGGCATGCGGTGGTCACTTTGGATCATGAAAGACGGCGGAGAAGGTTTTGCAATGCGGTTTTTACTGGCCTACTTTATCCAAAGATGCATATGATCATTGCAAAACCTGTCCACAATGTCAACACACGGGTCAGATTTCTAAAACAAATGAGATGCCTCTTCAACCGATCTTGGTTGTTGAAATTTTCGACGTTTGGGGTATTGATTTTATAGGTCTTTTTCCCAACTCTTTTGGAAATTTATACATCTTGTTAGCGGTTAATTACGTCTCGAAATGGGTTGAAGCTATTCCATGTCGCGCTAATGACAACAAGGTTGTCATTAAATTTCTTAAAGAAAATATCTTTTCGCGATTTGGACACCCTCGCGCTATCATTAGCGATAACGGAACGCATTTCTGTAATCGGTCTTTTGAGACTTTGGTGCGGAAATATGCAATCAACCACAAACTTTCTAAACCATATCTTCCCCAAACGAGCGGGCAAGCTGAGATTTCCAATAGGCAAGTCAAACAAATTCTGGAGAAAACTATTTCTAAAAACCGGAAAGATTGGTCAACCAAATTGACAGATGCTCTCCAGGAATTTCGTACTGTTTATAAGACTGATATAGGTATGTCTCCTTATCGCCTAGTGTTTGGAAAGGCTTGCCACCTTCCAGTTGAGATTGAACATAAAACAATGTGGGCAATTAAAGAACTTAACTTCGATTTAAATCAAGCATGCAACTTTCGAAAGCTGCAATTAAACGAGCTAAGCGAACTCCGCGATGAAGCTTACGATAATGCGGTGATAGTAAAGAACCGAACTAAGGTATTTCACGATAAAAATATTTTAAGAAAAACTTTTATTTCAGGTCAACAAGTCCTTCTTTATGATTCCCGTCTCCATCTTCATGCGGGTAAGCTACGATCTCGTTGGAAATGACCATTTGTTGTGCGGTATGTCTACCCGCACGGGGCAGTTGAAATTGAAAATAGAAAAAACGGTACAATTTTCAAAGTGAATGGACATAGATTAAAACCGTATTTTTCCACTGACCCTACGGAGGAGCTCATGTTTTTCAAGGAGCCGCTTTATAATGACTAATCTTCCTCTACCTCACCTCCATGTCTTGATAATATTGTCTCATATTTATAATGGAGGTGAGTCAAATTATACATATAATGAAATTCTCAACAAAAAAAAATTATATATATATATATATAATATATATAAAAAATTAATAATAATAATAAAAACAAAAAATTTTGCAAAATTGTATATATATAAAAAAATAAGTTTGGGGGAGGATTTTCAATTTCACTTATTCTTATCCGCATTAATTTCCTCCCAAGCCTACAGGTTTTTGAGATTTAACAGATGACAACAGTGAGGACACTGCTGTAAACAGGTTTGGGGGAGGTTTGTGCTTATTTACGCATCACTTTGCATCATACTTGGCATAAACACAAAAATTTCAAAAATTTTGTTTGATAATAAAAGATTAGAAAGTGAAAAATTATATTTGAAAGATTGGAAGAGTTTAAGAAAAATAAGAAAGTTAGATGTTTTCTTAAATAAAACTAGTAATAAATAATTATGAGCCGTTGTCCTAAGGGTTAGTAAGATGAAGGAAGTCACTAATCCGAGGATAAAAATAAGTCTGAAAAATAGTTCCTATTCTTGAAGCCAAACATCTGAATGTTGATACCCTACTATACGCACATACACACGTCTTGAAACTCGGGATAGTAGATGATACCTTGAAATGCTCTTGTCTAAAAGCTAAAGTACGAAGAAAATAATAAAATAAAGCATAAAAGTATAAAATGGTGAGGAAAAATGAACACTGGTTTTGTAATCACCAATGCAACATAAAAAAAATATAGCGAGGGTGCTTCATCACCTAGTGCCTTAGACCAACTGGTTTGGGAGTCACTGCTAAGCCTTAGGTGTTGCAGGACGAGGAAATTATTACTTACGCCTAATCTGCAAGCACATGAGTAATCGGTCGGTTAGTACCTCAAGAAGTATTAACGGTCGCATGAAAAATGTGTGGGCAATTCCATCCAAAATATTCTCCGACTAAAAAGTACTAAGGTAGATGGACAAGAGTATGATAGCTTGAATTGAATTCTCCGAGTGTAGGGATGTCTTTTACACACACGTAGGGGTATATGATCGATGTTTGGATGAAAGGTAGGGATGAAGAATAAAGACGATGTTTTATTGAGGGATGATGTGATTTCTAATATCTTTTCATGGCTATTAAGATAGGGCTCACAGCAACCAAAAAGCTAGTGTAGTTGGATACTCTGATTTTCAAGTTCTTTCTTTTATAATTCTTATCTTTATATGTAACTTTCACAGTCTTCCTTTTATTATGGGATTTTGTGGGTGCAATCTGCTGAAAACCCGGCCTTCAGGAGACAACACTCCTCCTACTAGGGACACCTAAAGATTTAAAGGCTTGTTGCACGTGCTCAGTGCAATCGTGTTGCCTACGAAAGTGTGCTAGTTAGTTTTTCTGTTTCTTTTTATTTTCTCTTTCTCTTGAATAAAAAAAGTTTGCTTGAGACGATCAAATTCAAGTTTGGGGGAATTTGTTCAGTCGATAATATTGCAATCTTGAACATAATAATTTCCTCACTTTTCTAATCATTTTAGGATAGTTGATATAAATATAACACATATTACCAGTTCGTCTACAAAATATCAAACATCACGTGTTATACATTATAATCAACATTTTGGAAGGAAATTGTGTGTTTATTATTTCACGCATGATATCGTATATCTTCAGTGAGATTTTGTGCAGAAAATTATTTCAGGACAGATATCGGAATCGCAAATTTGCCGACAAAATGCAGCAAGTCAAAGAGATAAAATCTGGCAGAGATTTAGAAGAGATAAAAAGATTCCAGATATTACCTGAAGACCCATATGCCAACACCAAACAACACAGAAAGTTTGAAGCCATAATCACACCAAACGGCCGCGGAACCGCGGCCGAGTCAGGCCGATCCGCCGCGGATCCGCGGGCGATTTAGGGCATCGACAAACGAGACTTCTCCCGAAGATTCATCTCAACTTCCTAGCTTGTTGAAGACGCTTCGAACAACCTAGCTTACTCCAGAAGCTTCCCAACAACAGCCAAGCTTTTTATGCAAGCTTGATAACTACCTTACTCTAGAAGCTTCCCTACAACTACCTAGCTTCTTTAAGAAGATTAACCTAGCATCTTTAAGAAGATTGGTGAAGAGATATAATAGGAGACCTAGGGCTTCATTGAAAAGGTTGTTCATCAAGTAACAAAGCACACAAACCAAAACCAAATCCAATTCAAGTCAATCAAGATTCGTTGAGATCAACATCAATCGACGACAATTCAAGATCCTTTACGCGAAGCCGATCATCATCAAAAGCGTGAGATCCTCGACAGGTCCAAGTCTCACGGAGATCGAGCGGAGCGAAATTCGACGGAATAGTTACCTTTTCAAGGGAGTGATCGAGAGCAATTCTTATAACCTCGTATTGAAGTAAAGTTCAATTAGAAGTTGATTAATAAAGGCGATAAATTGTTAATTCTCGCTTTCTTTAAATTCATGCATCATGAAATTTCTACTTCTTGATTCTTTTATTTTCATGATGCGTGAGTGAAATCTCCGCTTGTTAAGGATTCGAAGGAATTCGGAAGATCAAATGGTGATGAAATCGTAAACTAGTCTTAAGTCTTATGAGAATTATGAACTTTAGGAAAAAGAATCGTCAATGACCAAATTTGTAGCGAGATCACCGTTCTTGATAATTTCTTTGCAATTTTGGAATTAAATGATTGATGATTTTCTTTACTAATGGCTAGATTTGAATGATGATCAATGAAAAGACAAGGGATAGTGAAGGAGAAACCCTAGTTTCTTCAAAAAATCCCTAATCTTCATTCATCATCATCATTCTAGCTATGATTCATCAATAGATAAGATTAGTCATTTTTAGTATTCATCATTGATCCTAATTCCTATCGAATCCTATAAGATTAATCATTTTTAGTATTCATCATTGATCCTAATTCCTATCGAATCCTACTAGCTATTCTACATTTTCTTGATAACTAAAATTGATATTGGACACTTTCTTGATTTTACTAATTCTTGAAAATTTTCTTGATTTCCTTGAAATGACAACTCAATTAAATCTTGAATCACTTTTTTGAATTTTCTTTACTATTTTCTTTCGACTCATCTAAAGCAAGATTGAATAAATACACGAATCTCAGTGGAAGATCCGTACTCATTAACGAACAACATCAACTCCGTTATTTATTGCGGCTATAAATTCTTTGATTGTGATTAAACTTTTCCATTTCATATCACACAATTAAACGATCAATCAGGTCACTCCCTATGAAGGGATCTCGGCTCTTTCTCGTCGAATGAGGTGCAGGTTATTCCAAACAGAATACGACGATGCAAAGCAAAAGAATCGACTATAGAGCTGTTATTACAAATATGCAAACTTTCGCCCAAGAGGTCACTCCCTATGAAGGGATCTTGACTCTTGCCTCGTCGAATGAGGTGCTGGATATTCATAACCGAATATCACTTTGCAAAGCAAAAGGAAACGTCTTGCAACAACAGTTTTTCAAAATTGGTTCCAACAACATCAAATAGGTTTGTTTTATCCTTGCATTTATCATAATCAACGCAGTCCCATCAATTAATCATCTCACACCATAGAAAGGAACGAAAATATAATGTACGTATATGCCATCCGCATTCGCCATTAGGCCCCGTCATCACCTATTAGGTTACTTAACTAACGGCAGAGCGGGGGCTGGACTAGCACGGGTGCAAAACATATACAACATCTTCTAGTATATATAAATATATATATATATATAACATTCATCCCAGGCATGATATAAGCAACATCACAGAATCTCAGCAAGCAACACAGAATGGTGGATAATCTTAGAGCTTTGGGTTTCATTTGAGTCGCAAATGAGACCCGACGTTCTGTGTCGTGCGGATAACATGTTCAATGAAAACCTGGACCCCTACGAGTGCGACAAGTTACCCGCTAATCCCAGAAGCGAGGCAACCTTAATCAACAACGTGAATGGGCCACCCAGCACTTCACGGAATCCGGTAACTTGGGAACCCCTCAGCGGGTCATCCTATACTCTCTATGAGTGCAGCGAATAGCCCGCCAATTCTAGAGTAAGGCCCCCTCCGTCTCAACGCCATGAGATGTGGATCCGTTTCCCTCTAGACCCCGGCAATTTGTGCACTCCCCCATGGGGTAATCTTAGTACAAAAAATAAAAATATATATACAAGGGCGACATCGATCTCAACCCGGCCGTGCCCCAAACAAATAATATACAAACTGGAAAAGACGGAAGTCCACATGTCCGGCGCTCGCCCCGCAATAATGAATATACAAATGAATCTGAACTATACTATCTATCATTGCACCACTGGCTATCCACCACGAAAATCCAACGACAGAATCAGCACAGCACAGAACATCAACGTGAATATTAAGTTGGCAAACCCATCTAGTTGAACATATAGTAACTAGTCGGGTTGTACCGCTCATTAATAATCACGGTCGAAGATATCTCACATGTACTGATAACCACACAGTTAAAATTTCGATCGACTAAACTTTTCCCGTATAGGCCCCAAATGCAAATCCAGCACTCAAACAAATCTTGGCGAAAACCATATGCACCAAAAATCTAATTTTCATGTCAAAGAGTGCCACAAGAATTTTGGTGCAATTTGGCCACAATACGGCCGCGGAACCGCCGCAAATAGGAATCTATTGCGGCGCTTCCGCGGCCATTTTGATGGTTCATTTGCCCAAATTTCTTGTGGCCCCCTTCAAATGCCTGCATGTATTTTTAAGACCCTCAGAAAGATTTTTTCAACACTTTTGAAAATCTGCAGAAAGCACATGAAAATGGAAATTTGATTCGGAAAAAAATGGTCGATCGATATTCTAACGTTGTGCAAACTAGCTAGTATTGGTTTATGGGTGGATCTGATACCATGTTGGGTTTTGCCGGCGCCCTGGCCATCTACCGTGGCCAATACGGAACAAAAATCGGCGTTTAAAATTTTTGGCGCAAACAAAACCCGTCCTAAGATCGAAACCATAAACCTATACTAGCAAACTAATAGAGCTAAACTAATATGTTAGAATGTTATACCGAATGAACCAAGTCCTTCGGTCTTCTACCACCTTCATTAGCTCATAGGGGTCGCAGATCGAATTTGGTTACAGGTCTTCCTCCATCGATGATGATCCACCCGAGGGAAATGACGCAGGCTCCAGCCTCGCCTAGCGAGGCAACCGACGCTCCAAGGTTGGTAGCAATGGAGAGTGGAGGTGTACGAATGTCTCACTATATTTATCTCTCACGTGATATGCTCAAATGAGCAACCCAAGAAGATGAAAAAGGGGGTGAGGAAACTAGTGGCATGAGCAACCATGGAAAAAGCTAAGTCTCTCCAAGAGAGAGTGAGAGTGTGAATGAATGAATCAAGAAGAATAATGGATGGCATGTAGAGAATATGGCTAAGCTATTTTCAACCATGCAATCAAAATATCTCCTCCATTTTCCAAATAAAACATAAAGTGCCACGCCTCTCTACATGCCAAGCCATGCTCATGCCAACTCACCCCTCCACCTCATTTCCAAAATGATTTTCTAAAATGGAAAATCATGTAATGAGGTGGAAATCTTCTAGAAATAATTCCGTATAAATACGGAATACAACTTGGTATACGTATCGAAATACATATACGCGTATTCGTACAAAAATACGAATAGCTAAGTGAGAAAATGAATAGTGAACAATAATACTAGAATATATATATATATATAGATGTATGTATGTATGTATAATTAAATCAAAACCTGATTTATAATTTGTCTTAATTCTAAGCCGCTAGTATTATCAACCGTCCGATTAGAGTCTGTGTAGCTAGTGCACATATTTAATCGGACAGCTGTATGTACGAACATACGTCATCTACACCATATCGTCTGAACCGTGAAAACCCTCTGTGTGGGACTCTAAACACTCGTCAATACGCTGGCAGTGAGTTTAACCACAAACATGTCAGCGGCACTAGCAGTCACGACCCAAAATTTGGCCCGTAACCGGCACTTAAACTACGTAAGGTCTACAAGCGTACGCAACTCAAGTAAGCCGAAACCCAGAAATCTAAACCACCCAAAACTGGATCAACGGAGAAAACATAGTTTTAAACATTCGGAAATTTTCAATTAAAAATCTTTAAGTTTAGTTTTCGTTCTTAAAAATTTCGGCAGCGCCTCCTTTGTAAAAACCAGCCCCAAAAACGGGTACAACATAGATAATAATAAAAGCATCCCAAACGGGAGCAAATCAAGCCCAACAGCGGAGACAACCACCACAAACATATATATACGACGCCGAAGCGAAGAAATATAAAAGAAAACTGCATAAAGAAGTAAAACTTTTCAACAAAACCGGCTCCCACGAGCACGGCACCCAAAGTCATCACAAAATATAACATTGAATCCTCACAAGTCATCTCTAAGTCATATACAACATAGTGGTAGATGGAGAATACTGTATCCAACAAAAAGATATACAATGTACAAACAGATAACCGCAAACCCACCTAAAAGCAAGGCCTCACAGCCAACCGTAGCGGTATCTGCAAAAGTAGAGATGATAAGACGCCCTGCCGCGACTACTCAGAGAGTAAGTCCTGCAAAACACTGCGGAACAACAGGGGTGAGTTGCCAACTCGTGAATAGTAAATAAAATCATACTGTAATCGCAAGTATGCACGAACAACGATCTATCTATCACATGTAATCCGATAGCATAAGTATGATAAGTGAATATGCAACAATCATGTAAAGGTACATCATCAGGGTACTACAACTACATGAAGCAATGCATATCAACAGAATCCTGAGTGTGGAATGGTATAATATAAAATCTTATGCAAAATCATCAGCATGGAAAAACACCGGTGTCCCTCACTGACACATCAAATCCCAAATCCTCAGGCACCGCATCCTCAGATCGGCCCTCACATCCTGTAAGTCTCATGGAACCTGAGTGTCTAACATCGACACCCGAAACATCATGAAAACCCGTGTCTAGCATCGACACGTAAATCCCCATAACTCAGGCGCTGTCACTATGACTGGCCCTGACGATATGTCATACATCACTCCGGTCGGTATCCTCACGATAACCGCCGAGTCCAATTAATATCACCGGTAGGTAGTGGTCCCACCGCCAGGCTTATCGTCTACACCACGAAATCACCACTCGCCCCGGGCTACCATACCGGGTCCACCATGTACCCGCAGACGGTGCTTCCCGCTCCTCGAATCGGGTATCACAAGTCAAATCTCAGAACCGAGAAATCACATGGTGGACGCACTGAAATATCATATCAAGAGAAACCGGGTTTTCAAATAATACATAGTTTTCTTGAAGTACCCCCACGGTTCTCAAATCCATAAATCATATGAAATCCATATCTCAATGCGTAAAACCATGAAAACTGATATATGCAATATAAAACAACAATATGAGCATATCCAGGGAAATCCGCTCTTTTAAATGAATCCATCTTTAAAATATATCTTGCGGTTCCCAAAATCCTCCGAAAAACAAGTGCAGCATCATATGTGGTGTACGTGTAAGTGTAGCAAGGTTTAAGTATCTACATGTAAGCCAGTATGAATGATGCATTTCATAAACGCAATGGTCAACAACTCAATATCACATATCAAAACAATACCACTTAGGGTACATACAACTATAGCGAAAATATGCGGGTGTACATGTCAATATCTGTGCATGATGTATATGTAGTTATAGTAAGGTATACGTGAAATGGATTAAGAGTTACTATCTTAACTATCCATGTCAAACACAATAACACATATGTAGGTGGTTTTTGCGTGTCATGGCAATTACTGACGATGTGGGTGTAGCATGCAATTTAGTGCTCGTGCAACATGAGCCGTCAGTAATGTGTTATATCTAATGTACAACAGATACTATTATGCAATGACATTCATATGAAATTAACCAATATGCAATAATATGCAGCTAATATATCATATCAGCCCCAACGTATAACGCCATACAGGCGATTTCCCCGTAGATGTTAAATCTACTCACCGATGGTCTCGAGCTATGAAAATCCGGCCACCTTCTTCCCCTTGTCCGCAGCACCCGAAGTCCCTACTTGCGAACCTAAAATTTCACAAATACAACACATAAGCTAAATATCCTATAATGACGAAAAGACAACGAAACGCGATGAAAACGCCCGGAAAATTATACTGCGCGCTTAGCGCATCTATCGTGCACGACATCGGCCAAAAACCTTAACTGGGGTCGCTAAACTACAAAACACCAAGTTTAGACCCCGATCGTCCTGATTGCGCAACACAACACAAACAATTACGAGCAATACAATAGATATAATCTCGCAACGACCAATCGAACCCACGTCGGATAACCCCCGAAACCTAGTAAGCAACCTATCGCAATATTTCGCACTAGTTTCAAGCTAACGCATATCTAACGATTACAAACACCTTATAATAGCTTAACTAAGCTATCTAAACCATTCTTATATTTTTAACACTTGCTAATTAAGTTTTAGCAAACACCTAGTAAGCAAATTGCATAATTAAACAAAGTGTTCATTAACAAAAATTAACATTTTCTACTAGGTTAATCTTTTCCAAATCACAAATTAACACTTTAAATGAACATTAATCAAATAAACAAACTTTAACACTAACATGAATTTCTTAAACAAAATATAAATGAATTAATCATGATTTAAAAGCTAAACTAAACACATAATTAGCTAACTAAAATAGCTAGATTAAGATTGAAACAAATAATTATGGATTAAGGTAAGAAATTATACCTCCCCAAGAACACCAAAATGAAACTTAATCCCTCATCATAGCATCAAAAAAACCATGCTTTGTTGATGATCCAAGAAGGATTGGTGAAGGAAAAGATGGTTTTATTTTATTTTAGGATTTTGTGGATTATTTTAGGAATTTTTCTTGAAGAATTTTGAAGAAAGAATGAAGAAAAGAGCTTGGGAAAATTTTTGGGCAGAATTTGAGGAGGGCTCGGCCAAGGAGGGATGGAGGATAATTTTGTGAATTTTGGGTGAAGAAATTGCTAGGAAATTAGCTAATAAATGCTATATGTCACCTTTACACCCTTTTCTTTTCTTTTTAAAATAAATCCTTTTGCACTCCAAAAATATCTGGATATTTAAAAAAGAAGTTTTCAAAATTTTCTAGTGACAAAAATTATTTTATTCTCAACAGAAAAAATTTCCCGATTTACGTGCACAAAATACCTCTTAAAATAATATTTTATTTGGGAAAAATTCTATCTGAACCAAAACCTCCCAAATACTCCTAAATTTCGTGCACAAGTTTTATTTTTGCTAAACTAGGTGCCGGCAAACTTATACGGACGTTTGATCGAAATCGGGTTAAAACGGGAAATGCCGACAATTTTGCCCTAAAACGGGAAAATTCGCAAAACGATTTCTAAAACGTTACAATCTCCCCCTTATAGAAATTCGGTCCCCGAATTAAAATTTAACTACGCGTACCTTCAAAGTGATCTCCTCACTAGTCGGGCTACGCCAAAGAACCTTCACAGATGGCAAGACCTTTGACCGAAGTTTTTTCACCTGCCGATCCAAAATAACTACCGGCTGCTCGGTGAACGAAAGATCACGCTCAAGCTGAACGGTCTCGTGCTGAATCATGTGAGTAGGATCATGAAGGTATCTACGAAGCATCGATACATGGAAAACGGGATGCACATCCGAAAAACTAGGCGGGAGCGCCAAACGATATGCAACAGAACCCACTGGCTCAAGGATCTCGAAAGGACCAAAAAATATGGGACTGAGTTTCCCCCTCTTCCCAAATTGCATAACGCCCTTCATCGGAGAAATCCTCAGGAATTCATGATCCCCCACTGCGAACTCAAGTCTGCGACGACGACAGTCGGTATAAGACTTCTGCCTGCACTGGGCTGCTCTCATCCTGTCCTGAATCAGCTGGATCTTCTCCGTAGTCTCCTGAACTAGCTGGGGTCCTAAAACCAGACTCTCACTAAGTTCGATCCAACAGACTGGCGATCGGTACTTCCTACCATACAAAGCCTCAAAAGGTGCCATCTGAATAGTCTCCTGAAAGCTGTTGTTGTAGGAGAACTCAATCAACGGCAAGTGACGATCCCAACTGCCACCAAAATCAAGCACACATGCACGGAGCATATCCTCCAGAGTCTGTATAGTCCGCTCCGACTGGCCATCGGTCTGTGGATTAAAGCGGTATTAAAACTCAGCTGGGTACCCAAAGCTTCCTGAAGCTTATGCCAAAGACGGCTAGTAAACTGGGTTCCTCTGTCGGATACTATGCATGTGGGAACACCGTGCAAACGCATAATCTGATCTATGTACAACTGAGCATACTGAGCATAATCGAAAGTGGTCTTCACTGGAAGGAAGTGAGCCGCTTTCGTCAACCGGCCAACAATAACCCAAATGGAGTCATACCCTCGACTGGTCCTGGATAGACCCACAATGAAGTCCATGGAAATCTGCTCCCATTTCCACTCCGGAATGGGTAAAGGCTGCAACTCTCCAGCCGGTCTCTGATGCTCAGCCTTGACTTGCTGACAAGTCAGGCACCTCGAAACGAAGTCCGATATATCACGCTTCATTCCTTCCCACTAGTAGAAGTCCCTCAAGTCACGGTACATCTTGGTGGAACCTGGATGAACGCTAAAGGCCGACTGATGTGCATGCTCTAGGATCTCGTGTCTCAACCCATCATCATCTGGTACACACAAGCGAGTCCCACATCATAGCACACCCTGGTCATCAATCTTGAACTCTGAAACTCTTCCCTGCCGAACAAGCTCAAGAATCTCAGTCAAACAGGAATCACTGGGATGCGTCTCACGGATACGATCAAGTAGTAGTGGACGGGTGCGGACATGAGCAAGCTGTCCCCCAGCGGAAGTGCACTCGAACTGCACTCTACTATCACACAAGACCTGCCAATCTGCAAAAGACTGACGCTGAACAGCGCTCAACTGGGACAAGCTACCCCCGGGCCTATGACTCAAAGCATCAGCTACCACATTCGTCTTGCCCGGGTGATAAAGGATCTCACAATCATAATCCTTCACTAGCTCCATCCAACGACGCTGTCTCAGATTCAGATCCCGCTGCTGGAAGATATACTTCAAGCTCTTGTGATCCGTGAAGATCTGACATGACTCCCCGTACAAGTAGTGTCTCCAAATCATCAACGCAAAGACCACCGCGACCATCTCAAGATCGTGAGTGGGGTAATTCTGCTCGTGCTTCTTCAGCTACCTAGAAGCGTAAGCAATCACTCTATCGTGCTGCATCAATACACAGCCGAGCCCCACTCGAGAAGCATCACAATAAACAACGTAGCCGCCCGATCCAGAAGGCAAAGATAGAACTGGTGCTGTCGACAAACTAGTCTTCAATTTCTGAAAACTCTGCTCGCACGCATCAGTCCAAAGAAAAAGAACTCCCTTCCGGGTCAGTCCAGTCAGCGGTGCAGCGATACACGAGAAATCCTGCACAAAACGGCGATAATAACCAGCTAAGCCCAAAAAGCTGCGGACCTCAGTCACCGATACAGGTCTGGGCCAGAGCTGTACAGCCTCGATCTTCCTCGGGTCCACCAGAATACCATCACCAGTCACCACATGACCCAGGAAGTCAACACTATCAAGCCAAAATGCGCACTTTGAGAATTTAGTATACAGCTGGTGCTCTCTCAATATCTGCAAAGCAATCCTCAAGTGTTGTTCATGCTCCTCACGACTCCTAGAGTACACCAGCATGTCATCAATAAACACAATAATAAACCGGTCGAGGAACGGCCTGAAAATACTGTTCATCAGATCCATGAATGCTGCTGGCGCATTGGTGAGTCCGAACGACATCACCAAAAACTCATAATGCCCATAGCGCGTACGAAAAGCAGTCTTCGGAATGTCATCATTCCGAACCCGCAACTGATGATAACCCGAATGTAAATCAATCTTAGAAAAATGTTTCGCACCCTATAGCTGATCAAATAAATCGTCTATACGAGGTAAAGGATACCTGTTCCGCACCGTAACTCAGTTCAATTGACGATAATCCACACACAGCCTCAAACTGCCGTCCTTCTTCTTGACGAACAGAACAGGAGCTCCCCACGGCGAAACACTCGGACGCATAAGTCCCAAATCGAGCAACTCTTGCAATTGATGTTTAAGCTCTCTAAGCTCTGCCGGAGCCATCCGATAAGGCGGTATGATAGGCTCCGTGCCAGGAATCAGATCAATGCAGAACTCAATATCGCGCTCTGGTGGCAACCCAGGTAACTCATCGGGAAAGACATCGGGAAACTCTCGCACGGTAGAAACCTGGTCCAACGACTCTACTGTGGCTCCAGTATCATGAATGAAAGCCAAGAATCCCCGAAATCCCCTCCTTAAAAGCCGACTAGCGCACAGGACAGAAATCAAACTGTGAGGGGCGGCAACACGGTCCCCCTGCACAACAAACACTGACTCGCCGGGAAAACAAAATCTAACTGTCTTCTCACGGCAGTCCACGGACGCATAGCAAGTAGCTAGCCAGTCCATGCCCAACAGAACGTCGAAGTCCAACATCTCGAGAAGGATCAAGTCGACGGACAGATCTCTGTCTCCTAAACGGACAACACAAGACCGGAACACGTGTCGTGCCACAAACGACTCTCCCAAAGAAGTAGTCACGACAAGCGGCTGATCTAGCAAACATGACTCTCGGCCTAACCTCGGCACGAGGTGCATTGAAACATACGAATGCGTAGATCCCGGATTGAAAAGAACATGTGCATCATAAGAACATACAGAAAGGGTACCTGACACCACAGCATTGGACGCCTCAGCGTCCTGGTGAGTCAAGGCAAAAACCCGTGCCTGTCCTCTACCGGCTACTGGCTGTTCCGTGCCTCCGCCACCTCGACCTCTTGGCACAAAAACCCCGTGACCACGACCTCTCTGAACAGGAGTCTGACGCGACACAACAACAGGAACAAGAGGCAACGCTCTCTGAGGTGGAGAAGATGGTAAGGTAACCTTGGGTACTGCTAGCCCTCTCTGACGCACCACGGTGCAATCCCGAACAAGGTGATGTAGACTGCCACACCCAAAGACCCATAAGACGGTCGCTGGCCCTCCTGTGAGTAAGAACTGAATAACTGGCATCGTCCCATATCTCTGCTACTCCCCGAGTCTGAAGGAACTCTGCCTCTGCGTGCAAACCTCTGTCTCCGTGCTGGTACATCCGTACGAGTCCTCTTCGGTTCCGGAACAACCGATGACTCAGATAAACACTCCTCCACCAAAAGGGCTGCATCCACAGCTGCCGCATACGTGTCGCAATGCTGAATGCTAATGGCTAAGAACAACTGGGTAAGAAGGCCTCGAACAAATCTCTTCACCCTCATCTCCTCAGTCGCCACCAAATACGGAGCATACACCGACAGCTCAGTAAATAGTACATCATTCTCAGACACCGTCATCCCTGGAGTCTGACGTAACGAATTAAATTTGCGCGCTCGCGCATCCCTGACGCTCGGTGGAAGAAAACGGGTGAGAAACACAGTCACAAACTCAACCCAGGTCATAGGAGAAAGACCAGCGGCTCTACCCCTCTCCAACGACTCACACCACCTCTGGGCCAGACCCTCCAGCAGGAAACTCGCGAACTCCACCCACCTCTCGTCGGAGCATCGGAGCGAACGACAAATCCTGGTCATCCGGTCGATAAACGACTGCGGATCCTCAGTAGCATCTGTGCCAGTAAACACCGGAGGCCTCAGCCTCATGAACTCTGTCAGTGACACGGTAATAACCTCCGGAGCTGTAACTGCGACTGCCGGAACTGTAGGTACCATCGTGGTCCCTGCAACGGGTGGAACAACAGCCTGCCCCTGTGCTCGAATGTCCTCTACTAAAGTCCCCACAATCTGGTGCAGGTCCTGCATACCAGCCCCAATCATAGCAATATGCTCCGGTACAACAGGCGTACCGCCCTGGTCAGTCCTCGCCTCAGACGAATCCACTCTGACCTCGGCCCTCACGGCCGCTCTCTGTGCCCTCGTAGTCTTCGGCGGCATATAGGCTGGAAATTGAAACAAGATTCGATAAGGAAATGGAAATCGAATCACAATGATGTATATCAATCACGGAAAGAATTTCAATCCATAAGTCCTAAGGTCACTTAGGCGGAGTACCGTGTCGTAAGTATGCCGCGGAACATACACACGCTACGTTACTCTGCTTAAGCTACCTACTCCATCATACCAAGGTCATCATACACTCCAAAAGGTAAAACCTAGCACTCTGATACCAACTTTGTCACGACCCAAAATTTGGTCCGTAACCGGCACTTAAACTACGTAACGTCTACAGGCGTACGCAACTCAAGTAAGCCGAAACCCAGAAATCAAAACCACCAAAAACTGGATCAACGGAGAAAACATAGTTTTAAACATTCGGAAATTTTCAAGTAAAAATCTTTAAGTTTAGTTTTCGTTCTTAAAAATTTCGGCAGCACCTCCTTTGTAAAAACATGCCCCGAAAACGGGTACAACATAGATAATAATAAAAGCATCCCAAACGGGAGCAAATCATGCCCAACGGCGGATACAACCACCACAAACATATATATACGACGCCGAAGCGAAGAAATATAAAAGAAAACTGCATAAAGAAGTAAAACATTTAAACAAAACCGGCTCCCACGAGCACGGCACCAAAAGTCATCACAAAATATAATACTGAATCCTCACAAGTCATCTCTAAGTCATATACAATATAGTGGTAGATGGAGAATACTAGATCCAACAAAAAGATATACAATGTACAAACAGATAACCGTAACCCCACCTAAAAGCTAGGCCTCACAGCCAACCGTAGCGGTATCCGCAAAAGTAGAGATGATAAGACGCCCTGCCGTGACTACTCAGAGGGTAAATCCTGCAAAACACTGTGGCACAGCAGGGGTGAGTTGCCAACTCATGAATAGTAAATAACATCATACTGTAATCGCAAGTATGCACGAACAGCGATTTATCTATCACATGTAATCCGATAGCATAAGTATGATAAGTGAATATGCAACAATCATCTAAAGGTACATCATCAGGGTACTACAACTACATGAAGCAATGCATATCAACATAATCCTGAGTGTTGAATGATATAATATAAAATCTCATGCAAAATCATTAGCATGGAAAAACACCAGTGTCCCTCACTGACACATCAAATCACAAATCTTCAGGCACCGCATCCTCAGATCGGCCCTCACATCCTGTAAGTCTCATAGAACCTGAGTGTCTAACATCGACACCCGAAACATCATGAAAACCCGTGTCTAGCATCGACACGTAAATCCCCATAACTCAGGCGCTGTCACCATAACTGGCCCTGACGATATGTCATACATCACTCCGGTCGGTATCCTCATGATAACCGCCGAGTCGAATTACTATCACTGGTAGGTAGTGGTCCCACCGCCAGGCTTATCGTCTACACCATGAAATCACCACTCGCCCCGGGGTACCATACCGGGTCCACCATGTACCCGCAGACGGTGCCTCCCGCTCCTCGAATCAGGTATCACAAGTCAAATCTCAGAACCGAGAAATCACATGGTTGACGCACTGAAATATCATATCAAGAGAAACCGGGTTTTCAAACAATACATAGTTTTCTTAAAGTACCCCCACGGTTCTCAAATCCATAAATCATATGAAATCCATATCTCAATGCGTAAAACCATGAAAACTGATATATGCAATATAAAACAACAATATGAGCATATCCAGGGAAATCCGCTCTTTTAAATGAATCCATCTTTAAAATATATCTTGCGGTTCCCAAAATCCTCCGAAAAACAAGTGCAGCATCATATGTGGTGTACGTGTAAGTGTATCAAGGTTTAAGTATCTACATGTAAGCCAGTATGAATGATGCATTTCATAAACGCAATGATCAACAACTCAATATCACATATCAAAACAATACCACTTAGGGTACATACAACTATAGCGAAAATATGTGGGTGTACATGTCAATATGTGTGCATGATGTACATGTAGCTATAGTAAGGTATACGTGAAATGGATTAAGAGTTACTATCTTAATTATCCATGTCAAACACAATAACACGTATGTAGGTGGTTTGTGCGTGTCATGGCAATTACTGACGATGTTGGTGTAGCATACAATTTAGTGCTCGTGCAACATGAACCGTCAGTAATGTATTATATCTAAAGTACAACAGATACTATTATGCAATGACATTCATACGAAATTAACCAATATGCAATAACATGCAGCTAACATATCATATCAGCCCCGACGCATAACGCCATACGTGCGATTTCCCCGTAGATGTTAAATCTACTCACCGATGGTCTCGAGCTATGAAAACCCGACCACCTGCTTCCCCTTGTCCGCAGCACCCAAGGTCCCTGCTTGCGAACCTAAAATTACATAAATACATCACATAAGCTAAATATCCTATAATGACTAAAAGACAACGAAACGCGATGAAAACGCCCGGAAAATTACACCGCGCGCTTAGCGTATCTATCGCGCACGACATCGGCCAAAAACCCTAACTGAGGTAGCTAAACTACAAAACACCAAGTCTAGACCCCGATCGTCCCGATCGCGCAACACAACACAAACAATTACGAGGAATACAATAGATAACCTCGCAACGACCAATCGAACCCATGTCGGAAAACCCCCGAAACCTAGTAAGCAACCTATCGCAATATTTCGCACTAGTTTCAAGCTAACGCATATCTAGCGATTACAAACACCTTATAATAGCTTAACTAAGCTATCTAAATCATTCCTATATTTTTAACACTTGCTAATTATGTTTTAGCAAAAACCTAGTAAGCAAATTGCATAATTAAACAAAGTGTTCATTAGCAAAAATTAACATTTTCTACTAGGTTAATCTTTTCCAAATCACAAATTAACACTTTAAATGAACATTAATCACATAAACAAACTTTAACCCTAACATGAATTTCTTAAACAAAATATAAATCAATTAATCATGATTTAAAAGCTAAACTAAACACATAATTAGCTAACTAAAATAGCTAGATTAAGATTGAAACAAATAATTATGGATCAAGATAAGAAATTATACCTCCCCAAGAACACCAAAATGAAACTTAATCTCTCATCATAGAATCAAAAAAACCATGCTTTGTTGAAAATCCAAGAAGGATTAGTGAAGGAAAAGATGGTTTTATTTTATTTTAGGATTTTGTGGATTATTTTAGGATTTTTTCTTGAAGAATTTTGAAGAAAGAATGAAGAAAAGAGCTTGGGAAAATTTTTGGGTAGAATTTGAGGAGGGCTCGGCCAAGGAGGGATGGGGGGTAATTTTGTGAATTTTGGGTGAAGAAATTGCAAGGAAATTAGCTAATAAATGATAATAAATACTATATGCCACCTTCACACCCTTTTCTTTTCTTTTTAAAATAATTCCTTTTTCACTCCAAAAATATCTAGATATTTAAAAAAGATGTTTCCAAAATTTTCTAGTGACAAAAATTAATTTATTCTCAAGAGAAATTTTTTCCCGATTTACGTGCACAAAATACCGCTTAAAATAATATTTTATTTGGGAAAAATTCTATCTAACCAAAACCTCCCAAATACTCCCAAAGTTCACGCACAAGCTTTATTTTAGCTAAACTAGGTGCCGGCAAGGTTATACGGACGTTTGATCGAAATCGGGTTAAAACGGGAAATACCGACAATTTTACCCTAAAACGGGAAAATTCGCAATACGATTTCTAAAACGTTACACTAGCTGTACGTAATGGGTACCCAGGTATTGAGCGAATCGAAGGCCGATGAGCAAACTCATCCAAACCCCTACTGAGCCTGTCCGTGACAATCTCCATATAGTCCGGTCTGTTCGTCTAAGAGTATCGCATATCGAGTCTAGGGGGATGGATAAAGTCAGACCACTAATAACGCGATATTTCTTATCGGTATGAAACCCATCACCACCTGAGAAACTACTGATCCTAGATCAGTAATTCTCGACAACCATGGCCAAGGATTTCTGGTGATGGCCACCCGCGCACTGCGCGACATCAGCCCCCAATACCGAGAGAGACGAATCCCCGACGATCCTCTCATTGCCTCTATGTGGCTCGGGGCTACCCATCTAAAACCTGTTTGCATGACTCTTTTGAGCCGTGGTAGGGTAGTAATCAAACCACAGTGGGAACTCACACGAGACAAATGATGATTTCAGGTCGACAGACTAACCTGTACTCAAGTCACCTGGAAACTGCTATCTGACAATAGGTATAATACCAAGTAGCATGTTCCCGGCGAGTCCGTCCAGTGTACTCATAACCCAATGAGCACCTGTATACTATCTTAGGTGACTAACTGACACCAATGGCTTATAAGACCGGCCACCGCCCCTTGTCAGGGTCTTGATAAGTATACACTAGTCTACTCCGGATTATCGATGCCCGGTCTTGACACTCCCACTGTAACATTTCAGAAAAATATAAAATATTATTTTTGGAATTTAATATTAAAATAATATATTTCGCGAAAACTACTCGATTTGCGAAATAGGGGTTTTCGTAAAATGGTATAAATATATACCAATAATTGTGAAATAATTGGAGATTAAAATGATTTATTCATTTAAAAATATATTTATCGGATTTGGCATTTTTATAAATTATTATATGCAGTTTGAAGAAAAATTGATTAGTGCACTACTGATCGCGATTAAGCCAAATCCGTGTTTCTACAGTTTTCCATGGCTAGTGCACCATGTCATGTTGCATTTTGTTGCATGTTGTTGCATTTGTGTTGTTTTATTGGTTTTATTTGGTTTAGATGAGAAAAAGAGAAAAGGGTAAAAAGAAACAATTATTGGAGAGAGAGAGTGGGGCTTGAGTTTGAGAGGGTGAGAATAAGAGAGAGAGAGAGAGAGAGAGAGAGAGAGGGCAGCCATCATTTCCCCTCCCCATTATTTACCTTCATCTTCTTCATCCTCATCTCCCTCCAACTCCACTTCCATAGATCATCTCAAAATCTTCATCAAAACCTTAAACCCCTTTCATTAAAGTCGATCCCCTCCTCATCCTCAACACTTTGGACCAACCAAAGTTGGATTTTGAAGACTTTGGGAAGTTAGGGTTTTTCTTGAGTTTCCCAAATGAGGTATATCTTCTTCCATTTAGTTTAGTTTGAGTTTTCTTGTATTCTAGTTTAGTTTAGAATGTGATTTGGTTAGGGTATGTGATGTTTAGAAATTTCAATAGAAAGGTTGGGTGATTTTGTGGACTTGTGGGATTTAGTGACTGTCTACAGACCTTAGTGTTGATTGTATGCCCAAAAATAGAGAATACGGATTTAGGAAATTCACCCGTGTCGGTTTTGTGAGGCATTGTGTGCCTTGAGGGAATCTGGGATGACCTGGTCTATTTACAAGGAAATCTAGCAACTCCAGAGACCTATTTAAGACACTAGGAGACCACCCTTAGAAGACGGACCCCAACGGAGCACCCTAGACCGAGCTGGCCGGTTTTCATAGTGATGTGGCCGGCCTCATTGGGGTATTTAGTTCCTAGGTTTGGTATGTAGCTCATTTACATCATATACAACCCCACTGCATTGCTTGTTTAATCACATTTTACCTGAGAGAGAATCTGGGAGCACATTGGGGTGTTTTTGGCTACGTTTTCCGTATTTTGGAATGCTTAGTTTTGATGTTTGGATTTGTATTTGGTTGTTAGGCGTTTATACGTCAACAACAAGGGTTGTTTCATTGTTTTGCATGCGTAAGCTATAGGTTCTAACCTATCAGCGTAGCGTGTGACGTATTGGTTTTCCGGACTTGATGTAATATCGATTGCGATTGTGTATTATTGTAGGTACCTTCGCATGGATTCCGAGGAGACGGAGCATGTCGTCATCGACTTTGGCAAGGAAGGATCAAGGTGAGTACATTTATATCTACGGGGGAAGTCGGGTGGATGGCTTATAGTACCCCGGCAAATTTTGATGGCAACCGATATATACGATATGGTTAGAGAATTATATTCTAGGAACCTATGGATGTGATTAAAGGTTTAGTGTGACATGATATGAAAGAAATGATGTCTCGGATTGATACATATATAAGGATATGATAAGTGAATGTGAATCACGATATATAGATAGGTAGTGCACGAGAATAAGTATGAGATTTAGTGTAGCATGACATGAGATTTATAAGATCGGATATATATATATATATGTAAATGACTTGATGTGGGATATAAATGTGATGAAAAGAATATACGATGTGATATAATGAATTGATTGATATGTCGGTATACGGATGCGAGTCGATATGAGAGGATTGATACCTTTGCCGGTCCCCTGACATGAGATTGTTATGGATGTGACCTGGGATATAGGTATATAGATATATATAATGTTGTGAATCATGAGTGATATGCCATACGAGACGTTAGTTCCGTACCCTCAGTGTCATATAGGTTGATAGGATCCCTAATGGTTTAATGTCGTCGTAGGATGATTTACCGTACATGATGAGTTTTATGATGATTGATCCATACCCATTGACTAGAGGATGCCATACGATGGATTGTACCGTACGTGATTTTAGCTGGATGCCGACTGATAGATTCACCGACTCGGATATGTGATAGAGACGTATACCTTATAGCTTTGCGCCCGCGATTTACTTCATGCTACATTCATGTCACTCTCATTGCATTACATATACCTGTGCTACTACACCTACACCATTATCGATGATGCGTATGTTACACTTACACAGATTGGCCGGCTCACACACTTCATCATCGATAATTGCTATGTCACTCACACAGTATAATTGCTACATCATGCTATTATATTGCTATGCTCACATTATGATGATATGCCCATGCTCACATCACTGTTTCATGTTGCATGATATACGGATATGCTTACATTCTGCTATATGTCGCATACATCATGCTTTACGATTATACGCTTTGAGATATGTTGTTTTCATGAGATTTCTGGATTTGAGAACCGTGGTTATATTTCAAAAGAAAGTATGTATTGTTTTAAAAACCCGGTTTCTCTTGATATTATATTTCAGTGTGTCCACCATGCGTTTTCTCGGTTCTGAGACGTGTGATATGTGAAACCCGATTTGAGGAGTTGTATGATCTGTTTGCGGGTTCATGGTGGACCCAGTATGGTACCCCGGGGCAAGAAAGGGATGTCGCGCAGTAGACGATGAGCCTGGCAGAGGGACTACTACCTACCGGTGATTGGTTGGACGTGGCGGTTATCCGAAGGATACCGACCGGAGTCAAGAGATCGATATGGGCTGATCCGTTCTGCCGGAGCCCGAGGGCCGATCCGGACAGGCTGAGCCTGTGGGACGATCCGGACTGACGGAGCCCCATATATGAGGATTTACGTGTCGATGCTGGACACGGGTTTCATGATGTTTCGAGTGTCGATGTTGGACACTCAGTTTCCATGATTTGATGTGTCACTTATGGACACACGTTGATTTATATCCTCATATTCTCATGCATATGCTTTCATGATTTTACATGCATGATGTTGTTGTGTTATCGACGGACACGTAGATGTTAGCCTCATGCTGATAGGCATTGATTTTATTGTTGGCACATATGCAGATACGGTCACCCTAGATATCATATTATTACCTTTATAATAAAGCTGACCTAGGAATCGTTGTTTATTCGATTTCTACCTGATGATGTTTTCTACTCATGAGTTGGCAACTCACCCCCGTTGTGCCACATTTCTTGCAGGTTGACCGTATGGATCGGTAGCGGCATCGTTGGTACACTGCTTGCTTTCGGGTGACTTGCTTTGGTAGGTGGTACATGTTGGATCGTACCACTATTGTATTTATTATTCCTGTTGTACTAGTTAACTCTATCAATCGAAAACTAGTATTTGTATATGTAGTTAGACTTAGAAAGACTTGTGGTTGCGAGACTTAGAGCGTGGTTTTATGTTCTCTTGGTGGGTTGATATCTTGCTTTATTCTTTATCCTTTGTGTAGATCTTCGCTGTTGGGCATCGTATACATGTTTTCTGACTTGCATGGTTGTGATTCCGCCGATTGGTGAAGAGATAGCTCCCGCTTGGGAATGCCTTTTATATTATCATATGTTTGTGGTTTTGGATCGGAATATACAAAGGAGGTGCTGCCCAAATTTTTAAAAGACGAAACCTGTTTTCAACTAGTAACATCCACATGCATTTTTCATGTTCCACTATCTATGCATTTAAGAAAACTTTTGATTTCATCATACCTTTATTTCAAAACTTCACCTCTTTTATTTTCTTTAAAAAGGTTTAGATTTCTGTGCTTCGGCTTACTTGAATTACGTTACACATGTAGACGTTGCGTGATTTAAGTGCAGGTCGCGTACTAACATTTTCGGGTCCTGACAAAGTTTGTATCAGAGCACTATGTTTAACCTTGGTTCGAGTCTAGGTTTGACTATGTGGAGCTGGGGTGTAATCTATTTCGGAACCTAGGCTTGACCTTACGGTACTTAGACTTGAACATGGGGGTATTAGACCCGAACTTTCGTTACGTAGGTTGACCCTGATTGATGGAGTAAGTAGCTTGAGTAGAGTGGCGTACCGTACGTATGTTCCGTGACATATTTACGATACGATACTACACTTAAGAAAGCTTAGGATGTACATATTTTGAGATCTGTGATTCTCTTCTTTCTCTTGATCATACATCCATTTGAGATCCTTGATTCTATTTGTTTCCATGATCATACTCTCATTGATTCCGTTCCTCCTTATGATCATGTATCCATTTTGGGATATGTTGTTTCCTTTCATACCTTTGATCTATCTTCATTGATACATGCTTGAGGTTTCTGTCACCATGGTTTGAGCGCTGATTGAGCTGCTGCTAGTGGTGCGGTCAGGGCGAGCTCGTCATGGAAGAGGACTAACCATCGTGTTTTCTGGGGACACAGGAACGTCTCGATTTTGTATATGTGTTGTGACCTCTCGTTTGAGGGGAGTGCTCGGTTTTGCACCGTATGATCGGGCCATTGATAGAGGCTGCCGGATTGTGAGAGGACTGCTGATATACAGCATACCTCAGAGTTTGTGATGTCGTCTACCTTGCAGAAAGATGACCCAGCTGTTGCTGAGATTGATAGGATGTCACTTCCAGACCTTACGAGCGGAGATTGTTGGAGCTTTCAGGCAGAGATGCGATAGACGATAGCTAGTCTATCTTGAGTTGAGGGACGAAGGTGATTCGTCAGATTTGATGCGCCGACGCAGGCCCAGTTGATTTGAAGATTTCCAGTGTGAAGAATCTTACTCGGATCTAGAGTAGATCAATCCAGAGATGACGTTGTTCTTTGAATGATCCGATAGGAGATCAGTAAGTGGACCAGTTTTAGATAGAGGACCTCACCCAGATGCGTTGCGAGTTGATCGAGAACGGATGAGTATTGAGTATTCCTCCGATGGTTGGGACGAGTTCCCGAGGACGTGATCGGCTAGAGATCTTCTACGGAGTGATGAAGATACCGAGTTCATGATTTTGAGTCCGTGTGAGAGATTCCGGATTGACTGTAGTCGAGAACAATTGCAGTACGCAGATAGCATGACGTGACGTCAAAGCAGACGATAATAAAGACGAGTGGAACAAGAGGTTCGTGCGAGATGTTAAGGAGCTATTGTTACTCCCCGTTGATGCCAGAGGATCTAATATGTATACAGAGGTGTTGGGATACG
The DNA here is from genome assembly GCA_030015575.1 of Agapanthus africanus. Classification (NCBI taxonomy): domain Eukaryota; kingdom Viridiplantae; phylum Streptophyta; class Magnoliopsida; order Asparagales; family Amaryllidaceae; genus Agapanthus; species Agapanthus africanus. The sequence goes on from CM057350.1 coordinate 252,697,213, forward strand.
GCCGGTTCCCGAGGAAATGCTTTGCTGAGAACGCAGATGTCCAGAAAGTGAGAAAAGATTATGCAAAAGTACCAGCCTCCGTATAGTTCGGCATAGGCGAGATCGGAAGAGACCTTGAGAAGTTTCCTTCCAGGACACTACTGTGATAAGATTTGCACCCAGGATCAGTTGTGCCGCATGTATTCAGAGGGCTAGAGGCCGACGCCAGTGACGTGCTTTACGAGTGGTCATGCTAATTGGCCGAGAGATGACCAGAGGAGTGCCAGAGCGGAATTGTTTCCGTTAGTACACCTTACCAGGCCGACGAGCAGATGAGTTGCGAGATTGGTAATCCACAGAGAAATAAGGACCCAGAGACAGAGGACGCCAGACCGTGAGCAGGAGTCAAGAAGATGTTCTTGCTTTGCCAGTTTTGGGCGCACCGATATTTTTCGACATTGTAGGAGGTGTACCTCAATGTCATTTTCTGTGATTTGCTTTTGTGATCCGAGTATCACGCTTATATCTCTTGGATTTGAGTTTTGATGATTGGGTTTCATGATATTGTTTTCATGCACCTTGGCTGCATCTACTGGGTATTTACATTTTGTGCAAAGTTATTGCACTTGATATACGTTTTATACACACGGTTGTGTTGCTTTATGATTTATGCATATCTATTGCACTTGATGTCAATTTTGTGCCTTGGTAGCACGTGTTTATGATTTCGTGGATTTCATACAGCTGATTTGATGTGTGCAATTGGTACGCACTCGATTTGATTTTTGCACTCGGTATAGCACGCATGTGCTTGCAGTGCATTGATACGGATTTTGTGCACTTAGTTGCGCACGTTTTTGGATTTTACACACCTTGGTACACTCGGTGTTGCTTTTATACGCATTGGAGTTATTGATGAGTTTCCGTGCATTTGCAGCACTAGATTGGTATTTAGTGCACTGGATGCACCGGATTTGTATTTCGGGCACTGCATGCACCGAATTTGTATTTCGTGCACCAGATGCACCGGATTTGTATTTCGTGCACTGGATGCACCCGATTTGTATTTTGTGCATTTGTTGCACTAGATTTATACTCCATACATTGGTTGCACCGATTTTTGTCATTGAGCATTCGTTTTACCAGATTTATGTTTTTGTGCGCATTGCACTTGACGTTCGTTTTTCGTGCGCTTTACCGCACTGGGCATTTATATGGACTTGACACGCTTGGGATGGATTTTTGCGCATATTAGACGCTTGATATTGGATTTTTTGCGCATCGGATGCACTTAAGGGAGATTGTACTCATGCATGTTGGATACCCTTGATTTAGGTTTCAATTGTGCATTACGAATGCACTTGATTTGGATTTCGCGCATGTTGGGCGCATGATATGAGATGTGATTTTGTGCACACTGGATGCAATCGATTGTGATTTTCATTCGTGCAAGTTAGTTGCACTGGATTGAGATTTTCGTGCACTATAGATGCGCTAGATATTGTTGTAGTACACACCAGTTGCACTGGACAGATACTTTCGTGCACACCCGTTGCACATAGTTTGGGTTTTGTGCACATTCGTAGCACTTGTATTTGGCTTTGGTTTCCATGCTCACCAGACACACGCGATTGTTGGATACGCCTTTAGAGGCTAATTTTGCTCTTGAGCACTTTGTTTTCATGATGGGCGCTATATTAAGTAGTGGCCGAACATGACTGATCTGAGGACAGTACCTGAGTACTTTGCATGCATAAAAAGTTTAGCAAGAGGTTTTCGAAAAGGAGCTATTGTCTCGCTATTTCCTACGTGTCCATGAGCGATACCAACGTTTAAAAAGGAAATCCTTTTGGGATATTTTAAAAGGGCGTAACGTATATTTTAGCAAAATATACTTATTACTTACAAATGAGCGTCCGTCACTTGTGCCGTGAGCTACGCATCACATGGAGATTCAGAATAGATTTTGCATGTGTTTTATTCCGGTTTAGAAAGTTTTTCCAAGGATTCGTACTGCATATATATTATGATATTTGACTAGGACATATTGGATTTCAGTAGTGGATTTCGAGATCTGTATCTCCATTGTAACTCCGATGATTTGCGTGAAAATACGATTATTTGCGTGATACTTGAAGGAGTTCTATTTTTAGTTTCGTACTCGTTTTCAGGAGCACAAGATGCGCTGTGGTATTTCTGTATCTTCCGTGATTTCGGAGCCCCGTTGATTGAGCTGATTATTGAAATGTTTTAGTATTTGGGGGTTTAATTTTAAATTCGGGGACCGAATTTATTTAAAGGGGGAAGATTGTAAAATTTCAGAAAAATATAAAATATTATTTTTGGAATTTAATATTAAAATAATATATTTCGTGAAAACTACCTGATTTGCGAAATTGGGGTTTTCGTAAAATGTTATAAGTATATACCAATAATTGTGAAATAATTGGAGATTAAAATGATTTATTCATTTAAAAATTTATTTATCGGATTTGGCATTTTTATAAATTATTATATGTAGTTTGAAGAAAAATTGATTAGTGCACTACTGATCGCGATTAAGCCAAATCCGTGTTTATACAGTTTTCCATGGCTAGTGCACCATGTCATGTTACATTTTGTTGCTTGTTGTTGCATTTGTGTTGTTTTATCGGTTTTATTTAGTTTAGATGAGAAAAAAAGAAAAGGGTAAAAAGAGACAATTATTGGAGAGAGAGAGAGAGTGGGGCTTGAGTTTGAGAGGGTGAGAATAAGAAAGAGAGAGAGAGAGAGGGCAGCCATCATTTCGCCTCCCCATTTACCTTCATCTTCTTCATCCCCATCTCCCTCCACCTCCACCTCCATAGATCATCTCAAAATCTTCATCAAAACCCTAAACTCCTTTCATTAAAGTTGATCCCTTCCTCATCCTCAACACTTTGGACCAATCAAAGTTGGATTTTGAAGACTTTGGGAAGCTACGATTTTTCTTGAGTTGCTCAAATAAGGTATATCTTCTTCCATTTAGTTTAGTTTGAGTTTTCTTGTATTCTAGTTTAGTTTAGAATGTGATTTGGTTAGGGTATGTGATGTTTAGAAATTTCAAGAGAAGGGTTGGATGATTTTGTGGACTTATGAAATTTAGTGGCTGTCTGCAGACCTTAGTGTTGATTGTATGCCCAAAAACAGAGAATACAGATTTAGGAAATTCGCCCGTGTTGGTTTTGTGAGGTATTGTGTGCCTACAGGGAATCTGGGATGACCTGGGCTATTTACGGGGAAATCTAGCAACTCCAGAGACCTATTTAAGACACTAGGAGACCACCCTGAGAAGACGGACCCCAAAGGAGCACCTTGGGCCAAGCTGGCCGGTTTTCATGGTGATGTGGCCGGCCTCATTAGGGTATTTGGTGCCTAGGTTTGGTCTGTAGCTCATTTACTTCATATACAACCCCACTGCATTGCTAGTTTAATCCCATTTTACCTGAGAGAGAATCTAGGAGCACATTGGGGTGTTTTTGGCTATGTTTTCCGAATTTTGGAATGCTTGGTTTTGATGTCTGGATTTGTATTTGGTTGTTGAGCGTTTGTACGTCAACAACAAAGGTTGTTTCATTGTTTTGCATGCGTAGGCTATAGGTTCTAACCTATGAGTGCACCGTGTGCCGTATTGGTTTTCCGGACTTGATGTTAATGGCGATTGCGATTGTATTATTGTAGGTGCCTTCTCGTGGATTCCGAGGCGACGGAGCATGGCGTTATCGACTTCGGCAAGCAAGGATCAAGGTGAGTAGATTTATATCTACGGGGGAAGTCGGGTGGATGGTGTTAGTTATATGTATGCCCTAGAGGCCATTACTGTACATAGGATGTATATTGTAGTGGATGCTGGGACATATATAGAGAGGACTTTCTTGCTCGACATGATAGTATGCTATCTGGTTACTCTTTACCTTAACGTGTATACTGATTGTCTCTCTGTTACATGTTGGTAAAGCCCTTAAGATGTGTACTTGACTACCTGGACTATGATGCGGATCATACTAGTGGGGATATGGTGGTCCATAAGTACATCCTTCAAGGTCCCTAGTCATGGGTGTATCGAGACGGAGCATCGATATACCTGAGTAGACTAGCGTATACCTTCTCGACCCATACAGATGGGCGATGGATGATCCCATATCCATTGGTGTTTGACATCAGAGATGATATACGGGTGCTCAGTAGGGATTGGGTACACTGGACGGACTCGCCGAGAACTCCCAGATGGTATTATACCTTACGTCAGATGGCAGTTCTCTAGTGACACTGGTGCAGATTAGTCTGTAGACCCGAGATCGTCATAGAGTCTTGTGTGATTCCTACTGTGCTTTGATTTCCACCTTACCACGTCCAAGAGGGTGTGCAAAACGGTGGCTTTTGGGTACAGTCCCGAATCACATAGAGGCAATGAGCGATAGGAGGGGATTCGTCTCTCTCGGTATAGGGAGTTGATGTTGCGCTGTGTCCGATTGGCTATAACCGGAAATCCCTGGCCAGGGTTGCTGAGATTTACTGGTAAGTGTTACCAGTAGTATCTCGAACTGTTATAGACCTCATATCGACACGACTTATCGAGCTATTGGGGTCTGACGTTTACCACCCCTAGGCGAGAAATGCGACATATCAGACGATCAGACCGGACTGTACGGTAAGTGTTACTGGTTGGATTCACAGGAGTGTGAGCGGGCTTGCTCGTCGATCTTCTGATCGCTCAATACCCGGGTGGCCGTTACGTTTAGCAGACCGCTTGCGGCTTGTGGGTGTTTGATATGATCGTCACCAGCTGCCGGCGTATTGACGAGTCTTTAGAGTCCTACACAGAGGTTTCCTGGCTCAAGCGAAACGAAATAGGAGCGCATATGAGATATGCGTGGGATCGAGAATAATGCGTGTATGTGATACCGTATTTTATTCTCGCGATGAATGTATCGATTGGTTGTATGCGATATAACCTAGTTATCGAATCAAGGATTGATTCGATAAGTCGATACATTGGATATTAGTCGGTCATATGCGATATGACCGGATCGTTAAATCAAGTGTTGATTTAATGATTTAATGTATAATTATATATTTGATATATTACTTTGCATTAACTAGTATTTGTTCACTTAAGATTGATTATCTCACTTGAATGTGCATATTGTATATATGATATATGTTTGTGCACTAGTTTGTATCATGTTTGATGATACATGCAAACTTGGGTTTGTGTTGATTAAACCATGTTTAAGTAAATGGTTAGGTTTTTATTTATTTATTTATTTATTTATTCTTTTGGAAAGATAAATGAAATGGTGGCTTGTTTTGTTCTTTTGTTGAAACTTCATGAAGGTTTGAAAGCTTGACCATTTTGTTTCTTTCCTTTAACCTAACCATTCAACTTAACCCTAGTTCATTCTCTACACTTAACCATGGTTGCAATATGATAAGGGTCACTTGATTTTCTTTTTTAAGTTGATTCATTTTTCATTTTCTTTCTTCTTCTTCTTCTTGATGAAGAAAGAAAAGCTTTCTACAAAAATGTCAAGTGATGAAATCAAGTGAGAAATCCAAATCCAAAATGAACCCACTTCCTATTTCTTCATCCCCTACCACTTACCATGCAGTATAGGGTGTTTTCTTCACAAGTTTCATGACTTGGTGAAGTTGGAGCTTGATCTTGAGTTGCCTCGACGAAGATCATCTTCGGCATCGAAGTCGACGACCTAGCCCGATCATTTTTTCGACGAAACCATCGCTAGAGTCCGGGATCCGATGATCGCAGCGGAGGGACTTCATCACGGAGCTATAGAGGTGGAGGACCGGATCTACAAAGGTTGTATTTCCGTTCACTTTTAGAGTAAAGTTGTTTGCTCGCATTTGTTATCGCCTAATCTCTAGTTAACGATCAAGTTAGGGTTTCTCGGCACCGGAAAAATTTGAAATTGGCATGGTTGATGCCTTGTGGAACCCCTTGAGTGTGCCTAGGAACCCTATAGTAGTATCAGAGCCTAGCTAGAGCCTTAGGCGAAGTGTAGACGATGTTAGAAATCCGAACGAAACACGAAACCCTAATTCATACCCTTCTCTGTCCAATTTTTTAAAATGTGGATGTTTCCTGATTAAAAATATGCAAAAAAATCAGCAGGGTTTTCTAGGAGTTACTGTGCAAAACGAGCTTCTAAATCGACCAAGTCGCCGCGGAACCGCGGCAAAAGCATGGCTATTGCGGCGGTTCCGCGGCCGTACTGTCGCCTCTGTCATCCAATTTTGCACAGTAATGTCCATTATAGTTTCCTGACTTTTCTGGGATTTTTTAATGTTTACTCAAGTTTTGAGTATTCTGGGATGTATTGGGACTTCAACGATTTGATCGGAATCTTTAAAGTTCGTCTATGTGTTTTCCGAATAATTTTTGAATATGTTAAAATGTTCGACCGGATATAAATACCCACTTTTTCCCCTGCTGGGAAATTTCCAATTGTTGGATTTTTCCGTAGTTTAATGACGTTCTAAGTAGTGCAAGTAACGCGATGGTCCCTCTAGAAGACAACAAACCTTAACTCAATTATGTGACCATCTTGAACTGCCCTTTGAACCTTAGGGTTTGGGGCAGTACGGCGTGCCACATGTGAGGCGCTGGCTTGACCCTTCTACGGCTGGACCGTTGGTACTGAGGCATGAAGTGAATGTTTTTAAACTTATTTCATGTGTTGATCTGTATCGGGAAAACGTGGGTGTTTAAATGTTCGATCGGAAAGTTTAACATTTTCTATTTATCTGGAATGGGATACAATATTTAGAATCCACATGTAGTTATGAGATAACTGATTTGAATGTTATAAACATAGCAGTTTAGTCTCACTTGATCGGTTGCCACGGAATTTTGATGTGATCAAAAGTCCGTCGCAATCACGTAGCATACGCGGATATTCGCCGATAAACTTAATAGACAGCTACACCCCTTAGCCCCGACCAAGTGACTGTAGGAGAACCCCGTCGCCGAAAGCATCCGTTCGGGTGCTCGCGGCAGCGGTGTTCCGCCTTGGTGCACTTCGTCGACGGCATCGGGGGTGCGACCGTCTACTGAAGTTTGCGACGAGCATTCGATCAGGATGTCGGGAATCTTGTTGAATTGCCCGACTTGATATTGAAAAGAGTTTTCGATAATGAGACTAAAATGCGGGGTTTATAATTGTTAGGCATGCGATGTCTAAAGAATTCATTTGATTAGGCATGCGATGTCTATGCAGATTGCGGATTCCAACTGTTGTAGTTTTACACTTTCTTTTCTGTGACCGTAAGTGTAATATATGATATCGCCGGTTTCGTTGCTATATGTCAACGACAATTGGGATACGCATGTTTACTTACGTTGAAGACATGTGATGTTATGTGTTGCTGGATATGTTATATTGGATCGTCTTGTTTGAATAGCCGGGGGTTTTTATGTGAGATGAGTGTTTTTTCATTTTCATTCATGTAAAAACTTGTATGTAATATTCTTTTATTGGGGCACTTCCAGGTTGCGGAAGTTGTCACCCATTGTATATTATTTACTTTTCCGCACTAGGATATACCCAAGGAGGAGGGCACAAGTAACCGGGTTCTGGAGTCCAGTGGGAGACCAACTCGAGGGGTCGAGTCCGGGTCTCCTAACTCTAGAATTGGTAGGGTTGCTTGCCGCTCTCGTAGGGGTCTAGGGGTGTGGGTTTGGCTATTCATCGCGACCGTGGAATCCGTGTTTTATACTGGCTCGTATTGAAAACACGGACGTCCTAGTATATCCAATGTTTCATATGTTTCTTCTGCTGCGATATCTGTGATGTGATCATTTGATATGTTCTGTGATAAATACTGTATATAGTATATATGATATAGTATATAGATTTTACTTATGTTTTACACCCGCGCTAGCCCTTCCCTGCTCTGCCGTTAGTTACCTAACCTAACGGTGCACGAGGGGACATCGAGACGAATGCGGAGGGCATAAGTGTACGTCGTATTTATCTGTGATGTTTAGGTACTTAAATGATGGGACTTCATTAATGTGATTAATGAAAGAAAATAAACCTAAGAAGTTGTGGAATCGAATTTCTAAATAAAACAGGTAGCTACAGTTCTTGCTTTGCATCGCGGTGTTCCTTGTAGAACATCCTGCACCTTATTCGATAAGGAAAGGGCCGAGATCCCTTCACCGGGAGTGACCCCTTTAGCAATAACTGGCAGATGCTACAACCCTCGGTTTGTCTTTTGATTGCTTCTATAGTTTCTGCTTTGCACAGTGATATATATGATATATCCCGCACCTCATTCGACGAGGAAAGGACCGACGATCCCTTCACCGGGAGTGACTCCTTTAGCAAAACTAGAAAAGCCTCAAAGACACTCCATTTCAAAATTCATTCGATCCTACAACGATATCAAGTTCATTACGCAATAGGTTTTCAGAAAAACCTATCGTAGCCCTCCGTCATTTCAGATAAGTAGTAGTTATTATTCGTGCTGCGTTTGTTGGCCTTTGTCAAGGCGTAGTGTGCGGTAGCTGACTGGTGCTTATCTGCTTATGCATATGATGCAGATTGGGTTAGGGTAGTCGTGCGACTTTGTTGGCCTTTGTCATGGGTCGTGCGGGTGGGTTTAATTCAATCAGGAAATGACGGGTTGAACTTGACTAGCAGCCTATGGTTTGTTGGCCTTTGTCAAGGTCATAGGAGGCTAGGGGCAAAATATTATCGGGAATTTCAAATGTTGAAATTTGCAATGAGATTGCATACCTTCTATGAAATAGTTGGATCCCGATACCCGCTGAGAGTAATTGTTACTCCTGGGAGAGTTTTACACATTATAATTAGTCGATCAAGTAGGTGTCTAGAAAGGTGTCAACGGGGTTACGCCTCTGGGAAAACGAGGTTTACATTAATTAGGTTCGTGCGAAAGAACGGGGGACCTCCCTCAAAGTACCGACACTGGCCTGGCTGAAAGATTGGCGAACTTGTAGCATGTAATTAATACCGGCTAGTCTTTCCTTTTAGGGTTTGAAGGAAGATTTGATAAAAACAGTAGGAGCCATCCTGATTAGATAAAATAATAACCAATCTGATCTTGCTAGAGCGCACACAGAGTGTTTTCTTCTCTCTCTCTCCAGGTAGCGACCATATCACGCCTTAATCAAGATAATAATACAGAGATATTGACCGAACCCGCTTGTTATACTGAGCTGGGGAACGTTGGTCCCGCTCCAACTTATAAATGTTATAAAACAGAGCAGGAAATAGAGGAATACCTGAATTCCTATGCCGTCCAAACGAAGAAAGTGCATACTGATGCATCATCTTCGGGTGTGTTCATTACAAAGAACTGTTTCTCAGTATTCTTTACGTCCTGGGTATGTGTTACCAGATCAGGATCCCGCATATGAAATTTTGTTACATGGGCTACAGATAGGTAAAGAACTGAGAACGGGTGATAAGTTTCATGAGGTAGAAAACGGGGCAAGTGTTGCAGCCAAGTCTGTTGGTCACTGTCACCCTGTATTACCAATACATTGATTCTGAACAAATGCTTTTAGATACCGAACCTGATGTACAAAATAATATCAGTCTCTTTAAGAGTAAAGAAATGATAAAATTTTGTATTGTTGGATAATGTTTTGAACATTTCCTATATCAAAAGTTGATCAGTTCAGGCACGTTATCTAAAAGCATTGATGTTCTAAATAAAACTACAGTTCTTAGTATACGGAACACACACAAGAGGAAGAGTTCAGAAATGAACGGATCCTTCTTGAGGTATTGTAGACTAGGTCATATCAATGCGACCCGACTAGCTAAAGTTACATTTAGATGCATATTTAAATCAGTTTGAATTACATCTTGTGAAACTTACCAGTCATGTCACAAAGATAAGGTGACCATAGCTCTGTTTACTGGAAACAGAGAAAGTGTTAGTGAACTCTTGGGATGATACATGTTGATGTATGTAAGTCCCCTGTCTACACATGCCAAGACCGGCTCTTTGTATTTCATTACATTCTCTGATAATCTCTCAAGATTCAGACATATGTTCCTGTTGAAACACAAGTCCGAACCTTTTGAGATATTCACAGAATATAAGTTAGAAGTAGAGAACCAAAATACGGGTATAAGTATTATGTCCTATGATGAGATCTGGGAGGACAATACTTGTGCGTGGAATTCCTTGTAACACCTTAGAATATGTTTTGTAGCTAATTATATTTTAATGTGTGGTTTTTAATAAAAAGCTTACCAATTTGGTTTTCAAATATTTTATCCTATTTAATGAGTATTTTATTAGAATTTTTCTAGGCACACACACACTTGTGCATGATAACTAGGTTGTTAAGTGTGGTCTAACCATTTCTATAATCTAGTTTTAATATTGTTAAGTGTTATGGTTGTATTTATTCATGATTGTTTTAAAATGAAAATGAATTTGGAAAAGGTTTTAATATTGGTTTGAAGTGTTGACTTTGTGTGAGAGAGAGGGCATGGGGAGCATGGTGTGAACCATGCTCCCCATGCATGAGGCAAGAGAAATAGAGGGAGGGGTTAGTCTTACTCTCATTTCTCTCACTCTCATTCTCTCACACAAACACACACACACCCTCGCCAAGCAGAAGCAGCAGCAGTGGCAGCAGCAGCACCACAGGCAGCAACAACAACAGAAACAACATCAGCATCAGCAGCAAGCAGCTGTAGCAGCAACAACATCAGCCTTAGCAGCAGCAGGAGCCCTTGCAGCAGTAGCAACCCCTCACCTTCTTCTTCACCTGCTTTCTAGGGTTCTCTAGGGTATAATTTCTTAACCCAATCCCCTAGTTGCTAAGCTTGTGTGTTGATTTGCTTCGATTAGTGTTAATTAGCTAGTTTAGTGCTAATTATGGTATTTTGTGAGATGTTGTGGCAAATTGATGATTTTGTTAGCAAACCCTATCTATTCAAGTGTTATTAGGGTCAGTTGAACTGAACTTAGCCCTGGATTACACTAAAATACCATAAGGTTTCTAAATTGTGCAATTTGGTGTTTTTAAAGTTATATATTGGGTATTTGTAATCTGCTTTTGACCCGGACCCTTCAGGGGAAAATTGAGGAAACCGGAACATGTACACTAGGTCTAGATACCACCACCTGAGCACGACCCCTTAATTCTCTACCCAGGCCACAGTTTTATTAGGTTTGTCCGCAATTTGCGGCCAAGTTGGGGACTTTGGTGTTGGGGTCTTGGCTAGGGTTGTCTGCAGTGCTGTCTAGTGCTTTGGCATGTCTAGTTTTGTAAAATTTGGCCTGTAGGAAAATCTGGGATCAAATACCGTTTTTCATGTCCGTTGTGTTTGCGCGATACGCGTGATACGTGTGTGGGTTCTGTGATCCAGCGTATTGCGGCGTGTCGCGATAGATTTAGACGCGTATACACACGATTCAGCGTATCGTGCACACGCGCGTTTAGTTCGCGACGCGAGTTTCTCGTTTTGGTTAGATATCGCGTTTTGCGGAATATTTGGCTTATATATGATTTCCATGTATTATTGGCAGGTTTGCAGGCAGGGACTACGGACACTGCTACGGGGGGGGAGCAGATGGTAGGATTCACCTAGCGTGGAGTGTAGGTGAGTAGATTTAACATCTATAGGGGAATCGCCCGCATGGCGTTATGTGTCTGGGCTAGGATTCAATACTTGTCGCATATTCTACGTCATTGTTAGAATTGCGCCTTTACCTTATTTCCCTGATATAGTTATACTGTGACTAGCAGCCGTAGGACACTGCACACATTATTGACGGTTCCTGTTGTACGAGCACGGATTGTATGCTACACACACACCGTCAATAATTGCCAAGTCACATACAACCCCTTATAGATTCTATTGCTTAGCACACATGACATCTAGCTTATCTGTATACCTTGCACATATTCTAGTTATACCGGGAGGATATCCTACATATTTTACTTATACCCAGGGGGGTATACGACATCAGTTCTTATAGGTAGATACCTATACATTGCTACACCTGTATGTTACACACATATTCAGTTGCAGTTACATATTTACCTTTACTGATGTTACTTAGCTGTACCTTTTTGGGTTTCGCATACATCTGGTTTCAGCTACATATTCTCATTTATATGCTCGCATTTCAGATATATCGTATATGTTTATTCCTGGATTGCGCATTATTGTTTGGATTTTACATGATGTTTTCTGGATTTGGGAACCGCGAGAGTTCATGAAATTATGCATACATTGAAAAATCCGGTTTCCTTGATATGATATTTGCGCATCCACCATGGGTTTTATCGGTGCTGACTATTTATACCCCATGCGAGGAGGCGTAGAGGCCGCATGAGGGTACATAGTGGGGCCCGGAGGTACCCGGGGCGAGAACGGATCGCTGGATTTGGTAGACGGTGAGCCTGTTAGGGGAACCATACCGTCCGGTGATATTACCTTTTACTCGGCGGTTATCTTGAGGATTTCGACCGGAGTCTTGTACGTATGCATACGTGAAAGGCGAGGGTCAGATCTAGGCACTCGTGCTTTCGGGACAGCGTATGATACGTACCTATCATGATTTCTGTGTCGATGCTTGGCACATTCTTTTTATGATATTTCTTTTAATACCTTTGTATATATAACAGGGGATTAGCCGTTGTTATATATACCCTTACACCAATTTTAGTGGAATGGGACTCTAATATATGTGTATTGCCCGCATCATATTTATTTCTGCAAATATATATATACCTTTAGGATATTAGAAACTTACTTGAGATTCGACTTGGGATATATGTGATTCATTGAGATTGGATATTGGATACGGAAGAGATTGTTGATTTGTACATTCGAGATATAGGAGGTTACTCTATATTGTACATTGAGGTGATGTGAGACTTATATGATGTGAGAGCCCAACTTAGGGGCTGATTTGAGAATTTGGGATTTGAGTGTCTTGATGGATTGTGATCCTACCATGATGTCAGGTTTCCGTGGAAACGACATATTCCACCCTTTACCTTACACTTACCTATTTTATGCACAGTTCCACATATTGGTAGTACCTGTTAGTGTACCCTTACGATAGTTGCATATCTACTTTCTTATATCCCTATTACATGGTTATTGCATATTATTGTCATGTTACTGTTGCTTCACACATTGATTGTACCTACTAGTGTACTTCCCTTTATTCAGCATTTGCATGACATGTTATTACTGTAATCGCATATCTTAGATTCATGTTGTACGTGCATTCCTGCGATTACCTGCATATGTTATCTAGTATTCACGAGTTGGCAACTCACCCCCGTTGTGCCACAGGTGTTTCAGGTTGTTCCCCAGAGTAGTCGAGGCAGGCTATTCAGCTTTCTAGCTATCATCTTTTGCTACTGATACCGCATCCGCTCACAGTACTATTTTGCTTAGGTGGGTTTTGGTGGTTATCTGTATTTTGTAGTGTACCTTCGTTGTATCTTGTACTCTCCATCTACTATTATGTTGTTTACTTAGAGACTTGGTGAGGACGTTACTGTATATTATTTGTGGGTTTGTTTTCTTTTATATACAGCTTTCTCTCTATTGTCTTTATTTTTTCGCTATAGCGTCATATCTTTGTGTTGCATTCATCTTGGCTAGTTTTTACAAAAAAGGGGTGTTGCTAAAATTTTAAAGAAATAGAGTAGGACTTTTAAAGAATTTAGGTTGCGATTTCAAATGTTTCAAAAACTTATATTATCTTTTCCGTATTTTTATGGTTTAGATTTCTGGGTTTTGTCTTTCTTTTACTGCGCTACGTCTTTAGGCGTTGCGTAGTATTAGGGCCGTCACGGGCCAATTTTGGGTCGTGACAAAGTTGGTATCAGAGCGCTAGGTTTTACCTTTCGGAGTGTAGGATGACCTTAGTATGATGGAGTAGGTAGCTTAAGCAGAGTAACGTAGTGTGTGTATGTCTGCAGCATACCCACTGTGCGGTACTTTGCATTATGTGACCTAAGTACAATTTTGCTTGAAATTCCTTCCTTGATGATTCATATCTTAAAGATCCGATTCCTTATTCTCATCGAATCTTATATCTATTTAAAGCCTTGCCGCCGATGACTCTGGGGACTCAGAGTGATGCAGCGAGGGCCGAGGTCAGAGTTGGCTCGGGTGAGACGAGTACTGACCAGGATGGCACTCTAGTTGCACAGGTGCAGACAGATCAGCCTACGACATATACTATTGATAGACTTTTGGCAGAGATGCAGGACTTCCGGCAGACGATGAGTTCATTGGTTGATGTCGTTCGGGAGCTACGACAGGAGGTTGTCACCCCTGTTACTCAGTTGTCACTTGCGATCAGCATGCAGCAGTCCGTCGCCTACATAGCACCAGTGGTTGCAGCTCCAGTTGTTGAGGCGCATATTCCAGAGGCTCAGAGAGTTCCAGGACAGTGGATGACTCGTATTAGTGTACCGGCCTAGAGACAGAGGTTTGGTCATCGAGACAGATTTCGTGGCCGTCGCAGGAGTAGCAGAGGCTTAGGATGAGGACAGTCGTTCAGCTCTCATCCCCAGGATGGTCAGCAGTCAGCACGTGGATGCTTTCGATGCGGGAGCCTTCAGCACTTCGTCAGGGATTGTTCTTTAGCACCTCGTCATGATCGTTTTCAGAGAGGCCGTGGACGTGGAAGGTTCGCTCAGAGGGCACAGTCTACCAGAGGAGTTCAGCCAGCTGCGGGTAGAGGGCAGACACAGGAGTTTGCTTCTACTCATCGGGACGCGCAGGCGTCCAATGCAGATTTCTCAGGTATCCTTATTTCGCATGTTCTTTTGATGTATTCGTTTGTTTTTCATGCTTGTACCGTGGTCGGGTAGATTAGTAGTAGTTGTGTTAACCTCTGTCAGCGATTCTTTTGTTGCGCGACACGTATTTCAGTTTTGTGCCAATCGGATAGGAGATAGAGATTCGTCCGTCATTTTGATCCTTCTAGAGAGGTTGGAGTTGACGTTCTCCTGGGCACGGACTGTTTAATTACGTGCTAGGCGTCTGTGTACTACCGTGAGGAAACAGTCAAGTTTGTCTTCCCGGCAAGTCAGTTCTCATTGTGCTGGTGGATAGTTGTGCCGCCTCTCACAGCTTGAATTCAGCCTTTTTCGCTAGTCGGCTTCTGAGGAGATGTCATGGATTCTTGGCGTTCATTCGTGATACCAGAGCCACAGTGGGATTGTTGGACCAGGTTCCTTTCGTGCGAGAGTTTTTCCGACGTTGTTCCGGATGAGCCGGCGAAGCTTGGGAGCTAAAGGATCAGCTGCAGAGTTGTCGTTTGGGGAGTTTTGTGCGTCTGAGTGTTTCGCTTTTGGGAGCTCCTATTTCTGTTCGTCAAGGAGAAAGACGGCAGTTCAGGGTTGCGTATCGACGGATCGTTAAGTTGAACCGGCTTACGGTGCGGATAGGTGTCCTTCACCTCGCCGTGACGATTTCTTCGATCAGCTCCAGAGTGCGAGACATTTTCTAAGTTTGCTTGGGATCAGGTCATCATGGTTGCGGTTCGGAGTGATGGCATTCCGAAGACTGCCTTATGCGTGCGACGGGCTTTGTGTGTTTTTGTGAGTCGTTGGATTCACTGATGCCCTAGCAGCATTCGTAGATGTGATAAACCAGATTTCTTCAGGCCGTTCCTCGACCAGTTTTTGTTGTGTTATATACGACATTCTGGTCTATTTAATGTGTCTTGAGGAACAAGAGTAACACTTGGGAATTATTATGCAGATACTGGGAGTGCACCAGCAGTTTGGTAAATTCTCGGAGTGTTTCTTCAGACCTGTTTTGTGTTGACTCCTAGGTCTTATAGTCACGGGAAACGGTTTCGTATGGTTCCGAGGGAGATCGTGGTCGTACAGCTTAGGCCCAGACTTGTGTGCAGGACGGAGGTCCGCAGATTTTTGGGCGTAGCAGGTTCTTACCGCCGTTTCGTGAAGGATTACTAGAGCAGTGCTGTGCCGTCAACTGAATGGATCGGAAGGGAGGTTTCTTTTCTGTGGACCGAGGCATGTGTGCGGAGTTTTCGGCAGTTGAAGATTCTTTTAACAACCGCATCAGTTCTTTCTTTGCCTTTGGTTCAGACGACTTTGTTGTTTAACTGTAATGTTTCTTGAGTGGGCTCGAGTGTGTACTGATGTGACACTACAGAGTCATCGCTTTTGCTTCCCTACATTTGGAGGAAGTACGAGAAGGATATTCCACTCATAATCTGGAGATGGCCGCGGTGGTTTTGCGTTGGAGATTTGGGGACACTACTTGTTTGAGAGTCGTATCAGATTTTCCATGGACCACTAGAGCTTAATGAACATCTTCCTGCAGCGGATTTTGATTGTTGTGTTAGTCTTCTACAGATTTACAGTTTTTGTGTGATCGTCGAGTATAACTTAAGTTCGTCTCTACAGAGGGGACAGCTTGCTCATGTCCGCGCCCGACCACTTTCCTTAATCGTTTTCGCGAGACACTGCCCGTCGATGCTCGTTCGTTAGTGATACGTGAGCATACTCGGCTGGGTAATGATTCAGAGACCTTGAATTGTGACAATGGTATGCTAAGTTCGGGACGCGTTTGTGTACCTGATATCATCGGGTAGAGACGTGTAATCCTAGAACATGCACATCTGTCAACTCTCTATATGCATTCAAGTTCCACCAACATTTAACGTGACTTGTGAGACAGTTACGGGTGGACAGAGATGCAAAGAGAAGTTTCAGGTTTCGTTTCAAAGTGTCTGTCTTGTTGTGTGCTTGGGTTGAGCATCTGAGGCCGGCTGGAGAGTTGCAATCTTTTACCGTTCCGAATTAGGAGTGGGAGCAGATCTCCACGAATTTCGTTATGGTTTCTACCCAAGTTTGGTCAGGGTGTGACTCCATTCGGATTCTTGTCCTCCGGTTATACTCAGTTTGCTCAGTTGTTTTTGTTAAAGTTGTAGGTTGTGTTGTTTGTTGTCGGCAGTTGGGGATCGTCACTCGCCATCGTTAGGGTTCTCCTTCGATAGCTGTTATCAGGAGACACTCCAATTGGCCACCTTTAGGCTTAGGGGTTAGGTCATGTCGATCACTAGTCTGTTGTTTTCTGACTCTGCGTAAGTAGGACCTTGGACCCCAGCTAGTCTAGAGACTTCGGAGATAGTCCAGCTGTGTTAGGTCAGGATGGGAATTGTCCATTGCGAACCGAGGTCTTATGCCGACTGTGTTAGCCATAGACTCGAGTTCGCAGGGACAGATCATGTATTCCTACGGACTTTCCGATGAATGACGTGTTGGATTTTGGGAAGCTTGTCCCAGGATTTAGGTCTTTCTGAGATCCGAGTTAGTTTCGTTGCCTTTAAATTGGCACTTCCGCCTAGATTATTGGATTTTCACCCCGTATTCCTTGTGATAATACTTTACAATTACCTTCTTGACCTTTCTCACATGATTTGGCACCAGACCATTTAGCTTGGACGCGATCTTTCGTTCACCGGCAGCCAATTGGGTTAATGGCTCGGCAGGTGGAGAAACGTCGGTCAAGGGTCTTGCCATCTGTGAAGGGTTTCTTGGACGTAGCCGTATAGTGAGGTAATCACTTGGGAGGCTGTGAGCGAGAATTGAGAGTTGTAATCTTCTCCTTGAAGGTACGCGTATCGGTATATTTTTAAATTCGGGGAAGAATTTCTTTTAAGAGGGGGAGATTGTAACACCTTAGAATGTGTTTTGTAGCTAATTATATTTTAATGTGTGGTTTTTAATAAAAAGCTTACCAATTTGGTTTTCAAATATTTTATCCTATTTAATGAGTATTTTATTAGAATTTTTCTAGACACACACACACTTGTGCATGATAACTAGGTTGTTAAGTGTGGTCTAACCATTTCTATAATTTAGTTTTAATATTGTTAAGTGTTATGGTTGTATTTATTCATGATTGTTTTAAAATGAAAATGAATTTGGAAAAGGTTTTGATATTGGTTTGATGTGTTAACTCTGTGTGATAGAGAGGGCATGGGGAGCATGGTGTGAACCATGCCTCATTAATGAGGCAAGAGAAATAGAGGGAGGGGTTAGTGTTATTCTCATTTCTCTCACTCTCATTCTCTCACACAAACACACACACCCTCACCAAGCAGAAGCAGCAGCACAAGGAGAAGCAGCAGCAGTGGCAGCAGCAGCACCAGAGGCAGCAACAACAACAGAAACAACATCAGCATCAGCAGCAACCAGCTGTAGCAGCAACAGCATCAGCCTTAGCAGCAGCAGGAGCCCCAACAGTAGTAGCAACCCCTCACCTTCTTCTTCACCTGCTTTCTAGGGTTCTCTAGGGTATAATTTCTTAACCCAATCCCCTAGTTGCTAAGCTTGTGTGTTGATTTGCTTCGATTAGTGTTAATTAGCTAGTTTAGTGCTAATTATGGTATTTTGTGAGATGTTGTGGCAAATTGATGATTTTGTTAGCAAACCCTATCTATTCAAGTGTTATTAGGGTCAGTTGAACTGAACTTAGCCCTGGATTACACTAAAATACCATAAGGTTTCTAAATTGTGCAATTTGGTGTTTTTAAAGTGATATATTGGGTATTTGTAAACTGCTTTTAACCCGGATCCTTCAGGGTAAAATTGAGGAAACCGGAACATGTACACTAGGTCTAGATACCACCACCAGAGCACGGCCCCCTAATTCTCTACCCAGGCCGCAGTTTTATTAGGTTTGGCCGCAATTTGCGGCCAAGTTGTGGACTTTGGTGTTGGAGTCTTGGCTAGGGTTGTCTGCAGTGTTGTCTAGTGCTTTGGCATGTCTAGTTTTGTAAGATTTGGCCTGTAGGAAAATCTGGGATCAAATACCGTTTTTCATGTCCGTTGTGTTTGCGCGATACGCGTGATACGTGTGTGGGTTCTGTGATCCAGCGTATTGCGGCGTGTCGTGATAGTTTTAGACGCGTATGCACACGATTCAGCGTATCGTGCACACGCGCGTTTAGTTCGCGACGCGAGTTTCTCGTTTTGGTTCGATATCGCGTTTTGCGGAATATTTGGCTTATATATGATTTCCATGTCTTATTGGCAGGTTTGCAGGCAGGGACTACGGACACTGCTACGGGGAGAGCAGATGGTAGGATTCACCTAGCGTGGAGTGTAGGTGAGTAGATTTAACATCTACAGGGGAATCGCCCGCATGGCGTTATGCGTCTGGGCTAGGATTCAATACTTGTCGCATATTCTACGTCATTGTTAGAATTGCACCTTTACCTTATTTCCTTGATATAGTTATATTTTGACTAGCAGCCGTAGGACACTGCACACATTATTGACGGTTCCTATTGCACGAGCACGGATTGTATGCTACACACACACCGTCAATAATTTCCATGTCACACACAACCCCTTATAGATTCTATTGCTTAGCGCACCTGACATCTAGCTTATCGGTATACCTTGCACATATTCTAGTTATACCGGGGGGATATCCTACATATTTTACTTATACCCAGGGGGGTATACGACATCAGTTTTTATAGGTAGATACCTATACATTGCTAAACCTGTATGTTACACACATATTCAGTTGCAGTTACATATTTACCTTTACTGATGTTACTTAGCTGTACCTTTTTGGGTTTCGCATACATCTGGTTTCAGCTACATATTCTCATTTATATGTTCGCATTTCAGATATATCGTATATGTTTATTCCTAGATTGCGCATTATTGTTTGGATTTTACATGATGTTTTCTGGATTTGGGAACCGCGGGAGTTCATGAAATTATGCATACATTGAAAAACCCGGTTTCCTTGATATGATATTTGCGCATCCACCATGGGTTTTATCGGTGCTGATTATTTATACCCTATTCGAGGAGGCGTAGAGGCCGCATGAGGGTACATGGTGGGGCCCGGAGGTACCCCGGGGCGAGAACGGATCGCTGGATTTGTTAGACGGTGAGCCTGTCAGGGGAACCATACCGTCCGGTGATATTACCTTTTACTCGGCGGTTATCTTAGGGATACCGACCGGAGTCTTGTACGTATGCATACGTGAAAGGCGAGGGTCAGATCTAGGCACTCGTGCTTTCGGGACAGCGTATGATACGTACCTATCAGGATTTCTGTGTCGATACTTGGCACATTGTTTTCATGATATTTCTTTTAATACCTTTGTATATATAGCAGGGGATAGCCGTTGTTATATATACCCATACACCAATATTAGTGGAATGGGACGCTAATATATGTGTATTGCCCCCATCATATTTATTTCTGCAAATATATATATACCTTTAGGATGTTAGAAACTTACTTGAGATTCGACTTGGGATATATGTGATTCATTGAGATTGGATATTGGATACGGAAGAGATTGTTGATTTGTACATTCGAGATATAGGAGGTTACTCGATATTGTACATTGAGGTGATGTGGGACTTATATGATGTGAGAGCCCAACTTGGGGGCTGATTTGAGGATTTGGGATTTGAGTGTCTTGATGGATTGTGATCCTACCAAGATGTCAGGTTTCCGTGGAAACGATATATTCCACCCTTTACCTCACACTTACCTATTTTATGCACAGTTCCACATATTGGTAGTACCTGTTAGTGTACCCTTATGATAGTTGCATATCTACTTTCTCATATCCCTATTGCATGGTTATTGCATATTATTGTCATGTTACTGTTGCTTCACACATTGATTGTACCTACTAGTGTACTTCCCTTTATTCAGCTTTGCATGACATGTTATTACTGTAATCGCATATCTTAGATTCATGTTGTACGTGCATTCCTGCGATTACCTGCATATGTTATCTACTAATCACGAGTTGGCAACTCACCCCCGTTGTGCCACAGGTGTTTCAGGTTGTTCCCCAGAGTAGTCGAGGCAGGCTATTCAGCTTTCCAGCTATCATCTTTTGCTACAGATACCGCATCAGCTCACAGTACTATTTTGCTTGGGTGGGTTTCGGTGGTTATCTGTATTTTGTAGTGTACCTTCGTTGTGTCTTGTAATCTCCATCTACTATTATGTTATTGACTTAGAGACTTGGTGAGGACGTTACTGTATATTATTTGTGGGTTTGTTGTCTTTTATATACATCTTTCTCTCTATTGTCTCTATTTCTTCGCTATAGCGTCATATCTTTGTGTTGCATTCATCTTGGCTAGTTTTTACAAAAAGGGGTGTTGCTAAAATTTTAAAGAAATAGGGTAGGACTTTTAAAGAATTTGGTTTGCGATTTCAAATGTTTCAAAAACTTATATTATCTTTTCCGTATTTTTATGGTTTAGATTTCTGGGTTTTGGCTTTCTTTTACTGCGCTACGTCTTTAGGCGTTGCGTAGTATTAGGGCCGTCACGGGCCAATTTTGGGTCATGACATTCCTGGACTATTCTAAAGGAGAATGAGATTCTCTCTCAGCATTACTCCTCCGAATACACAATAGCACGATGGTATATCGGGGCGGAGCAACCGCACCCTATGTGATATGGTCTGCTTTATGATGAGTACTACTGAGTTTCCAATTTCCTTTTAGGAGTTATGCACTTAAGAAGTTGCATACCTATTGAATAAGGTTATAATCAAATCAGTGCCTACCACTCCATATAAGATATGGTATGGGAAGAGCCTATCCCTTAAGTTTGTTAAGATTTAGGGTTGTCCAGCCTATGTCTAAAAAGCAAAATCCGGTCAAGATCTGTTATGTAGAACTGGAAATGTTCTAGCTGTACAAACTGCAGCTGATGATTTGGAAGAACCAAAGGATTCAATAGTAACTAACGAACCTCAGCCTCTCCGCCGATCTAGTAGGTTTCCTCACCCACCTGAGAGATACTTTTGTTTCTCTATGACAGTGGGAGCGAGGATTGCATCATGGGATGATGACCTAACTAGTTTCGAGCTGGCCATCAGGAGTAGGACTCTGTAAGAATGGCTGGATGCTTAGTGATCTGAGATGGAATCCATGTACACCAACAAAGTATGGACTTTAGTTGCTTTATCTGAAGGGTTAAATCCCCATCAGGAGCAAGTATATCTTGAGAAGATTACTTGGTGTAGATGGAAAAGTTGAGACTTTCAAAGCTAGACTTGTTAAAGGTTTTTCGTCATCGACCAGACGTGGATAATGATGAAACCTTTTTCCAGTGGCTATGCTTAAGTCCATCCAGATCCTACTTGCCACGGTTACATACCATGACTACGATATCTGGCGGTTGGGTGCCATGACTGCTTTTCTAAATGATGTTTTAGAAGAGAACGTCTATAAGTGCACAGCCAGAGGGCTTCGTAAATAGTGGGAGCAGCGGAAACGTGTGCAAGATGTTTTATGTGATGAAGCAGGTATCGCGGAGTTAGAACATCTGTTTTGATGAGTTAGTCAAACAGTTTGACATCATCAAAATGGTAGATGAACTTTGTATATACAAAAAGGTAGTAGGGAGTATGGTAGTGATCCTCGTAGAGTATGTGGATGACATACTCTTGATAGGGAAGGAGTTTCCTATGCTACGCTCGGTCAATCTCCGCTTAACACAAGGATTCTCCATATAGGATCATAGTGAACCTACTAAATCCTGGGTTTTGGATCTATGAGATAGATATAATTGGACGTTAGGATACTCACTAGTTGTAGTGAGATGGTATCAATTGATCCTGGGAAGAATCACTGGAAAAGTTCCAGGGTGATAAAGACGACTGAATGTCAGTCGCAGGCATTGTCTTTACCCTCTGTAAAGGGACGGTATGTTGGAAGAGTTCCAAGCTAGATACCGTGGCAAACTAGACGATAAAGGCTGGATACATTGTTACTTAAGATGCTACCAAAGAGGCAGTCTGGATGTATATTTGTTCATGAGATGAACTTAGTTCCTCCCATTGTGTGACAATGGAAGTGTGGCTTTGGCCCAGGAACCCCTCTCCCATCAGTGACCCAGACGTATTCTAAGGCAGTATCACCTGATCATGGAGATGGTTGATCTCCAAGGAGATCGAGGTCAGGAGAGTAGACTCAGAGGACAACACGGCGGATCCACTCACAACGGCCTTTTCCCAGAGAGAGACTTTTATGGGATGGTTGAGTATGAGATACTACAACCACTGCTACAGATGGCCCTAGTGCAAGTGGGAGATTGTTAGTTATACGTATGCCCTAGAGGCTATTACTGTACATAGGATGTATATTGTAGTGGATGCTGGGACATATATAGGGAGGACTTTCTTGCTCGACATGATAGTATGCTATCTGGTTACTCTTTACCTTAACGTGTATACTGATTGTCTCTCTGTTACATGTTGGTAAAGCCCTTAGGATGTGTACTTGACTACCTGGACTATGATGCGGATCATACTAGTGGGGATATGGTGGTCCATAAGTACATCCTTCAAGGTCCCTAGTCATGGGTGTATCGAGACGGGGCATCGATATACCAGAGCAGACTAGCGTATACCTTCTCGACCCATACAGATGGGCGATGGATGATCCCATATCCATTGGTGTTTGACATCAGAGATGATATACGGGTGCTCAGTAGAGACTGGGTACACTGGGCGGACTCGCCGAGAACTCCCATATGGTATTATACCTTACGTCAGATGGCAGTTCTCTGGTGACACTGGTACAGGTTAGTCTGTAGACCCGAGATCGTCATAGAGTCTTGTGTGATTCCCACTGTGCTTTGATTTCCACATTACCACGTCCAAGAGGGCATGCAAAACGGTGGCTTTTGGGTACAGTCCCGAATCACATGGAGGCAATGAGCGATAGGAGGGGATTCGTCTCTCCCGGTATAGGGAGTTAATGTTGAGCTGTGTCCGATTGGCTATAACCGGAAATCCCTGGCCAAGGTTGCTGAGATTTACTGGTAAGTGTTACCAGTAGTATCTCGAACTGTTATAGACCTCATATCGACACGACTTATCGAGCTATTGGGGTCTGATGTTTACCACCCCTAGGCGAGATATGCGACATATCAGACGATCAGACCGGACTGTACGGTAAGTGTTACTGGTTGGATTTACAGGAGTGTGAGCGGGCTTGCTCGTCGATCTTCTGATCGCTCAATACCCGGGTGGCCGTTACGTTTAGCAGACCGCTTGCGGCTTGTGGGTGTTTGATATGATCATCACCTGCTGCCGGCGTATTGACGAGTCTTTAGAGTCCTACACAGAGGTTTCCTGGCTCAAGAGAAACGAAATAGGAGCGCATATGAGATATGTGCCGGACCGAGAATAATGCGTGTATGTGATACCGTATTCTATTCTCGCGATGAATGTATCGATTGGTTGTATGCGATATAACCTAGTTATCGAATCAAGGATTGATTCGATAAGTCGATACATTGGATATTAGTCGGTCATATGCGATATGACCGGATCGTTAAATCAAGTGTTGATTTAATTATTTAATGTATAATTATATATTTGATATATTACTTTGCATTAACTAGTATTTGTTCACTTAAGATTGATTATCTCACTTGAATGTGCACATTGTATATATGATATATGTTTGTGCACTAGTTTGTATCATGTTTGATGATACATGCAAACTTGGGTTTGTGTTGATTAAACCATGTTTAAGTAATTGGTTAGGTTTTTATTTATTTATTTATTTATTTATTCTTTTGGAAAGATAAATGAAATGGTGGCTTGTTTTGTTCTTTTGTTGAAACATCATGAAGGTTTGAAAGCTTGACCATTTTGTTTCTTTCCATTAACCTAACCATTCAACTTAACCCTAGTTTATTCTCTACACTTAACCATGGTTGCAATATGATAAGGGTCACTTGATTTTCTTTTTTAAGTTAATTCATTTTTCATTTTCTTTCTTCTTCTTCTTCTTGATGAAGAAAGAAAAGCTTTCTACAAAAATGTCAAGTGATGAAATCAAGTGAGAAATCCAAATCCAAAGTGATCTCACTTCCTATTTCTTCATCCTCTACCACTTGCCATGTAGTATAGGGTGTTTTCTTCAAAAGTTTCATGACTTGGTGAAGTTGGAGCTTGATCTTGAGTTGCCTCGACGTAGATCATCTTCGGCATCGAAGTCGACGACCTAGCCCGATCATTTCTTCGACGAAACCATCGCTAGAGTCCGGGATCCGACGATCGCAGCGGAGGGACTTCATCACGGAGCTATGGAGGTGGAGGACCGGATCTACAAAGGTTGTATTTCCGTTCACTTTTAGAGTAAAGTTGTTTGCTCGCATTTGTTATCGCCTAATCTCTAGTTAACGATCTAGTTAGGGTTTCTCGGCACCGGAAAAATTTGAAATTGGCATGGTTGATGCCTTGTGGAACCTCTTGAATGTGCCTAGGAACCCTACAGATGGCATATAACAGCCCCGCAAATTTTGATGGAAATCGATATAAAGGATATAGTTAGAGAAACCTATTTTAGAAACCTATGGATGTGATTAATGGTTTAGTATGACATGATATGAAAGAAATGATGTCTCGGATTGATACATATATAAGGATATGATAAGTGAACGTGAATCACGATATATAGATAGGTAGTGCATGAGAATAAGTATGAGATTTAGAGTAGCTTGACATGAGATTTATAAGATAGGATATATATATGTAAATGCGATGAAAAGAATATACGATGTGATATGATGACTTGATTGATAAGCGGTGCTACAGGTGGAATAAGAGCTGCTCGGTATACGGATGCGAGTCGATATGAGAGGATTGATACCTTTGCCGGTCCCCTGATATGAGATTGTTATGGATGCGACCTGGGATATAGGTATATAAATATATATAATGTTGTGAATCATGAGTGATATGCCGTACGAGACGTTAGGTCCGTACCCTCAGTGTCATATAGTTTGATAGGATCCCTAATGGTTTAATGCCGCCGTACGATGATTTACCGTACGTGATGAGTTTTATGATGATTGATCCATACCCTTGACTAGAGGATGCCGTACGATGGATTGTACCGTACATGATGTTAGCTGGATGCCGACTGATAGATTCACCGACTCGGATATGTGATAGAGACGTATACATTGTAGCTTTGTGCCCACGATTTACTTTATGCTACGTTCTTGTCACTCTCATTGTATTACATATAGCTGTGCTAGTACACCAACACCATTATCGATGATGCGTATGTTACACTTACACAGATTGGCCGGCTCACACACTTCATCATCGATAATTGCTATGTCACTCACACAGTAGAATTGCTACATCATGCTATTATATTGCTATGCTCGCATTATGATGATATGCCCATGCTCACATCACTGTTCCATGTTGCATGATATACGGATATGCTTACATTCTGTTATATGTCGCATACATCATGCTTTACGATTATACGCATTGAGATTTGTTGTTTTCATGAGATTTCTGGATTTGAGAACCGTAGTTATATTTCGAAAGAATGTATGTATTGTTTTAAAAACTCGGTTTCTCTTGATATTGTAGGGTTCCTAGGCACCCTTGTGAAGGTTCATAAGGCATCAAACATGCCCGGATAAAAATTTAGACGTGCCGAACAACCCAAAGCCAGGATCTTTGCTAGATTATTAGGGTTTAACATGCAAGTAAACATCTTTACTACTAGGTGTGAGGGATTACAACCTCTGTAGTCTGCTCCTTCGCTTCATAAGCTCCGAGTAGAAGTCCCTTCGCCGCGATCCACGATCTCCCGGATTCAAGAGAGGCTCCACGATTCGAACGATCCATGCTAGCTTGTGGTATTCCTTTTCTCCGATGATCTACGTCGAAGTTGCAATAACTCAAGCTCTCTCACTCTAATGAGGTGAACACCCTAATCTAATGGGCTAGATTAGATGAGGATCATGGAGTAGTATTTATGCTATCTTTTTATATCATAATCTCACATGAAAACATCACAAAAGGAAAATCAAGTAAGCTTTCTCAAAGCTCAAGAGAGAAAAAGATGATGAATAATAAGATAATCCTTTGGTGATGAATAATGAAAAGAGTATATGAATAATAATGCAACCATGGTTAATGATGACAAGGATAACCCTTGTAGAGAGTTAACTAAGACTAGGGTTTGGTTGGGTTAAGAAATGAGTCATAAGAAAATATCTATCATAATATCTTCTTCATGACAAAAGGAATGCTTCTAGAAGG
Source organism: Agapanthus africanus (assembly GCA_030015575.1). NCBI lineage: Eukaryota > Viridiplantae > Streptophyta > Magnoliopsida > Asparagales > Amaryllidaceae > Agapanthus > Agapanthus africanus. Next base: position 252,724,326 of record CM057350.1, read on the forward strand.
TGCAAGAAGAAGCTAACCCTAATAAAACCCTAATCTCTTTTTATCATCACTAAACATGTTTCATTATTAATCATATCATGTTACTATAATATATATCACATATATATTACATTTGTAACAAAAGAAAATAATACATTTAATATATATCGCATATATATCATTGTATTATCCGGTGAAAAAATGAAATAATAAAGTGAGCCAATATTAGATAATATAATACAATATATCATATATATATATATATTATTATACATTAAATCATCGAATCAACACTTGATCCGACAATCTGGCTATATCGAATATAACCGACTAATATATCATGTATCGATTCATCGAATCAACACTTGATCCGTTGATCCGGTTCATATCGAAATATCGCGAGAATATAATACGGTATCTCATATCGCATTATCCTCAGTCCTGCATATATCACATATGTGGCTCTACTCCGTTTTGCCTGAGCCAAGAAACCTCTGTGTAGGACTCTAAAGAATCGTCAATACGCCGGTAGCAGGTGATGATCATATCAAACACCCACAAGCTGTAAGCGGTCAGCTAAACGTAACAGCCACCCAGGTATTGAGCGATCAGAAGATCAACAAGCTAGCCTGTACGTTCTCCTGTGAATCCAACCAGTAACACTCCCGTACAGTCCGGTCTTTTCGTCTGATATGTCGCATATCAATTCTAGGGGTGGTATATGTCAGACCCCAGTAACCGATAAGTCGTGTCGATGTGTGGCTCATAACGGGTCGAGAAACTACTGGTAACACTTACCAGTAAATCTTTATATCAGCCCTGGCCAGGGACTTCCAGTTATAGCCAATGGAACACAGCACAACATCAACTCCCTATACCGAAAGAAACGAATCCCCTGCTATCGCTCATTGCCTCCTTGTGATTCGGGACTGTATCCAAAAGCCACCGTTTTGCACGCCCTATTGGACGTGGTAAGGTGGAAATCAAAGCACAGTGGGAATCACACAAGTCTCTATGACGATCTCGGGTCTACAGACTACCCTGTACCAGTGTCACCGGAAAACTGCCATCTGACGTGTGGTATATCACCATCTGGGAGTTCTCGGTGAGTCCGTCCAGTGTACCCAGTCTCCACTGAGCACCCGCATACCATCCTTGATGTCCAACACCGATGGATATAGGATCATCCATCGCCCATCATATGGGTCAAGATGCATATACGCTAGTCTACTCTGGTGTATCGATGCCCTGTCTCGATATACCCTCGACTAGGAACAGTTATAGGATGTACTCATCGACTACCATGGCCCTACTAGTATGATCTCATCATAGTCCCAGTAGTCGAGTACAGATCCTAAGGGCTTTATCAACATGTGAGAGTAAAACAGTAAACCAATACATGTCAACATGTTAAGATAAAGTGAAACCAAATAGGATACTATCATGACGAGCAAGAAAGTCCTCTCTATATATATCCAAGCATCTATTATAATATACATCATATGTACAGCAATGGCCTCTAGGGCATATACATAACTAACAATCTCCCACTTGCACTAAGGCCAGCTGCTGTAGTATCTCATGCCTAGCATCCCGAATAATCTCTCAAACTGTATCTGGGGAATGGCCTTCGTGAATGGATCCACAGTGTTGTCCTTCTTATCTACTCTCCTGACCTCGATCTCCCGGCGATCAACTATCTCCTTGATCAGGTGATACCGCCTCAGAATATTTCTGGACTTCTAATGGGACCTGGGTACCTTGGCCAACGCCACAGCTCCATTGTTATCGCAATACAGAGGTAATGGATGTTCAATGGATGGAACCACACCAAGTTCACTAATGAACTTCTTTATCCAGACAGCCTCTTTGGCAGCATCGTTGGCAGCGATGTAATCAGCCTCCATCGTCGAGTCTGCAACGGTATCCAGTTTGGAACTCTTCCAACATACCGCCCCTCCATTAAGGGTAAAGACGAATCCCGAGTGTGACTTAGAGTCGTCCTTATCACTTTAGAAGCTGGAATCAGTAAAGGACTCCACCTAGAGTTCTCCGTTACCATACACCAAGAACATCTCCTTAGTCCTTCGCAAGAACTTGAGAATGCTCTTCACAGCTGTCCAGTGACTCTCTCCAGGATCTGCTTGATACCGACTCACTACACTTAGTGAGTATGCTACATCGGGTCTGGTACATAGCATCGCATACATGATAGAGCCTACTGCCGAAGCATAGGGTATCCCTTGCATGCGAGCTCTCTCCAAATCAGTCTTGGGAGACATCTCTTTGGAGAGAGTGAGTCCAGAGATCGTGGGTTGATTCCCACGCTTGGATTCTTCCATACTAAACCTCTTTAGTATGGTGTCAATGTACCTGGATTGGGACAATCCCAGTATCTGTTTAGATCTATCTCTATAGATCATGATTCCCAATATGCAGGAGGCATCACCTATATCTTTCATTGAGAATCTTTATGATAAGAAGAGCTTGACTGATTGCAGCATAGGAATATCATTTCCATTCATCCACGTACAATACGAGGAAGACAACCTTACTCTCTGCTACCTTCTTATAGATACAAGGTTCATCTATATTTTTGATGAAGTCAAACTCTTTGACTACAACATCAAAGCAGATGTTCCAACTCCGCGATGCTTGCTTTAATCCATAAATGGATTTAAGCAGCTTGCACACCTTTCCGCTGCTCCCACTATCTATGAAGCCGTCTGGCTGAGGCATATACACGCACTCTTCTAAATCACCGTTTAGAAAGGCGGTCTTAACATCTATTTGCCAGATTTCGTAGTCATGGTATGCAGCAATGGCAAGTAAGATCCGGATGGACTTAAGCATAGCCACTGGAGAAAAGGTTTCGTCATAATTCACACCTGGTTGTTGACGAAAACCCTTTGCTATAAGTCTAGCTTTGAAAGTCTCAACTTTTCCATCTACACCAAATTTCTTTTTAAAGATCCACTTGCTCCCAATGGGTTTTACCCCTTCAGGAGCATTTTCCAAAGTCCATACTTTGTTGGTGTACATGGATTCCATCTCAGATCGCATTGCATCCAGCCATTTCATAGAGTCACCACTCGTGATGGCCTGCTCGAAACTAGTCGGGTCATCATCTTCCATGATGCAATCCTCGCTTCCACCATCAATGAGAAAACCGTAGTATCTCTCAGGTGGATAAGAAACCCTACTAGATCGGCGGAGAGGCTGGGGTTCGTCGGGTACTACTGAATCCTCTGGTTCCACTAAATCATCTGTTGTAGTTTGTTCTGCTGGAACTTCTTCCAGTTCTACCTCATTGCCACTAATTTCTTTTTTAAGAAATTCCTTTTCTAAAAAGGTGGCGTGCCGAGAAACAAACACCTTTTGTTCTTCGTTGTGTTAGAAGATATACCCACGCGAATGTTTGGGATATCCAATAAACTTGCATAGAATAGACCTTGCGCCGAGTTTGTCCGGATTTTGTGTTTTCACATATACCGGACAACCCCATATCCTAACATAATTAAGACATGGTCTCTTTCCTTTCTATATCTCATATGGAGTGGTTGGTACAGATTTGGTGGGAACCATATTCAATAGGCCCGCAGCTGTTTCCAGTGCATATCCCCAAAAGGAAATAGGTAACTCAGCTGTACTCATCATAGAGCGCACCATATCTAATAGGGTGCGATTCCTCCACTCCGATACACCGATGTGCTGTGGTGTATAAGGAGGAGTAAGCTGAGAGAGAATCCCATTCTCTTTTAGATAATCTAGGAACTCTCTGCTTAAGTATTCACCTCCTCGATCAGATCGAAGAATCTTGATACTTTTGCCCGTTTGGTTCTCTACTTCGTGCTTATATTCTCTGAATTTCTCAAAAGCTTCAGACTTGTGTTTTATCAAGAACACATATCCGAATCTTGAGAGATCGTCAGTGAATGTAATGAAGTAGGAAGAACCGTTCCTGGCATGTGTAGACATGGGACCGCATACATCACTATGTACCAGTCCTAAGAGTTCTGTAACTCTTTCTCCGTGTCCACTAAACGGAGCTTTGGACATTTTACCTTTGAGACATGAATGGCAAGTATCATAAGATGAAAATTCGAACAGATTCAAATATCCATCCTTATGTAACTTAGCCAGTCGTGTTGCATTGATATGACCAAGTCTACAATGCCACAAGTAGAATTCGTTCATTTCTGAACTTTTCCTCTTGTGTGTGTTTTGTATATTGAGGACTGTATTTTGATTGAGAATGAATAGGCCATTATGTAACGAGCCTGAGGCAATCAACTTTTGATTTAGGAAGATGTTCATAACATTATCCTGTACTACAAAATTATATCCTTCTTTACTTAATAAAGAAACTGATATAATGTTGCACATCATGTTCGGTATATAATAGCACTCATTTATAATCAATGTATTACGACTTGGTAATACTAGGTGATATTCGCTAACTGCTTTGGCTGCAATACTTGCACCATTCCCTACTTGAACGGAATGATCACCTTTTCCCAGTTCTCTACCTTTCCGTAGCCCATGTAACAATTTACATATGTGGGATCCTGATCCGGTATCTAATACCCAGGACGTAGGGTGAACTGAGAAACAGTTCTCAATAACTAGCACACCCGAAGAAGATGCATCAGCATGCATGTTCTTTTGGGCGGCTTGAGAATCTAGATATTCTCCTGTTTCCTATTTAGTCTTATAACTCTTATAAGAAAGAACGGGTCCAACGTTCCCCTGCTCAGTATAATAAGCGGGTTCAGTCAATACATCCATATTATTATCTTTATTATGGCCTGACATGGTCGCTACCTGGAGAGAGAGAGAAGAAAACACTTTAGCGTATGCTCTTGCAAGATTAGATTGGTTATTATCTTATCTAATCAGGATGTCTCCCACTGTTTTTATCAAATCTTCCTTCAAACCCTAAAAGGTAAGATTAGCCGGGATTAATTACACCCTACAATTTCGTCAATCTTTCAGCCAGATCAATGTCGGTACTTGAGGGAGGTTCCCCGTGCTTTCGCACGGACCTAATTAAAGTAAATATCGTTTTCCCAGAGGCGTAACCCCGTTAACACTTTTCTAGACACCTACTTGATCGGCTAATTATCTTGTGTAAAACTCTCCCAGGAGTAACTCTTACTCACAGTAGGTATCGGGATCCAACTATCTCATAGGAGGTATGCAATCTCATTGCAAATTTCAACACTTGAAATTCCCGATAATACTTTTACCCCTAGCGTTCTATGACCTTGACGCAGGCCAACAAACCATAGTCCGCTAGTCAAGTTCAACCCGTACATTTCTTGATTGAATTAAACCTACCCGCACGACCCTTGATGCAGGACAACAAACTCGTACGACTACCCTAATCCAATCTCATCTCATGTTACAGATAAGTATTAGTTAGCTACAGCACACTACGCCTTGACGCATGCCAACAAACGTAGCACGAATACTAAGTAATATCTATCTGAAATGACGGAGGGCTACGCAGTTTTTTCAGAAAATCTTGAGCGTAATGAACTTGATATCGTCGTAGAATAGAGTGATTTTGAAAAGGAGTGTTTTTTAGGCTTCTAGTTTCGCTAAAGAGGTCACTCCCGGTGAAGGGATCACGGCTCTTTCTCCATCGAATAAGGTGTAGGATATATCATATATACCGCTGTGCAAAGCAAGAACTATATAAGCTGTCAAAAACTAAACCGCGAGTTTGTAGCATCCGCCAGTTTCGCTAAAGAGGTCACTCCCGGTGAAGGGATCTCGGCTCTTTCCTCATCGAATAAGGTGCAGGGCATATCATATATACCGCTATGCAAAGCAAAACTGTAGCTACCCTTTTTATATAAAATTTTGATTCTACAACATCTTTTAGGTTTCTTTTCTTTTTATTAATCTCATTAACAAATCCTATCAGCTTATGCTTCCTAAGCATCACAGAAGAAACGAAAGCAGTAATATTTATATATCAGCATATATATATATATATAGTATAAGCATTTGTCTCAGGCAGTAATATGTTCTCATCACAGAACATTGCAGCAGAAGAACATATATGAAATATTGGATATACTAGGATGTCCGTGTTTTCAATATGAGCCGGTATAAAACACGGATTCCACGGTCGCGACGAATAGCCAAACCCACATCCCAAGACCCCTACGAGAGCGGCAAGTAACACTGCCAATTCTAGGGTTAGGAGACCCGGTCTCGACTCCTCGAGATGGCCTCCCACTGGACCCTAGAACCCGGTTACTTGTGCTCCCCTCCTTGGGTCTACCTAATGCGGAAAAGTAAATAATATACACTGGTGACATCAACCTCATCCCGGAAGTGCCCCAATAAAAGAATATTACATACAAATGAATTTTACATGAATGAAAATAAAAACCCTCATCTCACATAAAACCCACGTCTATTCAGAACACGACGATCCAATATAACATATCACAGCAACACATAATATCACATATCATCAACGTAAGTAAGTGTGCATATACCGATCGTCGTAGATGTATAGCAACGAAGACCGGCAATATAACTACATACTACACTTATGGTCACAGAATTTTTTTTTGTAAAACTACAACATTTGGAATCCACAATCACTTTAGACAACGTAAATCCGAAATATCACATACTTCGCATTTCATGCCTAACTATATGAATTCCACATATTGTATCACATTTCAGATAAATAGACAGTATTAAACTTTCCGAACAGATAATCAAATACCCAAAATTTTCTAAATAGCTCAACACTTGAGTGGAGTTCAAATAATCCCAGAAACTGTCACAGTACCGATGATCCAGCCGTAGAAGGGTCAAGCCAACGCCTCACATGTGGCACGCCGTACTGCCCCAAACCCTAAGGTTTAGAGGCAGTTCAAGACGGTCACATAATCGAGTTAAGGTTTGTGTTCTTCTAGAGTGTCCACCGCATTACTTGCACAGTTTTCCGAAAGATTTAAACCCGATAAAAATTCAACACTTGAAAGTTTTTCGTGCCGGGAAAAAGTGAGTTAATGATATCCGCTCGAACTTTTTAACAGTTTCTAAATATCCGGAAAACAATACAAAATTAAATTTTTCGATCGAATCAACGATTACAAAATAAACCCCAGAACACTCAACACTTAAGTCATATTAAAAATACCCATAAAATATATCTAACAGAAACGGATATCACTGTTGCAAAACAAAAGCCCAAATCTACAGTTCTGCCGTGGATCCGCGGCCCAAGCAAGGTTTGGCCGCGGTTCCGCGGCGTTCCGTACGATTTGGAAGCTCGTTTTCAACAGTAATACTTATATTTGCCTGCTGATTTTTTTAGGTATTTTTAATACAGAAAAAATCGCATTTTTAAAATTTGTCCAGAGAAGGGTTCATTTCGTAGTTTCGGGGTTCGTTCGGAGTTTTAACATCGTATACACGTCGCCTAATGCTCTAGCTAGGCTCTGATACCACTGTAGGGTTCCTAGGCACTCTTGTGAAGGTTCATAAGGCATCAAACATGCCCGGATAAAAATTTAGACGTGCCGAACAACCCAAAGCCGGGATCTTTGCTAGATTATTAGGGTTTAACATGCAAGTAAACATCTTTACTACTAAGTGTGAGGGATTACAACCTTTGTAGTCTGCTCCTTCGCTTCATAAGATCCGAGTAGAAGTCCCTTCGCCGCGATCCACGATCTCCCGGATTCAAGAGAGGCTCCACGACTCGAACGATCCATGCTAGCTTGTGGCATTCCTTTTCTCAGATGATCTACGTCGAAGTTGCAATAACTCAAGCTCTCTCACTCTAATGAGGTGAACACCCTAATCTAATGGGCTAGATTAGATGAGGATCATGGAGCAGTATTTATGCTATCTTTTTATATCATAATCTCACATGAAAACATCACAAAAGGAAAATCAAGTAAGCTTTCTCAAAGCTCAAGAGAGAAGAAGATGATGAATAATGAGATAATCCTTTTGTGATGAATAATGAAAAGAGTATATGAATAATAAGGCAACCATGGTTAATGATGACAAGGATAACCCTTGTAGAGAGTTAACTAAGGCTAGGGTTTGGTTGGGTTAAGAAATGAGTCATAAGAAAATATTTATCATAATATCTTCTTCATGACCAAAGGAATGCTTCTAGAAGGTGCAAGAAGAAGCTAACCCTAATCAAACCCTAATCTCTTTTTATCATCACTAAACATGTTTCATTATTAATCATATCATGTTACTATAATATATATCACATATATATTACATTTGTAACAAAAGAAAATAATACATTTAATATATATCGCATATATATCAATGTACTATCCGGTGAGAAAATGAAATAATAAAGCGAGCCAATATTAGATAATGTAATACAATATATCATATATATATATATTATTATACATTAAATCATCGAATCAACACTTGATCCGACAATCTGGCTATATCGAATATAACCGACTAATATATCATGTATCGATTCATTGAATCAACACTTGATCCGATGATCCGGTTCATATCTAAATATCGCGAGAATATAATACGGCATCTCATATCGCATTATCCTCGGTCCTGCACATATCACATATGTGCCTTTACTCCGTTTTGCCTGAGCCAAGAAACCTCTGTGTAGGACTTTAAAGAATCGTCAATACGCCGGTAGCAGGTGATGATCATATCAAACACCCACAAGCTGCAAGCGGTTAGCTAAACGTAATAGCCACCGAGGTATTGAGCGATCAGAAGATCAACAAGCTAGCCTGTACGTTCTCCTGTGAATCCAACCAGTAACACTCCCATACAGTCCGGTCTCTTCGTCTGATATGTCGCATATCAAGTCTAGGGGTGGTATACGTCAGACCCCAGTAACCGATAAGTCGTGTCGATGTGTGGCTCATAACGGGTCGAGAAACTACTGGTAACACTTACCAGTAAATCTCTATATCAGCCCTGGCCAGGGACTTCCAGTTATAGCCAATCGAACACAGCACAACATCAACTCCCTATACCGGGAAAGACGAATCCCCTCCTATCGCTCATTGCTCCATGTGATTCGGGACTGTACCCAAAAGCCACCGTTTTACACGCCCTCTTGGACGTGGTAAGGTGGAAATCAAAGCACAGTGGGAATCACACAAGACTCTAAGACGATCTCGGGTCTACAGACTACCCTGTACCAGTGTCACCGGAGAACTGCCATCTGACGTGTGGTATATCACCATCTGGGAGTTCTCGGCGAGTCCGTCCAGTGTACCCAGTCTCCACTGAGCACCCGCATACCATCCTTGATGTCCAACACCGATGGATATGGGATCATCCATCGCCCATCATATGGGTCAAGATGCGTATACGCTAGTCTACTCTGGTGTATCGATGCCCTGTCTCGATATACCCTCGACTAGGAACAGTTATAGGATGTACTCATCGATTACCATGGCCCCACTAGTATGATCTCATCATAGTCCCAGTAGTCGAGTACAGATCCTAAGGGCTTTATCAACATGTGAGAGTAAAACAGTAAACCAATACAAGTCAACATGTTAAGATAAAGTGAAACCAAATAGCATACTATCATGACGAGCAAGAAAGTCCTCTCTATATATATCCAGGCATCCATTATAATATACATCATCTGTACAACAATGGCCTCTAGAGCATATACATAACTAACAGTTATGATATTTCAGTGCGTCCACCATGCGTTTTCTCGGTTCTGAGACTGTGATATGTGAAACCCGATTCAAGGAGTTGTATGATCCGTTTGCGGGTTCATGGTGGACCCGGTATGGTACCCCGGGGTAAGAAAGGGATGTCTCATAGTAGACGATGAACCTGGCAGAGGGACTACTACCTATCGGTGATTGGTTAGACCTGGCGTTTATCCGGAGGATACCGATCGGAGTCGAGAGATGGATATGGGCCAATCCGTTCTACCGGAGCCCGACGGCCGATCCGGACAGACGGAGCCCGTGGGCCGATCCGGACTGACGGAGCCCGATATATGAGGATTTATGTGTCGATGCTGGACACGGGTTTCATGATGTTTCGAGTGTCGATGTCGGACACTCAGGTTCCATGATTTGATGTGTCACTGATGGACATACGTTGATTTATATCCTCATATTCTCATGCATATGCTTTCATGATTTTACATGCATGATGTTGTTGTGTCATCGACGTACCCGTAGATGTTAGCCTCATGCTGATAAGCATTGATTATATTATTGGCACATATGCAGATATGGTCACCCTAGATATCATACTATTAACTTTATGATATAGTTGACCTAGGAATCGTTGTTTATTCGATTTCTACCTGATGATGTTTTCTACTCGCGAGTTCTCAACTCACTCCCGTTGTGCCATAGTTCTTGCAGGTTGACCGCATGGATCGGTAGCGGCATCGTTGGCACACAGCTTGCTTTCGGGTGACTTGCTTTGGTAGGTAGTACATGTTGGATCATACCACAATTGTATTTGTTATTCCTGTTGTATCTAGTTAACTCCATCAATCAGAAACTAGTATTTGTATATGTAGTTGGACTTAGAAAGACTTGTCGTTGCAAGACTTAGAGCGTGGTTTTATGTTCGCTTGGTGGGTTAATTTCTTGCTTTATTCTTTATCCTTTGTGTGGATCTTCACCGTTGGGCGTCGTATACATGTTTTATGACTTGCGTGGTTGTTATACCGCCGATTGGCGAAGAGCTAGCTCCCGCTTGGGGATGCCTTTTATATTATGTGGTTTTGGTTCAAAATATACAAAGGAGGTGCTGCCCAAATTTTTAAAAGACGAAACATGTTTTCAACTAGTAACATCCACTTGCATTTTTCATGTTCCACTATTTATGCATTTAAGAAAACTTTTGATTTCATCATATCTTTATTTCAAAACTTCACCTCTTTTATTTTCTTTAAAAAAAGTTTAGATTTCTGGGCTTCGGCTTACTTGAATTACGTTACGCCTGTAGATGTGGCGTGATTTAAGTGCCGGTCTCGAGCTAATATTTTCGGGTCGTGAAACCCACGACTAGGGACATTTAAGGATGTGCTTATAGGCTACCCAGCTCCCACTTATATGATCGTCATCATAAAGCTGGTAGTCAAGAAAGAATCCTATGGGCTCTATCAACATGTAATAGTGATCTGTAATGCCACCTAATACTATACATGATGATAAAGACAAACCAGATAGCATATTATGATCTCGAGTAAGACTGTTCTACCTGTATAGGTCCTCCCTCAATCATCACAATCGCGTGCCTGCGATTCAATAATTGACTTGAAGGCACTATAGCCAACAAGAGGAAGAAGAAGGTGAGCTTGAGGAAGAGAGAGTGTTGTGTAGAGATTAGAATGAAGATGACTCTTGAGTTGTGATTATCATCAAGCATACCGATAATGCAAAAAGCCAAATATCTAGCATGCAAGCAATGAGTCACCAAGTGAGTCATGGCGTGAGACACCAAGTGGCACATAAGAGCCATGCTTCATTTAATGAAAACATACACCTCATTTCCTCCACCTCATAAGCATTTGATCTAAATGGTTAATACAAATATGAGGTGTCTTCTTATAGAAACAATCTTGAGTAAATTACAAGAATGCCCTTCATCCGTATATACATACCCGTATCTGTATTCCGAAAAATACGAATATAAAGAGACCAAAAACAATCCATCAATATAATACTAGGATCCGGCTTAAAACAAAGCCCACTAGTATTATTTATCTGAATCATCATCCGTGCACAAATGCAAATATATGTTCGGACCCATCGTAAAACCATACGACCTCTACATCTTTTGCCCGATGCAGGGAAACCCTCTGTGTGGGACTCTAAAGACTCAACACTACGCTGGCAGTGTGTTTAACCACAAGCCGTCAGCGGTACTAGCTGCATGTAACGGCTACCCAGGTATCTGTCGATAAGAAGGTCGATGAGCAAACTCATCCGAACTCCTACTGAGCCTATCTGTGACAATATCCGTACAGTCCGGTCTGTCCGTCTAAGAGCATCGCATATCGGGCATAGGGGGCGGTAGCCGTCGGACCCCTAATAGCGCAATAAGTCATGCGAGAGAGTAGCCTAAAACACCCTGAGAAACTACTGGAGTACCTACCAGTTAATCTCGCTTGCCTTGGCTAAGGACTTTGTGTAATGGCTTTCCGAACACAGCGCGATATCAACCCCCAATACCGGTAGAGAAGAATCCTATCTTACCGCCACTTCCTCCAAGTGCTTCGGGACTGCACCCAACTACTACCTGTTTTCATGACTCTTTTGAGCCATGGTAAGGTAGTAATCTAAGAACAGTGGGAACACACTCAAGGCGAAGTAGCAGTGTCAAGTCGACGGACTAAGTTGTACTCATGTCACCTGGAAACTGCTATTCGACGATATGTATAATACCCACCAGCAGTCTCCTACGAGTCATGTCCAGTGTACTCATAACCTAATGAGCACCTGCATACTATCTCCAGTGCGACGTACTAATGGCTATGGGATAGACCATCTCCCCTTCTGGGATGAGAAGCGTATAAACTAGTCTACTCTGGAGTATCGATGCCCCGTCTCGTTAATCCTACGAGTAGGGACCTGTATAAGGATGTGCTTATAGACTACCCAGCCCCCACTAGTGTGAATGCCATCAAAATGCTGGTGGTCAAGCAAAGATCCTAAGGGCTCTACCAATATGCATAAGCGATATGCAAAAACACATGCACATATTGAGTTAGAAACAAACCAGGTAGCATACTACCATTTCGAGCAAGACTGTTACTATATCCGTGTATATCCCATGCTTCCATTATGTAATATACAAAGCAGTATGATAAAATAATGGTCTCTAAGGCATATATCACTAACAGATTTTCCTCATACATACAGGCACATGATTTCAAATGATTTGATTTTACATGTTGTCATTTGCATTGATTATATTGTTGATACATATGCATACATGGTCACCCTAGATACCATAATATTACCTTCATGATACAGTTTGACCTAGGAATCGTTGTTTATTCGATTTCTACTTGCTAATATTTTCTACTCACGAGTTGGCAACTCACCCCCATTGTGCCACAGTTTCTTGCAGGTTCGACCACCAGGATCAGTAGCGGTATTGCTGGCACACAGTTTCTTCAGGGTGTTTTGCTTCGATAGGTGGGACACACATTGGATTTGACCACTCTAGTACCTTTTATTCCTATTGTATCTAGTTAAAATCCATCAATCAGAAACTAGAAATTGTATATTGGTAGACCTAGACAGACTTGTGTATTTGCGAGACTTAGAGCGATGGGCGTATGTTTGCTTCTTTGAGATGATGATGTCTTGCTTTATTTATTCTTTATGTGTTTGATCTTCGCCGTAGGGCGTCGTATATATGTTTATTTCGTGGTTGTGATTCCGCTAATTGGCAAAGAGCTAGCTCCCGCTTGAGGATTCCTATATACTGTTATGTATATGGTTTTGGATCAAAATATACAAGGGAGGTGCTGCCCAAAATTTCAAGGACGAAAATGTTTTCAAAGATAGTATACATTCATTGACTTTTTATATTATATGACTTATACTTTTAAAAATGAAGGCTTGAATTTCTTATGACGATGTTTCAAAACTGCACCCCCCACTATTTTCCGCAAAAATGTTTAGATTTACTGGGCTTCGGCTTACTTGAATTACGTTACTCTTTTAGATGTTGCGTGATTTAAGTGCCGGTCACGTGCTAAATTACGGGTCGTGACACTCAGGTTGCGAGGGTTCCTAGTATTAGGAGAGTACACTTATTACGCTTATTGGATAGTCTTCTTCCAAACCTTAGGTTGGTGCCGAAGGGTAGGAAAGGAAGAAAATCAATTGGCCTAAGTATGGTGTATAGAAGGTAATAAGTAAAGATATATAAAGGGATTGGAGTGAGGGAAAGGAAGTATACGGTTACTGTCATGAATCTGGATAGTGGAAGATGTATTACTAGGAATACCCTGTTACCCCTACGAAACATTTTCATGTTTAAGTTTTACAGTGCGATGTTAATTGAAAACTGTTTTTCCAATTAGATTCTAACCCGAGGGTATGTATTTACCAGATTTGATTCTCACATATGTATGGCGTTACAGATGATGAGTGGGAGTAAGATATTGGGTATTGGGTGATTAGATCCTCAATATATATCAGAATTCTTTGTAATTGGTGATATTTGAGGAAATCACCTGGGTTTTTTTCCTGACGGCAAATTTTTGGTTTTGAATATCCGTTGTTATGCACCAATTTCAAACTGATATATCTGTACGTTTATTTCATAAAGTGAGATATAACTTTTTGAAATTATGTCTATGACATTTATCTAGATCGGTTGATGGTTTGCTAAGGAGCATTGAACAACGGTGTAATTCTTCTTAACCATAGTACCGTTTTTCAACCTACGACGCACAGGGTTTGAGTTATTAAACTCATTAGACTTATACAAAGTGTTGTATGTTTTCCGATTTCCTTTAGGACAAATGGGTTGGTACTCGTACTATATTCTATTTACTCATGACTTCTCTGGTTTTAGAGAAGTATTTCGCTGAAATACAAGGTCCGGATTTTGAGAAGATATAGTTATAAGAATCAAGTAGAGAACCATATGTTGCAAGTATCAGGATTCTTTAAGGTGATCGAAGATGTAGATACTTGTGTTAGATATTCCGTTATAAGTAATAGTTTTGAGAACTTGCTTCTCTTTCAGGTTACTCATACGTGGATGCATTCCTTGATGAGTAATGCTTCTTGGCCTCCTTCCATTTGGTTGGTATGCACTGGAAACAGCTGCATGATTTTTGAATCTGGTTCCAATTAAATTAGTTCCTCTGTTTCTATATACTGGATATAGAATGGATTCCTATCTTAACGATGTTAAGGTATATGGAGTAGTCCGGCTTATGCTTAAAACCAGAATCCGGATAAATTCAAGGTACGTTTCAGTAATGGCGGTTTGTAGGTCATCCCGAAGACCAATAGTTGTATTGTTCTTGACTCGCCACAGTTTTAGTAAAACGGATTCTTTTCAGAAAATATTAATGGGAGTATGGTAGAACTGGAAGTGATTCCAGAACCACAAACTATTACTGAAAATTTAATAGAATCTGAGGATTCAAATGGTTTCGACGATCCATTAGCCACTCCGCAGATTTGGTGGGTAACCTCTAGCACCCGAGAAGTACTTCGGTCTCCTCGGAGACGGTGATAGGGAGGTTTTTGATTACCCATACTTGACACTACTGCTGTCCTAGACTATGAGTTCGGGCAAGAGGATGAGTATAACGCCGTTCTAAATTGCTTTAGAAGTGTACGTGTATATGACTCTGCTAGAGGGTTGTTGTAGTCAGTGGGAGCATCGGAAGCATAGTGGACAAGTTGCTTATGTTTATTTATAGACTAAAGCATGTACAAAAGATAGATCATCTAGTTTTGATGTGGCAGTCATAGAGTTTGACTTCATCAGAACAAGAGATGGACCTGGTAAGAAGGTGGTAGGGAGAGATGTCCTGGTATAATGATGACATGCTCTTGATAGGAAGTGATATTCCTATACTACGATCGGTTATACTGTGGTTGTCATAAGGATTTTCTCCACATAGGATCTGGATAAAATATCAGGGATTCTGATGACTAGATCTATGGTTTTAGATCTAGATTTAGGAAGTGTCCCAATTCGGGCACTTGACACTATTCTAAAGTGTTTTAGAATGGACGACTTCTGGCGTGGTGGTGTACCCGCAGGTGATGGAGTCACCCTCTCTAAAGAGATGGCTTCTAGACTGATGAGGAGATGGATTTTCATGATTGGCATATCACTTGCTTAGGCAATTGAGTCAGTCATGAGATGTCAAGTACAACACTAGATATTTGTTCAGTCGAAAATATCGCACTTTTGATATGACATTTTCCTTACTTTTCTTAAATATTTAATGGTGTTTATTATAAATATGACACATATGAGGGTTTATCTGTAAAAATTCTATTTACTATATGTTTATATATTATAAGTAACATTATGAAGGAAAATGTATGCATATAATATTTTGATAATTTAAATATGCATATCATATCAAATATCCTTAATCAATATTCTTAAAATATAATATCATATAAAATGGTTTGGATAATATCTTAAAAATACCAAATATTACTAACATTATTCATTGAGATATGGTGCAAGCTTTAGCTCAGGTCAGGAGATCGGGACATCGAGATGTCGGGAATCAAAAATCTGCAAGTGAAGTTAGATAAAATCGAAGAATCAATACTGGCAGAGACTTAGGAAATATTTTCAAGTTCCAGACATCAAATAAATCTTCACGTGTCATAAGAAAGAAGCCCCGGAATTTTGGAACATTGATCACACCAAACGGCCGCGGTTCCGCAGCCAAAACATGCCATATGCGGCGGATCCGCGGCCGATTCACCGAGTTAGGGTTTTGGATTTTTATGTTTGGATCTTCTGAACAAACCCTAATTCTTGGTATCTTTGGTTTTTGGCTTTGGGGCTATATAAAGGACCGAGGACTAAAGCTAGGAATCATCAATTTTACACGAATCCAATCACCATCAAAGAACAAGTGATCCACGACAGGTCCGCGATTCGACGTGATAAAGAGACGTGAGATTCGACGGAACATCTACTTCCGACGAGGCAGAGATCGAGAGCAACTTCTTCTTCCTCTTGTAATCTAAACTCGAAGAATTGTACTTGTGAAGTTGATTAATAAAGGTAGATCATTAGATTATTTAGTTTGCATTTATTTTCTGTATTTATATTATGATCTCTATCCGTTCTTCTTCTTTTTCTATCTCCATCATGCACGAGTAATTCTCCGCTTGATAGAGTTTGTAGGATTAGGGTTGAACAATGGATGAGAAAATATTTTAACTTCTTTTAAGTCTTACGATGTTTATAAACTTTAGCAAAAGAATCGTTAACATCCTAATCGGGCGTGCTACCAATTTATTGCTAGTCTCGACCTCGATTTGAGATCGGATTAACAATTGTTTTATTAAGGGCAAGACATGAATAGAGATCAATGAAAGGACAAGGGTCAATAGTGTGGAAACCCTAGTTTCTTCCAAGAACCCTAATCCTCATTCATCACTATCAATCTAGTTTTAAATCTATCAATAGATAAAAGGAGTAATCTTTATTAGTCATACATGAATACTAAATCCGAACGAACCCTACAAGCCCTCTTATTATATATTCTATATCCTTATTTAAACTAGATCTGAAAAATATATATTCTATATCCGTGTTTCGACGTAGATCTAGAAACTATTCTTCACTATTCTCTATTCTTCTTCCTCTTTTCTAATCAACACGTCTAAAGAAAGATTAAAAAATTCCACATATCCCTGAGGACGACCCGTACTTATCTCGGCTAGCTACACGTGACACCGTTATTGATTGCGGTTACAACACACTCTAAAATAGAATCAATCAATATTGCTTTTGCACTGGCTGCAATAAGCGTATATATTAATACAATCCTTGAGAAACATTGGGAAGCAGTTATGAACATAAGTAGATGTTCTTGGTATTTGGTAACGGCAGCCTCCTTCTGGATGCGGTTATCATTTCAGGCTTCCAAGGTGACTTGGATGACAGAGTGACTGTCAGAGTTATTGTTTTCCCTCTTTTGAGGAGCAGTATGTTGGACAGGTAGTCCAAACGGATACTGAGGAAGGCATGGCACGGGATACTGATTAAATTCAGTGGATGATACAGTCTAATAAGTTTGTTGGATTTGGAGTTTATTTGTGAACTGGGTCCCATCAGATATCCAGACAAATTCTAAGACAGGTATTGCTTATTTCGGGAGATAGACTTTCTTCGTGAAGTTGAGATATAGAGAGATAAAGATAGAAACATTGGAGCGGATCCACTCACTGAGGCTATTTCTTGAACGCAATAGTTTCACAAACGGGCTTTGTGAGACTGATTAGTAGAGAAGTTGGGTGTTCGGTATCACACGGGCTGTGAGTATGCGACTCCGTAATAATTAACCTTAAGTGCAAGTGGGAGATTGTTGGCTATAGTGCCCTCAAGGCAGTTATTGTAATCACAGGCAGGTGATTATGATGATTGAGGGAGGACCTATACGGATAGAATAGTCTTAGTCAAAATGATAGTGTGCTATCTGGTTTGTCTTTATCATCATGTATATGCATTATGTGGTATTATAAATCATTATTACATATTGATAGAGCCCATAGGATTCTTGCTTGACTACCAGCATTATGATGGAGATCATATACGTAGGAACTGGGTGGTTTATAACCACATCCTTAAATTCCCTAGTCGAGAGAGTATCGAGACTGGGCATCGATACTCCAGAGTATACTTGTGTATACTTATCGAGACCCTGACGAGGGGCGGTGGCCGGTCTCATAAGCCATTGGTGTCAGTTAGTCACCTAAGATAGTATACAGGTGCTCATTGGGTTACAAGTACACTGGACGGACTCTCCGGGAACATGCTAATCTGTATTATACCTATTGTCAGATAGCAGTTCCCAGGTGACATGTGTACAGGTTAGTCTTTCTACCTGAGATCGTCATTTGTCTCGTGTGAGTCCCCACTGTGCTTTGATTACTATCCTACTATGGCTCAAAGGAGTCGTGCAAACAGTTGTTAGTTAGGTACAGTCCCGAGCCACATGGAGGCAGTGAGCAGATCGTCGTGGATTCGTCTCTTCCGGTATTGGGGGTTGATCTCGCATTGTGCACGGGTGGCCATCACCAGAAATCCTTGGCCTGGTGGACGAGAATTATTGATTTAGATCAGTAGTTTCTCAGTTGGTGATGTGCTTCATACCGACACGAAATATCACGTTATTAGGGGTATGACTTTATCCACCCCTAGACCCGATATCCGGTACTCTTAGACGAACAGACCGGACTGTACGGATATTGTCACGGACATGCTCAGTAAGGGTTTGGATTAGTTTTCTCGTCGGCCTTCCATTCGCTCAATACCTGGGTAGCCATTACGTACAGATAGTGCCGCCGACATGCTAGTGGTTAAATCCACTGCCAGCGTATTGACGAGTCTTTAGAGTCCCACAAAGAGGGTTTTCCTGCTTTGGTCGAAACGATATAGCGGTCATATGGTTTTACGGCAGGATTCGATCATATACGTGCACTTATGCACGTATCATGATTCAGACGGATAATACTAGTGTGCTTTGGTTTAACCGGGATTCTAGTAATATATTGTTGGATTATTTTCTTCTCTTTGTATTCGTATTTTTCGGAATATGGATACGGTTATGTATATACGGATGAGGGGTATTCTTGTAATTTTTTACAAGGTGCTTCTAAAAGATGCCACCTCATTTTTGTTTATAACTATTTAGGATTAAATGGTTAATGAGGTGGAGGATGAGGTGTTATTGGCTTTAATATAACATGGCTCACTTGGTGTAACATTTTGCAAAATTATAAATATTAATTTATAATTTTAAATAAAAATTTAATAAGTTTACAAAAATGATATCGTTTATGAAATTGAATATCGGAATTATATCCGAAAAATGTAATTATTTTGATAAATATGAATAAAAGTGTGTGATATCATAAAAATGATATTTTTAATTATTTAACATGACATTGTATTTTACATTAAGATAATGATATTTAAGTGATAGATTAATTATCTCATATCTTTTATTTTACATGGATTTAAATTGTAAAATGGATTTAAATTGTAACATGAAAGGTTTTCTTTTGTTGAAATTCTTTTAATGGTTGGTATAACTATTTTGTTAAATGGTTGGTATATCTTATCCTAGTTCAAACCCTCACACCACCACACCCTCACCCATGCTCAACTCTGTTTCCTAATTTAAAATCAGGAAAACCAACAGGAGAGGCATCACGTGCTAGCACGTGACCAGCAGTCACGTGTTGACACGTGATGACCGAGCAGCGGCAAAGAACAAAGCGCAGAAAGAAGGGAAGCCCATCTTAGGGGGGGTCACGTGCCCACACGTGACCAACGGTCGCGTGGCCATACGTGACCAGCCTCAAGAGCCTTAGTTTTTATGACAGAATTAAATTCTGAGAAAAGATCTCTCAAGTCTTTCCAAAGTGGAAAAGATTATTTGGAACCGTTGGATTAAAGATCTAAGGGTGATTAAATATCACCAATTTAAGAAAAATATCAGACTTGGAAAGATTTCCCCTTAAATCTAACCGAAATAACAAAGAGATATCTTTGGATTTAAAATCCAACGGTGAATAAAATTCACCTAATAATCCAAAGGTCCAGATGAATGATAAATATAAATCAAATATCTCAATAAACAAATCAAATCTCTCAATTGAAGATTCACTAAAACTGATTGATTCTCTTCCTTCTCCTATAAATAGGAGCCAGAAAAGAAAGAGAAGAGGGGGATGAGAGAAATATACAGAGACATACAGAGAGAGAGAACTAGAGCTTTGAGATTTTGGGAAGAATTCGATCCTCTGCAAAAGAAAACCTTAGGTAAGAGGGGAGAGGCTTAAAAAGGAGAATTTAATTATCAAAGAGTTTAACTCTTAGACAAAAAGAAGAACTTAGTTTTTTCTCTAGCAGAGGATCTGCAAAGTGCACATCTCCCCACGAATTAAGAATTTAATTCTCATTGGGTTGAGATCCTGCCATGCAGATCCAAAGCATAAAAGGGAAATGGAAGTTTGAGAATTTAATTCTCACAGAACTATAGGAATTCAATTCCTTTGAGATAAAATTAGGGTTCAACCCTATGATTATAGGAATTTAATTCCTTCAAAATGGACAGAACCAGGGTCTAACCCTAATTAAGAACTTAATTCTATTAAAATAACAGGAATTTAATTCTATGATAGAATTTAGTTCTTCACATCTATGCGGAATTTAATTCTTACAGAAAAGAAATTAGGGTTTAACCCTATCTAAGAATATAATTCTTCAGGAGAAAACAGGAATTTAATTCCTCTAAAGTTTATTATTAGGGTTTAGCCCTAAGAAGAATTTAATTCTTAAAAAGATAAACACATCTTCAAACATGAAAAGAAGCAGGGTCACGTGCTACCACGTGACCCCTGAAAAGTTCCGCAGAGAAGGGCTTTGAGGCAACGCCTCACGTGCCCCACGTGACACCTTAGCAGAAGCTCTAACAGACAAACGTTTAAATGCCCATCACGTGACAGCACGTGATGCTCCTGAGTATGCAATACTTTTGGCAGAATAAAATGAATTGAGGGCGCTCTCACGCGCTACCACGTGACCCCTTTTGCCTTAGTGTTTAATACTAAAGTTTAAACCTCTACATCCAGTGTTCAACACTGATTTTCTTAGTGTTTAAACACTAATTTGGAAAACTCTATTTACAGTGTTTAACACTGACTTTCTTAGTGTTGAACACCAACTTGGAAGACTCTGTTTCCAGTGTTTAACACCGATCTGCCTTAGTGTTAAACACTAATTTGAAATCTCTATTGCCAGTGTTTAACACTGATTTGCTTTAAGGTATAAACACTAATTTGAAAGCCATGTTGCTTAGTGTTTAACACTCATTTGAAAACCCTTTTCCCAGTGTTCAACACTGATTATCTTTTAGTGTTTGACACTAACATGTCAATCTTTTCCCAGTATTCAACACTGTTGGTCTTTAGTGTTTAACACTAACTTTAGCCCTATTGGATCAGTTTCTAGAGGCAAAGCCTCTCCTTCAATGGACCAACAGAAAGCCAATATTCTAAACATGATTGGACTTAGCCCAAGCTGGCGATAAGTCCTCAATTCAGATTTAACTGAACCAATGGGCTCATAATATAATTAATTAGTCTTGGTTCCAAATTGGGCCAAAGATTATTTAATCTACCTCGGTTTAAGGGTACATCTCTTCACTCCTTTGATACTTGGCGTTGAAATTCCTCAATGTCTTCAAAGAGGTAGCGGGTCCCGATGACCATACATTGACACGGACTGTGGAGTCCTTAATTCCACGGACTATGAGGTCCTTAACCTTGACCGCGATGTCTTAAAACTAACATCGGACTGTGGAGTCCTTAAATCCACGGACTATGAGGTCCTTAACCTTGACCGCAACGTCTTAAAACTAATATCGGACCGCAATGTCCTTAAACTACCTATGGACCGCAATGTCCTTAAACTACCTATCGACCGCAATGTCATTAAACTAAACAACATAGCTCCCTTAATTGCTCTCTTGTTGGATCTAAACGATCCCGTTAAGTCGATCTTAGTCTAAAAACTAGACAGACGTATCCTTAACTGACGTTTAAGTCGATCTTAGTCTCAAACTAGGCTAACGTATCCTTAAACCCAAACCCCAAAACCCAAATATAAGATAATACGGATTTGGACTAGTCCACGCCCTACGGGCGACGACATAACTCAGTCTCCGTATACAATCCACGGGCAACCAAACACAAAACAAACACCCACGGCACGAAGTGACCATCTAGAGAAGGAGAAAGTTGTTACCGCGATGCGGTAGCGTAATTAACTGCAGGGGCTTGCGCCTGCAGGGAAGAGCGTCCCCACAATCAAAAACCCCTCAAGCGAGGGCGAATCTGATGAAGTCTGCTACATCGGACGCATCCGTTTAAACCTTCGATATATGGCGCCATAAATCAGCTTGGCACCTTCGGAGAGGTAGACGGATAGCACCAATTAGCATCTGCCCCGAATCTCAGGCTAGACGTCATGTCCTGGTCGCCATTCGGAGGGGAACAGATTCTGGCACGCCCGGTGGGACCTTTTCCTCTTTCCACTCCACACTTCGTGTGTCGTGTTCGCGAACCAAACACGGTTCGCTAAGGGTTGCCCTTGGGTTTCAAGTTACTAAGATTTAGCGTTTTGATTATTGCAGAAAGCAAAGAATCAATGGCTTCCACTTGTACGAAATGCTCCAACTGCAACTGCAACCGGCGCTCCGCCTCGCCAGGAGGTATAGCCTACGGGCCCCAAGCTGCTCGCTGTTCACAATACCCGTGGAGCAGGTCACTCAAGCCACCACCGGGTTGTTTTTCGGGACCATGCTCCCGCCAACAAGCTTCACCGCTCCTGTGCTGACATCGGAAGCTCCCAAGAAGTCGGTCTTTGATCCGCTTGTTAGTGTATATGCCCTAGAGGCCATTACTGTATCATACTAGTTTGTATATTACTTAATGGAAGCTTGGGATATTCACCTTGTATAAACAATCTTGCTCAATATAGTAGTATGCTACTTGGTTTGTTTCTACTTCAATGTGTACATGTGTTTATTTTGCGATATCACCGATACACATTAGTGGAGCCTTTAGGATCTTTGCTTGATTACCAGCGTTGTGATGGCAGTCACACTAGTGGGGGCTGGGTAATCTATAAGCACATCCTTATACAGGTCCCTAGTCGCAGTACTATCGAGACAGGGCATCGATACTCCGGAGTAGACTAGCGTATGCGCTTCTCATCCCAGTGTGGGAGATGGTCTGTCCCACATCCATCAGTACGTCGTACTGGAGATAGTATACGGGTGCTCGTTAGGTTATGAGTACACCGGACAGGACTCGTCGGGAACTGACCAGTTGGTATTATACCTATCGTCAGTTATCAGTTCCCAGGTGACATGAGTACAGCTTAGTCTGCTGACTTGACACTGGCACTTCGCCTCGAGTGTGTTCCCACTGCACTTTGATCACTACCCTACCACGGCTCAAAGGAGTCGTGCAAACAGGCAGTAGTTGGGTGCAGTCCCGAAGCACTTGGAGGCAGTGACGGTTAGACAGGATTCGTCTCTCCCGGTATTGGGGGTTGACATCGCGCTGTGTCTAGGAGAGCCATTACACGAGTAGTCCCTGGCCAGGGCAAGCGAGATATACTGGTAGGCTTCCAGTGTTATCTCAGGGTGTTTTGGACTTCACTCCGACACGACTTGTACCGCTATTAGGGGACTGACGTTTACCGCCCCCTAGGCCCGCCATGCGATGTATCAGACGAACAGACCGGACTGTATGGAGAATGTCACATTCAGACTCAGTAGGAGTTCAGATGGGGTTCACCTCGTCAGCCTTCTTGTCGGCTTCTACCTGGGGACCGTTACGCACAGCTAGTGCCGCTTGCGGTCTGTGGTTAAACCCACTGCCAGCGTAGTGTCGAGTCTTTAGAGTCCCACACAGAGGGTATTCTCCTCTGGGCAAAACAGAGTAGAGGTCGCATGGTTTTGCGACAGGGTTCGTTCTCATCCGCGCACTTGTGCACGTTTGGAGTCCGGACGGATATTGCCAGCGGGCTCTGGTTTGAGCCGGATACTGGTATATGTTTTGGGGTTACTTTTATCTCTCAGTATTCATGTTCCTCGGAACAAGAATGCAGGTGTGTATGCACAGTTGTTTGAGGCGGAAGAAGAGGTTTTTCATTAGGGTTTCGAAACGGGTGCGCATGCACAGTTGACAGTCGTCTTTTTTCCAAACCCTAATAAATTAGTGAGATATCAATTAATAATAGTAATTAAATGAAATTATGTTATGGTTGGTTTTGTTGACTTGTTGACCATGGTTGACTTGTTGACCATGGTTGAATGTTTGACCATCATCATTACTTTGCAAGGATGCTCCTTGATTCTTGCCGACATTCATTTAATGAAGTGATGATAGTGGTCATTCCAAAACAACCATCAACTATTCTCATTTGAATTATTATTACTAATTAGATAATTCTTTTTCTTTTGATATGGTTGCAAAAAGGAAAAATATAGCTCATTCTATCATATTCATTCTCTCTCCTCACTTCATCTTCTTCTTCCTCAAGCTCAAGGAGAATCCTTCTCATGTGTTGAGAATCCCTCTCCTTGAAAAGAAAACACCCCTTAGACACTCTCTACTCACTCTAGGATCAAAGGTTTAGCAAGCCGAAGATTCTAGTTCTCTCAAAGTTTGAGAAAGAGCCCGAAGGTTGAACCCTCAGGTGGATCCATCTTTGACGGAAGAAGGCGACGAGGAAAGAACCATCAACCTCTACAAAGTTTGAAGAAGAAGGAGTTCAAGTTTAGGTATAACCATCTTTCCGAGTAGCTAACTCTCTTTAGCTTGTTTGCTAGTTTTAGTTTAGGAAAAGATCCCGACTTTGTTAGTCTATGTTGCCCCATGCGCTAAAAATTTGATTTTTATACCGTTTCCGCCTCCCCGTAAGAACCGGGGGTCGCAACATGGACTTACAGTGGTATCATAGACTAACTAAACTTAAACTAGCTTGGTAGCGAAGTGTATGGAAGTTCGAAACCGAAAAATCACAAAAACCGGAAATCAAAAACCCTAAGTTTCTGTTGAAATTTTTTGTGCTCTAAAAGTAAAACTTTTTACTCCTAAAATCGGCTCAGGGTTTTGTGAGAACACCCAAGAAAAACGATCCCATGAATCCTTCAAACCGCCGCGGATCCGCGGCCTCAGCTATTCTCTTCGCCGCGGATCCGCCGCCGTTTGGGCTCTTCATGCGATCGTGTTTTGTGCAGTGTTCTTCTGGTAGGGTTTTGGGATTTTTCAAATATGTTATATGTGCCCAGATTTTCCAGAAAAGAAATTTACTTTTGGGGTCCTATAAATCCGTATTTTTTTCGAACTTCGCTACACTTTGGCTATGTTGGTTATATCTGTGATGTTTGCATGTATTGAACGTCGGCTAATCGCTATAAGTCGATTAGTCGGGGTTATACATTTCTGTGATCTGTGTTTTATATTGGAATGTGTATATGAATGTGTTGGACTGTCGCGGGTGAATAGCCGGGGTAGATGTGAGATGAGCTTTTGTTTTTCTTTCATTCATTTGTGAAATGTAAATTGATGTAATAATATTATTTGTATGGCCGCACAACCGGGTCGGGGTTGTAGCCGTCATTGTATAATTCTTTTTACTGTTTTTGCTCCTAGGATAGACCCATGGAGGGGTGCACAAACTACCGGGTACTTGGCGGGTAGTTTGCCGCACCCGTAGGGGTCTTGGGTGGGGTATTTGCTATTCACCGCGACCGTGTAATCCGCTTTTCGTTGCAGGCTCGAATGGATTGCGGATTCCTAGTATATCCAATGTATTCATCTGTGATCTGTAATGTCTATCATTGCTTTATATTTAGGCGTTGCTTATGTTTTACAGCCGCGCTAGCCCAGCCCCCGCTCTGTCGTTAGTTAAGTAACCTAACGGGTGATCACGGGACCCCGTGGCGAATGCGAATGGCATAAGCGTACGTCATATTTTGGTTGTTTTCTGCAATGGTAGGATTAAATGATGGGACGCATTAAAAGAACTAATGCAAGAATATCACGCATTAAAAGAACTAATGCAAGATAATAAACCAAGTTAAAGTCGTTGGAACACTTTCGAAAAACCACTCGGTTCTTTTCAAAACTAACTTTTAAATGCGGAGCTTGAGCCACTCCTTCTAAAAGCTATCTCGTTCCATCGATTATATCAAGTTCACTACGTTCATGGTTTTACCAAAACCATTCGTAGCCCTCCGTCGTTTCGCATGAATAGACAATAGTATTCAAGCTATGTATGTTGGCCAAAGTCAAGGCATAGTGATTGGTAGCTATTGGGTGTTCATGTGTAGCATAGATAGATGCGTTGGTTTGGGACAGTCGTGCCGCCATTTTGGCCAAAGTCAAGGGTAGGTACGGGTGGATCCAAATTAACCTGGATAGTGACGGGAAGAACTTGACATGTGACTTATGATATTTTGGCCAAAGTCAAGGTCATAAGAGCATGGGGCAAAAATCCACATCGGGAGTTTCATAAGTACTGAAACTTGCTAGATTTGCATACCATTTGGAGTGATGATTCTGGTAGGATTCCTTCAGTTTCGTCACGCGATGATATTTAGATCCCGATCCTACTGTGAGTATATGCTACTCCTCGGGAAATTTCTCACTAAACGATCAATGCTATAAACCTAGTAGGTGCCTAGAAAGGTGTTAGCGGGGCTACGCCCCCAGGGAAAAGAGGTTTTTAAATTAAGGAACTTCGCGAAAGCGTTGGAAAACCTCCCTCGAAGTACCGACACTAGCCTGGCTGAACGGTTAAGCAAGTATTGTGCGGTGGGATTGATCCCGGCTAATTCTTCCTTTGTGGTTTGAGGAGGGATTCGAGAGACAGTGGGAGCCATCCTGTTTAGACAAATTAAAAACCATTCTAAACTTGCAAGAGCATCATGCTGAGTGTTCCTTCTCTCTCCCCCTGCAGCGACCAAATCGAAATGACTGGACTTAAGTTACTTCTAGATAAAAACATACTGACAGGGCCAAACTACAAAGATTGGCTCAGGAATGTCAAAATGGCAATCACTTACGACAAGCTGGGGTATCTTCTTACCACCAAAGCTCCCCCCGTCCCAGGTCCCACCTCCAGCGTCGCGGATAAGGAAATCCGTAAGACTTGGGAGATTGATTGCGCGAAGGCCAGGTGCCTCGTGCTTGCCTCTATGGACATGGAACATCAGAGGAGGCACGAGAATATGGACTTGGAATCCATATTTCTTCATACAAAAGAACTGTATGGAGAGCAGTCTCGTATCGCAAGATACGAAGTGTCGAAGAAGTTATTTTCGGCAAAGTTGGCCGTCGGATCATCGGTAGCGGACCACGTGCTTAAGATGATAGGCTACATTGAGGGGCTCGTAGAACTTGGGACCACGTTGGAGAGTGAGCTCTATACGGACTTAGTTCTGCAGTCCCTTCCTTCCACTTACGCCCAGTTCATACTGAATTTCAACTTGCAAGAAAAGGAAGTTGAACTTTCAGAACTCCTCAACATGCTGAGGAGCGCAGAGGGCACCCTACAGAAAGGTAGGAAAACATCCACTTTGTTTGTAGGAGGATCTTCTTCTTCTAGGTCCAAGGCGAAAGCCAAGGGAAAGAAGAGGAAAGCCCCCGCCAAACCAAGGGGCGGTGTTAGTAAAGTGGATACGAAGGGAAAAGCAAAGGCAACAAAGATAGCGGGGAAGCTTGTGGGTAAAAAGGAATGCTTCTATTGTCACAAGAGTGGACACTGGAAGAAAGATTGCAGGGCTTGGAAAGCCAGGACACAGGAACTGAAGCAGGTTGCGGCTTCAGCTTCAGGTGTGTATGTTATTGAAAACTGTCTTTCTATAAACTCTACTTCCTGGGTATTGGATACCGGATCAGGATCTCATATCTGTAATTCTTTGCAGGCGTTGAGAAACCGTAGGGTTTTGAAGGCAGGTGACATGACCCTCAGAGTTGCGAACAGAGCTATCATGGATGCTAAAGCCGTGGGGGACTATCACCTGGGAATGTCAGATGGGCATGTTTTGGTTTTGCGTAATTGCTTTTTTGTACCCAACGCAACTTGTAATATCATTTCTGTATCTTTGGTTTCTAAAGAAGGTTATGAATTTGCATTTGTAAGTAATGTTGTAAACATTCACCTTAATCAAGTTCTGATTGGGTCAGGTACACTGAGCAATGGTATATACGTATTAAACCAACCACAGATTTTCAATGTCCAGAATACACACAAAAGAAAGTCTCCAGATATCAATCAGACTTTCTTATGGCATTGTAGACTGGATCACATCAATGAGAGAAGGTTGACTAAGTTACATACAGAAGGATATTTGGATCCGTTCGAATATCAATCATATGCCACTTGTCAATCCTGTCTCAAAGGAAAGATGACAAAGACTCCGTTCACTGGACACGGAGTAAGAGCGAGCGAGCTCTTGGGACTCGTACACAGCGACGTGTGCGGTCCAATGTCTACACATGCACGAAGCGGTTATTCTTACTTCATTACTTTTACGGATGATTTTTCAAGGTACGGTTATGTCTTCTTAATGAAACATAAGTCCGAAGCTTTTGAAAAATTCCAGGAATATATGAATGAAGTAGAAAAACAAACCGGCAAAAGTATCAAGATTCTAAGATCGGATCGAGGTGGAGAATACTTAAGTGCCGAGTTCCTGAATTATTTAAAAGAGAACGGGATTCTCTCTCAGCTTACTCCTCCATACACTACGCAACACAACGGTGTATCGGAGAGACGGAACCGAACCCTATTGGATATGGTACGGTCCATGATGAGCAACGCTGAGTTACCGCGATCATTCTAGGGGTATGCGCTAGAATCAGCTGCGTACCTTTTGAACCGAGTTCCTACTAAGACTGTGCCTACTACACCATATGAGATGTGGTGTGGGAAGAGGCCCCATCTCAGTCACATTAAGACTTGGGGAAGTCCAGCTTTTGTTAAAAAGCAGCATGCGGACAAGCTCGAGGCGCGCTCAGTACTGTGTAAGTTTGTGGGATATCCAAAGAATTCCAAGGGATATCTCTTCTACTACGAAGAGGAACAAAAAGTTCTTGTTTCTCGTCATGCCCACTTTCTAGAACACCAGTTCTTAGAAAAAGAATTAAGTGGGAGCGCAGTAGAACTGGAAGAAATTCCAGAACCACAGACTATTACTGAAAGCTTAGTGGAACCAGAGGGTTCAAATGAACAGGACATTCCTACGCCGCTCCGCAGGAGTAGTAGGCAGTCTCATCCGCCCGAGAGATACTACGGTTTTCTCATAGACGGGGATAGAGAGGATTGCATCATAGATTATGATGAGCCTACTAGCTTCCAGCAGGCCGTTCAGAGCGTTGACTCGGTAAAATGGCTGGATACAATGCGGACCGAAATGGAGTCCATGTACACCAACAAAGTATGGACGTTGGACATTGCTCCAGACGGGGTAAAACCCGTAGGATGCAAGTGGATCTTCAAAAGGAAGATTGGTGTAGATGGACAGATTGAGACCTATAAAGCTAGACTTGTAGCAAAGGGTTTCCGTCAAAGACCTGGTTTGGACTATGACAAAACCTTTTCTCCAGTGGCTATGCCGAAATCCATTCGGATCCTTCTTGCCATTGCTGCCTTCCACGATTATGAGATTTGGCAGATGGACGTAAAAACCGCTTTTCTAAATGGGAATTTAGAGGAGTGTGTCTATATGGATCAGCCAGAGGGTTTCATTCAGAGTGGGAGCAGCGGAAAGGTGTGCAAGTTGCTTAAGTCCATCTATGGACTAAAGCAGGCATCGCGGAGTTGGAACACCTGTTTTGATGAGACGGTCAAGGAATTTGGCTTTATCAAAAATCCAGATGAACCATGCATCTATAGTAGATTTGTAGCGAGAACTGTAGTATTCCTCGTTTTATACGTGGATGACATTCTCTTAATAGGAAATGACATTCCTATGCTACAATCTGTCAAGGGTTTCTTGTCACACAGGTTCTCCATGAAAGACCTGGGTGATGCCTCTTACATCCTGGGGATCCGGATCCATCGTGATAGATCCAAGAGGATATTAGGACTTTCACAGTCCAGGTACATCGACACCGTACTGAAAAGATTCAGTATGGAAGATTCCAAGCGCGGTAATCTACCGGCTTGTCACGGAATCACCCTCTCTAAAGAGATGTCCCCCAAGACTGATTTGGAGAGGGATCGCATATCTATTATACCTTACGCTTCTGCGGTAGGCTCTATAATGTATGCGATGTTGTGTACCAGACCGGATGTAGCTTATGCACTGAGTGTGGTAAGCAGGTATCAGTCAAACCCTGGGGAGAAACATTGGATAGCAGTAAAGAACATTCTCAAGTACCTGAGAAGGACTAAGGAGATGTTCTTGGTGTATGGCGGAAAAGACCTCCAGATCGAGGCCTTTGCTGACTCCAGCTTCCAGAGTGACAAGGATGATTCCAAGTCCATGTCGGGTTTTGTCTTTACCCTCAATGGAGGGGCGGTGTGTTGGAAGAGTTCCAAACAGGAAACCGTTGCAGACTCGACGATGGAAGCGGAATACATCGCTGCATCTGATGCCGCAAAAGAAGCTGTCTGGATGAGGAAGTTCTTGAAAGAACTTCAGGTGGTTCCGTCCATTGTTGACCCAATACCTCTGTATTGCGACAACAACGGGGCTATAGCTTTAGCGAAGGAACCCAGGTCCCATCAGAGATCCAGGCACATCTTGAGGCGGTATCACCTGATCAGGGAGATCGTGGATCGGAAGGAGATCAAGGTTCGGAGGGTTGCTTCAGAAGAAAACACTGCAGATCCATTCACCAAGGCCCTACCCCAGACTCAGTTCGAGCGGCTGATCGAGATGATAGGTCTTCGATACGCCAGTACATGGCCTTAGTGCAAGTGGGAGATTGTTAGTGTATATGCCCTAGAGGCCATTACTGTATCATACTAGTTTGTATATTACTTAATGGAAGCTTGGGATATTCACCTTGTATAAACAATCTTGCTCAATATAGTATTATGCTACTTGGTTTGTTTCTACTTCAATGTGTACATGTGTTTATTTTGCGATATCACCTATACACATTAGTGGAGCCCTTAGGA
Organism: Agapanthus africanus; assembly: GCA_030015575.1. Taxonomy (NCBI): domain Eukaryota; kingdom Viridiplantae; phylum Streptophyta; class Magnoliopsida; order Asparagales; family Amaryllidaceae; genus Agapanthus; species Agapanthus africanus. The sequence goes on from CM057350.1 coordinate 252,755,736, forward strand.
TCTTTGCTTGATTACCAGCGTTGTGATGGCAGTCACACTAGTGGGGGCTGGGTAATCTATAAGCACATCCTTATACAGGTCCCTAGTCGCAGGACTATCGAGACAGGGCATCGATACTCCGGACTAGACTAGCGTATGCGCTTCTCATCCCAGTGTGGGAGATGGTCTGTCCCACAGCCATCAGTACGTCGTACTGGAGATAGTATACGGGTGCTCGTTAGGTTATGAGTACACCGGACAGGACTCGTCGGGAACTGACCAGTTGGTATTATACCTATCGTCAGTTATCAGTTCCCAGGTGACATGAGTACAGCTTAGTCCGCTGACTTGACACTGGCACTTCGCCTCAAGTGTGTTCCCACTGCACTTTGATCACTACCCTACCACGGCTCAAAGGAGTCGTGCAAACAGGTAGTAGTTGGGTGCAGTCCCGAAGCACTTGGAGGCAGTGACGGTTAGACAGGATTCGTCTCTCCCAGTATTGGGGGTTGACATCGCGCTGTGTCTAGGAGAGCCATTACACGAGTAGTCCCTGGCCAGGGCAAGCGAGATATACTGGTAGGCTTCCAGTGTTATCTCAGGGTGTTTTGGGCTTCACTCCGACACGACTTGTACCGCTATTACGGGACTGACGTTTACCGCCCCCTAGGCCCGCCATGCGATGTATCAGACGAACAGACCGGACTGTACGGAGAATGTCACATTCAGACTCAGTAGGAGTTCAGATGGGGTTCACCTCGTCAGCCTTCTTCTCGGCTTCTACCTGGGGACCGTTACGCACAGCTAGTGCCGCTTGCGGTCTGTGGTTAAACCCACTGCCAGTGTAGTGTCGAGTCTTTAGAGTCCCACACAGAGGGTATTCGCCTCTGGGCAAAACAGAGTAGAGGTCGCATGGTTTTGCGACAGGGTTCGTTCTCATCCGCGCACTTGTGCACGTTTGGAGTCCGGACGGATATTGCCAGCGGGCTCTGGTTTAAGCCGGATACTGGTATATGTTTTGGGGTTACTTTTATCTCTCAGTATTCATGTTCCTCGGAACAAGAATGCAGGTGTGTATGCACAGTTGTTTGAGGCAGAAGAAGAGGTTTTTCATTAGGGTTTCGGAACGGGTGCGCATGCACAGTTGACAGTCGTATTTTTTCCAAACCCTAATAAATTAGTGAGATATCAATTAATAATAGTAATTAAATGAAATTATGTTATGGTTGGTTTTGTTGACTTGTTGACCATGGTTGACTTGTTGACCATGGTTGAATGTTTGACAATCATCATTACTTTGCAAGGATGCTCCTTGATTCTCGCCAACATTCATTTAATGAAGTGATGATAGTGGTCATTCCAAAACAACCATCAACTATTCTCATTTGAATTATTATTACTAATTAGATAATTCTTTTTCTTTTGATATGGTTGCAAAAAGGAAAAAGATAGCTCATTCTATCATATTCATTCTTTCTCCTCACTTCATCTTCTTCTTCCTCAAGCTCAAGGAGAATCCTTCTCATGTGTTGAGAATCCCTCTCCTTGAAAAGAAAACACCCCTTAGACACTCTCTACTCACTCTAGGATCAAAGGTTTAGCAAGCCGAAGATTCTAGTTCTCTCAAAGTTCAAGAAAGAGCCCGAAGGTTGAACCCTCAGGTGGATCCATCTTTGACGGAAGAAGGCGACGAGGAAAGAACCATCAACCTCTACAAAGTTTGAAGAAGAAGGAGTTCAAGTTTAGGTATAACCATCTTTCCGAGTAGCTAACTCTCTTTAGCTTGTTTGCTAGTTTTAGTTTAGGAAAAGATCCCGACTTTGTTAGTCCATGTTGCCCCATGCGCTAAAAATTTGATTTTTATACCGTTTCCGCCTCCCCGTAAGAACCGGGGGTCGCAACGTGGACTTACACCGCTTACACCTACCACGGCCCCTCTCAACGGGTCGCCCAACATCAGCACCTCGGTCTTCTCCAGACTGGGCCAAAACTCCTGTGGACCCGCAATGGGGCCTACAATCCCAGGGAAGGCTGCTCCTAAGAAAATAACCAGTCCTGCTCCTGAGGTTGTTAAGGCGGCTTCTCCTGCTCAAAAGTCGGTCTTTACAAGATTAACTATTCCAGCTCCCGCTCCTGCTACCCAAAGGACATCGGTCTTTAACAGGCTGACGCCAGCAGCGACCCCCCACCTACACAGGGGGCAAGACAAGGCTATCGCCCTCACCGAGCCGATTCCATCAGTACGACACGCTCGACGTCGCTACTGGCGCCGAGTGAGGAAGGCCGGAGGCAACTCCCCATCTGGGCTAACTCCTCCAGCCCCGACGACAGAAGTTAATGCAGCTGTTCCAACTAAGAACAGCTTTGAGATGCTGAATAAGGTGCGTAGGAATTCTCCTATTGCGGCGCTAAAGAGGTCTCCCCCTCCGCTGAAAAAGGCCGCGGAAATAAAGCCAGAACAGCCCTAATCTCCTCAACGGCTGTCTTGCAAAATCTATAAAGTCTGGCGGCAGACCCGAGACTCGGTGATCGATTCAAATTTCTCCTGCCAGCACAAAAAGCTGAAAATTCAACAGGAAGTCAATCATCACGCTAAGCCACGAAAAGATGTCTGGGTGCCCACCTTAACGGTCCCCTCAACTTCCACTGCTCATAAAAAAAGGAGGCCGGAGAAGATCCCCGGGCCGGCGAGAAGAGCTAAAGGCACTGAGCCCAGACACCCTAAGTCTGGGGGCATGATGGTCCATACTGTATACATGGCGTCGGAGAAAGAAGATAGCCGTGCGTCTACAGGGCATAGACCGCTCACACGGTCGGTGACCAAAGCTCAGGAGCAACAGCAGAAGCTCCAAGAAATGATGACCGCGATGGCCGCACTTACTGGGCCGAAAGAAAGCCCCGAAGCGTCATCTGATCAACGGCACGACGAAGAAACTGACGCTGAGTTCCTTCGTAGGATACTGGAGAAGAAGGATAAAGAGGCTGCTGAACAAGCATCCAATATACAACGAATGGCCCTTCTGTTCCAGGACATGGTGGATACTATGATCTAACAGGAACCCCCTACTGAAGATCCTCCAATCATTCTTGAAGACGACAGGGGAGAAACGTCAAATCCCCCACCCGCTCTGTCAACGGCTAAGGAGGAGACAATCTCAAAGGCTGACCTAGACGAATACATAGCTCAACAAATATGAGTTCACCAGGCAACTGAGGCAGCTGGTCAAGTTGTCAGGATAGGAAGACCATATCCGAGCTGGTATGACCAGATCAAATACCCGCCAGGCTACACAATACCAAAATTCCATGTCTATAAGGGGACAGGAAATCCCCATCAGCATGTGGCCCAGTTCAGGGCGCTTTGTGGCAACACTGGTGGCGATGATAAACCGTTGCTTCGCCAGTTCGTGGGGAGCTTATCAGAAACGACGTTCGAATGGTATTCAGAACTCCCGAACGATTCCATCAAGACGTTCGCTGAAATGGAATTGCTATTCACTCAGCGATTCGCAAGCGCCAGCGAACGCACTCCGATAACAGCATTAATTAATGCCATGGTGAAACCAGGCGAAATGTGGGTTCAGTACGATATACGTTGGCGAAATTTATGGTCGAAATGCGAAAAACGCATTGAGGAAGCGCCCGCGGTTGGCATGTTCGTGGGAACCCTAGACCCTCATGCAACTATCTCCCAGTTCATGATGTTCTTTAAGCCAACTACGTTCCAGGCTTTGATCGACAAGTTGGCCCAGATGGATCAGATGGGTCACAGACCGTCTCCCCCGAAGCCAGAGCCTCGGAGCGACAAGGGTAAAGGGAACGCAACCTTCGTCGCGAATGCTCAGCAGCAGCCCAGTGCCCCAAAGCTGGCGGATCAACTAGGAGAAAGACGGCGGTATTATAATGAGAAGATGAAGCATCCCTACTCGTTCCCGTGGGACAAAACGAAACGGTTATTCGAGCTGGCCGTACGCAATAGGCTTATAAACATGCCAAACACGAGGCGACCGCCACAACCCACTGAGGTGAATAACCCTAATTATTTCCCTTACCATCAAACGGTAAGCCACCCGATTGAGGATTGCTTCGTCTTCAAAGGATGGATTGAGGATCAATACCACCAGGGAAAGTTTGCGCTGTCCGAAAAGTGGAAGGTGAACCAGCCACAGCCGCATACTCCTAAGAAAGCGGATACACTGGGGGCAACCTGTTCTTTCATTGAGGAAGCTCCATGGAAAGTCGTGCTATTAGCTAAAACCAGAAGGATGCTGAGTGATCTTCATGCGTGCCCAACAGTCGAATGGGAGAACCCGCTTGAACCTTAAGTCATCGAAAGGATGCTGAAGCTGCGTCCAACTACAAAGAGCGGTGGTGATGGCCCAAGTACTCACACCCAACCGTCAGAATCTTTGAAGAAAAAGAAGAAGAAGTCCAAGAAGCCCGTGAAGCCTGGCAACGAGCGCACAGACATACAAAAACAGATTGACGCGCTGGAGGAATATAACCAGAAAGCACGAACTCCCATCACACTCCAAGAGTTTCTCAACCACATCTTTCAAGAGGAAGATGAGAGGGATAGTTCGTCGGATGAATCTGAGGGATACGTGGCAAGTTGTAACGTGATCTCCCACTCGTTTACCGATGATGAAAAAACTCCTGGCACTAAGAAACTGGGGGCAGAGCCTGAACCGGAGCTTGTGTGGACAACAGACGAAATGATCGACGCCTTTCTTGACGAGATTCGTTTGAAAAGTAAAGCCGACCAGGAGCGTGAGATGGCCGCATCGGAAGGAGACAAACGCAGGCGATTAAACGAAAGAGTTGAAGCACTCCCGCCAGATCAAAAGACACCCGATGTGGATAAAAATATATTCAAGACGAGGAAAAGGTTTGCCAAAGCCATGTCGATGGGAATGAAGCTGCCACCCTCGGAAGAAAACACGTTCGATGGGGCGGAGAGGCACCCTAATTATTGCGCATATCATCGGAAGATTTCGCATCCCACTGAGGAGTGCGACGCTTTTAAGATGTGGTGGCAGGGATATGTTGCTCACCGGCAACATTTTAAGCGCATGAAACGCAGAACTCGTCGGGAGCAGGGATGAACTACCGATGGGCATAAAAGAACTACCGGCAACTGTCGCACGGTTAACGCCGGAGGATCACAGGTTCTCACCTTTGGGAGCGACTCTGAGGAGGAAATGGCTCTGGGCCCTCTCTTTAAGGAATCCATCTTAGGGAAGATGGAAGAACCGGAGGCCTGCGAGAACATTCAGCTGCGCAATCGCACACTCCAGGAAAAGAATCTCGGACCCGCAAATAGAAAAGATAAGGGAAAGGAAAAAGTCACTGAGGATATCGCCTTAGATAACCATGTCATGAAAGAGCTGACTGCCAAGGACCCTCCCAGGAAGGGTAAGGTGAACTACAACATCCTGGCGCACCTGAGGAAGCTACCCTCTCAGCTCAGCATTCTCGATGCCCTCCTGTTATCAAAGGAAACGAGAGATTCATTAATCAAGGCGCTACAATAGCCCGAACAATTCCAAGCCTTCCTCGCCGAAGAAAGGATGAAGGACGAACTAGAAGAAGTGCACACGGCCGATATCACTTTCGGTGACGAAGACCTGCTCCTTGGGACGTGCGACCACAACCGTCCCCTATACGTCTCTGGATACTGCCACGATAACAAGATAGGCAAAATCCAGGTTGATAATTGAGCCTCCATCAATCTCCTTAATGTTCGGGTGTTGAAGGAAATCTGCATGAGCGTGCAGCACCTCGCTCGTGACAAAATTACCATCTCCGGTTTCGACTCCTGGTCATCACGGACTCTTGGATCCATGATATTGATATTACGCTTTGGACTACTCATCACGGACATCAAGTTTCACGTCATTAACGCCAAGACCTGCTACAACGCCTTGCTCGGTCGTCCTTGGTTACACGAGTACAACATCATCCCTTCTACACAGCATTAGTGTATGAAGTACTTTAAGGATGGTTTCGAATATACCGTAACAGGTGAGCTGAACCCATTCTCTGTGAACAAAGTCCGCAAGTACGAAGATGCAAAGTACTTTTTGCCAGACTTCAAGGATACAGAAAGGTGTCGCAAGCCGGAGAACAAAGCCGCCGCCGCCATCCCTGTTTTTGGAAGCGATATCGAAGAAGAAGAAGAGATAGTTTATGCTGGTCCGTCTCGACGTACAACCCGGGACCGTCCGCCCCCATGTTGATCTTCGGAAGTGACTCGGAAGATGAGGTTAATGCCGTGTTCTCCAGTCGGCCGTCAATACAAGCATCCCCGGGAGATGATCAGAGTTTGCAAATCACCATGGTGCCGCGGGAACACTACAAAGACCTTGACGCACTTGAAGTTTACAATGTGCAGGACCTGCAGGCATTTTACGTCCCTCCCAGGCGAAAGGGTGAAAAGGCGATCCTGTTCTATCGATCCTCGGGAACAAGAGTGGAGAAAGAGATCAGGAATGGCGCGGATTCTGCACTTGACAAGCTTCAACCCATCTGTTTGCCCAGATACTACACAGACGGGTTGAAAAGACTATTGAAGCGCCAAGGGGTACCCTTAAAACAGACTACTCGACAAGCTCGATTCTATAACAGGATTTGGGATGTCCCTGGGACCCAGCGCAAATTGCCCAACGGGAGAATGGAAATGCTCGGGTTTGGATACATGAGAGCCGGGAAACGGGAACGGGTCCACGGTAGTTATGCCATATATAATTTCGATGAAGAAGAGGACACCCTGTCGGGAGATGCTAACCCCTCATCAAAACTAGATCCCGCGAGCAAAGTGCCGAGTCCGTCATTTGAAGAACGAATGGACAAGCTTATCAGGAAAGCGGGCCAAAAAGCTCGAGACGACCATAGTCACGAAATGGCCATATACGAGAAAGCCAGGACGCAACGTCTGCTTCAACAGGCTGCAAAAGTCGAAGATGCCCCTCCCTGTCGACCCATTGCGCAAAAGGCCCGACGCAGAGTAAGAAATAAGTCAAAAGGCGGAAAAAGGAGCCGACAGCAACAATGCAGGATTAAAGAGTCATGTGATCGGGTATTGCGCGGTCCGGACTTGTCCCTCATGAAAAAGATGGGTCGGGCGTATTCCTTCCCTCAAGAAAAGACATGGAGGATACTTGACCTCGCTTTAAAACATCGAATGATTACACTTCCGAAGTCTAAACACCCTGAGCAAGCTAATGAGGTCTTTCATCCGGGCTATTGCTCTTATCACCGAGCCATAGGACACCCTATCGAAGACTACTTCACCTTCAAGAACTAGGTCGAAGATCAGTATCAACTCGGCAAGTTCGCTCTATCTGACAGCTGGAGGGTAACCCCGCCGCAGAAGCATGAACCCAAAACCACGAGAGTAGAATCAGATCCACATCGGTCTTGGAAACGAGCTCGTACCTGTCGCATGATAACGATATCAAAGGAAGAGCCCGAGAATATGAATGACTTTCCCTGGTGCTTCGAAAACAATGATGATGAGGTGATCTTAGAGTTTCCACAGGCGCCAAAAGAGCTGGAAGATGGGATACACACTACTGCAGATAACCTCAAGAAGATTGAGTTGGGAACGACAACCGACGTTCATCAGTGAGTTGCTATCTGAAGAAAGGGTGGCCGAGTTAAAAGATGTGCTTATGCAGAATAGAGATTGCTTTGCATGGAATTATTCTGAAATGCTAGGACTAGATCCAGAAGTTGTTGTGCATAAACTGGCGATATCCGCGGACGTTAAGCCAGTCAAACAGGCGCCGAGAAGAATGCGGCTCGAGCTTGAGATGAGCATCAACGCCAAAGCCAAGAAGCTGATCGACTCTGGGTTTATCCAAGAGGTTCAATATCCTGACTGGGTCGCCAACATCGTCCTGGTAATGAAGAAAAATGGGACAGTGCGCATATGCGTGGACTTCTGGGATCTCAATAAAGCCTGCCCGAAGGACGATTTCCCAGTGCCAGTCACTGAACTGATGATAGACAATACGTCCACTCATGAAGTTTTCTTTTTCTTGGACGGTTCATCAGGATACAATCAGATAAAGATGCACCCCGAAGACCAGAAGCACACTGCTTTCCGGACTCCTTTGGGTATATTTGGCTACAAAGTTATGCCTTTTGGTTTAAAGAACGTCGGCGCCACCTATCAGAGGGCCATGACAAAGATCTTTGATGGTCTTATACATAAGATAGTCGAATGTTATATCGATGACCTCGTAGTGAAAAGCATGTCATACGAAGAGCACTTAGAGCATCTGAAGACCGTATTTCAACGCCTTCGGCAATACAATTTGAAGATGAATCCCCTCACATGTGCATTCGGAGTTTCCTCGGGTAAATTCCTGGGATTCATCATCCGACACCGAGGTATCGAAATAGATCCATCTAAGATCAAGGCGATCATGGAAATGCCTCCGCCAAGAACTCTCAAACAGTTGCGGTCTCTCCAAGGGAAGCTTACGTACATCCGGCGGTTTATCGCCAACCTGTCAAGCAAGTGCTGCCCTTACAGTCACCTGATGAAGAAAGGAACCCCGTTCGTCTGGGATCTCAAATACCAAGGCGCGCTAGACGAGATCAAGCAATACCTACAGAACCCACCGGTGTTAGCTGCTCCAGTAAAGGGAAAGCCTCTTATTCTTTATACAACAGCCCTCGAAGGTTCCTTGGGCGCATTATGGGCATAAGAGAATGATCAAGGGAAGGAGAGAGCGCTCTACTATCTGAGTCGAGTCCTACTGGGGGCAGAAAGTAACTACTCCCCTATTGAAAAACATTGCCTGGCGTTAATCTTCGTGATAACAAAGCTCAGGCACTATGCATTGGCATATGAGGTCCGTCTCATTTCGAAAGCGGACCCTCTTAAATATTTAATGAAGGCTATAATAACGGGATGACTCACTAAATGGGCCCTGCTCTTGATAGAGTTTTCGATAACTTATCAACCTCTCAAGGCAGTGAAAGGCCAGGCTATCGCCGACTTCCTCGCTGAGCATCCAGTACTGGCCGACTCTCCTTTGAATTGCGAACTGCCAGACGAACACGCGTTTGATGCGATCGATGGCGGTAATATCCAATGGGAGCTGTATTTCGATGGAGCATCTTCCGTGAAGAAGCGCAAAGAAAGCACCCCTATAATCAAATCAAGGGTGGGTCTTATCTTCGTAACTCCACAGGGAGAGATAATGCGCTTCGCTTTCTCCTTAACAGAGCCGAGGACGAACAATGAAGCCGAGTACGAAGCTTTGATAGCAGTCCTCGAGATCGCCATCGACATGGGAATTGAAAACCTCCTCATATACGGAGATTCCTAACTGGTCGTTAGTCAAGTAAACGGCCACTACCAGACATGCAAGCCAGAGCTGGTGAAGTACGGCGAGAAAGTGCAGCAATTGTTGACCCAAATCCTCTCCTACACCTTGGAAAGCATACCGCGTGCCGAAAATAGCAAAGCGGATGCATTAGCCAAGCTAGCTAAAGAACTAGCTGATGAGAACCTCGATGATGTAAGAATCGTGGTACAAAGCCGTCGGGTTCTTGCTCCGGCAAAAATATCTCCGGAATCGTCTGAGGAAAGGGAAGCGACCGAGCAGAAGGCCATGTGAATAAAAGACCAAGAAACGGCCGAAGATTGGAGAGAAGTCTTCACAGATTACTTCAAATGTCGTCGAACGTCCGAAGATGCGTCCTCAAGACATCAGCTTATGAAACGAGATCTGTCTTTCGCCCTCATCAACGATACTCTGTACAAAAGGTCGTTCGATTCTTTGTGGTTGAGATGCCTGGGACCTGTCGAAGCGAAAAGGGTCGTTCAGGAAGTTCATGACGGACTCTGCGGTTCTCACCAAGCGGGCCCAAAAATGAAGTTGAAGATCAAACGAATGGGTTATTATTGGCCCACAATGATCCAGGACTGCCTCGAGTATGCGAAGCAATGCCACTCATGCCAAATTCATGGGGACTTCATCCACCAGCATCCAAATCCACTTCATCCAACGGTGGCTAGCTGGCCATTCGAAATATGGGGAACTGACATAATCGGCCCCATCGAACCAGCATCATCCAGGGGACATCGTTTTATCCTGGCGACGACTGATTGCTTCTCTAAATGGGCAAAAGAAGTACCGTTAAGGGAAGTGAAGACGGAAAATATTCTCCATTTCTTCAAGACGCACGTCATTTATCGGTTTGGAACTCCGCGACGGATTATTTCTGATAGCGGACCAGCCTACAGATGTCATAAGATCAGCCGCTTTGCGCAACAGCATAATAAAGACTGGAGGTATTCCTCGGTTTATAATCCGCGAGCCAACGGTCTAGCAGAGGCTTCAACAAGACCTTGACGAAGATCATGAAGAAAACGGTGTTCCGAAATAAGAAGGACTGGCATGAGAAACGGCAGGAGGCACTCTGGGCATACCGAACTACGTTCAAAACGGCCACAAACACAACGCTGTACGCGTTGGTGTTTGGTACAGAAGCAATACTCCCCCTCGAGATAGAGTTACCCTCTCTACGAGTGGCAATCCACTACTAGCTAACAGATGAAGAAAATGCTTACTGATTGATTCTAATTCTTGTTGTGTGTGTAACTCAAATGAGTTTCTTTGTGTCGGTTTAGAAAATGAATAGAATTCACAATCAAAGAATTATTTGACAGCAATCAACTACGGTGTCGGATGTAGATCGTTAGCGAGTGCGGATCGTCCACAGGGATTGTGCAATTCGTTTGTAATTTTGATTTGTTTGAATTGAAAAGTTAATAGAAAAGAAAAGAAAACATGATTCAAGATTTTTATCGATGGGTTTCAAGTATCACTATTCTAATCAAGAATCAAGAAAATGATAAACATCGAGAATCGAGTTTTGATAGAATTCCAATCACTTTAGGGTTTCAAGATTTGAAGTAAAGCTCGTAAGAATCGAGTAAATTGTAGATGTAATGAAGATTCAAGATTTCGATTTCTTATCTAGTAACAAATCGATGCTAAATCGATGTTGAATTCATCGAGGATCAAGGATCTTGCGAAGAATTAGGGTTCCTCATCCTATCCTTTGTCCTTTCGATGAATAACATTCACTAGATAGCTTCTTGAAAGTCGAATGATCAATTGTCGATCTCTAGATCGTGCGAAAGGAATCAAGAACACATTCGCATCGATCTAGATCATCGATCAATCGATTTTCAAGAATTTACAATTGTTTGAAGCCTTAAGAAAACATTTAACAATTCATCAACATCATCATTTTACAATTGTTTCGATTCCTCCACGAGCGGAATTTTATTCAAGCATCATCATAAAGTACATATTCAAGAATCGAAATATAAGCCTAATGTTCGAATTGAAATGTAAACAAGTTAAAGAATCTTCACCTTTATTACATCAACAAGTAGTTACTACTCTCGAGATTTACAAGAGGTAGGAACTTCGCTCGTCGAATCTTGCATCGCTCGGCTTCTTGAGTCTTGGATCGCTTCGATCTCGTGCTCCGTTGAATACCGGCTTTGCTTCTAAAGGATGTTTGAAGACTTTCTTTGCTTGAACTCCATGGATCTTGAATTGGGTATTTCTAGATTGGATTAGGGTTAGGGTTTGGAGGTGGCAAGAATGTGGGTAGATGAAGAACTAGGGTTTCTCAACAATCAACAACTAATGATCAACCCACAAATGATTGATTTACAATATATGAGTGTCTCTTCTAGTGAGCCTTGGGTCCTATTTATAGATTTCCAAAACCCTAGGTCTAGGATTTTGAATTTGCAATTCCCTCCAAAAGTTTGTTGTAAGTTAGTTAGGAGCTTAGCTTAGACTTTAAGCTAGGAATGTTTAGCTTAGAAACCCTAAGTTTGCTGAACTGGCAGAAGCTACTGGAGCTTTCAGGAATATGTAGTGCCTTTCTAAAGTGTACACACTGAAGTAAGGGTAATGGTGCAGAGAATTAGGGCTGACGTGGCAGGGACGCTGCGTAACCGCGGCGCAAGGCGGCTCCGGCCGCGGTTCCGTGGCCGCTTGGTGGAGCTAGGGCTTCATCTTTGCATTGTTGACTTATAGTGTCTTTAAGTGTACATTCTAATATGCTGATTCTCTGAATGCTTCTTAGATCATTGCCAGATTCAAATTCCTTGAGTTGGCGTCTTTTTAACAGTCTTCGTTTGTAAATTTGACCGATCTTCTGTAATTTCCTGCACAGACTACGAAACAAAAGTTGCGATATATAGGAATGATGCCATGCAACGAAATGCAGTCAATTTCCCTATTACTACCGGTTTTAAAGTCTAACACATGCAATCTGATATTTAACGTCTGTTTTGCTAATATGTGCTATATGAATACCGAACACTTCTAGATGGGTGCAAATTATAGGGAAATTGCCGGTTTAAAGATGCAGTATTTTCGACTGATCAAATTCCCCCAAACTTATTTTTGATCGTCTCGAGCGAAGTTTTTATTAAAAAAAAAGAAGGAGAAAATAAAGAAAGAGAAAAACTAACTAGCACACTTTCGTAGGCAACACGATTGCACTGAGCACGTGCAACAAGCCTTTAATCCTCTAGGTGTCCCTAGTAGGAGGAGTGTTGTCTCCTGAGGGTTTTCAGCGGATTGCACCCACAAAATCTAATAATAAAAGGAAGATCATGAAATTTACATTTAAAGAAAAGAATTGTAAAAGAAAGACTTTGAAAATTAGGGTTTCTAACTAAGCTAGCTTTTCGGTTGTCATGAGCCCTATCTTAATAGTCATGAAAAGATGTCAGAAATCACGTCCTCCCTCAATAAAACATCGTCTTATTCTTCATTCTTATCTTTCTTCCAAACATCGATCATATAACCCTGCGTGTGTGTAAAGACATCCCTACACCCGGAGAATTCAATTCAAGCTATCATACTCTTGCCCATCAGCCTCAGTTCTTTTTAATTAATGAATATTTATATGAGATTGCTCACACACTTTCATGCGACCGTTAATACTTCTTGAGGTACTAACCGACCGATTACTCCTGTGCTTGCTTACTTGGTGTATTTTCCTCGTCTTGCACCACCTAAGGCTTAGCAGTGACTCCCAGACCAGTTGGCCTTAGGGCACTAGGTGAAGAGGCACCCTCGCTATATTTTTTTATTGCTGCCTTGGCGATAACAAAACCAGTGTTCATTTTTCTCACCACTTTATATTTTCTTCATTTTTTTATTTCCTTCATACTTTTGGCTTTAAGATAAGAGCATTTCAAGGTATCGTCTACTATCCCAGGCTTTAAGACGTGTGTAAGTGCGAATAGCAGGGTATCAACGTTCAAAATGTTTGGCTTCCAGAATAGAAACTATTTTTCAGACTTATTTTTATCCTCAGATTAGTGACGTCTTGCATCTTACTAACCTTTGGGACAACGGCTCATAACTACTTATTACTAGTTCGTATAAGAAAACTTTTAATTTTCTTGGTTTTCTTAAATTTTTCTAATCTCATGGATGTAATTTTTCACTATCTAAACTTTCATTATCTTATTTATGTACAAAAAATGTTAAATATTAAAATATTTTTGTATTTTGAAAATTTAAAATTTTTATGGATTTTTAAAAAAAATTTAAAATATTTATAAGTTTTTAAAGAAATGTTTTGTGCTTATGCAAATGATATGCAAATGATACAAAAAATAAGCACAAACCTCCCCCAAACTTGTTTTCAACAGTGTCCTCACTGTTGCCAACAGCTATATTTACAAAATCTGTAAGTCTGTGAGGAATTATTAGTGGGGGCAAAATATATAAGTGAAGAACTTCCCCCAAACTTACTATTTTCACTCACCTCCATTCAAAAAGATGATGCAGTGATACACCTGACATGGAGATGAGACGGAGGAATTTTAATCAAGATAAACTGGCTCCTGTAAGAACAGGAGCTCCTCCGTGGGGTCAGTGGAAAAATATGGCTTTAGTCTATGTAAATTTACTTTGAAAGATGTGCCGTTTTTAACATTTTCTATTTCTACTGCCCCGTGCGGGTATACAGACCGCACAACAAAAGGTCCCTTCCACTGAGATCGGAGCATACCCGCGTGAAGGTGTAATCATGAATCATAAAGAAGGACTTGTTGACCAGGTGAAAATGTTTTCCTCGAAATGTTTTTATCGCGAAAAACCTTGGTCCTATTCTTTATGATCACAGCGTTATCATAAGCTTCATCGCGGAGTTCGGTTAGCTCATTTATTTGCAGCTTCCAAAAGGTGCAAGCTTGGTTTAGGTCAAAATTTATTTCCTTAATAGCCCACAATGCTTTATGCTCAATCTCGACGGGTAAGTGACATGCCTTCCCAAACACTATCCTATATGGAGACATCCCTAGGTCGGTTTTAAATGCAGTTCAGAATGCCCAAAGAGTATCCGTCAGTTTGGTCGACCAGTCTTTTCTATTCTTAGCAACAGTCTTCTCCAGGATTAGTTTGATCTGTCTGTTTGAGATCTCAGCCTGCCCGCTCGTTTGGGGATGATAGGGTGTAGAAAGTCGATGGTTGATTGAGTATTTCGGCATCAAAGTCTCGAAAGACCTGTTAGAGAAATGTGTCCCATTATCGCTAATAATAGCGCGTGGGTGTCCAAATCGCGAAAAGATATTCTCTTTCAAGAACTTAATGACAACTTTCCTGTCATTAGTGCGACATGGAATGGCTTCAACCCACTTTGAGACATAATCAACCGCCAGCAGTATGTACAAATTCCCAAAGGAGTTGGGAAAGGGACCCATAAAATCAATGCCCCAAACATCGAATATTTCGACAACCAGAATGGGTTGCTGAGGCATTTCATTTCTCCGGGAGATTCTACCCGTGTACTGACATTGTGTACAAGTTTTGAATAGTCAAATGCGTCCTTGAACAAGGTCGGCCAGTAAAATCCACATTGCAAAACCTTCTCCGCCGTCTTTTTAGGACCGAAGTGACCCCCACAGGCCTGATCATGACAAAAAGAAAGAACACTCTTGAACTCTTCTTTCGGGACACACCGGCGAATGATCTGATCAGGACAATACTTAAACAAATATGGATCGTCCCAGTGAAAGTATTTTACTTGGGATAGAAAATGGTATTTGTCCTGTTTTGACCAATCGCTGGGTATAAGTCCCGTGACAAGATAGTTCACTATATCCCTGAACCAAGGTTCATTGGATACGCTCAAGAGTTGTTCGTCAGGAAACGAATCATTGATCGGCAGGGTCACAGGGGAAGAAGAGATGCGTGAAAGATGGTCGGCTACTAAGTTTTCACATCCTTTCTTATCTTTGATAACAGGATCAAATTCTTGTAATAGAAGGATCCAACGTATTAGTCGACCTTTTGCATCTTTCTTCGCCAGAAGATGTTTTAAGGCGGAATGGTCAGTATATACAACTATAGGTGAGCAAATTAAGTAAGGCCTGAATTTTTCTAATGCAAATACAACCGCTAAAAGTTCTTTTTCGGTGGTTATATAATTGATTTGAGCATCATTCAGGGTCTTACTTTCATAGTATATCACGTGTGGCATCTTTTCAATGTGCTGTCCTAAGACTGCACCTACTGCAAAGTCGGATGCGTCACACATCAGCTCAAAGGGGTAGTCCCAATTTGGAGATGATAGAACGGGGGCTGAAGTGAGGGAGTGCTTAAGTGAGTCAAAAGTTGTCTCACAGTCCGAGTCAAAATGGAAGGTCGTATCCTTGGGCAGGAGAAGAGTTAAAGGTCTAGCAATTTTGCTAAAATCCTTAATGAATCTCCTATAAAAGCCCGCATGGCCAAGGAAAGATCGAATATCTTTGACGCTTTTGGGATGAGGGAGGTTTTGAATGACATCTATCTTAGCTCTGTCAACCTCAATGCCTTTCTGTGAAATAACATGTCCAAGTACAATTCTTTCTTAGACCATGAAATGGCATTTTTCCCAGTTCAAAGTTAAGTTGTTCTCTTTGCAACGAGTAAGAACAGCGTCAAGATTTGATAGGCAATCAGAAAAAGAGTCTCCAAAAATCAAGAAATCGTCCATAAAGATCTCCAATAAATTCTCTACCATATCAGAGAATATCCCCATCATACACCGCTGAAAGGTAGCGGGAGCATTGCATAACCCAAAGGGCATGCGACTGTAAGCAAAGGTACCAAAAGGACAAGTAAAAGTGGTTTTATCTTGATCCTTTTTGGCGATGGGGACCTAATTATAGCCTGAGTATCCGTCCATAAAACAATAATACTCTCGTCTTGCTAAGCGTTCCAGCATTTGATCAATGAATGGTAGAGGAAAGTGGTCTTTCCTCGTGGCAGCATTGAGTTTTCTATAATCAATACATACACGCCACCCAGTTTGGGCGCGTGTCTGAATCAACTCATTTGCCTCATTGGTTATAACATTGATGCCAGACTTCTTAGGGACGACATGTATATGACTCGCCCATTGGCTATCGCAGATGGGGTATATAATACCATTATCTAAGCATTTGACGATCTCTTTCATCACCGCTTCCTTCATGACGGGATTCAACCGTCTTTGTGGTTCTCGGGTTGGTCTAGCTTCATCCATCACATGTATATGATGTTCTACTATCAAGGGACTAATCCCTTTGATGTCTGCCATAGTCCAACCAAACGCCTCTCTGTTAGATCTCAATACCGATAAAATTGCATTCTCTTGCTCTGATACTAGAGAAGCGGATATTATAATCGGTAAAGACTCCTTCTCACCTAAATAAGCATATTTAAGATGAGAAGGTAAAATTTTGAGATCTAATTCAGGAGGAGAAATGATAGAAGGTGGGATCATCGAGCGATTTTTGGAATTACAAAGAAGCTCAGAGCTTGTGAAAGATACAGACTCGGGTGGAGAAAAGTCAGGAGTGCAGGACTCAAGTGTAGGAAAAGTGTCCTCACTAAGATCATGTGTAAGATCAAACAGAGATGTGGTAATGTCGTCGAGATCTGTAAAGCAAAGTTCCTCAACTCCGCAACTATCGGGAGCGATCTCGTGGACAGAGCACACATCGAGAATATGAGCAGAGGGTTCTGATGGCTGACTTCCAACTTTATAGATATTTAGTTCAATGGTCATACTTCCAAATGATAAGTTCATTGAACCATTTCTACAGTTTATAACAGCGTTGGAAGTGGCAAGGAAAGGACGACCCAGAATCACCGGAATTTGGCCCCGGGGGTTTGCTACAGGCTGTGTGTCGAGCACAATGAAGTCTATAGGGAAAACAAATTCCCCGACCTTTATCCGCACATCCTCTAGTTCACCACTTGGTTTGGTGATTGAACGGTCTGCCATTTGGAGAGTGCAGTGAGCAGGTTTCAGCTCTCCAATCACTAGTTGCTCATATACAGAATATGGAAGTAGTTTAACACTTGCGCCAAGGTCTAAAAGAGCACGATTTATATTTTTACCCCCAATAGAAATCGATATTGTAGGACATCCTGGGTCCTTACGTTTCTTTGGTAGCTGGGGGATAAAAGCAGTGCTAATATTATTAGACATAAAGACCTTCTTCGGCACTTGAGTCTTCCTCTTCCTAGTGCACAAGTCCTTAAGAATTTTCGCATAAGCGAGGACTTGTTGAATCGCATCTAGGAGAGGGATGTTGATGTTAACCTGTTTGAACATTTCCATAATTTTCTCCATATGAGGACTCGTTCTGTTACCCCTTAACCGATTTGGGTAAGGAGCTTTCGCAATAAGCGCCGGGTCCATCATAGGAGAAGGAAGAGGGGGTAGACGAGATCCCAAAAGAGGAGTGGGGACCGTCTAAGGAGAACTAGAAGGGCTATACTCAGGTGTCGAGCCTAGTGGGAAATGGAGAATAGGCTCGCGAGAAGGTGGTGGGGTAGAAGAACAAGGATCAGAAGTAGAAGTGTTTGTGTGAGGAAAGGTCTCAGCCGGGGTGTTAATGATAGGATTTTCAATATCATCAATTCCTTCCCCGACATGGTTATTCAGCACTCTTCCCGATCTCAATGTTGTGACGGCATTTACATTGTAATGCCCAGGATTTGGTAGGGGCTGAAAAGGAAGTTTCCCTTTTTCTATCGCACTCATTTCGGTTTTAAGTCATGCGATTTCAGCTTCCATCGATCTGATACTCTCAGCTTGGGACGCTGAGTTTTTCTCTATCTCACTGACGGAAGTTCTAACCTCAGCCGAAACCACTATGAAATTTGACAAAAGTGATTTCATGGTTTGAGTGAATTGAGAGAGTTCGTCAGAACCGGTCAACTGCATAGGATTAGACTGTGCAGGAGTGTTGACCTGGTTGTGGAAATTTTGTGACTTGTAGGGGTGCTGAGTGAGTTGAAGTGGTTGCTGTTGTGGTGGAAGAGCCCTTTGAAAATTATTTTGGCTTGGAACCGTGTTTTGAGATTGTTGTTGTTGGTTCCAAGCAAAATTCGGGTGATTCCTCTAACCCTGATTGTACGTGGAAGAATATGGATCGTTTCTAGGTCTTTGAAATGCGGCATTTGTATGCTCGTGACCTTGAAACGCAGAGTTTAATGGACATTCTTCCGTTAAATGAGACGGATCAGAACAGCAGCTACATACAGTTTTGCGGAGCGACATTGGGTTTAGGGAGGCTGCAGAAAATTTGTGTTCCATAGCGTCGAGCTTCTTTTGCATTGCTGCCATCTCAGCTCGAACACCTATGGACACATCTATTTGGTGCACGCCACCCCTATTCAATGATTGGGTTCCACTCTCCCACTGTAGTGATTTTTCAGCGAACTCTTCTAAAAATTTCCAAGCTTCCCAATCATCCTTGGTCATAAAGGTACCTTGAAACATGTTTTCAAGGTTCTGTTTAGTGTTTGGGTTAATGCCCTCATAAATGATTTGGCAAAGATCCCATCTCGGGATGCCGTGATGAGGACATTGAACCAATATATCCTTGAAACGTTCAAAGCATTTTGAAAATGGTTAAGTAGGGAGCTGGGTAAATTGATTAAGTTCGCTACGGATTCGAGCTGTCTTTTGCATTGGGTAAAATTTCTTAAGGAATGCCGCGACGAATTCTTGCCAATTCGTAATAGAGTGTGCGGTAGTGTTATATAGCCACTTCTCGGCTATATCGCACAAAGTAAATGGAAGAAGTCGTAGACGCATAGCATCCACTGAAAGTTGTGACGTACCCATCATTGCGCATACGTTTTCAAATTTGGTAATGAAAACGTAAGCGTCCTCAGTCTCGAGTCCGTGGAATTTGGGTAAAAGGTTGATGTATTGGGGTTTAATTTCAAAATTATCCCCGTTGGCTGGTGGAATGGATAAGCAGGTCGAAAGAGGACCTCGCAGTGGATAGCACCTCTCTTGGAGAGAGATGCGGGGTGAATTCTGCACACCAACGGACGGCGGCAGATTAGTGTTAAAGAAATTCGATGGAGGTGGATCCATCAATGTGGGTGTGGTGGTGGGTAAAGAAGAAGTAAATGGAGAAATTCCGACTTCGGAGTCGATAAAGGGTACGCGGACTAAACGGGCACTAGAATCCCGTGTCCAGCCTATCTTGTACTAAAAAGGGTTAGTACAAGTGGCAGCGTTGACTTATAATTAGGGGTAATGAATGAATGAATGCGGTGTTTGTTTTGAAAATTGGACGGATTTTTGAAAATATGATGCAACACAACAAATGCAACACACAAAACCCTAATTCTAGGGGTCGCCTAGGTCAGATCTCTAGACCGCTCCTAACTGCCAGAAGACAAGACGTAGGATAAATCCTCCACTGCCTCTTTGTCTCTCCTGTGGCCAGGTAAGTGCCAGGTAAGTGGGAGGTTCTCCACTACGTAAGTAGTGGGCCTAATTAAGTAACCACTAGCCTTCGACACACTTGCCTTAGACACCACAAAAGAAACGCGGATAAGCAATGATTTACCCACGGCCTTCTTCTGTCCTAAGTGAGCACGACGGTCCTTAGAGTCATCTCTAGATCTTTTTTAGTTAATTGGGGTAAATGCGGATGCAAGTTTTGCCGTTTTCGGGGCTTAGGAAGGGTAATGAACTCCCTACCTAATCTGGATTTGGTCTTTGCCCCTTAATGTCCGTATTAGAATGCAAACAACCAAGAAACAAAAAACACGCACAATTTTTAATTTTTTTTTCCGCGGCTCTGCGATTTTTGCAAAGAAACCTGCACAAAATGTTATTTAGAGCAGATTTGAGAAGGAGATAAGAAAGATAGAACTCACTGTGAAAATTTTGTACTGCGAAGGCTTCACCTACGCGCGGAACTGCGGCAATAGGAGGCTCCCACCGCGGAAAGGCGGCCGTTGATACTGTTCACTGTACCAAATTTCAACAGCAGCTTGCTGTTGATTCTTCCAGCTCTCTGGAAATTTCCAAAAAAAATTTCAATTGCACAGCAAGCTCCAGATCTCCTTGCAATGAACTACAACAAATCGTTTAGTGTTTTGTGCGAATTTTGATCACAAAATTACAATGGAATAAATCTTTCAATTCAAATTTCAAATATAGAACGAATTAGCGCGCGATCCCCGGCAACGGCGCCATTTGATTGATTCTAATTCTTGTTGTGTGTGTAAGAAAATGTATATAATTCACAACCAAAAAAATTATTTGACCGCAATCAACTACGGTGTCGGATGTAGATCGTTAGCGAGTACGGATCGTCTACAGGGATTGTGCGATTCGTTTGTAATTTTGATTTGTTTGAATTGAAAAGTTAATATAAAAGAAAAGAAAACATGATTCAAGATTTTTATCGATGGGTTTCAAGTATCACTATTCTAATCATGAATCAAGAAAATGATAAACATCGAGAATCGAGTTTTGATAGAATTCCAATCACTTTAGGGTTTCAAGATTTGAAGTAAAGCTCGTAGGAATCGAGTAAATTGTACATGTGATGAAGATTCAAGATTTCGATTTCTTATCTAGTAATAAATTGATGCTAAATCGATGTCGAATTCATCGAGGATCAAGGATCTTGCGAAGAATTAGGGTTCTTCATCCTATCCTTTGTCCTTTCGATGAATAACATTCACTAGATAGCTTCTTGAAAGTCGAATGATCAATTGTCGATCTCTAGATCGTGCGAAAAGAATCAAGAACACATTCGCATCGATCTAGATCATCGATCAATCGATTTTCATGAATTTACAATTGTTTTAAGACTTAAGGAAACGTTTAACAATTCATCAACATCATCATTTTACAATTGTTTCGATTCCTCCACGAGCGGAGTTTTATTCAAGCATCATCACAAAGTACATATTCAAGAATCGAAATATAAGCATAATGCTCGAATTGAAATGTAAACAAGTTAAAGAATCTTCACCTTTTTTACATCAACAAGTAGTTACAACTCTCGAGATTTACAAGAGGTAGGAACTTCGCTCGTCGAATCTCGCATCGCTCGGCTTCTTGAGTCTTGGATCGCTTCGATCTCGTGCTCCGTTGAATACCGGCTTTGCTTCTAAAGGATGTTTGAAGACTTGCTTTGCTTGAACTCCATGGATCTTGAATTGGGTATTTCTAGATTGGATTAGGGTTAGGGTTTGGAGGTGGCAAGAATGTGGGTAGATGAAGAACTAGGGTTTCTCAACAATCAACAACTAATGATCAACCCACAAATGATTGATTTACAATATATGAGTGTCTCTTCTAGTGAGCCTTGGGTCCTATTTATAGATTTCCAAAACCCTAGGTCTAGGATTTTGAATTTGCAATTCCCTCCAAAAGTTTGTTGTAAGTTAGTTAGGAGCTTAGCTTAGACTTTAAGCTAGGAATGTTTAGCTTAGAAACCCTAAGTTTGCTGAACTGGCAGAAGCTTCTGGAGATTTCAGGAATATGTAGTGCCTTTCTGAAGTGTACACACTGAAGTAAGGGTAATGGTGCAGAGAATTAGGGATGACGTGCAGGGACGCCGCGGAACCGCGGCGCAAGTCGGCTCCGGCCGCGGTTCCGCGGCCACTTGGTGGAGCTAGGGCTTCATCTTTGCAGTGTTGACTTATAGTGTCTTTAAGTGTACATTCTAATATGTTGATTCTCTGAATGCTTCTTAGATCATTGCCAGATTCAAATTCCTTGAGTTGGCGTCTTTTTAACAGTCTTCGTTTGTAAATTTGACCGATCTTCTGTAATTTCCTGCACAGACTTCAAAACACAAGATGCGATATATAGGAATGATGCCATGCTATGAAATGCAGTCAATTTCCCTTATAGTGCCGGTTTTAAAGTCTAACACATGCAATCTGATATTTAACGTCTGTTTTGCTAATATGTGCTATATGAATGCCGAACACTTCTAGATGAGTGCAAATGATAGGAAAATTGCTGGTTTAAAGATGCAGTATTTTCGACTGATCACTTACCTTCGGCTTGAGGAGCTTGATGCCCTTGATGAAACCCGGCTCATAGCGCAACAAAACCTGGAAGCTTACAAAGTAAAGATGACGCGCTCATACGAAAGATTGACCAGGCCGAGGATGTTCCGCCAAGGCGAACTCGTGCTAATTGTCAAAAGACCTATGATCCCCAATCGCGCCAAGCGGGGAAAATTCGAGCCAAACTTTGAAGGCCCGTACATCATAGACAAGGTCTACCAGGGTGGAGCGTATCTACTCATGGATATGCACGGTGAAAGGCCTTTCAGGCCAGTGAACGGTCGCTTCCTGAAGAAATACTACGCTTAACGGGTCAAGGTCTAGGTCAATGATAGATGACGACGACTATGTCCGCTCGCTATCTTCCGAAGCCAGAACTCTAGGTAGTAACCAGCATCCTTAGCAACGGACCGAAACGTCCTTAAACTAATGGCGGACCGAAACGTCCTTAAACTAACAATGGACCACTTTGTCCTAAAGCTAGCCGTTGACCGAGACGTCGATAAACTATGGTGGATTGCAATACCTCAAAGCCGATATAAAAAAATAATAATAATAAAAGAATAAAAAAAACGGTATGTCCATAAGCAAAATTGGCACGGATGAAAACCCGAAAGGGCTCCGTGAGTAAAAACAGCAGGGCTACCGGTGAGTGTTTGTGAAAACCCAAAAGGGCGCAACCTCGTTAAAGGACACTTGCAGGGTCCTCACGATCTTGTAAGGAGAAACCACCCGCGTGAGATCCTTACGACTCACAGGGGAGCAACACACTTAGGAGTCCTCACGATTCCTAGGGAGAAATTTCACTTGCGAGATCCTCACGACTCGTAAGGAGAACTCTCTTATGGGACCCTCACGGCTCATACGATTTGAAAGTCTTAAGTTACAGAGACCTAAACCTGTTCTTAAGCAAACTCCCCACAACCTTCGATATTGCCCTACAAGTGCTCAATACTGGCCCTTGTATACAATCCACGGGCGCGAATAAACATTTCCCCAGCAAAGTCCCACCCGTGACTAGGGATATGTCCATATGATGAGCAACCCTTGTAAGTCCTCTCGACTTACGAAGAGAAGACCCTTTTGTAAGATCCATACGACTTGCAAGAGGACACGCACTTAGGAATCCTCACGATTCCTAAGAAGAAAATACACCTGCAAGATCCTCACGACTTGTAGGGAGAAGTACCTTCGCGAGACCCTTACGGCTCATGAAGTCAAAAGCCTTAGTCGGTAGGACCCTATCCCTGTTTACTAAGCCACCTTTGTTCAACATCGATAGAGGCAAATGATGATTCGCTCCTGGCAATATCCCAGTTGTAGCGGTGCTGATGCCGAAGTCGGTGTCTAATCCCAAGCTTGCGGCGAAAAGCCAGCAAGCCACACATGCATACGAAATAGCCGAAATGATAAGGCAACTTGCAATAAAAAGCAGCAAGCAAAAATGTATGCATAAAAAAAAATAGCCGAAATGGTTGGGCAACTCGCAATAAAAAACAGCGAGTAAAAATAAAACAAATAGCCGAAATGATTAGGCACTGCGAAAAATAGCCGAAATGATGGGGCAATCGCGACCTTCGCGATGTAAAAGCTGAAATGATAGAGCATCGTGGAAAAAGAAATAAAACAAAAAATGAAATTTATGCCCTACAAGTGATATTACATCAATCCCTGTATACAATCCAAGGGCGTAAACAAAGAAGGAATCGCACTCCTTCTCTCCCAGGTTTCATCAGAAGAAAAAGCCAAATCTCAATGAGTCACAAATATCTTAGAGACTACCTCGACGTTCGTCTCATTGCAGCAGACACGATATCAAGCAAAGCGGAACATCGGCAATTCCAGTTCCATGACTCGACGGTGCACAGATGACCGAGAGTCGAATCCCAACTCCGTGAAATGCGGATACAATCAGCAAAATTCCTGGTTATGTGGAACGTGGATAACGTCACTCTTTGACCCCGTGGAAAACGTCCAGATCGGATCCTGGTCCTCGCAGAGCATGGCAGTGAACCCGTGTGAAGCATCCAGATCGGAGCCTAGTCCTCGCCGAACACGGCAGTGAACCCGTGTGAAGCATCTAGTGCAAAATTCCTGGTCACGTGGAACGCGGATAACGTCACTATTTGACCCCGTGGAAAATGTCCAGAGCGGATCCTGGTCCTCGCAGAACACGGCAGTGAACCCGTGCGAAGCATCCAGAGTGGAGCCTAGTCCTCGCCGAACACGGCAGTGAACCCGTGTAAAGCATCTAGTGCAAAATTCCTGGTTACGTGGAACGCGGATAACGTCACTCTTTGACCCCATGGAAAACGTCCAGAGTGGATCCTGGTCCTCGCAGAGCACGGCAGTGGACCCGTGTGAAGCATACAGAGCGGAGCCTAGTCCTCGCCGAACACGGCAGCGAACCCGTGTGAAGCATCTAGTGCAAAATTCCTGGTTACGTGGAACGCGGATAACGTCACTCTTTGACCCCATGGAAAACGTCAAGAGCGGATCCTGGTCCTCGCAGTGCACGGCAGTGAACCCGTGTGAAGCATCCAGAGCGGAGCCTAGTCCTCGCCTAGCACGGCAGTGAACCCGTATGAAGCATCTAGTGCAAAATTCCTGGTCACGTGGAACGCGGATAACGTCACTCTTTGACCTCGCGGAAAGCGCCCAGAGCGGAGTCTAGTCCTCGCCAAGCACGGCAGTGAACCCGTGTGAAGCATCTAGTGCAAAATTCCTGGTTACGTGGAACGCGGATAACGTCACTCTTTGACCCCATGGAAAACGTCCAGAGCGGATCCTGGTCCTTGCAGAGCACGACAGTGAACCCGTGTGAAGCATACAGAGCGGAGCCTAGTCCTCGCCGAACACGGCAGTGAACCCGTGTGAAGCATCTAGTGCAAAATTCCTGGTTACTTGGAACGCGGATAACGTCACTCTTTGACCCCGTGGAAAACGTCCAGAACGGATCCTGGTCCTCGCAGAGCACGGTAGTGAACCCGTGTGAAGCATCCAGAGCGGAGCCTAGTCCTCGCCGAGCACGGCAGTGAACCCGTGTGAAGCATCTAGTGCAAAATTCCTGGTCACGTGGAACGCAGATAACATCACTCTTTGACCCCGCGGAAAGCGCCAAGAGCGGAGCCTGGTCCTCGCCAAGCACGGCAGTGAACCCGTGTGAAGCATCCAGAGCAAACATCGGATTGTGGAGTCCTTAAAATCCACGGACTATGATGTCCTTAACCTCGACCGTAATGTCTTAAAACTAACGATCAACCACCATGATTCTATACTGATTTTACCTCGGTTAAAGGGTACATCTCCTCACTCCTTTGATATTCAGCGTTGTAATTCCTCAACGTCTTTAAAGAGGTGACGGGTCCCGGTAACCACACATTTCGCGGACTATGGAGTCCTTAAACCCACGGACTATGAGGTCCTTAACCTTGACCGTGATGTCTTAAAACTAACACTGGACTGTGGAGTCCTTAAATCCACGGACTATGAGGTCCTTAACCTTGACCGGGATGTCTTAAAACTAACATCGGACTGTGGAGTCCTTAAATCCACGGACTGTGAGGTCCTTAACCTTGACCGTGATGTCTTAAAACTAACATCGGACTGTGGAGTCCCTAAATCCACGGACTATGAGGTCCTTAACCTTGACCGTGATGTCTTTAAACTACGATACCCTAGAGAACATCCCAAAGCGACCCTTGACCCCGTGAAATACGGATAAGGGCGACCTCACTCGGCACTTGTGGGTCCTCACGACCCGCAAGGAAGAAAACTCTCTTGTGAGATCCTTACGACTCCCAAGGGAAAACCCGCTTAAGAATCCTCATGACTCTTAAGGAGAAGTTACACCTACGGGATCCTCTCGACCTGTAGGGAGAAAAACTCTTTATGAGACCCTCACGACTCATAAGGCTCAAAAGTCTTAGGAGGCAGATCTTAACCCTGAATCCTAAACCATCGCTACCCTGCAAGTAGGCCAAGATAAATTGTCCGCAGAACACATTCAATAAAAAGGGGACACACCATTGAAGAGAAAAATATGTCTTCATTCATAAACCTCTCTTCGACAACAATACTCGATCTAAAGCCAGCACAAACCACCCGATACGGGGATAACAAGGAAAGTTTCTGATCTGTATCCTATCAGGCACGCATTTGCAACTGTACGAATGTTTAAAAGGAAATGTTACCCGAGGTACTGACGCGCATGCTGTTAGTTATATGTATGCCCTAGAGGCCATTACTGTACATAGGATGTATATTGTAGTGGATGCTGGGACATATATAGGGAGGACTTTCTTGCTCGACATGATAGTATGCTATCTGGTTACTCTTTACCTTAACGTGTATGCTGATTGTCTCTCTGTTACATGTTGGTAAAGCCCTTAGGATCTGTACTTGACTACCTGGACTGTGATGCGGATCATACTAGTGGGGACATGGTAGTCTATAAGTACATCCTTCAAAGTCCCTAGTCGAGGGTGTATCGAGACGGGGCATCGATACACCAGAGTAGACTAGCGTATACCTTCTCGACCCATACAGATGGGCGATGGATGATCCCATATCCATCGGTGTTTGACATCAGAGATGATATACGGGTGCTCAGTAGAGACTGGGTACACTGGACGGACTCGCCGAGAACTCCCAGATGGTATTATACCTCACGTCAGATGGCAGTTCTCTGGTGACACTGGTACAGAGTAGTCTGTTGACCCGAGATCGTCATAGAGTCTTGTGTGGTTCCCACTGTACTTTGATTTCCATCTTACCACGTCCAAGAGGGCGTGCAAAACGGTGGTTTTTGGGTACAGTCCCGAGTCACATGGAGGCAATGAGCGATAGGAGGGGATTCGTCTCTCCCGGTATATGGGGGTTGATGTTGCGCTGTGTTCGATTGGCTATAACAGGAAATCCCTGGCCAGGGTTGCTGAGATTTACTGGTAAGTGTTACCAGTAGTTTCTCGAACAGTTATAGACCTCATATCGACACGACTTATTGAGCTATTGGGGTCTGACGTTTACCACCCCTAGGCGAGATATGCGACATATCAGACGATCAGACCGGACTGTACGGTAGTGTTACTGGTCGGATTCACTGGAGTGTGAGCGGGCTTGCTCGTCGATCTTCAGATCGCTCAATACCCGGATGGCCGTTACGTTTGGCAGACCGCTTGCGGCTTGTGGATGTTTGATATGATCATCATCCGCTGCCGGCGTATTGACGAGTCTTTAGAGTCCTACACAGAGGTTTCCTGGTTCAAGCGAAACGAAATAGGAGCGCATATGAGATATGTGCGGGACCGAGAATAATACTGTATGCGATACTGTATTCTATTCTCGCGATAAATATATATCGAATGGTTGTATGCGATATAACCTAGTTATCGATTCAAGCGTTGATTCGATAAGCCGATATATTAGATACCAGTCGGTTATGTGCGCATGACCGGATCATTGAATCAAGTGTTGATTTAATGATTTAATGTATAATTATATATTTGATATATTACTTTGCATTAACTAGTATCGGTTCACTTTAGACGGATTTTCTCACTCGGATGTGCGCATTGTATATGCGATATACTTTTGTGCACTTGCTTGTATTATGTTTGATGATACATGTCATGCTAGGGTTCAAGTGTAAAGATTAAACCTTGGATAATGAAATAGTTTAGGGTTTCTTATTTGTTATTCATTTTTGATAAATGAATAAATGAAAATGAGAAAAGAATGGTGGCTTCTTTTGTTCTTTAGTTGAAGCTTCATGAAGCTTTGTTCAAGTCAACCATACTTATCTCATCCTTAACCCTAACCATTCCCACTAACCATGATTCATTCTCTACACTTAACTCTAGTTAATATTATGATAAGAATTCATTTTCTTTTCATTTTCTATTAACTTATCATAATGTTTTTCTTCTTCTTCTTCATTCTTCAAGTGAAGAAAAGCAAAGTCCATCAATGGTGATTGTTGGATATGAGTGAGAAATCCAATTCTAAAGTTAACCCACTTCCTATTTCTTCATCCTCTACCTCTTGCCAAGTAGTAGAGTGTGTTTCCTTCACAAGATTTTAGGGTTTGGTGAAGGTGGAGCTTGATTCATCGATGCCTCGACGTAGATCATCTTCGGCATGGACATCGACGACCTAGCTTGCCCATTCTCCGACGAAGCCGATCTTAGAGCCCAGATTTGATTTGGACAGCGGAGACGACCCCGTTGCGGAGCCGTGGAGGTGGAGGACCGGATCTACAAAGGTTGTATTTCCGTATTCTCAGTAGTTAATTGTTAACTAGTTCTTGTTCGCCTAGACATCTAGTTATCGATCCGTACTTTAGGGTTTGTAGGCACCATAATTTTTGAAATTGCCATGGTTGATGGCTTGGGAGACCTCACTAGAGTGCCTAGGAGCCCTGCAGTGGTATCAGAGCCTAGCTAGAGCCTTAGGCGAAGTCCAGACGGAAATTGAAGTCCGAACGAACCCGAAACCCCGAACCAATATTGCTCTCTGTACAATTTTTAAAAACAGGGATTTTTCAGTATTAAAAATATCCAGAAAAACATGCAGGAAAATCTAAGAATAACTGTGCAATTCGTAACCCTAATTCCCTTAAAGCGCCGCTCTTCCGCGGCACTAGCTAGCTTGTGCGGCGCAAGAGCGGCCGTTTTGTCGTTTTGTGAGACGATTTTTGCACAGTAACTCCTAGTTTCCAGCTTTGGTCTTCCTGGGTATTTTTAATATTTTTTCAAGAGTTGATTTTTTCTGAGTTGATTTGGGGATTCGGTGTTTCGATCGGGGTATCAAATTTTGTCTGTGTGGCTTTCCGGATAAATTTTAGAATATGTTAAAAAGTTCGACGGATATAAATACCCAATTTTTCCCCTGTCGGGAAATTTCCAAATGTTGGATTTTTCCGTAGTTTAACGACGTTCTAAGTAGTGCAAGTAACGCGATGGTCCCTCTAGAAGACACAAACCTTAACTCGATTATGTGACCGTCTTGAACTGCCCTTTGAACCTTCGGGTTTGGGGCAGTACGGCGTGCCACATGTGAGGCGTTGGCTTGACCCTTCTACGGCTGGACCGTTGGTACTGAGGTACGAACTGAATGTTGTTAGACTAGTTTCATGTGTTGATCTGTATCGGGAAAACTTGGGTGTTAGATTGTTCGATCGAAAAGTTTAACATTTTCTGTTTATCTGGAATGGGATACAATAATTGGAATTCACAATGAGTTATATGATAACTAAATGAATGTTATAAACATAGCAGTTTAGTCTCACTTGATCGGTTGCCACGGAATTTTGATGTGATCAAAAGTCCGTTGCAATCACGTAGCGTACGCGGATACTCGCCGGGTAAACTTAATAGACAGCCTCACTCCATAGCCCCGACCAAGTGACTGTAGGAGAACCCCGTCGCCGAAAGCATCCTTCCGGGTGCTCGCGGTAGCGGTGTTCCGCCTTGGTTCACTTCGTCGCCGGTATCGGGGGTGCGGCCGCCTACTTAAGTTTGCGACGAGCATTCGATCAGGCTGTCGGGAATCTTGTTGAATTGCCCGACTTGATATTGAAAAGTGTTTTCGATAATGAGACTAAAATGCGGGGTTTATAATTGTTAGGCATGCGATGTCTAAGTAATTCATTTGGTCAGGCATGCGATGTCTGAGGTGATTGCGGATTCCAACTGTTGTAGTTTTACACTTTCTTTTCTGTGACCGTAAGTGTAATATGTGATATCGCCGGTTTCGTTGCTATATGTCAACGACAATTGGGATGGACATATTTACTTACGTTGATGACATGTGATGTTATGTGTTGCTGGATATGTTATATTGGATTGTCGTGTTTGAATAGCCGGGGGTTTTTATGTGAGATGAGTGTTTTTCATTTTCATTCATGTAAAAACTTGTATGTAATATTCTTTTATTGGGGCGCTTCCAGGTTGCGGGAGTTGTCACCTGTTGTATATTATTTACTTTTCCGCACTAGGATAGACCCAAGGAGGAGGGCACAAGTAACCGGGTTCTGGAGTTCAGTGGGAGACCAACTCGAGGAGTCGAGTCCGGGTCTCCTAACTCCAGAATTGGTAGGGTTGCTTGCTGCTCTCGTAGGGGTCTAGGGGTATGGGTTTGGCTATTCATAACGACCGTGGAATCCGTGTTTTATACTGGCTCGTATTGAAAACACGGACGTCCTAGTATATCCAATATTTCATATGATTCTTCTGCTGCGATATCTGTGATGAGATCATGTGATGTTTCTGTGATGGATATAATATATAGTATATATGATATATTATATAGACGTTACTTATGTTTTACACCTGCGCTAGCCCTGCCCTGCTCTGCCGTTAGTTACCTAACCTAACGGTGCACGAGGGGACATCGAGGCGAATGCGGATGGCATAAGTGTACGTCATATCTATCTGTGATGTTTAGGTACCTAAATGATGGGACTTCATTAATGTGATTAATGAAATTAAAAGAAACCTAAGATGTTGTAGAATCGAATTTCAAAATAAAACAGGTAGCTACAGTTCTTGCTTTGCACAGCGGTATATGAGATATATCCTGCACCTTATTCGATGAGGAAAGGACCGAGATCCCTTCACCGGGAGTGACTCCTTTAGCAATAACTGGCAGATGCTACACACTCGGTTTGTCTTTTGATTGCTTTTAAGTGTTTTTGCTTTGCACAGTGATATATATGATATATCCCGCACCTCATTCGACGAGGAAAGGACCGACGATCCCTTCACCGGGAGTGACTCCTTTAGCAAAACTAGAAAAGCTTCAAAAACACTCCATTTTTAAAATCATTCGATCCTACAACGATATCAAGTTCATTACGCAATAGGTTTTCAGAAAAACCTGTCGTAGCCCTCCGTCATTTCAGATAAGTTGTATATAGTATTCGTGCTGCATTTGTTGGCTTTCGTCAAGGTGCAGTGTGCGGTAGCTATATGCTGCTTATCTGCTAGCATACGATGCGATTGGATTAGGGTAGTCGTGCGGCTTTGTTGGCTTTCGTCAAGGGTCGTGCGGGTGGGTTTAATTCGATCAAGAAATGTACGGGTTGAACTTGACTAGCGGGCTATGGTTTGTTGGCTTTCGTCAAGGTCATAGCACGTTAGGGGCAAAACATTATCGGGAATTTCAAGTGTTGAAATTTGCAATGAGATTGCATACCTTCTATGAGATAGTTGGATCCCGATACCCGCTGCGAGTAAGTGTTACTCCTGGGAGAGTTTTATACATTACAATTAGCCGATCAAGTAGGTGTCTAGAAAGGTGTTAACGAGGTTACGCCTCTGGGAAAACGAGGTTTACATTAATTAGGTTCGTGCGAAAGCACGGGGGACCTCCCTCAAAGTACCGACACTGGCCTGGCTGAAAGATTGGCGAACTTGTAGTGTGTAATTAATCCCGGCTAGTCTTTCCTTTTAGGGTTTGAAGGAAGATTTGATAAAAAGCAGTGGGAGCCATCCTGATTAGATAAAATAATAACCAATCTATTCTTGACAGAGCGCACGCTGAGTGTTTTCTTCTCTCTCTCTCTCAAGGTAGCGACCATATCACGCCTTAATCAAGATAATAATACGGATTATTGACCGAACCCGCTTGTTATACTGAGCTGGGGAACGTTGGTCCCGCTCCAACTTATAATTGTTATAAGACAGAGCAGGAAATTGGGGAATACCAGATTTCCTGTGCCGCCCAAACGAAGAAAGTGCATGCTGATGCATCATCTTCGGGTGTGTTCGTTACAAAGAACTGTTTCTCAGTATCCTCCGCGTCCTGGGTATGTGATACCAGATCAGGATCCCAGATATGTAATCTGTTACATAGGGCTACAGAAAGGTAGAGAACTGAGAACGGGTGATAAGTTTCATGAGGCAGAAAACGGGGCAAGAGTTGCAGCCAAGTCTGTTGGTCACTGTCACCCTGTATTACCAATACATTGATTCTGAACGAATGTCATTAGATACCGAACCTGATATACAAAAT
Organism: Agapanthus africanus; assembly: GCA_030015575.1. Taxonomy (NCBI): domain Eukaryota; kingdom Viridiplantae; phylum Streptophyta; class Magnoliopsida; order Asparagales; family Amaryllidaceae; genus Agapanthus; species Agapanthus africanus. The sequence continues at coordinate 252,788,111 of CM057350.1, forward strand.
CATATCCGTCTCTTTATTAGTAAAGAAACGATAAAATTTTGTATTGTTGGATAATGTTTTGAACATTTCCTATATCAAAAGTTGATCGGTTCAGGCACGTTATCTAAAAGCATTAATGTTCTAAATCAAACTACAGTTCTTAGTATATAGAACACACATAAGAGGACGAGTTCAGAAATGAACGAATCCTACTTGAGGCATTGTAGACTAGGTCAGATCAATGTGACCCGACTAGCTAGAGTTACATATAGATGCATATTTAAATAAGTTTGAATTTACATCTTGTGAAACTCGCCAGTCAAGTCACAAAGATAAGATGACCATAGCTCCGTTTACTGGAAACAGAGAAAGAGTTAGTGAACTCTTGGGATGATACATGTTGATGTATGTAGGTCCCCTGTCTACACATGCCAGGACTGGTTCTTTATACTTCATTATGTTCTCTGATGATCTCTTTAGATTCAGACCTATGTTCCTGTTGAAACACAAGTCCGAACCTTTTGAGATATTCACGGAATATAAGTTAGAAGTAGAGAACCAAAATACGGGTATAAGTATTATGTCCTTTGATGTGATCAAGGAGGAGAATACTTGAGCACGGAATTCCTGGATTATTCTAAAGGAGAATGAGATTCTCTCTCAGCATTACTCCTCCGAATACACCATAGCACGATGGTATATCGGGGCGGAGCAATCACACCCTATATGATATGGTGTGCTCTATGATGAGTACTACTGAGTTACCTATTTCCTTTAGGGAGTTATGCACTTGAGAAGCTGCATACCTATTGAATAAGGTTCAAATCAAATCAGTTGCCTACCACTCCATATGAGATATGGAAAGGGAAGAGCCCATGTCTTAAGCCAGTTAAGATTTGGATTTGTCCGGCCTATGTCTAAAAGCAAAATCCGGACAAGCTCGAGGCAAGGTCAGTTATGTACAACTGGAAAGGTTCCAGCTATACAAACTACAGCTGATGATTTGATAGAACCAAAGTATTCAGTAGAAACCAACGAACCTCAGCCTCTCCGCCGATCTAGTAGGGTTCCTCACCCACCTGAGAGATACTTCGGTTTCTCTATGACAGTGGGAGCGAGGATTGCATCATGAGATGATGACCCAACTAGTTTCGAGCTGGCCATCGAGAGTAAGACTCTGTAAGAATGGCTGGATGCTTAGCGATCTGAGATGGAATCCTTATACACCAACAAAGTATGGACTTTGGTTGCTATATCTGAAGGGTTAAATCCCCATCAGGAGCAAGTATATCTTGAGAAGATTACTTGGTGTAAATGGAAAGGTTGAGACTTTCAAAGCTAGACTTGTTAAAGGTTTTCGTCAAAGACCAGGCGTGGATCATGATGATACCTTTTCAAGTAGCTATGCTTAAGTCCATCCAGATCCCACTTGCCACGGCTACATACCATGACTGCGATATCTGGTGGTTGGGTGTCTTGACTGCTTTTCTAAATGATGATTTAGAAGAGAGCGTCTATAAGTACACAGCCAGAGGGCTTCGTAGACAGTGGGAGCAGCGGAAACGTGTGCAAGATGCTTTATAAGATAAAGCAGGCATCGCGGAGTTGGAACGTCTGTTTTGATGAAGTAGTCAAAGAGTTTGACATCATCAAAATGGTAGATGAACCTTGTACAAACAAAAAGGTAGTAGGGAGTATGGTGACGATCCTCGTAGAGTACGTGGATGACATACTCTTGATAGGGAAGGAGTTTCCTATGCTACGCTCGATCAATCTCCGCTTATCACAATGATTCTCCATATAGGATTAAAGTGATACATACTAAATCCTGGATTTTGGATCTATGAGATAGATTTAATTGGATGTTAGGATTCTCACTAGTTGTAGTGAGACGGTATCAACCGATCCTGGGGAGAATCGCTGGAAGGGTTCCAGTGTGATAAAGACGACTGAATGTCAGTCGCAGGCATTGCCTTTACCCTCAGTAAAGGGACGGTATGTTGGAAGAGTTCCAAGCTATATACCGTGGCATACTAGACGATAAAGGCAGGATACATCGTTACTTAAGATGCTACCAAAGAGGCTGTTTGGGTGTATATAGGTTCATGAGATGAACTATGTTCCTCCCATTGTGTGACAATGGAGTTGTGGCTTATGCCAAGGAACGCCGGTCCCATCAGTGATCCAGACTTATTCTAAGGCAGCATCGCCTGATCATGGAGATGGTTGATCTCCAGGGTGATCGAGGTTGGGAGAGTAGACTCAGAGGACAACACAGCGGATCCACTCACAAAGGCCTGTTCCCAGAGAGAGACTTTCATGGGATGGTTGAGTATGAGATACTGCAACCACTGCTACAGATGGCCCTAGTGCAAGTGGGAGATTGTTAGTTATATGTATGCCCTAGAGGCCATTACTGTACATAGGATGTATATTGTAGTGGATGCTGGGACATATATAGGGAGGACTTTCTTGCTCGACATGATAGTATGCTATCTGGTTACTCTTTACCTTAACGTGTATGCTGATTGTCTCTCTGTTACATGTTGGTAAAGCCCTTAGGATCTGTACTTGACTACCTGGACTGTGATGCGGATCATACTAGTGGGGACATGGTAGTCTATAAGTACATCCTTCAAAGTCCCTAGTCGAGGGTGTATCGAGACGGGGCATCGATACACCAGAGTAGACTAGCGTATACCTTCTCGACCCATACAGATGGGCGATGGATGATCCCATATCCATCGGTGTTTGACATCAGAGATGATATACGGGTGCTCAGTAGAGACTGGGTACACTGGACGGACTCGCCGAGAACTCCCAGATGGTATTATACCTCACGTCAGATGGCAGTTCTCTGGTGACACTGGTACAGAGTAGTCTGTTGACCCGAGATCGTCATAGAGTCTTGTGTGGTTCCCACTGTACTTTGATTTCCATCTTACCACGTCCAAGAGGGCGTGCAAAACGGTGGTTTTTGGGTACAGTCCCGAGTCACATGGAGGCAATGAGCGATAGGAGGGGATTCGTCTCTCCCGGTATATGGGGGTTGATGTTGCGCTGTGTTCGATTGGCTATAACAGGAAATCCCTGGCCAGGGTTGCTGAGATTTACTGGTAAGTGTTACCAGTAGTTTCTCGAACAGGTATAGACCTCATATCGACACGACTTATTGAGCTATTGGGGTCTGACGTTTACCACCCCTAGGCGAGATATGCGACATATCAGACGATCAGACCGGACTGTACGGTAGTGTTACTGGTCGGATTCACTGGAGTGTGAGCGGGCTTGCTCGTCGATCTTCAGATCGCTCAATACCCGGGTGGCCGTTACGTTTGGCAGACCGCTTGCGGCTTGTGGATGTTTGATATGATCATCATCCGCTGCCGGCGTATTGACGAGTCTTTAGAGTCCTACACAGAGGTTTCCTGGTTCAAGCGAAACGAAATAGGAGCGCATATGAGATATGTGCGGGACCGAGAATAATACTGTATGCGATACTGTATTCTATTCTCGCGATAAATATATATCGAATGGTTGTATGCGATATAACCTAGTTATCGATTCAAGCGTTGATTCGATAAGCCGATATATTAGATACCAGTCGGTTATGTGCGCATGACCGGATCATTGAATCAAGTGTTGATTTAATGATTTAATGTATAATTATATATTTGATATATTACTTTGCATTAACTAGTATCGGTTCACTTTAGACGGATTTTCTCACTCGGATGTGCGCATTGTATATGCGATATACTTTTGTGCACTTGCTTGTATCATGTTTGATGATACATGTCATGCTAGGGTTCAAGTGTAAAGATTAAACCTTGGTTAATGAAATAGTTTAGGGTTTCTTATTTGTTATTCATTTATCTATTTATTTATCCTTTTTATTTTTGATAAATGAATAAATGAAAATGAGAAAAGAATGGTGGCTTCTTTTGTTCTTTAGTTGAAGCTTCATGAAGCTTTGTTCAAGTCAACCATACTTATCTCATCCTTAACCCTAACCATTCCCACTAACCATGATTCATTCTCTACACTTAACTCTAGTTAATATTATGATAAGAATTCATTTTCTTTTCATTTTCTATTAACTTATCATAATGTTTTTCTTCTTCTTCTTCATTCTTCAAGTGAAGAAAAGCAAAGTCCATCAATGGTGATTGTTGGATATGAGTGAGAAATCCAATTCTAAAGTTAACCCACTTCCTATTTCTTCATCCTCTACCTCTTGCCAAGTAGTAGAGTGTGTTTCCTTCACAAGATTTTAGGGTTTGGTGAAGGTGGAGCTTGATTCATCGATGCCTCGACGTAGATCATCTTCGGCATGGACATCGACGACCTAGCTTGCCCATTCTCCGACGAAGCCGATCTTAGAGCCCAGATTTGATTTGGACAGCGGAGACGACCCCGTTGCGGAGCCGTGGAGGTGGAGGACCGGATCTACAAAGGTTGTATTTCCGTATTCTCAGTAGTTAATTGTTAACTAGTTCTTGTTCGCCTAGACATCTAGTTATCGATCCGTACTTTAGGGTTTGTAGGCACCATAATTTTTGAAATTGCCATGGTTGATGGCTTGGGAGACCTCACTAGAGTGCCTAGGAGCCCTGCACATGCAACGTAACGATGGTGCTCACAATTAAAGAAAATTCCCATGAGAAAAACATGCAGCTCATTTACGCAAGCAAGACACACGTACGACTATCTGACAAACATGTAAATTCAACAGAAAGCATGCAAACCGCCAATGATAAAAGGAGTATATTGATTCAAACATACTACACTACCGGGAAAAGATCACCAAACAAGGGATCAGAAATGCAAGGGTTAACAAAGCAAAACACAAAATTCTCCAGCTCCCTCTCCGCCCTCTCCAGCACGTCAAAATGACGATTTTCGTGAGGTGTCGCTCCCCATCGGTTGGAGCCGTGCTCACCAGCGAAAGCAGACATGATGGCCCGACGGGCTCTTATCTGACTCAGTATATGAACTGAGTGATCCTTCAGAGCTTGAGTGATTAGACAAGCCTCGTGAAAGCACTCAAGCTTGTCCTCCTCCGCGTCAAGGATCGCCGAAGTCATCTCCGCCGGATGAGGGGGTATATCGACAAGCACAGACAGGAGGATCATCCGGAGCCAAATGGAGCCCATGGGATGAGGAGAGCACCGATGAGTCAGTAGCTCGTACATCACCGTGTCACATTGAGCGTCGGTGAGAAGGGGATCTGCCAGCCGCGCAGCGAAGCGAGAGATTATCTCCTCAATGGGCACATCCCATGGTTGCCGACGAGCATGGGGACGATTGCAAGCCATGGCGATTGATCGGGTTCACAAAGATGATCACCTTAAGGTATGAATGGGTTTCTCTGTGAGGAAAAGAAGTAAGGCATGGGTTCAGGTTATAAAGGGGAGCATTTAATGCTATGCACAAAAAATGTTGTGCATGGTGGGACTATTCTCAAAGCCTGGAAAGAAGGGGAGAGCGTTGGAAATGAAATCCAACGACGCATTGGAATCAGGTTAGGAAAATGAAACGTCCCCATCAAGCAGAGCCCTGCATGCGCAACACGTGAGCACTAGCCTTCGATTAGAAGATAATGCGGCACTGCACAGACACAACAGAAAACTAATCTCTGAGAACGAGAATCAAATTCATAAAAGAAAGGTTTGAAAAGAAGAGGATGCAAATGTGGAGGCTCTTCTGAAAGGACATGGGCATTTATAGGATGGGATGGAAAACGTTTCATCTACCCTACTCCCAAAGCAGATCCGACGGTCACAAAAGTGACAGCGTTGCACTCACGTGCAGACACGTGAGAACAACGCTGTGGGGGCATTTGTTTCCTAATTTAAAATCAGGAAAACCTACAGGAGAGGCATCACGTGCTAGCACGTGACCAGCAGTCACGTGATGACCGAGCAGCGGCAAATAACAAAGCACAGAAGGAAGGGAAGCCCATCTTAGGGGGGTCACATGCCCACACGTGACCAACGGTCGCGTGGCCACACGTGACCAGCCTCAAGAGCCTTAGTTTTTATGACAGAATTAAATTCTGAGAAAAGATCTCTCAAGTCTTTCCAAAGTGGAAAAGATTATTTGGAACCGTTAGATTAAATATCTAAGGGTGATTAAATATCACCAATTTAAGAAAAATATCAGACTTGGAAAGATTTCCCCTTAAATCTAACCGAAATAACAAAGAGATATCTTTGGATTTAAAATCTAACGGTGAATAAAATTCACCTAATAATCCAAAGGTCCAGATGAATGATAAATATAAATCAAATCTCTCAATAAACAAATCAAATCTCTCAACTGAAGATTCACTAAAACTGATTGATTCTCTTTCTTCTCCTATAAATAGGAGCCAGAAAAGAAAGAGAAGAGGGGGAGGAGAGAAAGATACAGAGACATACAGAGAGAGAGAACTAGAGCTTTGAGATTTTGGGAAGAATTCGATGCTCTGCAAAAGAAAACCTAAGGTAAGAGGGGAGAGGCTTAAAAAGGAGAATTTAATTATCAAAGAGTTTAACTCTTAAACAAAAAGAAGAACTTAGTTCTTTCTCTAGCAGAGGATCTGCAAAGTGCACATCTCCTCACGAATTGAGAATTTAATTCTCATTGGGTTGAGATCCTGCCATGCAGATCCAAAGCATAAAAGGGGAATGGAAGTTTGAGAATTTAATTCTCACAGAACTATAGGAATTCAATTCCTTTGAGATAAAATTAGGGTTCAACCCTATGATTATAGGAATTTAATTCCTTCAAAATGGACAGAACCAGGGTCTAACCCTAATTAAGAACTTAATTCTATTAAAATAACAGGAATTTAATTCTATGATAGAATTTAGTTCTTCACATCTATGAGGAATTTAATTCTTACAGAAAAGAAATCAGGGTTTAACCCTATCTAAGAATATAATTCTTCAGGAGAAAACAGGAATTTAATTCCTCTAAAGTTTATTGTTAGGGTTTAGCCCTAAGAATAATTTAATTCTTAAAAAGATAAACACATCTTCAAACAGGCAAAGAAGCAGGGTCACGTGCTACCACGTGACCCCTGAAAAGTTCCACAGAGAAGGGCTTTGAGGCAACGCCTCACGTGCCCCACGTGACCCCTTAGCAGAAGCTCTAAGAGATAAACGTTTAAATGCCCATCACATGACAGCACGTGATGCTCCCAAGTATGCAATACTTTTGGCAGAATAAAATGAATTGAGGGCGCTCTCACGCTCTACCACGTGACCCCTCTTGCCTTAGTGTTTAATACTAAAGTTGAAACCTCTACATCCAGTGTTCAACACTGATTTTCTTAGTGTTTAAACACTAATTTGGAAAACTCTATTTACATTGTTTAACACTGACTTTCTTAGTGTTGAACACCAACTTGGAAGACCCTGTTTCCAGTGTTTAACACCGATCTGCCTTAGTGTTAAACACTAATTTGAAATCTCCATTGCCAGTGTTTAACACTGATTTGCTTTAGGGTATAAACACTAATTTGAAAGCCCTGTTGCTTAGTGTTTAACACTCATTTGAAAACCCTTTTCCCAGTGTTCAACGCTGATTATCTTTTAGTGTTTGACACTAACATGTCAATCTTTTCCCAGTATTCAACACTGTTGGTCTTTAGTGTTTAACACTAACTTTAGCCCAATTGGATCAGTTTCTAGAGGCAAAGCCTCTCCTTCAATGGACCAACAGAAAACCAATATGCTAAACATGATTGGACTTAGCCCAAGCTGGCCATAAGTCCTCAATTCAGACTTAACTGAGCCAATGGGCTCATAATATAATTAATTGGTCTTGGTTCCAAATTGGGCCAAAGATTATTTAATCTACCTCAGTTTAAGGGCACATCTCTTCACTCCTTTGATACTTGGTGTTGTAATTTCTCAACGTCTTCAAAGAGGTGGCGGGTCCCGATGACCATACATTGACACGGACTGTGGAGTCCTTAAATCCACGGACTATGAGGTCCTTAACCTTGACCGCGATGTCTTAAAACTAACATCAGACAGTGGAGTCCTTAAATCCACGGACTATGAGGTCCTTAACCTTGACCGCAACGTCTTAAAACTAACATCGGACCGCAATGTCCTTAAACTACCTATGGACCACAATGTCCTTAAACTACCTATCGACCGCAATGTCATTAAACTAAACAACAGGGCTCCCTTAATTGCTCTCTTGTTGGATCTAAACGATCCCGTTAAGTCGATCTTAGTCTAAAAACTAGACTGACGTATCCTTAACTGACGTTTAAGTCGATCTTAGTCTCAAACGAGGCTAACGTATCCTTAAACCCAAACCCCCAAACCCAAATCTAAGATAATACGGATTTGGACTAGTCTACGCCCTACGGGCGACGACGTAACTCAGTCTCCGTATACAATCCACGGGCAACCAAACACAAAACAAACACCCACGACACGAAGTGACTATCTGGAGAAGGAGAAAGTTGTTACCGCGATGCGGTAGCGTAATTAACTGCAGGGGCTTGCGCCTGCAGGGAAGAGCAACCCATAATCAAAACCCCCTCAAGCGAGGGGGAATCTGACGAAGTCTGCTATATCGGACGCATCCGTTTAAACCTTCGATATATGGCGCCATAAATCAGCATGGCACCTTCGGAGAGGTAGACGGATAGCACCAATTAGCATCTGCCCCGAATCTCAGGCAAGACGTCATGTCCTGGTCGCCATTCGGAGGGGAACAAACTCCCTCCACCTCCTCCTTCATATTTTACACCTCCTCCTTACACCATGACACCTCCACTTCACAACCCTCCACCTCATGCTCTCTCTACACACAACATAACACTTCACACATTATCTCATCACACTTAGAAATTCTTTAGCTTTCTCAAACTGAACCATTGGTTTCTACAAGCTCCAAACAAAAATATTTCTAAATATCCATCACCATAAGAGAAAAGCCATGAACTCTTTCATCAATTTTGTTCACTTCATCAATCTAGAAGCCACTATAACCCCTAAGAGCCTCCATCATACAATCCTTGAGTTGGAATTTCTTTGCTCTCATTCCATATTGGTAAATATAATCTTTCTTTTAAATTTTGAAGTGATAGTGAGTTTTACTTGCTGGCTGAATATCAGTGACATGTTAGGGGTTTTGAATTTTTTGATGACTCTCTATAGATAATTAGGTAATGGTTAAAACTAAAACGTTGTAGATAATTGGCATATCATATAGCCAAAACAATTTGGTTAAGTTTTACTTAAAATAAATTTTACACGAATTTGTAAAGAAAGGGTTTCCAAACTGGAAATTTCATTTCCAGTGTCTGTTTTTCACTCAAATTGTAACAATTTTCTTAATTTTTCTGTTAACAATTTGCAGAATATGAAAGTCGTAGGTTGTAGATAATTTTGTGTAGATATCTCTAAAATTTTCATTTTTCTTATTCTATTTACAAAATCTAGAGATATCAAATTTTTAGTGAAGATTGTTTTCTGGTTTCTGCAGATTTTCCAGAAACATGTTTTTATTTTGCATTTTATTTCATGTCCTATACATAGAAATTGGAAAATATATTTTGGGGTATCAAAGTTAACTCCTTTAACAATGTGTATAATTTTATTTTCACTCTAAACAATGTGTTGCCGATTTCTAGTGATATTTCGAAGCGAGCCCAAAAACTGCCGTTTTCTGAGCTAACATTTTCAAACAAAATGCATCCGAGAATTGTATTTTTCTCGCTACATTTTGCCAGTAAGATAATGTTATTGACATGGGTGTTCTTACATTTGAAAGGGTATTAGCGGAGACGTTGAAGGCGTTAAGACGAGGAAAAACGATTGTGGATTTCGGCGAGTTCGCTAAGTTGGTGAGTTAATTTACATCTATGGGGGAAGTCGGGTGGATGGCGTATAGCACCCCCGCAACCATTTACCTAGGATGGTTATACTATCTACTTAGTTATTAGTGTTAATTCAAATTAATGATATTGGAGTTATTTTGCATATAGTTTTATTCATAGTTTGGTGGATATTGTACGAAGGATCATACCGTACTTGTGATGACGAGATTAGCATGCCGAATACGGCCAAGTTCCTTTAGACTCGTGGAGTCATGTTTTATTTCCTGTTATAATGTAATACTTGAGTGAGCTATACTCTTTTAAAAAATAACGATTCGTTTCCCTTTTTGATGATAAATGACAAGGATGCGATGCCAATTTCCAAAACAAATATCCATTTTCAACCCAAGGCAGCTTCCTAATTTCAGAACCAACGTTTCGTTTCCTTTTCAAAGATAATGGTATAGCTCACAGTAAGTAGTTACATTTATTCGTTACGCTTAGATTTACTTTACATGTTCGTGTTATAATTATCGATGTTTTACGTTTCCGTAATACGAAGACTCTGATTGAACACTGCACAACTACCAATGAGTACTATGCTGCACAAGCATGTACACATATATTACACTTCACCTCATTGGTACTGCCATGTCACTGTAGGACCGTTATGTTAAGTAATACGTATGTAGATGTTGATATGAGTAGGTTATTACACTTTTAGAACACTTGCACAAATACTAATGATTGCCATGCTGCACGAATACAGACGCGTATGTTACACTACACATCATTAGTAGTGCCATGACACAGTAGAATTGATCTCATTGTGTCTGTATGATTTATTTACGCAGTCTTCTTTTATTACTTGTTAAGCATTGCGAATACCGGTACCATGTGTATTCCTATTTGATTCTTATGAGTTTTCAGGATATTTTACTTTTGATGATATATATATATCAGTGGTATGGGACGCTGTTATAAATGTATATATATAATATATCATCAGAATGATCTATGCAAGTATACTTATTCTTTACTTGATATTTATGGATATGATGAGTTGACGTCCACCATGAGCTTGATGTTTTCTGATTTTTTTATTCCGAACCGAGTGAGGGAGATATACGGTTTCGGACTTGCAACTTATCTGGGATGAGTGGGGAAGTATACAAACGGATACATGGTGGACCCGGTCGACACCGAGGGGCAGGAAAGCCGCAGTTGAGGCGGGGAGCCTAGCGAGGATACTCGATACCGGAGATAGAGATAAGCACGGCAGATATCCACGGGATACTGACCGGGGTTCGATTTGGGCACGGTGGATATCCAGGGGATACCGACCGGGGCCAGGGATATCGGGTGGCGATCATCTGTTGATATAGGGTCGAAGATATTTTCCTTTGCGTGTCGGTGATGGACACGAGAGATTTGAGGATTTGCGTTTCGGTGATGGACACGAGAGATTTCTGATTTCTAGTGTCGATGCTGGACATTCAGGTGTTGATATATTTCTATCATATGAGGTATACGGTTATGTTATGAGTTATTATGGCCGATCAGGACTGATCCGGGGGACAGTACCTGCATATCTTTTACGGGCATTCTCATATATAAAATGGAATTCAAAAACGAGCTATAGCCTCATTATTTTGGACATGTCTGATATGACACTGGGATCTTTAAATTATAAACCTCTTAACATCCTTCACCAAAACAGCAGGACGTATATCTTAAATAAGATAACTGTCATGGCCCGAAAGTACGGAACATGACCGGCACTTAAACTACGAACGTCTCGAGGCGTACGTAATCTAAGTAAACCGAAAACCCAGAAATCCAAACCAAGAAAAGTAGTAGAGTGAAGGAAAACCAACTTAAAACAAGTAGTTTTAAAACCATAAGCCGAATTATGCGTGTTTCTAAAAACATCAAATATTTCCTGAAAATTTCGGCAGAGTCTCCTTTGTAAATACTGGCCTCCAAACGCGATACAACATGAATAGTATACGAAATCAATAAAAAGGCATCCCCAAGCGGGAGCTAGCTCTTCGTCAACCGACGGTCACAACTACACAAGCAATATAATATACAACGCCAACGGCGAGGATCAAAATTCAAAAGGAAACTCAAAACCACAAGAAAACCACAGAAATATAACGCGCGACTCTAAGGTCGAAGGAATAACATCACTGGTCTCTATCTCAAAATAATTACATGTTTGGTTGATGGAACTTCTAGATATAACAGAATAATGATATACAAGATATATAATGGGGGTACGATACAACTAAACCCACCTACTAGCAAGTGACCCGGAAATGGGAAGCAGTGCCAGCAAAGCCGTAATGAAACCTGTACGGCAAAACCTGCAAGAAACTGGGGCACAACGGGGGTGAGTTGCCAACTCGTGAATAGAAAAACATCTACGGAAAGAAATCGCATAAATAACGCAACCTAGGTCAATGATCATAATATATCCTCAATTATATATTTAACATGCAGCCTATAACAAAGGCTAGGGTAAATATCTAACCCGAGTGTAATCTCATGTGCCCGTATCAGTGCCTCGGGTAGCAATATATCATATGAATGAGGTATGAATGCAAGAAAACAGAATACATGTAAATGAAGAAACCATTTTCATAATTTAGTGAGATTTCCTTTGTATTTTTAAAATGAGGTATCATAATGAAATCAGCATAAAACAGTGCCTAGCATCGGCACAAAACGCAATCCCAATATCTCGATATCTCTGTATCACAGTCTCTGTACCTCAATATCTCGAAATCTCAATGTCTCAATCACAATATCTAGGGCGCCGTCAGTCCAGACCGGCCCCTACCATCCATCTCAAGACCACGACGGTATCCTCCGGATATCCGACGCGTCGGGTAATATCACCGGTCGGTAGTGCTCCCCTGCCAGGCTCAACGTCAACAACACGATCCTATTGCCCCGGGGTACCGCACCGGGCCCACCATGTACCCGAAACGGTTCCTCCACTCCTCGAATCGGGTCTCGAAATCCCTCAGCAAACTCATGGTGGACGACTCATACATCATGGGAAAAACCGCACTTTTTATTTAAAAAGATAGAAAGCAGTTTCTATAAGTTTTGCGGTTTTCCCCCCAAATCCAGAAAATCTCATGGAAATCCGAATCCAAATCATTAATAGCATGTAAAACCATGAATGCGGCATAACAATGAATAACAGTATGCATGAAATGACAAGTAATAACTATAATGTTAAGCTGGCATATGTAAAGCAGGTACACTAATATCATGTCAAATTACTAACTAACAAGCTAAGTCAAGCAATAATATTTTCTAAGGTGTACGTGACATGGCAATTACCGATGAAGATGTGTGTGAGCCGGCAAGTAAGTGTACGTGGTACATACGCATCATCGGTAATGGTGCTGGTGTCCTAACAGTATAATATCAACAATGCAATATGAAATAACAATGTAAGTATGCGATGCGGAGCAAGCAACCATAATGAGCGGGAGCTAAATATTAAACAATGGTGCCATTTGAAATAACACGAATCGTGGGGTTTTGAAAATAAGGGCTACGGTGGTTTTAAGAAAGGATACGTCTTTTGAAATATCCGTAGATCCCTTGACCTGTCTTTTAAAATACCCACGATCCGCATGTTTTGAAATAGGTAGGAGTCTAATCTAATCTAACAACTACACTAAATTATACGGCTGAACTAACAAGCTGAACTACAAGTAAGGAAACCGCCTATCATCTGAGTCGATACATATACATACATGTATATGTATAGTCGGTGATCCCGCCTCAATAATATCATTTCCGATACCATATCTATAGTCAGACATCCCAATTCAAGAGTGCGGATCAATCATCAATATATAGCTCGTACGTAAATCCGTCGTACGGCATCCCAAATCTGGGTACGGGTCAATATCATATTCATCATACTATTCATCTGGTATCCTCTTTATCAAATATCATGATCGGGGTACTGACCTACGTCTAGTACAATACTGATACCACCTACGTATGGATGCACGTGTGTGAAACACTAAGTCAAAGGACCCGCTACAACGTCATGTTATATCTCAAATACGAACCCTGCCAAATCACCGATCTCACGGCCTCAAATCAAATCTCATCGACTCATCTCAGATCCCAAGTACTATCCTCAAATCCAGTATATAAACACATAGTCCCATACCCATGTGAACACATAACTATATAACCCCATATAAGCGCATATGAAGAAGAATGTATTCAAGTATGGGTGTGTGTATAAATGTGGTGCAACCTCTACTCTAGGTTCTCGCAATACTAAACCTATCTATTCACACCTAAAATTTATCTTTATCATCAATAACCTCAATAATAAATAATCAATATATATGTGTGTATACGTATTCGTATACATCACCACGGACTGCGGGGGTGCTATACGCCATCCACCCGACTTCTCCCCGTAGATATAAATCTACTCACCTGGTCCTCGTTCGCCGGTGCCGACGTCGCCACGCGCTTGTTAGTCATCTCAAAGTCCACATGGGGTACCTACATATCATAACCACCGTATCGCATTAAAACCAAATTCAAAATCGAAACGGCATACGAAAATCAAATCGGCACGCGTATCACGCATAGGTCAAAACCTATCGCCTACGCATGCAAGAATAGCCAAACCAACCCTCAATGTCGATGTACAAACTTCAAACCATCGAGAAAAACCCAAACACTCTCATTTGCGCATTCACGAACACTAATTATAATATAAAATAGGTTAGAATTCACAAAAACCACAAATTCACCTTAAAAGCCATTTTTCCGAAAATCTAGCAAGCAAAAATTACCCGTTTTAGTACAAAACTCGACGTTTAAAAAAATCTAGCGGACATAATACTTATTAAATATCTTAAATAAGTCATAAAAACAATTCCCATAATTTAATCTCATTAAATTCCATTGACCCCAAAATTCTAGTTTACAAAATACCCAATTTTAACAATTTTATAGCAAAAATACACAAACAATAATTTAGCTTGGATTTTCATGAACTGAAGGCATTAAACCACTCAATATAATATTAATAATGATATGAAACCATAATAATATTTAATCTAAAGCATTTAATAATTTTCCAAAAACCCCAGTTAGCAAAATAGCTTAATTAGACAAATTTTAAAATAACAATTCGCAAACTAGTAACTAGGTAAGATTTTACATGCCATAATATGTTAAATTATACACTTAAACCATGTTTAAATGATATGAAACCCTAACTTGATACATACCCAATTCTAGAATTTCCAAACTTGCAACTAAAACCTAATTAACACTTAAATAAATTAGCTTTAAGAAATTAACTAACAAATTAAGCAAAAGGTTTAGAAATTATACCCAAAAACATTTGAAGATCCACAAGCACCCATAGCCTCCCAAATTGAAATCTTATTTCCTAGATCCATGCTAGATTGGCAAATGAAAAATGAGTAGGAGTTGGATTTTGATTTTGTTTTGATTTTGGATGGAATTTGATGAATTTTTGAAGGTAAAAAGGGTAGGATTTTTGGAGAAGAGATGAGATGAGGGAAAGAGAGGGGAGGGGCTGCAGGAATTCAGAAATGGCTCGGTCAATGAGGGGGGAGAAGAGAGTGTGAGGTGATTGGAGAGAGAATGGGGTCAAAAAGTCCACCTTTTACTTCTATCATTCTCTTTTCTTTTCTTTCTTTTCTTTTGCAACACAAGTGGGGACAATTGAGGGGGGATGCTGAATTCAGCCATGGGGAAGGAAAAATGGGGGTGTGTGAGTATGGGTATGGGTGTGGGGTGATGAAAAATGATAAATACTATACCCTAAACATCCATTTACACTAAATTCACTAAAAAAGCCTTTTTCTTCAATAATTCTAAACCGTTTTGGCAAACGATTTCATTTCAGAAACAATATTTTAAAATTTTGTTTAATGTGCCAAGAATTATAAAATTTGTATCAACCCATTCCAATTTGTAATTTTTCCTAATTAAATGTATTAGTGACGGCTTAAAATAATATTAAAATTTTTTTTTTCAGAAAATTTGAAATTTCACCAGTGGCTCAATAAACACCAAATACTAGCAATTACATGGCTAGAATATGTATATTTAATTTTTATAATAAAGATATTTGTATTTTGACTTTTTACAAAAAACCCCTTTATTTTACCGATTTTTCCGAAATTCCACCGAAGCGATTTTCAAAACGTTACAATCTTCCCTCCTTAAAGAAATTCGGTCCCCGAATTTAAAATAAAACTCCCCCCAAATACTAAAACATCTAAGCCAAAACCATCAAGTCGTCGGGGCTCCGAAATCGTAAATACATAAAACAAATCGTAGCGCAACGCATGCGCATGAAAAATGAGCATATAACTCAAAATCAAAACTCCGTCAAGCATCCCGCAATCATCGGAGTCATGGTAAAGACACAAATGTCAAATCCAATACAAAACCAATATGATATAACTCGAAACTATATACGTAAATATCAAATCTATATATGTAAATATTTGAAGGGAATGCATGCCAAATCTGTTAAAGTCGCTGTGCAATGCGCATAACACTGCACAGTGGCGGACGTCTATTATAAGAAAATAATCATATACATATATACCTTTTGTTTGAACTGTACGTTCCGCCATTTTGGGAAACAATTTGGAAGGGTTTTCTTGTTTTAAACGTTTCGTGTCATATCAGACACGTAGGTAAATACTGAGACTATAGCTCGCTTTTTGGAATTTCCTTCGATAGCTATCAATGCATGCAAAATACATTCAGGTACTATCCTCTGACTAGTCCTGCTCAGTACGAAAACACATAGCAAATATCATAAAAACGTACTGCTCTATAAGAAATCAATCCCAAAATATGCATACGAATACTACGTGTGTCTGGTGTGCACGGAAATCAAAATCCATATATGTGTCAACATGTGTACAGAAACAAGATCTAAGTGCATCGGGTGTGCACGAAACATCTGTCATAGGCAACGTGTGTGCCTGACAGCAAAACGGATGCATCTGACATGCACGAAGAATCTCGATTCAGTGCAACTGGTGTGCACCAAAATCGTATCTCAAAACATGCGCTCAACTTGCGCGAAAATCCAAACCAGGTGCATCCATCATGCACGAAATCATGAAATCCAATATCAAGCGCCGAACATGCGCAAAATTAAATCAGGTGCACAAGGTGCACAAAACAAATATCGAGTATCACAATCGAAATCGAAGTCTAGTGCATCTAAGTGTACAAAATGCGCATCATTGCACTGCAAGCATATGTGAATCATACCGAATGCAAAAGCCAAATCGTGTGCGTATATACGCACGAAATCAATTCAACTGTATGAAACCCATAAAATCATAAACGTGAGAACCAAGGCACGAAAACGATATCAAGTGCAACAACCGTGCAAAAATCGTAAATACTCAGCAGGTGCAACCATGGTCCATGAAGACAAATATCATGAAACTCAATCATCAAAATCAATCATGCGAATAAATCGCCCAAAATACACAAATCAAGTATGGCGGAATAGTCCCGCTCAAGCACATCCTCCAAGAATCTCTGGCTAACTGCCGTGGTCACTCATAGCATGTCTCGTCGACGATCCTGAACTCTGGCCTGCCGGTGTGCATAACATGACCACTACTGGGTCCAAGTCTTCTCGTAATTTATTCCAGAAAGGTCCTATCGAGATCTCTCCCAAATCTCGTCTCTGCCGAACTGTCCGGAAGTCATCGTTCCTTACTAGATCTGTTTTCGTTCTGGAACTGCTGCATACTCAACGCGACTCCTTCTGGAAGGTATATCCAAGTACAATGCCTCGGCATACTATCGCATCTCTGATGTTGGCGGAGTGGAACGTCGTTTCATCTAGATCTGGTACGAACCTCTTGCTTCACCTTTCTCTAATGTCAACCGCTTCGGACTCGTCTCGTCGTGGCTGCATGGACTGAGCTCCAACGGCTATCCTCGTATCGGGAGTCTCCCAAGAAATGCATCTCACCACCTAGCATCCGAATTAAGTCGAGCCATCCGATCAAGTCGTCAAAACCTCATAATCCTCCAAGAGCTCAACATCTTGGGCACAGTTTAATAGTATCGAGTACATACCACATCATCGGTGGTCCAGCCGTAGAAGGGCAAACCCAAGCCTCACTAATGGCGCCGTAGAACTGCCGCAAACCCGAAGGTTCAAAGGCTTTCACACGGTCATTAAGTCGAGTTAGGGTTTCATTCTTCTAGAGGGACCATAGAATTACCTGCATGTCTTTCCGACTACTTTAAACTTAGAATAATAGGATTCTGACATTCGATCGTCTCTTTCGACTCCCAACGTCTCCGCGTGAAGTCGTCTTTAGCTGGAATCAATCTATCTGATGACCTCGCATCGGGGTAGGCGAACGATCCACATGTTCTAGTCATTCATCCTCGATGACTAGCGACCTTCTATCATCTCTTAGTACAACTCATTTTGCACTAACTCCAGCATCTGGGGCAATAGCTCGTCGTTCGTAGCAATAACTAGCTCGCTCGTCTGCACGCTGAACGGTGCCTCAATCATCAGGAGTAAGCAATACTTCAATGGTCATCAAAATCTGGCTGGCCTCTATCAGTGGCTCAATCCTCTAGTGCAAATCGGCACGTCCGAGTAATCTCATACAGCAATCCACCCAACGCTCGTGGCGCGAAGATACAATGAAAAGACACATCTCTGCAATCGTGTGTCGCCGGAATTTCGCACTGGTCAGTCCTCGTTTGTGACGAGCTCGTGCTGACCGCAACTCTAGCTGTAGCTCTCCCTGCCCGTAATCGTGGCAGCAAAACCATAACTGGTACTGATGAGGCTAGATCGGAATGAATATAATACTGAGAAAAGAAATGTACATCCTAAGGCTTCTTAAGTGGAGTAGCGTATCGTAAATATGTCGCGGAACATACCTACGGTACGTCACTCTACTTTAGTCACCTATTCCATCAACCAAGGGTCATCCTACGCTCCGAAGGTAAAACCTAACGCTCTGATACCAACTTTGTCACGGCCCGAAAATACGGAACATGACCGTCACTTAAACTACGAACGTCTCGAGGCGTATGTAATCTAAGTAAACCGAAAACCCAGAAATCCAAACCAAGAAAAGTAATAGAGTGAAGGAAAACCAACTTAAAACAAGTAGTTTTAAAAGCATAAGCCGAATTATGCGGGTTTCTAAAAACATCAAAAATTTCCTGAAAATTTCGGCAAAGTCTCCTTTGTAAATACTGGCCCCCAAACGGGATACAACATGAATAGTATACGAAATCAATAAAAAGGCATCCCCAAGCGTGAGCTAGCTCTTCGTCAACCGACGGTCACAACCACACAAGCAATATAATATACAACGCCAACGGCGAGGATCAAAATTCAAAAGGAAACTCAAAACCACAAGAAAACCACAGAAATATAACGCGCGACTCTAAGGTCGAAGGAATAACATCACTGGTCTCTATCTCAAAATAATTACATGTTTGGTTGATGGAACTTCTAGATACAACAGAATAATGATATACAAGATATATAATGGGGGTACGATACAAGTAAACCCACCTACTAGCAAGTCACCCGGAAATGGGAAGCAGTGCCAGCAAAGCCGTAATGAAACCTGTACGGCAAAACCTGCAAGAAACTGGGGCACAACGGAGGTGAGTTGCCAACTCGTGAATAGAAAAACATCTACGGAAAGAAATCGCATAAATAACGCAACCTAGGTCAATGATCATAATATATCCTCAATTATATATATAACATGCAGCCTATAACAAAGGCTAGGGTAAATATCTAACCCGAGTGTAATCTCATGTGCCCGTGTCAGTGCCTCAGGTAGCAATATATCATATGAATGAGGTATGAATGCATGAAAACAGAATACATGTAAATGAAGAAACTGTTTTCATAATTTAGTGAGATTTTCTTTGTATTTTTAAAATGAGGTATCATAATGAAATCAGCATAAAACAGTGCCTAGCATCGGCACAAAACGCAATCCCAATATCTCGATATCTCTGTATCACAGTCTCTGTACCTCAATATCTCGAAATCTCAATGTCTCAATCACAATATCTAGGGCGCCGTCAGTCCAGACCGGCCCCTACCATCCATCTCAAGACCACGACGGTATCCTCCGGATATCCGACGCGTCGGGTAATATCACCGGTCGGTAGTGCTCCCCTGCCAGACTCAATGTCAACAACACGATCCTCTTGCTCCGGGGTACCGCACCGGGCCCACCATGTACCCGAAACGGTTCCTCCACTCCTCGAATCGGGTCTCGAAATCCATCAGCAAACTCATGGTGGACGACTCATACATCATGGGAAAAACCGCACTTTTTATTTAAAAAGATAGAAAGCAGTTTATACAAGTTTTGCGGTTTTCCCCCCAAATCCAGAAAATCTCATGGAAATTCGAATCCAAATCATCAATAGCATGTAAAACCATGAATGCGACATAACAATGAATAACAGTATGCATGAAGTGACAAGTAATAACTATAATGTTAAGCTGGCATATGTAAAGCAGGTACACTAATATCATGTCAAATTACTAACTAACAAGCTAAGTCAAGAAATAATATTTTCTAATGTGTACGTGACATGGTAATTACCGATAAAGATGTGTGTGAGCCGGCAAGTAAGTGTACGTGGTACATACGCATCATCGGTAATGGTGTTGGTGTCCTAACAGCATAATATCAACAATGCAATATAAAATAACAATGTAAGTATACGATGCGGAGCGAGCAACCATAGTGAGCGGGAGCTAAATATTAAACAATGGTGCCATTTGAAATAACACGAATCGTGGGGTTTTGAAAATAAGGGCTACGGTGGTTTTAAGAAAGGATACGTCTTTTGAAATATCCGTAGATCCCTTGACCTCTATTTTAGAAGACCCACGATCCGCAAGTTTTGAAATAGGTAGGAGTCTAATGTAATCTAACAACTACACTAAACTATACGGCTGAACTAACAAGCTGAACTACAGGTAAGGAAACCGCCTATCATCTGAGTCGATACATATACATACATGTATATGTATAGTCGGTGATCCCGCCTCAATAATATCATTTCCGATACCATATCTATAGTCAGACATCCCAATTCAAGAGTGCGGATCAATCATCAATATATAGCTCGTACGTAAATCCGTCGTACGGCATCCCAAATCTGGGTACGGGTCAATATCACATTCATCATACTATTCATCTGGTATCCTCTTTATCAAATATCATGATCGGGGTACTGATTTACGTCTAGTACAATACTGATACCACCTACGTATGGATGCACGTGTGTGAAACACTACGTCAAAGGACCCGCTACAATGTCATGTCATATCTCAAATACGAACCCTGCCAAATCACCGATCTCACGGCCTCAAATCAAATCTCATAGACTCATCTCAGATCCCAAGTATTATCCTCAAATCCAGTATATGAACACATAGTCTCATATCCATGTGAACACATAACTATATAACCCCATATAAGCACATATGAAGAAGAATGTATTCAAGTATGGGTGTGTGTATAAATGTGGTGCAACCTCTACTCTAGGGTCTTGCAACACTAAACCTATCTATTCACACCTAAAATTTATCTTTATCATCAATAACCTCAATAATAAATAATCAATATATATGTGTTTATACGTATTCATATACATCACCACGGACTGCGGGGGTGCTATACGCCATCCACCCGACTTCTCCCCGTAGATATAAATCTACTCACCTGGTCCTCGCTCGCCGGTGCCGACGTCGCCACGCGCTTGCTAGTCGTCTCAAAGTCCACATGGGGTACCTACATATCATAACCACCGTATCACATTAAAACCAAATTCGAAATCGAAACGGCATACGAAAATCAAATCGGCATGCGTATCACGCATAGGTCAAAACCTATCGCCTACGCATGCAAGAATAGCCAAACCAACCCTCGATGTCGATGTACAAACTTCAAACCATCGAGAAAAACCCAAACACTCTCATTTGCGCATTCACGAACACTAATTATAATATAAAATAGGTTAGAATTCACAAAACCACAAATTCACCTTAAAAGCCATTTTTCCGAAAATCTAGCAAGCAAAAATTACCCGTTTAAGTACAAAACTCGACGTTTAAAAAAATCTAGCGGCCATAATACTTATTAAATATCTTAAATAATTCATAAAAACAATTCCCATAATTTAATCTCATTAAATTCCATTGACCCCAAAATTCTAGTTTACAAAATACCCAATTTTAACAATTTTATAGCAAAAATACACAAACAACAATTTAGCTTGGATTTTCATGAACTGAAGGCATTAAACCACTCAATATAATATTAATAATGATATGAAACCATAATTATATTTAATCTAAAGCATTTAATAATTTTCCAAAAACCCTAGTTAGCAAAATAGCTTAATTAGACAAATTTTAAAATAACAATTAGCAAACTAGTAACTAGGTAAGATTTTACATGCCATAATATGTCAAATTATACACTTAAACCATGTTTAAATGATATGAAACCCTAACTTGATCCATACCCAATTCTAGAATTTCCAAACTTGCAACTAAAACCTAATTAACACTTAAATAAATTATCTTTAACAAATTAACTAACAAATTAAGCAAAAGGTTTAGAAATTATACCCAAAAACATTTGAAGATCCACAAGCACCCATAGCCTCCAAAATTGAAATCTTATTTCCTAGATCCATGCTATATAGGCAAATGAAAAATGGGTAGGAGTTGGATTTTGATTTTGTTTTGATTTTGGATGGAATTTGATGAATTTTTGAAGGTAAAAAGGGTGGGATTTTTGGAGAAGAGATGAGATGAGGGAAAGAGAGGGGAGGGGCTGCAGGAATTCAGAAATGGCTCGGTCAATGAAGGGGGAGAAGAGAGTGTGAGGTGATTGGAGAGAGAATGGGGTCAAAAAGTCCACCTTTTACTTCTATCATTCTCTTTTCTTTTCTTTTCTTTTCTTTCTTTTCTTATGCAACACAAGTGGGGACAATTGAAGGGGGGCTGCTGAATTCAGCCATGGGGAAGGAAAAATGGAGGTGTGTGAGTGTGGGTATGGGTGTGGGGTGATGAAAAATGATAAATACTATGCTCCAAACATCCATTTACACTAAATTCACTAAAAAAGCCTTTTTTCTTAAATAATTTCTAAACCGTTTTGCCAAATGATTTCGTTTCAGAAACAATATTTTAAAATTTTGTTTAATGTGCCAAGAATTATAAAATTTGTATCAACCCATTCCAATTTGTAATTTTCCCTAATTAAATGTATTAGTGACGGCTTAAAATAATATTAAAATAATTTTTTTTCAGAAAATTTGAAATTTCACCAGTGGCTCAATAAACACCAAATACTAGCAATTACATGGCTAGAATATGTATATTTAATTTTTATAATAAAGATATTTGTATTTTGATTTTTTACAGAAAACCCCTTTATTTTACCGATTTTTCCGAAATTCCACCGAAGCGATTTTCAAAACGTTACAATAACTATTATACTTTATGCTATCACGTCTGTTTTTATGCCGTGACATATGTATTCCGTGGCTATTTTAAAGAAGTGGTTGTACATATATATATTTTCGGGTACTTATGGGCTTATACCTAGGTATAGGTTAGTTGCATGATACAGTTTATTTTGAGTTCATGTGATAGATAGAGTTGCATTTACGATACAGTTGCATATCATATATTATATTAGTACAGGATATGATAGTACTATACTTATGACCTAGGAATCGTTATGCATTTCGATTTCTACCTTGTGATTTGTTTTTATTCACTGAGTTAGCAACTCACACCCGTTGTGCCACAGTTTCTTGATGGTGTTACCGTTTGGATTATCAGCGGCTTGGGTATACATTCTTTTCGGTGATTGCTTTGGTAAGTGGGTTGCTGTTGTATCGTACTCACACTCATTTATTTATATATTCTTGTATCTAGTGAAACTACATTAACTTAGAACTGGTATATTATGGACTTAGAAACGAGACATAGAATTGTGTGTTTGTGGGCGTCGTACTCATTGGAGTTGACCTTTTTATATTGTTGATTTTGTTTCGCTTTTCTTTTCTTCTCCATTGTGCATCGTATAGTGTTTGCTTGGCTGCTCCGCCGTTTGGGCGTGGAAGCTAGCTCCCATTAGGATGCTATATGTATTTTTATGTTGTAGCGGGTTTTATTCAAATTACAAAGGAGGTGCTGTCGAATTTCAAAACTTCATAGATGCTTTTCAAATATACTTAGTTAAACTTAAATGTTTATTTTAAACTGATTCCCTCTGAGGACTATTTTAAACTTCACCTCCAATATTTTCAAAAAGGGTTTAGATTCCGGGTTTTGGCTTACTTGAACCGCGTTGACGTGTTTAGATGTCACGTGATTTAAGTGCCGGTCACGTGCCATATTCGGGTCATGACAAAGTTGGTATCGGAGCGTTATGTTTAACCTTTGTTCGAGTCTAGGTTTGGCTATATGGAATCTAGGCATACACTTTTGTTACCTAGGCTTTACCTTATAGGACATAGACTTGACTTTGTGGGTCTTATACCCGAACTTTCGTTACATAGGATGACCTTTGTTGATGGAGTATGTACTAAGTAGAGTGACGTACCGTACATATGTTCCGCGGCATATTTACGATATGATACTCCGCCTAAGTTACCTTAGGATTTATGTCTTGAGATCTTTCTTCTATTCCTTCCGTTGATCTATCCTCATCGATACATGTTGATTGTTCCGGTCTCCATGTCTACATTAGCCGAGAGGACTGCGGTTAGAGACACGGTCATGGAAGACTTGTCGGGGACGAGGACTGACCAGGGTGACATTCCGGTGACATAGGAACATGTCGTTTATCCTTATTGATCGAGTTTCTAATATTGAGGCGAGTTTCATCGAGACCCGCACCAGATGGTCGAGTCATTGCTGGAGATCAGCCGGACTTGAGGTGTGATGCTTTCCTTCTCCGAAGATCGTGGTGTTGTGTGCTGTTCAGACAGCGGTACCAATCATAGCTGAAGTTATCGAGGTGTTGCTTCCAGAGTTCATGAAGTTAAAAGTTGACGATGTTTACAGGTGTAGATGGATCAGAAGGATTCTTAGTCATTCAAATAAGGGATGACTAGGACTTTTAATCCGTTGTGGCGCTCCGATGCGAGGTTGGTGAAGTTGATTAGCTTCTTCCGATGGGTCTTGCTCAGACCTGGTGCAAGTCGCTCGAGAAAGCGATCATGTAGTAAGTTTTCCTCCGACGGATTGAGATGAGTTCTCGAAGGTGAGCTTAGCCAGATACTTCTGCAGAGTATCAGAGATGCCGGATTTGTTTTTTTTTAGTTTTGTAAGATTCCGAGCTTGGTCATAACCGAGTATGACTTGCAATTTGCATGGTTATCGCGATATGCTCCTTAATGGATTGATATTGGAGAATAATGGAATAGGAGATTGGTGCGAAGTTTCAGTAGGCAATTGTTCTTCACCGTCGATATTGAAGATTTGATGCATATGCAGAGGCGCGTACGACCAAACTTCATGGGAAAATCTTGAGAAAATGACAGTTGATACGAAAAAGAAAGTGGATTCAGAAATGAGTGCTAGTCTCGGGCGGGCTGAGTAGATAAGATCAGCAGGAGAATTGATGGGCTCTTTCCAGAAATTAATGATAAGTAAGATTTGACCGAGGATTAGTTGTTAGCGCACACACAGAGGTTAGAGATTACCGTCATCAACATGTTGAGTTGCGAGAGACTGGACTACTGGTCAAGAAGATGTGGTGAGAGGTATCAGTAGTAGGACTGATTGTGTCGTTGCTCCTCACCGGACGATTGCATAAAAGAGGCCATGGAGTTAGAGATCCGCAAGAAGAATCAGAATTCAGAGACAAAGAATTCTAGAACGTGGCAGAAGACAAGTAGAAATCCTTGCTATGCCAGTTACGGGTGTTTAAACACCTTCGGACATTGTGGGAGATAAACTTCGATATCTTTTGTTTTCGATTTACGTTTTTATGATCTGAAGATTTCGTTTTCAAACGTTGAAAAGGGGACAACTCAATGTCCGCTATTTTGATTTATGTATTTTGAGGACGCGAGGGTCACACAAATATTTTGTGCACACCAAGTGCACTTGTCGAGATTTTCGTGCATGATGATTGCACTTTGATTGATGTTTTGTGCACACCAGGTGCACTTGTTGAGATGTCAGTGCAAGGTGACTGCACTCGATTGGAGTGTCGTGTACACCAGATGCACTAGACTGATATTTTCCGTGTACATCAGTTGCACATGATTAAGAGATTTTATATATATATACTCTAGGTATACTTGGTATAATTTTGTGCACACCAGTTGCACATTTTGATGTTTTGTGCACCCCGATGCACTTGAGACTTGTTTTGTGCACTCCGATGCACTAGATATTGATCTTGTGCATTCTAGATGCACTCGGTAATTTCTCCCTGCACATTTGATGCAGTGGATATTGTTTTGTTCACACTTGTTGCACTTGACGCTGTTTTTGTTTTCGTGCACACCGTGATGTGTGGTTTGAGATTTGCATGCAAACCCGTTAGGCTTGATTTTGTTTCCGTGCTTTGCACTTGAGAGAATATCTTATAGATTTGATTTATATATTTTCGCTTGGTCGTGTGCTACCAATATTGTACTACGACTATGGCATTGATTGTGTATTTGATATACACAACGACTTTCGTATT
Source organism: Agapanthus africanus (assembly GCA_030015575.1). Classification (NCBI taxonomy): domain Eukaryota; kingdom Viridiplantae; phylum Streptophyta; class Magnoliopsida; order Asparagales; family Amaryllidaceae; genus Agapanthus; species Agapanthus africanus. The sequence continues at coordinate 252,814,733 of CM057350.1, forward strand.
TAGCATTTTGCATCATAACTGGAGTAATTCTCATAGCAACCGCTAGAGTTACAGTTATGTGAGTTTTATATCTTTTTAATGTTTCACGCACACTGTTACGTTATGTTACGTTTTAGCTCGTATGGGACTTCGGAGTTCTGTTATATTGAGCGGATTATATGTTTTAAATTTTGGACCTCGGAAAATTGTTTTGAAATGAGTTGATTGGATTGAGAAAAATATTTTAAGAGAGAGGTTTAATTTAAATTCGGGGACCGAATTTCTTTAAGGGGGAGAGATTGTAACATTTTAGAATATTAAAAATATTAATTTATAATTTTAAATAAAAATTTAATAAGTTCACAAAAATGGTATCATTTATGAAATTGGGTATCGGAATTATATCCGAAAAATGTAATTATTTTGATAAATATGAATAAAAGTGTGTGATATCATAAAAATGACATTTTTAATTATTTAACATGACATTGTATTTTACATTAAAATAATGATATTTAAGTGATAGATTAATTATCTCATATCTTTTATTTTAAATGGATTTAAATTGTAAAATGGATTTAAATTGTAACATGAAAGGTTTTCTTTTGTTGAAATTCTTTTAATGGTTGGTATAACTATTTTGTTAAATGGTTGGTATATCTTATCCTAGTTCAAACCCTCACACCACCACACGCTCATCCATGCTCAACTCCCTCCACCTCCTCCTTCACATTTTACACCTCCTCCTTACACCATGACACCTCCACTTCACAACCCTCCACCTCATGCTCTCTCTACACACAACATAACACTTCACACCTTATCTCATCACACTTAGAAATTCTTTAACTTTCTCAAACTGAACCATTGGTTTATACAAGCTCCAAACAAAAATATTTCTAAGTATCCATCACCATAAGAGAAAAGCCATGAACTCTTTCACCAATTTTGTTCACATCATCAATCTAGAAGCCACTACAACCCTTAAGAGCCTCCATCAGACAATCTTTGAGTTAGAATTTCTTTGCTCTCATTCCATATAGGTAAATATAATCCTGCTTTTAAATTTTGAAGTGATAGTGAGTTTTACTTGATGGCTGAATAACAGTGACATGTTAGGGGTTTTGAATTTTTTGTTGACTCTCTATTGATAATTATGTAATGGTTAGAACTAAAAAGTTGTAGATAATTGCCATATCATTTAGCCAAAAACATTTGGTTAAGTTTTACTTTAAAATAAATTTTTAACGAATTTTTAAAGAAAGGGTTTCCAAACTGGAAATTTCATTTCCATTGGTTGTTTTTCACTCAAATTGTAACAATTTTCTTAATTTTTCTGTTAAACATTTGGAGAATCTGAAAGTTGTAGGTTGTAGATAATTTCGTGTAGATATCTCTTAAATTTTCATTTTTCTTATTCTATTTACAAAATTTAGAGATATCAAATTTTTAGTAAAGATTGTTTTCTGGTTTCTGCAGATTTTCCAGAAACATATTTTTATTTTGCATTTTATTTCTTGTCCTATACATAGAAATTGGAAAAGATATTTTGGGGTATCAAAGTTAACTCCTTTAACAATGTGTATAATTTTAGTTTCACTCTAAACATTGTGTTGACGATTTCTAGTGATTTTTCGAAGCGAGCCCAAAACTGCCATTTTCTGAGCTAACATTTTCAAATACAATGCATCCGAGCATTGTATTTTTCTCGCTACATTTTTCCAGTAAGATAATGTTATTGACGAACGTGTTCTTACATTTGAAGGGGTATTAGCGGAGATGTTGAAGGCATTGAGACAAGGAAAAGCGATTGTGGATTTCAACGAGTTCGACAAGTTGGTGAGTAGATTTACATCAACGGGGGAAGTCGGGTGGATGGTGTATAGCAGCTCCGCAACCATTTAACTAGGATGGTTATACTATCTAGTTAGTTATTAGTGTTAATTCAAATTAATGATATTTGAGTTATTTTGCATATTGTTTTATTCATGGTTTGGTGGATATTGTACGAAGGATCATTGTCACGCCCCACTTCCCAAAATACGGAATACGAGGGGTTGACAAGGCCAGCCATGTTCCTACGGTCAAGAAAATATCCTGCCGCAGTCACACTTTGGCTTCTAGCATTACATGGTAATCAGTAATCAATACACAGGTAATGAGAAATGCAGTCACTACATCTATCAGAATAGATAAAAGATATACCATATAGAGATCAAGGGAAAGATAGCGCTGGCGTCACTGATCTGGATGTGCGCAAAATCCTCGAGGTACGTCAGGTCCTGATCCAAGCTCAGTCCACTTCTCACTCTGAGTATGCATACTCAGGTCGTCAGAGCGACACAATAGCAATATATAAAAATACAAATGTAAACACGTGCAAGGATGATGAACATGAAGAAGTAAATATAGAACGATGACGCGAGCATGAAATAATCGGTACAGGTAAACAGTAAAGCAGATATATCGAATCAGTAATCATAGCATGTCCATGTCACTAAACCTATCAGTCTCTAAGTCTCACTGTCCAGGTCGCTAAAGCTATCGTCAGTCCAAGTGCGAGCGTCAACCATCGCAGAAGTATTCCCAACCCAAGGGTAAGCCCCAGGGGCAAGCGAACACGGGCCCGAATCACGCTCACTAATAATCAGTAATATCATACATATGACTCCCAAAATCGCTGTATATGCCGGCAGTGGGACTCCCGAGATTCCGTTGATCGAACTCACACTCAAACTACCCCACACCCCGTGGTCTACATCAAATACCAAACAAGAATCCAAATACTAGTCGGTCCATGACAAGTCTATGCGAGAACTGGAGACAGGATCTCCATCAAGCATGTCTCGACTAGTATCCAAAATAAATGGACAGTATTTGACGCCTTACCTATGACACTAATATAAGTGCTTCCATAAACGTCTTATTCCAGTTATAGTTACACTTATATATGTCATATAGACGTCGACAATGCAATAAATTAATTGGGCCCGCTGATTGTGTACAAGTACGTGTCACTTCACTTATTCATTCACGCTTTAACACTAAAGAACTTGCCACAATCCAATTAGTAAAATCTATCACTGGGTAATGTATCACAGTCACTAGATTATCAATGTTTATGACCACTATTCAAATGAGGGTATAACCGCTACATGATATGATGAGAATGCAATTAATTATGATATGAATAAAATACAGCAGCAGCCAGTGTCCTACCAATTGCATAATTTACTATAAATCACACGCGCACAATTTAGCAAAATAGTATAAAAGGGGTAAGCAGTATGTTTAATTATCTATCCGTCAAAATTAGTTTCGCGTCAATCGGGTTTCAGGTTCGCTAGTTATGGTCATTTTATTTTAAGTGTTTACTGCTGGAAATCCATTTTCTGAACTGGAAGTCCATTTCGTAACATGTTTTAATCCCAGTTGGAATCATAATTAAGCGACTCTACAGTTGGATAATATTTAGGTTTAACAGTTAGGTTTCCAACGTATCAAACGGATAAATAATATCCACTGTATACGGGGAGATATGTTCAGTTTAATACCAATGTGTACAAACTGTCACTGCAGAAAACTGCAGGATATGTCGACGATCTAAAATACTTTTGAAATAGGAAAAATTATTTAAATTAAATGAAACTAACACCATTATTTATATAACTTGATTATCTACGCTATGATATAGGACTCTGCGTTTTTTTCCAGATTTTTATACGGATGTATATACATCAAAAATCAGGTGTCGTCGGAAAATACTGCTCTGGACTGCAGTCCAGAGCCGTATTTCTCTCAAGTTTTCTATATCGTATCAAGGTCATATTAAATAAAAATTCAGAGAGAGAGTTCTAGGTTATCTAGTCATATTCGATACGAACCCAAGAATATCGCATTTCGATTTGTATTTAATAGACTATTAATTTTACAACGTGATATGTACGGTGATTGCCAGATTTAGCGTCGGTTCTCGGGGATATCATTTCAATATAGAAACATTAACTTTTAGATCACAACTTGTAGTTAATTATCAGTGCATGATCTATATATCACGAAACGGGAGTTTTAATTGACCAGAACAGATAAATATCAAAAGATGATTATCGAGTTTTAACAATCATAACTATGGGGTTTTATAACAATTTATCACATATACATACATAAGTATATTTAGTATATGTAGCATGATAGCAAGTTCAGAAACTTGCCTGGTGATGGCACAACGACGGCGACACGGTAGAGGTGGCAACGACTTGAGCACCACCACGGGCAACGACAACAGCAGCGACATAGCACCAGCACAGGAAGCGACAACGGCAGCAAGCTCGGTTGGGCTCGACTAACGGCGACTCCGTGAGGTCGGCAGTGCTGGTGGTCGTCGAAGGTGGAGGGCGATGATGCTCAGGTTGCTCTGGGGTGGTTCTCGGCTAGGGGAAGTGAGGGGTTGAATGTTTGGGGTTGAGTTCGAGGAGGAGAAGGGGCTGCTAGGTTGCAAGGAGGAGAAGGGGGTGAGGCAGAATCGGTCACGGTGGTCCAGGGGCAATAGCGAGATGATGTTGATGGTGGCTGGCTCAGGTGAAGCTCGAGGGTGGTGGCAGCGCAGAGGTTGATGGCTATGGTAGTGGCCTCGTTGACGGTGGGTCCAAGGAGGAGGTCAACGGCGCAGTTGCAGCGAAGTGGGGTTGTGAGGGGAGAGGTAGAGGCTCGGGGGTGATGATATCGGCGAAAGGGGGTCGCGGCAGTCGTTGGAGGTGGGTAGCGAAGCTTGGCTGCTGGGAGAGAGGCTCGGGGAAGAGGAGTTGCGGCGAAGAGAGAGAGGGTGGCCGGTGGCAGTGGACTCGTCGGCTGTGAAGAAAGGTGGTGGTCGTGGTGAAAAGAATGGGTCTGTGAAGAGGAGGCTTGGGCTTGCTCAACGAGATGACGACGACGTTGTCGATGCCCGTGGAGGATGAGCTAAGGGTCACCGAGGAGGTAGGCGAGACTCTGGTGGAGGTCGACGGCGGAGGTGGTCGAGGAGGTTCGTCGGCGAAGTGAGGCAGTGGGGGAGTGAGGGAGAGAGAACCTGAGAGAGTGAGATGGAGAGAGGGAGGGAATGGTTGTGAGAAGAGTGGGAGGCGAGGCAAAGAGGTGGTGGAGTTGTGGGAGTTAGAGGCTCATTGTCGAGGCCGTTGCAGGAGCGGGTCGCACGGAGTAGGAAGTGGGGACGTGGAATTCATCGTTGTTGCCGTTGGGGAGCGGGCTTCATGGTTAGCGCAAGGGAGGGGAGGACGTTGAGTGAGTGCGGGTCGTCGGGAAGTGGGCAAGAGGAGCGGGTGAACGTGGGGAAAAGAGCGGGAAGAAGAGAACGCGAAGGAGAAGAAGAAGGGAGAGGGGAGTTTGGGTCAGGTCGGGTGTGGGCTCGTGGGTCGGGCTCGGGAGAAAATAAAAGGTGTTGCATATAGTGCTCTCTAAATCAATTATTCGATCGCAGGCACGTGATTGCAATGATTGAGAGAGCACCTATACCGACAAGACTGTCTTACTTGAGATGATAGTATGCTATCTGGTTTGTCTTTATCATCGTTTACATACTTTAGTTCACTATTGCATGTTAATAGAGCCCATAGGATTCTTGCTTGACTGCCGGCAGTATGATGGCGATCATATACGTGGGAGCTGGGGTCTATATGCACATCCTTAAAGTGTCCCTAGTCGTGGGAGTTTCGAGGCAGGACATCGATACTCCAGTGTAGACTAGTGTATACAGTCGAGACCCCGACGAGGGGCGGTGGCCGGTCTCACAAGTCATTGGTGTCAGTTGGTTCACCTAAGATGTATACAGGTGCTCATTGAGTTATGAGTACACCGGACTGGACTCGTCGGGAACATGCTGAGTTGGTATTATACATATCGTCAGATAGCAGTTCCCTGGTGACATGTGTACAGGTTAGTTGATCGACCTGAGGTCGTCATTTGTCTCATATATATTCGTACTGTACTTTGATTTCTACCCTACCACGGCTCAAAGGAGTCGTGCAAACAGGTATTTTTTGGGTACAGTCCCGAGCCACATGGAGGCAGTGAGCAGATCATCGGGGATTCGTCTCTCCCGGTATTGGAGGTGAGATCGCGCTGTGTTTAGGAGAGCTATTACACGAAATCCCTGGTCAGGGTAATCGAGATTTACTGGTAGGTATTCCGGTAATAATTCAGGGTGTTCTGGGCTTCTCTCTTTGACATGAATTATACAGGTATTGGGGGTTTGATGTTTACCAGCCCCTTGGCCCTATATGCGATAGTAATATACGAATGGACCAGACTGTACGGATATTGTCACTGTCAGGCTCAGTAGGGTTTCTGGATGAGTTCGCTCGTCAGCTTTCTTTCCAATCAATACATAGGCAACCGTTACGTACAGCTAGTACCTCTGACGTGCTAGTGGTTATACCCAGTGCCAGTGTATTGATGAGTCATTAGAGTTCCCCACAGACAGTTTCCCAAGTTCGGGCGAAACGTTGTAGAGGCCGTATGGTTTTATGGCAGGGTTCGGAAAATGCACGTGCGTTTTCACACGTGTCATTTTTCGGGCAGATAATACTGGTGGGCTTTGGTTTAAGCCGGATCTGAGTATTATACTGTGTAGATATAATATCTTTGTCTCGGTTGCATTTGTATTCGGTCGTAATACAAATGCGGGTATGTTTATACTGTTACGGGGTTATCCTGAAATTCGTTTCGGGATCGCGTTTGGAAGTTGCCGGTTTCCAATTTTCTATCACCCGTCTTTAACATTCGGTTAAATACGGATTTATCTTTTCTTCATTCGGTGAGTCATGAGGTGAGTCAGAGGTCTAGAAGGTTCTAGAAATGGTGACTAGCTTCATGAGTCATTAGTTCATTAATGAAGCATTTAATGATCGATGAGTTGTTATGGTGACTAGGTTAATGATTCATGGATTTGCATTTATTGTTTTAAGTTTGTCATCCTTTTTCATTATGTGTTATGATAAGTTTACTTGTTAAGGTCACCCCTTCCTCTCTCCTACACTCAGCTCCCCCCTCATATATTGTGGCCGGTCCTTGCTTGTGGGAAGGATGTTTTTTTTGATTTGAAAAAGATGCAAGTATTTGGTTCATGGAAATTAGTATACTCTATTTCTCATTTTCACCCGATCCAAAAGGCAACTTCATTAACCGTTCGTCCATATCTTTGGATGTAACGAGGCAAAGTGTTCTACTAATTCTCTACATCAATCTTGGTCATCTCTTTTAGCAAACTTGATGATCGAATTGCCTCGGTTCAGAGGCGGGAGCCCGTTTAAAGATCCATCGACGTGGTGCCACCTGGACGAGAAGACTGGAGATTCAGGGAGATCGGAACAGCCCTAACAAAGTGTGGGATGATGGTTAAAGAACGAAGGACTCGAATCGTTCGGTATAACATTTCTACCCACTTTGTAGTTTGTTAGTTTAACTTTAATGGCAGATCCGGGTTATAGTATACGATAGCGCCTGTTGTAAAAGTTTTTGTTCCGTATTTGGCGTCTGTTAGACGGCCGGGGCGCTACCGTGTACCTACAAAAGGAAATGAGGGGTTTGGTTTTGGGCTGAGGGTTTTTAATTTAGGGTTTAGAAACTGGGTTAGGGATTTTAGGTAGGTTTTTAAGAAACATAAACATAATAAAATAAAAAGTAGATAGATATAGAGGTTCAAGGATAGAGATATGATTTGGGGTAAAATAATTAGAGTTAGGGTATAGATTAAAATAGGTAAATATTAATTTAAAAGAAGTTGGTTTTGAGAATAGGACTTAGAAATAATCGGTTAGGAAAATATTTTATTAGAAGCACGGTTACCAGGAAAATAAATTTCGAGGATTATTAAACCATGAAATACTTCATACAACAGATACCGGTTATTACAATCTTACCGTACTTGTGATGACGAGATTAGCGTGCCGAATACGGCCATGTTCCTTTAGACTCGTGGAGTCATGTTTTTTTTCTTGTTAGAACGTAATACTTGAGGGAGCTATACTCTTTTAAAAACTAACGATTCACTTCCCTTTTTGATGATAAATAACAAGGATGCGATGCCAATTTCCAAAACAAATATCCATTTTCAACCCAAGGCAGCTTCCTAATTTCAAAACCAACGTTTCGTTTCCTTTTCAAAGATAATGGTATAGCTCATTGCAAATACTTATATTTATTAGTTACGCTTAGATTTACTTTACATGTTCGCGTTATAATTATCGATGTTATACGTTTCCGTAATACGAACGCTCTGATAGAACACTGCACAACTACCAATGCGTAATATGCTGCACAAGCACGTACACATATGTTACACTACACCTCATTGGTACTGCCATGTCACTGTAGGACCGTTATGTTAAGTAATGCATATGTAGATGTTGATATGAGTAGGTTATTACACTTTTAGAACACTTGCACAAATACTAATGATTGCCATGCTTCACGAATACAGACATGTATGTTACACTACACATCATTAGTAGTGCCATGACACAGTAAAATTGATATCTTTGTACCTGTATGATTTATTTGCGCAGTCTTCCTTTATTACCTGTTAAGCATTGCGAATACCAGTACTATGGGTATTCGTATTTGATTCTTATGAGTTTTCAGGACGTTTTACTTTTGATGATATATATCAGTGGTATGGGACGCTGTTATATATGTATATATATAATATATCATCAGAATGATCTATGCAAGTATTCTTATTCTTTACTTGATATTTCTGGATATGATGAGTTGGCGTCCACCATGAGATTGATGCTTTCTGATTGTTTTATTCCGAACCGAGTGGGGGAGATATACGGTTTCGGACTTGCTACTTATCCGGGCTGAGTGGGGGAGTATACAGACGGATACATGGTGGTCCCGGTCGAGACCGAGGGGCAGGAAAGCCGCAGTTGAGGCGGGGAGCTTAGCGAGGACACTCGATATCGGAGATAGAGATGAGCACGACAGATATCCAGGGGATACTGACTGGGGTTTGAGGTTTCTGGAACTATTCTTGTGGGCCCAGATTTTGTTACTATACAGCAGATTTACGTGAGGCCCACTTCGGGAAGTTTTGTCGATCGAAATTTTAAACTTGTTAGTATGCAGTACTTATATTATATCTCCGACTGGGAATGTCATTTGAGCGGTAAATTGCGTCTAATTGTTATAGTCCTTTTAGACAGATTTGCGAACGTGACATTCGCGTTGATGTTCTGTGTTGTGCTGTAATGTTGCGGATATGTCGTGGTGGATAGCAGTGTGCAATGGTAGTGCTGTTTGGATTTATTTGTACATTTGATATTGCGGGGCGAGCGTCCAACATGTGGACTGCCGTCACTGCCTGTTTGTATAATATTCTTTTGGGGCACGACCGGGCTGAGGTCGATGTACCCATTGTATATATTTTTCTTTTCTGTACTAGGATTACCCCGCGGAGGGGTGCACGGATAGCCGGGTTCTGGAGGGCAACGGGTCCGTATCTCATGGCTTTGAGAGGCAGAGGGGCCTCACTCTAGAATTGGAAGACTATTCGCCGCACTCGTAGGGGGTACAGGTTGACCCAAGGAGGGGTGCTCAAGTAACCAGATTCCGTGAAGTGCCGGGTGGTCCATTTACTATGCTATAGGGGGCTGCCTCACTTCAGGTTTTGGCGGGTAACTTGCCGCACCTGTAGGGGTCTAGGTTTCATTGCATAGGCTATCCACACGACCAGGGAAACGTCGGGTTACATTAGCGGTTCTGTGAAACCCAGGGATCCAAGATTATCTGTATTGTTCTGTGATGCTTATTACTTTTCTATAATGTTGCATTTATCATACCTGGAGCGATTATTATATATTGGCATATATACTAGTAGATGTTGTATATGTTTTTCACCTGCGCTAGTCCAGTCCCCGCTCTGTCGTTAGTTAAGTAACCTAACGGGTGATGACGGGACCCAGTGGCGAATGCGGATGGCATATATGTACATTATATTTTCGTTCTTTTCTGGTGTGATTAATTGATGGGACTGCATTGATTCTTATCAATGCAAGGATAAAACAAACCTATATTTGATGTTGTTGGAATAAATTTTAAAAGGAGTTATTACAAAGACGTTTCCTTTTGTTTTGCATAGCGGTATTCAGTTAGAATATCCAGCACCTCATTCGACGAGGCAAGGGCCGAGATCCCTTCACCGGGAGTGACCCCTTGGGCAGAAGTTTACGTTAGGGTAATAACTTCAATATAGTCGATTACAAGTTGCTTTGCATCGCGGTATTCAGTTAGAATATCCTGCACCTCGTTCCACGAGGAAAAAGCCGAGATCCCTTCACCGGGAGTGACCTCTTTAGCAAAGGTTTTCGCCACTATATTTTTATAAAAAGCTATCAGGTTCCTTCAACGAGATCAAGTTCATTACGTTAAAGGTTTTTCGCCAAAAACCAGCCATAACCCTCCGTCATTTCTTATGGATGGTCAGTAGTATTCAAGCTATGTTTGTTGGCCTACGTCAAGGCATAGTGTTTGGTAGCTGCTTGGTATTCATTTGTTGCATAGATAGATGCATTAGTTTAGGACAGAAGTACAGCCTTGTTGGCCTACGTCAAGGGCATGTACGATGACCTAAATTAATCAGGACAACGATGGGTAGAACTTGACATGTGGCGTATGATTCGTTGGCCTACGTCAAGGTCATAAGAGCATGGGATAAAAAAAATTACATCGGGAGTTTCAAACATACAGGAAACTTGCTATACTTGAGCATACCTTCTGGAGTGTGATAACGTGAGTTGATACCGTCACGTTATCATGTGATGAGAGTTGGATCCCGATTCCCACTGATGAGTTAGTTTACTCTTCGGGTGATCCCGACTAATTCTTCTTTCAGGTTTGGAGGAGAATTCGAGATAACAGTGGGAGGTTTCCTGATTAGATAAAGTGATAACCATTCTGATCTAGGTTAGAGTGCACGCAGAGTGTTTCTTTTCTCTCTATCTTTGGCAGCGACCTTTGGCCGACCCTAGACTATGACTCAGTGACCAAGTTGACCAAACCTTCTTAAAATACTGGCTTTTGGATTGTCTATAGTTGCATAAGTCATTACCACTCCTTCTTTTACCCTTTGTATTTCTCAGAACACCCCGTATTATTACGGATATCCACTTCCATTGGATAGATCCATCGTATGGTTATATACGAACTCGGAGGGATTTCTTCGAGGATGGATCCAGGTTCAGGAGAAATAGAATTCGTTTAATTCAGTTGTCTTCTATTATGACCTTCTCTCAGGTTGCGAGGGCTCCTTTGTTTAGGAGAGTACACCTATTACGCTTATTGGATAGTCTTATTCCAAACCATAGGCAGGTGCCGAAAAGTAGGGAATGAAGAAAACCAATTAACCTAAGTAGGGTGTGCAGAAGGTAATATGTAAAGACAAGATAAAGGAATTAGAAAGAGGACAAAGTAAATTGCGACTACTAACATTCACGACCAAACCATGTATTTCATCGCCTCTTCTACTTCACCTTTCATTTCTCCAGAGCAACCCGTATCACTACGAACATCCAATTCCATTGGATAAATCCATCGTATGGTTATATACGAACTTGAAGGATATTTTTTCGAGGATGGATTCTGATTCAGGAGAAATAGGAATAAGGTTTATTCAGTTGTCTTTTATCATCACCTTCTCTCAAGTTGCGAGTACTCCTAAAATTAGGAGAGTACACCTATTATGCTTATCGGATAGTCTTCTTCCAAACTATAGGCTGGTGCCGAACGGTAGGGAAGGAAGAAAACCACTTAGCCTAATGATGGTGTACAGAAGGTAATGAATAAAGACAAAATAAAGGGATTTGGAGAGATGGCAATGAAAAATACGGTTAAAGTCATGAATTGGATTATAGAAGAGGCATTACTAAGAATACCAGGATACCCCTTCAAAACATTTTCATGTTTCAGTTACACTGTGCATTGTTAATTGTAAACTGATTTCCCAATTAAACCCTTGCTCCAGGGTATGTATTTACCAGGTATGCTTCTCACATCTGTATGGTTTTACAGATGATGAGTGGGAGTGAGTTATTGGGAATTAGGTAATTATCCTCATTATAACAGAATTCGTTATAATTGGTGATATTTGAGGAAATCGCCTGGGTAAAGTTTTCAACCTACGATGCACAGGTTTTGAGTTATTCAACTCAGCGGACTTATACAAAGTATTGTATGTTGTCCAGTGTCCATCAGGACAAAGGGGTTGGTCCTCGTACTATGTTCTGTTTATTTATGATTTCTCTAGATTTTAGACAAGTGTTTCGTAGAAATACAAAGTCTAAGTTTTGAGAAGTTGTGGGTATAAGAATAAAGTAGAGAACCAGGTGTCACAAGTATCGGGATTCTTCAAAGAGATCGAAGATGTAGATTCTTGTGATTGGTATTGAAATGATAGTAATGGTTTTGAGAAACTTGTTTCTCTTTCCGGTTACTCATAATTGGATGTATTCCTAAGTTGAGTAATGCTGATTAGCCTCTCTCCATTAAGTTGATATGCACTGGAGACAGCTGCATGATTAGAATCTGGTTCCAATTAAATAAGTGCCAAAGTTTCTATATTGGATATAGAATGGTTCATATCTTAACGATGTTAAGGTACGGGGAGTTGTCCAGCTTATGCTTAAAACCAGACACTGGATAACTCAAGGCACGTTTCTGTAATGGCAGTTTGTGGGTTGACCCTGGCTTTGACGAGGGTTGATTTTCTACCATCTGGAAGATCAATAGTGATATTGTTCTTGACTCGCCACAGTTTTAATAAAATGGATTTTTTCAGAAAACAGAAGTGGGAGTATGGTAGAACTAGAAGTGATTCCAGAACTGCAAACGATTACGGAAAATTTAATAGGACCTAAATATTCAATCAGGTTTGAAATTCCAATAGCCACTCCGAAGATATGGTGGGTAACCTCAGACACCCGAGAGGTACTAAGGTAGCCTCAAGGATGGTGACAGGGAGGTTCTTGTTTACCCAGACTTGACACTACTGTTGTTCCCAACTATGAGACCCGGCAGGAGGATAAGTATAGCGTCGTTCTAAACTAGCTTTAGAAGTACACGTATATATTATTCTACCAGAGGGTTGTTGTGGTCAGTGGGAGCAGCGGAAGCATAGTGGACAAGAAGCTTATATCTATTTATAGGCTTGAGCAGAAATAGCGGAGATAAGATCATCTAATTTTGATGTAACAGTCATGGCTTTGACTTCATCAGAATAGGGGATGGATCTGTTAAGAAGATAGTAGGGTGTGATGTCCTGGTATTTGGATGACATATACAGAGTAGGAAGTAAAATTCCTATACTACGATCGGTTGTACTGTGGTCGTCACACAGTTGTTTCTCCACAAAGGATATGGATATAATATCTGACATTCTGGTTACTAGATCTATGGTTTTAGATCTAGATTTGGGTATTTTCCCAATTTGGGTACTTTGACAGTATTCTAATGGTATTTTAGAATAGATGACTCCTGGCATGGTGGTATACCTACAGTTGATGGACTCACCCTCTCTAAAGGTGTCTTACAGACTGAAAAAGAGAGGGATGTGCATGATTGGCAGATCACTTGCTTAGGCAATTGAGTCAATCGTGAGATGTCAAGTACCACACCAGATGTTGTTTTTGCACTAGATACGATAAGTTTATATTAATCCAATCCTGGAGAAACATTAGGAATCAGTTTTAGAACATAAGTGCATGTTCTACGGATTTGATGACGGCAGCCTCCTTCGGGGGACGGTTATCATTCCATGCTTCAAAGATGACATGGATGACAGAGTGATTGTCAGAGTTACAGTTTTCCCTCTGACGAGGGACAGTATTATGGACAGGTGGTCCAAGAGGATACTGTGGGAGGCATGGTGCGCGATACTGATTAGGTTAAGTTATCAATACAGTCTAAGAAGTTTGGATTTGGAGTTCATTTATGAACTAGGTCCCATCAGATATCCAGACATATTCTAAGACACCTATTACTCAATTCGGGAGATGGCTTTCTCCGCGAACTTGAGATTAAGAGAGACGTAGAAAGAAACATCAGGGCGGATCCACTCACTAAGGCTACGAGTATGCAACATCACAATAATAGCCTTAACTACAAATGGGAGATTGTTGGATATAGTGCTCTCTAAGTCAATTATTCGATCGCAGGCACGTGATTGCAATGATTGAGGAAGGACTTATACCGACAAGACTGTCTTACTCGAGATGATAGTATGCTATCTGGTTTGTCTTTATCATCGTTTACATGCTTTAGTTCACTATTGCATGTTAATAGAGCCCATAGGATTCTTGCTTGACTGCCGGCAGTATGATGGTGATCATATACGTGAAAGCTGGGGTCTATAAGCACATCCTTAAAGTGTCCCTAGTCGTAGGAGTTTCGAGACAAGACATCGATACTCCAGTGTAGACTAGTGTATACAGTCGAGACCCCGACGAGGGGCAGTAGCCGGTCTCACAAGCCATTGGTGTCAGTTGGTTCACCTAAGATGTATACAGGTGCTCATTGAGTTATGTGTACACCGGACTGGACTCGCCGGGAAGATGCTGAGTTGGTATTATACATATCGTCAGATAGAAGTTCCCTGGTGACATGTGTACTGGTTAGTTCATCGACCTGAGGTCGTCATTTGTCTCGTGTGAGTTCCCACTGTGCTTTCATTTCTATCCTACCACGGCTCAAAGGAGTAGTGCAAACAGGTATTTTTTAGGTACAGTCCCGAGCCACATGGAGGCAGTGAGCAGATCATCGGGGATTCGTCTCTGCCGGTATTGGGGGTGAGATCGCGCTGTGTTTAGGAGAGACATTACACGAAATCCCTGGCAAGGGTAATCGAGATTTACTGGTAGGTATTCCAGTAATATTTCAGGGTGTTCTGGGCTTCTCTCTTTGACACGAATTATACAGCTATTGGGGGTCTGACGTTTACCAGCCCCTAGGCCCTATATGCGATACTCATAGACTAATGGACCGGACTGTACGGATATTGTCACTTTCAGGCTCAGTAGGGTTTCTGGATGAGTTCGCTCGTCAGCTTCCCTTCCAATAAATACATAAGCAACCATTACGTACAGCTAGTACTTCTGACGTGCTAGTGGTTATACCCAGTGCCAATGTGTTGATGAGTCATTAGAGTTCCACACAGACAGTTTTCCAAGTTCGGGCGAAACGTTGTGGAGGTCGTATGGTTTTATGGCAGGGTTCGGAAAATGCACGTGCGTTTTCGCACGTGTCATTTTTCGGGTAGATAATACTGGTGGGCTTTGGTTTAATCCGGATCCGATTATTATACTGTGTAGATATAATATCTTTGTCTCAGTTGCATTTGTATTCGGTCGTAATACAAATGCGGGTATGTTTATACTGTTACGGGTTTATCCTGAAATTCGTTTCGGGGTCGCTTTTGGAAGTTGCCGGTTTCCAGTTTTCTATCACCCGTCATTAACATTCGGTTAAATACGGATTTATCTTTTCTTCATTAGGTGAGTCATGAGGTGAGTCAGAGTTCTAGAAGGTTCTAGAAATGGTGACTAGCTTCATGAGTCATTAGTTCATTAATGAAGCATTTAATGAGTGATGAGTTGTTATGGTGACTAGGTTAATGATTCATGGATTTGCATTTATTGTTTTAAGTGTGTCATCCTTTTTCATTAAGTGTTATGATAAGTTTACTTGATAAGGTCACCTCCCTCCTCTCTCCTACACTCACCCCCCCTCATATATTGTGGCCGGCCCTTGCTTGTGGGAAGGATGTTTTTTTTGATTTGAAAAAGATGCAAGTATTTGGTTCATGGAAATTAGTATACTTTATTTCTCATTTTCACCGGATCCAAAAGGCAACTTCATTAACAGTTCGTCCATAGCTTTGGACGTAACGAGACAAAGTGTTCTACTCATTCTCTACATCAATCTTCGTCATCTCTTTTAGTAAACTTGATGATCGAGCTGCCTCGGTTCAGAGGCGGGAGCCCGTTTAAAGATCCGTCGACGTGGTGCCATCTGGACGAGAAGACTGGAGATTCAGGGAGATCGGAGCAGCCGCAACAAAGCGTGGGATGATGGTTAAAGAATGAAGGACTTGGATCGTTCGGTATAACATTTCTACCAACTTTGTAGTTTGTTAGTTTAGCTTTAATGGCAGTTGTAAAAGTTTTTGTTCCGCATTTGGCGTCTGTTAGACGGCCGGGGCGCTACCGTGTACTTACAAAAGGAAATGAGGGGTTTGGTTTTGGGCTGAGGGTTTTTAATTAGGGTTTAGAAACTGGGTTAGGGATTTTAGGTAGGTTTTTAAGAAACATAAACATAATCAAATAGAAAGTAGATAGATATAGAGGTTCAAGGATAGAGATATGATTTCGGGTAAAATAATTAGAGTTAGGGTTTAGATTAAAATAGGTAAATATTAATTTAAAAGAAGTTGGTTTTGAGAATAGGACTTAGAAATAATCGGTTAGGAAAATATTTTATTAGAAGCACGGTTACCAGGAAAATAAATTTCGAGGATTATTAAAACATGAAATACTTCATACAACAAATACCGGTTATTACAATCATACCGTACTTGAGATGACGAGATTAGCGTGCCGAATACGGCCATGTTCCTTTAGACTCGTGGAGTCATGTTTTTTTCTTGTTAGAACGTAATACTTGAGTGAGATATACTCTTTTAAAAACTAACGATTCATTTCCCTATTTGATGATAAATGACAAGAATGCGATGCCAATTTCCAAAACAAATATCCATTTTCAACCCAAGGCAGCTTCCTAATTTCAAAACCAACGTTTCGTTTCCTTTTCAAAGATAATGGTATAGCTCATAGCAAGTACTTATATTTATTAGTTACGCTTAGATTTACTTTACATGTTCGCGTTATAATTATCGATGTTATACGTTTCCGTAATACGAACACTCTGATAGAACACTGCACAACTACCAATGAGTAATATGATGCACAAGCACGTACACATATATTACACTACACCTCATTGGTACTTCCATGTCACTGTAGGACCGTTATGTTAAGTAATGCATATGTAGATGTTGATATGAATAGGTTATTACACTTTTAGAACACTTGCACAAATACTAATGATTGCCATGCTTCACGAATACAGACGCGTATGTTACACTACACATCATTAGTAGTGCCATGACACAGTAGAATTGATATCTTTATACCAGTATGATTTATTTACGCAGTCTTCCTTTATTACCTGTTAAGCATTGCGAATACCAGTACCAAGGGTATTCGTATTTGATTCTTATGAGTTTTCTGGACGTTTTACTTTTGATGATATATATCAGTGGTATGGGACGCTTTTATATATGTATATATATAATATATCATCAGAATGATCTATGCAAGTATTCTTATTCTTTACTTGATATTTCTGGATATGATGAGTTGACGTCCACCATGAGATTGATGTTTTCCGATTGTTTTATTCCGAACCGAGTGGGGGAGATATACGGTTTCGGACTTGCTACTGCAAGTCCATGCCACCTCTCCCGGTACTTTCGGGCATGCGGAATTTGGTGAAAAACGATTTTTTAAGAGGCGGTAACATGGACTTAAAACCGGATCTATGTTAAACTACTAACAAACAACCTAACAAGAGTTTACCTACTCGGTTAGGGGGCTATACCTTTCTTGAACTCCTTCGTCTTTGACTCCTCCCGGTGTACAGATCGGCCTCACCTCGTCGTCTCCTTGCGCCAAAGATGGATCCACCCGAAAGCTTCTACCTTTGGCTTCTTCTTCGAACTTTGAAGAAACTAGATCACTTGGCTTGCTAGGCCTTGTGAACTCGAATGAGTAGAGGAGAGTGTGATGGGATTTTCTCTATGGTTCTTGCTTCTCAACACATGAGACAAGTGAACCATAGACAAGAGAGAGAGCAAGAGGAAGAGGGTGAGAGCAAGAGAATGAGAGAGCTCAAATCAAGAGAGAGAAAGACAATGAAAGAATGAGCCTCTCTTTTCTCTTTCACCCTCTCATAATCCAAAAACATCATGAGCCATAATCTCAATCAAGTATTATGTGATGGTTCATATCATGACAAAGGCAATATCATTTCCATGCACTCATTTTGCAAACAACAATAAGCAAGCAAAAAGTCTTTGCATGAAAATGACAACCATTGTGATGATGATGGTCAACTAGTCCAACCTAGTCAACCGGTCAACAAAGTCAACAAGTCAACAAAGTCAACCCCTCAATAACCATGTCACTATAATACTTAATTAATATTATTGCTAATTATATATATATATATCATATTCTCATTAGGGTTTAGCAAAAAGTCAACAGTCAACAGTCAACAACCCTAATGAGAATCCCTTGCCTATGTCTCTCCGTCAACTGTGCATACACACCCGCATCCGCGTTCCGAGGAACACGAATACATACTTGATAACAATCTCAAAACATACACTAGGATCTGGCTTAAACCAAAGCCCGCTAGTGTTAACTGTCCGGACACTAAACGTGCACAAGTGCATGGATGTGACCGAACCCTGTCGCAAAACCATGCGACCTGTCGCAAAACCATGCGACCTCTACTCTTTTGCCTAAAGGCGAATAGCTTTCTGTGTGGGTCTCTAAAGACTCGACACTACGCCGGCAGTAGGTTTAACCACAGACCGCAAGCGGCACTAGCTGTGCGTAACGGTCCCCAGGTAGATGCCGACAAGAAGACTGACGAGGTGAAACCCATCTGAACTCCTACTGAGTCTGACTGTGACAGTCTCCGTACAGTCCGGTCTGTTCGTCTGATACATCGCATGGCGGGCCTAGGGGGCGGTAAACGTCAGTCCCCTAATAGCGGTATAAGTCGTGTCGGAGTGAAGCCCAAAACACCCTGAGATAACACTGGAAGCCTACCAGTATATCTCGCTTGCCCTGGCCAGGGACTACTCGTGTAATGGCTCTCCTAGATACAGCGCGATGTCAACCCCCAATGCTGGGAGAGACGAATCCTGTCTAACCGTCACTGCCTCCAAGTGCTTCGGGACTGCACCCAACTACTACCTGTTTGCACGACTCCTTTGAGCCGTGGTAGGGTAGTAATCAAAGTACAGTGGGAACACACTCGAAGCGAAGTGACAGTGTCAAGTCAGCGGACTAAGCTGTACTCATGTCACCTGGGAACTGATAACTGACGATAGGTATAATACCAACCGGTCAGTTCCCGACGAGTCCTGTCCAGTGTACTCGTAACCCAACGAGCACCCGCATACTATCTCCAGTACGACGTACTGATGGCTGTGGGACAGACCATCTCCCACTCTGGGATGAGAAGCGCATGTGCTAGTCTACTCCGGAGTATCGATGCCCTGTCTCGATAGTCCTGCGACTAGGGACCTGCATAAGGATGTGCTTATAGATTACCCAGCCCCCACTAGTGTGACTGCCATCACAACGCTGGTAATCAAGCAAAGATCCTAAGGGCTCCACTAATGTGCATAGGTGATATACTAAAATAAACACGTGTACACATTGAAGTAGAAACAAACCAAGTAGCATACTACTATTTTGAGCAAGATTGTATATATAAGGTGAATATCCCAAGCTTCCATTAAGTAATATACAAACTAGTATGATACAGTAATGGCCTCTAGGGCATATACACTAACAATCTCCCACTTGCACTAAGGCCATGTACTGGCGTATCGAAGACCTATCATCTCGATCAGCCGCTCGAACTGAGTCTGGGGTAGGGCCTTCGTGAGTGGATCTGCAGTGTTATCTTCTGAATTTACTCTCTTTACCTCGATCTCCCGGCGATCAATGATCTCCCTGATCAGGTGGAACCGCCTCAAAATGTGCCTGGATTTCTGATGGGACCTGGGTTCCTTCGCTAAAGCTATAGCACCGTTGTTGTCACAATACAGCGGTATTGGATCAACACTGGTAGGAACCACCTGAAGTTCCGTGAGGAACTTCTTCATCCAGACAGCTTCCTTCGCGGCATCGCAAGCAGCTATGTACTCCGCTTCCATGGTTGAGTCAGCAACGGTTTCCTGCTTGGAACTCTTCTAGCAAACCGCCCCTCCATTGAGGGTAAAGACATAACCCGACATGGACTTGGAGTCATCCTTGTCACTCTGGAAGCTGGAGTCAGCAAAGGCCTCAATCTGGAGGTCTTTTCCGCCATACACCAAGAACATCTCCTTAGTTCTTCTCAGGTACTTGAGAATGCTCTTTACTGCTATCCAGTGTTTCTCCCCTGGGTTCGACTGATACCGGCTTACAACGCTCAATGCGTATGCTACATCTGGTCTGGTACATAACATCGCATACATAATAGAGCCTACCGCAGATGCGTAGAGTATTGATGACATGCGGGCCCTTTCCAAATCAGTCTTGGGAGACATCTCTTTGGAGAGGGTGATTCCGTGACAAGACGGTAGATTACTGCGCTTGGAATCTTCCATGCTGAATCGTTTCAGTATGGTGTCGATGTACCTTGACTGTGAAAGTCCCAACATCCTCTAAGATCTATCACGATAGATCTGGATCCCCAGAATGTAGTTGGCATCACCCAGGTCCTTCATGGAGAACCTCTGTGACAAGAATCCTTTGACTGACTGTAGCATAGGAATATCATTTCCTATTAGGAGAATGTCATCGACGTACAAGACGAGGAATACCACATTTCTCCCTACAATCTTATTGTAAATGCATGGTTCATCTGGGTTTTTGACAAAGTCGAATTCTTTGACAGTATCATCAAAGCAGATGTTCCAACTCCGCGATACCTGCTTAAGTCCATAGATAGACTTGAGCAACTTGCACACTTTACCGCTGCTCCCACTCTGATTGAATCCCTCAAGCTGATCCATATAGACGCACTCTTCCAAATTTTCATTTAGGAAAGCCGTCTTTACGTCCATCTGCCAGATCTCATAATCGTGGAAGGCAGCAATGGCAAGAAGGATCCGAATGGATTTAAGCATGGCTACCGGAGAAAAGGTCTCGTCATAGTCCAAACCAGGTCTTTGACGAAAACCCTTTGCAACGAGCCTAGCTTTATAGGTTTCGATCTGCCCATCTACACCAATCTTCTTTCTGAAGATCCATTTGCAGCCTATGGGTTTTACCCCTTCTGGAGCAAAGTCCAAAGTCCAAACTTTGTTGGTGTACATGGACTCCATCTCGGTCCGCATTGCATCCAGCCATTTTACCGAGCCACCGCTCTGAATGGCTTGCTGGAAGCTAGTAGGCTCATCATAATTAACTGTACAATCCTCTCTATCCCCATCTATGAGAAAACCGAAGTATCTCTCTGGCGGATGAGACTGCCTACTACTTCTGCGGAGCGGCGTAGGAATGTCCGGTTCTCCTGAAACGTTTGGTTCATCCAAGCTTTCAGTAACAGTTTGTGGTTCTGGAATTTCTTCCAGTTCTATTGCACCCCCACTTATCTGATTTTCCAAAAATTCAGTTTCCAAGAAGTGGGCATGCGGAGAAACAAAAACTTTTTGTTCTTCTGCGGAATAGAAAAGATACCCCCTGGAGTTCTTTGGGTATCCCACAAACTTACACAGTACTGAGCGTGCCTCGAGCTTGTCCGCATGCTGCTTTTTTACAAAAGCTGGACATCCCCATACCTTAAGATACTTAAGACAGGGTTTCTTCCCACTCCACATCTGATATGGGGTGGTAGGCACAGTCTTGATTGGAGCCTTGTTTAAGAGATATGCAGCTGCTTCTACTGCATAACCCCAGAAAGATCGCGGTAACTCAACCTTACTTATCATGGAACGAACCATATCCAATAGGGTCCGATTCCGCCTTTCCGATACACCGTTGTGTTGTAGTGTGTATGGAGGAGTAAGTTGAGAGAGAATTCCATTCTCTTTTAAGTAGTCCAGAAACTCGGCACTCAAGTATTCTCCACCTCGATCCGATCTTAGAATCTTGATACTTTTGCCGGTTTGTTTTTCAACTTCATTCTTGTATTCTCGAAATTTCCCAAAGGCCTCGGATTTGTGCTTCATTAAGAAGACATGTCCATACCTAGAGAAATCATCTGTGAAAGTAATGAAGTATGAATAACCACTTCGCGCATGTGTAGACATTGGACCACACACATCACTGTGTATGAGTCCCAAGAGCTCGCTCGCTCTTTCTCCACGTCCAGTGAACGGAGTCTTTGTTATCTTTCCCATGAGACAAGATTGACAAGTGGCATAAGACTGATACTCGAACGAATTCAAGTACCCTTCTTTATGTAACTTAGTTAATCGTGTCTCATTAATGTGACCCAGTCTACAATGCCATAAGAAAGCCTGATTTGTTTCCGGAGACTTTCTTTTAAGTGTGTTCTGGACACTGAAAATCTGAGCTTGATTTAACACGTATATTCCGTTCTGTAATGTACCTGACCCAATCAGAACTTGATTTAGGTGGATGTGTTCTACATCGCTTACAAAAGTAAATTCATATCCTTCCTTAGAAAGTAAGGATACAAATATGATATTACAAGTCGCACCTGGTACATACAAACAGTTACGTAAAATCAATATCTGCCCAGTTGTCAGTCCAAGATGATATTCCCCTACGGATTCAGCATCCATGCTCATTCCGTTAGCAACCCTGAGAGTCATATCACCTTTCCTGATAACCCTACGGTTTCTCAGAGCCCGTAACGAATTACAGATATGAGATCCTAATCCGGTATCCAATACCCCGGAAGTAGGGTTAACTGACATACAGTTCTCAATTACAAACACACTCGAAGCCGAAGCCACAACATGCTTCGAATTCTGGCTACTGGCTTTGCAAGCCCTGCAATCCTTCTGCCAATGTTCATTCCCGTTATAATAGGAACGTCCCTCTTTAACCATATCCAGTCCCGAAACTTTTGCCCTTCCTTTTCCTTCTTCTTCCCTGGTTTCCTTCAGGGTATAAGCAGAGGGCAGGGACTGTAGAATTGAGTCAGTACTTGACCCATTCTTCAACGTGGTCTCCAGGTCGGTGAGCTCAAAATAGCTGGTCTCTGTAAGGACGTTGCCCCCTATAGATGACCCGACAGCCAACCTCGCTTGAAGCAATTCGTTCGAGGTCTCATATCTTGCGATACGAGATTGCTCTCCATATAAAACTTTGTTATAGAGGAAGATAGAAACTGAGTCCATCTTCTCGTGCTGCCTCTGGTTTGCACCATCAACTGAGGCTAATACACTTAGCTTTCGCACAATCCTTTTCCGATGTCCTGCGGATGTAAACATCCGTGACAGGGGAAACTGGACCTGAGACGGCAGGGGTTGGATTAGTTAAGAGGTGTCCCAGCTTGTTATGGGCAATGGACATCTGGACAGACCTTTGCCAGTTATAACAGTCAGGTTCAGTCATTTTATCTAGATGTAACCTAGGTGTGGTCACAGGGTCGCTGCAATTAAGAGAGAGAGAAGAATACACTCAGCATGATGCTCTTGCAAGTTTAGATTGGTTTTTAATTTGTCTAAACAGGATGGCTCCCACTGTCTCTCGAATCCCTCCTCAAACCAAAAAGGAAGAATTAGTCAGGATCAATCTCACCGCACAATTCTTGCTTAACCGTTCAGCCAGGCTGGTATCGGTACTTCGAGGGAGGTTTTCCAACGCTTTCGCGAAGTTCCTTAATTTAAGAACCTCTTTTCCCTCGGGGCGTAGCCCCGCTAACACCTTTCTAGACACCTACTTGGTTTATAGCATTGATCATTAAGTGAGAAATTTCCCGAGGAGTAGCATATACTCAGAGTAGGATCGGGATCCAAATATCATTGCGTGACAAAACTGAAGGAATCCTACCAGAATCATCACACTCCAAATGGTATGCAGTGCTAGCAAATTTCAGTTCTTTTGAAACTCCCGATGTGGATTTTTGCCCCATGCTCTTATGACCTTGACGAAGGTCAACAAATCATAAGTCACATGTCAAGTTCTACCCGTCATTATCCAGGTTAATTTGAACCCATCCGTATATACCCTTGACGAAGGTCAACAAGGTAATACGACTGTCCCAAACCAACGCATCTATCTATGCAACATATGAACACCCAACAGCTACCAATCACTATGCCTTGACGAAGGTCAACAAACATAGTTTGAATACTATTGAATATTCATACGAAACGACGGAGGGCTACGAATGGTTTTGGCGAAACCTTGAACGTAGTGAAATTGATATAATCGAAGGAATGAGATAGCTTTTAAAAGGAGTGGCTCAAGCTCCGCATTTAAAAGTTAGTTTTGAAAAGAACCGAGTGGTTTTTCGAAAGTGTTCCAACGATTTTTACTTGGTTTATTTTCTTGCATTAGTTCTTTTAATGCGTGTTATTCTTGCATTAGTTCTTTTAATGCGTCCCATCATTTAATCCTACCATTGCAGAAAACAACCAAAATATGACGTACGCTTATGCCATTCGCATTCGCCATGGGGCCCCGTCATTGCCCGTTAGGTTACTTAACTAACGACAGAGCGGGGGCTGGGCTAGCACGGCTATAAAAAATAAGCAACGCCTAAATAATATCATATATAGATATATTGCAATGATAGCCATTTCAGATCACAGATGAACACATTGGATATACTAGGAACCTGCAATTCGTACGAGCCTGTAACGAAAAGCAGATTACACGGTCGCGGTGAATAGCCAATACCCCACCCAAGACCCCTACGGGTGCGGCAAATTACCCGCCAAGTACCCGAAGCGAAGCAACCTCCCTCAACTCCGTGAGCAGGCCACTCGGCACTTCGGGATACCCGGTAGTTTGTGCACCCCCTCCATGGGTCTATCCTAGGAGCAAAAACAGTAAAAAGAAATTATACAATGACGGCTACAACCCCGACCCGGTTGTGCAGCCATACAAATAATTATTACATCAATTTACAAATTTACATGAATTGAAAGAAAAGAAAACTCTCGTCTCACAACCCCCGGCTATTCACCCGCGACAATCCAATGAATTCATATACACATTCCAATGACATTACAGATCACAGATTTGTATAACCCCCACTAATCGACATATAGCGATTAGCAGACGTTCAATACAAATATCACATCACAGATAAAACCCGTCAGCTTATGTCTTTAGAAGTTCGATAAAAAATACGGATTTTTAGGCCCCAAACTCAAAATTTTCGTTCTGGAAAATCTGGGCAGAAAATACATATTCCAAAAATCCCAAAACAACCCCAGAAAAACACTGCACAAAATTTGGACCTCGGCCGAGTCAACTCGGCCGCGGAACCGCGGTGGGAGCGTGCTCCCGCCGCGTTTCCACGGCGCTTTGACCGGTTCGTGGGACCAAATTTCGTGGGTGTTTAATAAAAACACTGAGCCGATTTTTAAGATGAAATTTATCATTTTTACAGAACTTTAAAAATCGACAGCAACTTTGAATTTCGGGTTTATTTCAGGACTTTTTCTCCGATCGAATTTCTAGCTACTATGCTAACATGTTAGATAGAGTTTAACTAGGCTCTGATACCACTGTAAGTCCATGCTACCTCTCCCGGTACTTTCGGGCATGCGGAATTTGGTGAAAAACGATTTTTTAAGAGGCGGTAACATAGACTTAAAACCGGATCTTTGTTAAACTACTAACTAACAACCTAACAAGAGTTTACCTACTCGGTTAGGGGGCTATACATTTCTTGAACTCCTTCGTCTTTGACTCCTCCCGATGTACAGATCGGCCTCACCTCGTCGTCTTCTTGCGCCGAAGATGGATCCACCCGAAAGCTTCTACCTTTGGCTTCTTCTTCGAACTTTGAAGAAACTAGATCACTTGGCTTGCTAGGCCTTGTGAACTAGAATGAGTAGAGGAGAGTGTGATGGGATTTTCTTTATGGTTCTTGCTTCTCAACACATGAGACAAGTGAACTATAGACAAGAGAGAGAGCAAGAGGAAGAAGGTGAGAGCAAGAGAATGAGAGAGCTCAAATCAAAAGAGAGAAAGACAATGAAAGAATGAGCCTCTCTTTTCTCTTTCACCCTCTCGTAATCCAAAAACATCATGAGCCATAATCTCAATCAAGTATTATGTGATGGTTCATATCATGACAAAGGCAATATCATTTCCATGCACTCATTTTGCAAACCACAACAAGCAAGCAAAAAGTCTTTGCATGAAAATGATAACCATTGTGATGATGATGGTCAACTAGTCCAACCTAGTCAACCGGTCAACAAAGTCAACAAGTCAACAAAGTCAACCCCTCAACAACCATGTCACTATAATACTTAATTAATATTATTTCTGATTATATATATATATCATATTCTCATTAGGGTTTAGCAAAAAGTCAATAGTCAACAGTCAACAGTTAACAACCCTAATGAGAATCCCTTGCCTCTGTCTCTCCGTCAATTGTGCATATACACCCGCATCCGCGTTCCGAGGAACACGAATACATAATGGATAAAACCAATCCCAAAACATACACTAGGATCTGGCTTAAACCAAAGCCCGCTAGTGTTAACTGTCCGGACACTAAACGTGCACAAGTGCACGGATGTGACCGAACCCTATCGCAAAACCATGCGACCTGTCGCAAAACCATGCGACCTCTACTCTTTTGCCTAAAGGCGAATAGCTTTCTGTGTGGGACTCTAAAGACTCGACACTACGCTGGCAGTGGGTTTAACCACAGACCGCAAGCGGCACTAGCTGTGCGTAACGGTCCCCAGGTAGATGCCGACAAGAAGACTGACGAGGTGAAACCCATCTGAACTCCTACTGAGTCTGACTGTAACAGTCTCCGTACAGTCCGGTCTGTTCGTCTGATACATCGCATGGCGGGCCTAGGGGGCGGTAAACGTCAGTCCCCTAATAGCGGTATAAGTCGTGTCGGAGTGAAGCCTAAAACACCCTGAGATAACACTGGAAGCCTACCAATATATCTCGCTTGCCCTGGCCAGGGACTACTCGTGTAATGGCTCTCCTAGACACAGCGCGATGTCAACCCCCAATACCGGGAGAAACAAATCCTGTCTAACCGTCACTGCCTCCAAGTGCTTCGGGACTGCACCCAACTACTACCAGTTTGCATGACTCCTTTGAGCCGTGGTAGGGTAGTAATCAAAGTACAGTGGGAACACACTCGAGGTGAAGTGACAGTGTCAAGTCAGCGGACTAAGCTGTACTCATGTCACCTGGGAACTGATAACTGACGATAGGTATAATATCAACCGGTCAGTTCCCGACGAGTCCTGTCCAGTGTACTCGTAACCCAACGAGCACCCGCATACTATCTCCAGTACGACGTACTGATGGCTGTGGGACAGACCATCTCCCACTCTGGGATGAGAAGCGCATGCGCTAGTCTACTCCGGAGTATCGATGCCCTGTCTCGATAGTCCTGCGACTAGGGACCTGCATAAGGATGTGCTTATAGATTACCCAGCCCCCACTAGTGTGACTACCATCACAACGCTGGTAATCAAGCAAAGATCCTAAGGGCTCCACTAATGTGCATAGGTGATATACTAAAATAAACATATGTACACATTGAAGTAGAAACAAACCAAGTAGCATACTACTATTTTGAGCAAGATTGTATATACAAGGTGAATATCCCAAGCTTCCATTAAGTAATATACAAACTAGTATGATACAGTAATGGCCTCTAGGGCATATACACTAACAGCTACTAATCCAGGCTGAGTGGGGGAGTATACAGACGGATACATGGTGGTCCCGGTCGAGACCGTGGGGCAGGAAAGCCGCAGTTGAGGCCGGGAGCCTAGCGAGGATACTCGATACCGGAGATAGAGATGAGCACGACAGATATCTTGGGGATACTGACCGGGGTTTGATTTGGGCACGGCGGATATCCAGGGGATACCGACCAGGACAAGGGATATAAGGTGGCGATCATCTGTTGAGATGGTGTCGACGATATCTGCATTGGCGTGTCGGTGATGGACACGAGAGATTTGAGGATTTACGTGTCGGTGATGGACACGAGAGATTTCTGATTTCGGGTGTCGATGCTGGACATCCAGGTGTTGATATATTGCTATCATATGAGATATACGGCTATGTTATGAGTTATTATAGCCGATCAGGACTGATCCGGGGGACAGTACCTGCATATCTTTTACGGGCATTTGCATATATAAAATGGAATTCAAAAACGAGCTATAGCCTCATTATTTTGGACATGTCTGATATGACACTGGGATTTTTAAATTATAAACCTCTTAACATCCTTCACCAAAACAGCAGAACGTATATCTTAAATAAGATACCTATTATACTTTATACTATCACGTCTGCTTTTATGCCGTGACATATGTATTCCGCGGCTATTTTAAAGATGTGGTTGTACATATATTTTCGGGGTACTTATGGGCTTATACCTAGGTACAGGTTAGTTGCATGATACAGTCTATTTTGAGTTCATGTGATAGATAGAGTTGCATTTACGATACATTTGCATATCATATATTATATTAGTACAGGATATGATAGTACTATACTTTTGACCTAGGTATCGTTATGCATATTGATAGTACGCTTTTGGCGTGTCGGATATTCAAAGTTCTAAAGTTATAACCGCGATCAGGACGGTGTCGCTTCGCAGCTAGCCGGTTGAGCATGGGTCGATCCACATGGAGATGGTTGTATGTCCGTTCGAGTTTTCGACGAGTCAATAAAGAATGTGTATATGTTTGTTCAGTTCTATCATAAGTGTTCGTATTTATGTTCAAGTAAACTTTTTAAGGTTAATGTCGGTTAGTAGAGTTAGGATTAGTCTTGTGCTTGTCTTTTGCCATTCTTTAGACGGTGTTGGGATAATCGAAAGTAGCGGGGATTAGGAGGACATAGGAATGTGATTTGCGAGTTTAAGCAAGCTTCCCAACGCTAAATCCATTCATAGTGCCCCTTGTCCGTCCGCTAAATACGCTTATTTCCAACCCTCGGCCAAACACCCGCAACCATGTATCCAATTAAGTCACACTACATGTCACGTTGTAGCGCGCTTAAAGGAATTCTCGACTTAGGTCGCGGCTACATGTCACGTATAGCGCGTCTAAGTGAGGGGGTTGTGTTTGTTTGGTCGGGGTTCGTTCCAAGATGTTTGGCAAAGAGAAGCATAAGGGATTTCTCCGTCCCTCATACCACCTTCCTTAGCCTTAACAAGTGTGGAATTATTCACACATGGAAATGAAAACAAAACAAGAAGGAAGAAAAGAAGGAAAATACGGTTTTACAAGTGAAGCAAGCTAACTCTTGGGTCCTCACCTAAGCGAGGAACTCTGTCGAAATATCATCGCTTGAAAATAATACGGATAAGAAAGGAAAAGAGAACAAGCAAAGAAATAACAACAACTGGTTAACAACAAGAATTAAAATTACAATACAAGATAATAAAATTACAAAACAAGAATTAAAATAGACAAGATAATAAAAACCCTCATCTTCATTTAACATCCACTCAAAAGCTCTCACAACAATTTAATGGAGGAAAGATGAAGAAGAAGAAGAAGATACAAGCTAAGCTATACTAATTCCTATCTATTCTCTATATCCCTGGCTCTGGCTCAAACTGGGCTATTTATAGGCTGCGTTCTGAAACCCTAGGGCAAGATTCTCTGCCCAAATGCACTGTGCCAACAACCCCCAAAATATCACATTGCACCAAGTCAACTCGGCCGCGGATCCGCGGCCGAGTCACCTACATGGCCGCGGATCCGCGGCCATGTGGGGGAATTAGGTTGTATGATTTTATGGGTTGTCTTGTGTTGCATTTGACATCTGTTTAACAGGTCCAAATTGTCAAGATTCTTCCGTGATTTCTTCAGTTTCCAGCAATCAACAATGGTGGCTTTATTTTCAACTTATTTGAATTTATCTCCCTCGGGCCCCATGCATCTTTGAATATCTTCATCGGGCACCACGCATCTTTGAATATCTTCATCGGGCCCACGCTTGACCAAAAATGATGACTGTTTTCGTCCTGTCTTTTGAACTTGTAAGCGGCACTGGACAGATGCGGATGACGGGAACCCGGCTTTTATCTGTCTGTGACAGATGTTCTGGATTTTGGCGTAACTGTGGAGATTTTGTGTTGATTTGCATTATTTGGACTGGAAACCTGTAACCTGTAAATATGTAGCAAACACGGATTAAAAGCACATGCCTATAGACAAATGAGCATAAGAATGGGCGGTATAAAATACAATATTCTGGTATGAACAAATACCCCCAAACTTAACTTTTGCTCGTCCCGAGCAAAACCATTTATTCAAATGTAAATCATAACCGCCTTTTCGCCGGGAACGCGATTGCACTGAGCGTGTGCAATAAGCCATTAAACCTCTAGGTGTCCCTAGTAGAAGGAGTGTTGTCTCCTGAGGGTTTTCAGCGGATACTACCCACAAAATCCCGTCAAGCTAGTTTCATAAGTTAACATCGATTCTACTCATATAGTTTTGTATTTACGTTAGAAACTCTATCATCCTAAGTTAGAACTTTCCAACCCTAATGCTTCACACCTCCTTTCTATTTAACCCTAGATTATATACGTTCCAAAAAAGTTTAGAAAGATCTCGGTATCTCCTGAGTTTTCCTTCTAAAGCGCGGTCTCAAATCAGAGATTTTTATTAGTTTTACGGAAAACATAAGTCCTATTCTTTATTTCTATCTTTTATCCAAACATCGATTGTATACCCCTACGTGTGTGAATTTTTTCACCCCTACACTTAAGAATTCAATTCAAGCTATAGTACCCTTGCCCTAATACCTAATACTACTTCTTTTTATTTTAAAGATGGATGGTGTTGCTCACACACCTTTCATGTGACTATTAATGCTTCTTGAGGCACCAACAGCCGATTACTGAATGTATAAGCTTAAAGCGTAAATAGCAGTTTCCAGGTCTTAACTTTATTTATTTTTCATTTTTTTTATTTTTCTTTTTCAAGACCGGATATATTTTTCAACGATGTTCTTTTTGGTGTTTAGCTTTAAATACAGTTTTTTCTTTCATACTAGGTTTTCAGGCAAGAGTATTTCTAGGTATCCTCTACTATCCCAAGTTTCAAGGTGCGTGTATGTGCAGTTACAGGGTATATACTTTCTAAATTTGAACTCAAGAATATAAACTATTTTTCAGACTTATTCTTCAGTAAAGGTTCAATACTTTCCCCTCATCTTAACTTAACTAAAGAACTGAATTCAAGATTACCAATTTCTCAAAAAAAAAAACTATAAGGAAGTATAATTACCAAGGTTAAACAGAAGGAGGGTTATCATTAGGGTTTTCAATTCCTAAGCCTAGGATTTAGTTATTCCTATCATATCTACTAAGCTTTCAGAATAAAAATCTAAGTTACCCTATTAGCTAACTTGTCGACAAAGTGTTTATATTTTAAGAAAAATTTTCGATTTTTGTGGGTTTTTAAATAAGGTATGCAAATGTAGAATATAAAGATGAATTCGCAGGAAGAAAGCTTACCGAGCACACCCCCAAACTTAAACTTGACAGTGCCCTCACTGTCAGGCTATACCAAATGGGTCAAAATTGTCGGCGCTCCCCAAAGACAAATTATATACAAAAAAAAGCAAAAAAAAATATATTCATAAAAAGGGTTCCCCCCCAAACTTAAGTAAAACAGTGTTTCCACTGTTAAGCATTGAAGTTCAGGATCTAGGGGGAAAGAACAGTATCAAACTATACAAGGCCTTACACAGGCCAAAAGTGAGCACCAACCATTCAAAGATCTTATTGTGATAAAGCAATGGCTGGTGAAAGAATGCGGAGAGGTAAGAAATGGAGAATACGCAAGACCGTATGGAGATAGAAGCGGGATACGGTCTCGGTATATGAGAAGAAGAATGGCGGAAAGGAGAAAGGAGTGGAACACGAACTTAAGGGTGAAATGGAGTGAATAAATTAGCATAATTTGTGATGACCGATGTGTTAAATGCGATTGTGCTAATCTCTCAACCCGTCGATAAATGGGGTCAAGTCCTTCAAGATTCGTGAGAAACTATGGGTACGCCGAACTTTGTAAACCAGACAATGGAAATGAAAGTGATACAGTTTCTTGCACGGTCGGAACGATGGAAAGGATGGAGGGAAGTGATTGAGGAAGGGTATCAGGCAAAGGTTCAGGAGGGTTTACACAGTCAATGACAGGGACAGGATGAATTGGAAAATCCGACTCATCAAGCACAACCGGTTCATCCTAAAAAATATCCCCAAAATTTTCCTCGAAATTCAACACATCCATGCATTTATCCTCAAAATCCAGACGCATATAGGGTTCGGGAAAAACATTTAATAACTCGGGATGATGAATTGGAGAGAGAAACTCAGCAAAATCTACGGGTTCATCATCCAAAATATTCCCAGCGTCAATATCCTCAATCAAGTGAAAGTCAATTTTCTCAGACACCTCATCAAAAGCATGGATTTCAATCAATTCAGGTTCTAGAGTGGAGGTGTAGAGGTCAAAAGGATTGGGTGTGGTTTCACTCAAAAGGGGCCCTTCACAATCAGGCAAATCAAACACTACAAAATCACACAACTCATTATATGTTCTATCTTTAATCAATGAATCGTTTGGAACACTAGATTGACATTCAAAACCGGAGTTGTGGGATTCAATTTGCAATGGGTAGGTTTGATTTGGAAGGGTATACGGCTCACTCTCTCCACTCAAATTCACAGCCTGTCCTGCCGCCTCATCATACATTGGAAAATGTGGAGCTAGTTGAAAACTAGCTGCCGGTTCATAAGATTGTAGACATGGGTTGTGAAGGGGTTTCAGTAAAAAATTCAAAGTTGTTTGGATACTGAAAATTCCCAAATGGCGGTTCGGAAGCAATGTCTAGGGAGGGTGTAAAAGTCGGGTAGGATTGATAGGAATTGAATGGTTGGACAGGAGTAGGATCAACATTTGGATAAGAAGGTGAATGGAATTGTTGATCCCAAGAATTTGAAGTGGTGAAAGGAGTGAATGATCGGCTACGAGATTGTGCAATATATTCAGCAATGGACATTGGTCTCGGGGTTACAACTGGACTTTCAAAAGGGGTATCAACGCAAGAAGGGTGAATGTTTGAAATGGTTGATACGAAGTGGATTGCGGAGTCCAATTGTTTGTCCTAGACGCGTCTATCCGATCTCTCAACGAAATTTTGGGCATGGATGGATCGTTCGAAGTTCTGCCAAAGCAAGAACTGTAAGAAGTAATGTCTGGTTGTGGGTACCAAAGTTTGGCAAGAGTTTTGCGAGGTGGGGTACCCATGTTAGAAGAGTGGAAAGGTACGGAAGGAAGGAAGTGGTATTTTTTTTTAATTTTTATTTTTTAAAATTTTTTTAAATATTTTTATATTTTTTTATTATAAAAAATGTTTGTTTTGGAGTTTTAAAAATTGTTTGTTTTTGAAAGAATACGGAATTATGGGACTAAAATTTACAAGCACAAGCACAATCACAATATGCACAAACACACCTAGAGCTAGGGTCTTCAAAGTCCAACTAGACCGCTCCTAGGCTTCCAAGAGACAAGTTGCAAGATAACCCTCGAATCGCCTCTTCACTGTCAATTGTGGCCAGGTAAGCACAAGTGAGGGAAAGAGGGTTCCGCTCATGAATTACCGTGAGACGGGCCTTTTAAAATTACCTCCTCACTTGTCTAGCCTAGGCACCACAAAATCAAGTTTAGATAAACGACCGATTCCCCGCAACCTTCACTTGTCCTAAATGAGCGCGACAGGTCCTTATAGGTTTAGTCTAGATATTTTTTATTAGCTCAAGGTAATGCGTATGCAATTAGTGAATTGTGGGGTTTTAGGAAGGGTGATGAAATCCCCACCCAATCTGAATTGGTGTTATATCCCCTTTAAAGTCCATATTATTATATGCAAAGCGTATAAACAAACAAAATCTAAAACAACAAAAAATTTATTTGGTGGCGGTGAAATATGTCAAAGAAACCAGCAGAAAATACATTTAAGTGGAATTTATAGAGAAGATAAAAGGAAAGAGAGGAGGTGAAAAAACTTGGGGCTCAGAAGCCTCAAAGTTGCCACGGAACCGCCGCACAAAGCAAGGTTTGACCGCGGAACCGCGGTCAAACTTTGGAAATGGGGCTTCAAAATTGGTTCCTTGCCTCTCCTGACTCTCTACTCCAAAATAAAATGCTCTGTTATCTTTTTTGATTACTCTACTTGCTCCAGATTAACCTGCACACTTGCACACAAAAATTATAAAAAATAACAAAAAGTTTTTTTTATGTTTTATATATATACAAAAAGAATATTAACCCGAATAACAAGAAAGAAAATATGTTACCGTCTCCCCAGAAACGACGCCATTTGATCGCACGCTTTTGGCGTGTCGGATATTCAAAGTTCTAAAGTTATAACCGCGATCAGGACGGTGTCGCTTCGCAGCTAGCCGGTTGAGCGCGGGTCGATCCACAGGGAGATGGTTGTATGTCCGTTCGAGTTTTAGACGAGTCAATAAAGAATGTGTATATGTTTGTTCAGTTCTATCCTAAGTGTTCGTATTTATGTTCAAGTTAACTTGTTAAGGTTAAGGTCGGTTAGTAGAGTTAGGATTAGTCTTGTGCTTGTCTTTTGCCATTCTTAAGACGGTGTTGGGATAATCGAAAGTAGCGGGGATTAGGAGGACATAGGAATGTGATTTGCGAGTTTAAGCAAGCTTTTCAACGCTAAATCCATTCACAGTAACCATTGTCCGTCCGCTAAATACGCTTATTTCCAACCCTCGGCCAAATACCCGCAACCATGTATCCAATTAAGTCACACTACATGTCACGTTGCAGAGCGCTTAAAGGACTTCTCGACTTAGGTCGCGGCTACATGTCACGTATAGCGCGCCTAAGTGAGGGGGTTACGTTTGTTTGGTCGGGGTTCGTTTCAAGATGTTTGGCGAAGAGAAGCATAAGGGATTTCTCCGTCCCTCATACCACCTTCCTTAGCCTTAACAATTGTGAAATTATTCACACATGGAAATGAAAACAAAACTAGAAGGAAGAAAAGAAGGAAAATACGGTTTTACAAGTGAAGCAAGCTAACTCTTGGGTCCTCACCTAAGCGAGGAACTCCGTCGAAATATCATCGCTTGAAAATAATACGGATAAGAAAGGAAAAGAGAACAAGCAAAGAAATAACAACAACTAGTTAACAAAAAGAATTAAAATTACAATACAAGAAAATAAAATTACAAGACAAGAATTAAAATTGACAAGATAATAAAACCCCTCATCTTCATTTAACATCCACTCAAAAGCTCTCACAACAATTTAATGGAGGAAAGATGAAGAAGAAGAAGAAGAAGATACAAGCTAAGCTATACTAATTCCTATCTATTCTCTATATCCCTGGCTCTGGCTCGAACTGGGCTATTTATAGGCTGTGTTCTGAAACCCTAGGGCAAGATTCTCTGCCCAAATACACTGTGCCAACAAGCCCCAAAATATCACCTTGGACCAAGTCAACTCGGCCGCGGATCCGCGGCCGAGTCACCATATTGGCCGTGGATCCGCGGCCATGTGGGGGAATTGGGTTGTATGATTTTATGGGTTGCCTTGTGTTGCATTTGTCTTCTGTTTAACAGCTCCAAATTGTCAAGATTCTTCCGTGATTTCTTTAGTTTCCAGCTGTCAACAATGGTGGCTTTATTTTAAACTTATTTGAATTTATCTCCCTCGGGCCCCACGCATCTTTGAATATCTTCATCGGGCCCCACGCATCTTTGAATATCTTCATCGGGCCCCACACTTGGCAAAAAATGACGACTGTTTTCGTCCTGTCTTTTGAACTAGTAAGCGGCACTGGACGGATGCGGATGACGGGAACCCGGCTTTTATCTGTCTGTGACAGGTGTTCTGGATTTTGGCGTAACTGTGGAGATTTTGTGTTGATTTGCATTATTCAGACTGGAAACCTGTAACCTGTAAATATGTAGCAAACACGGATTAAAAGCACATGCCTATAGACAAATGAGCAAAAGAATGGGCGGTATAAAATGCAATATTCTGGTATGAACACATATCGATTTCTACCTTGTGATGTATTTTTATTCACTGAGTTGGCAACTCTCCCCCGTTGTGCCACAGTTTCTTGCAGGTGTTACCGCTTGGATTATTAGCGGCTTGGGCACACATTCTTTTCGGTGATTGCTTTGGTAAGTGGGTTACTGTGGTATCGTACTCACACTCGTTTATTTATATATTCTTGTATCTAGTGAAACTCCATCAACTTAGAACTGGTATATTATGGACTTAGAAACGAGACTTAGAATTTTGTGTTTGTGGGAGTCGTACTCATTGGTGTCGAACTTTTTATATTGTTGATTTTGTTTCGCTTTTCTTTTCATCTCCATTGTGCGTCGTATAGTGTTTGCTTGGTTGCTCCGCTGTTTGAGCATGGAAGCTAGCTCCCGTTGGGATGCTATATGTATTTTTATGTTGTAGCTGGTTTTATTCAAATTTCAAAGGAGGTGCTGTCGAATTTCAAAACGTCATAGATTCTTTTCAAATATACTTAGTTAAACTTAAATGTTTATTTTAAATTGATTCCATCTGATGACTATTTTAAACTTCACCTCCAATATTTTCAAAAAGGGTTTAGATTCCGGGTTTCGGCTTACTTGAATCACGTTGACGTCTTTAGATGTCACGTGATTTAAGTGCCGGTCACGTGCCATATTCGGGTCGTGACACTTGGTGACTCATGGGGTGACTCATGGTTCACTATTGAAGCATGCTTGATATTATTTGTGTTGACTTGATGATTCATTCTTAGCTTGATTTTTTGATTCACAACACTTTGCCATTTTCTTGAGTTGCTTCACACTACAACACTTTCATCTCTCAAGATTCTTCTTCTTCCTCCACCCTAAAAGTCTCATGTGTTGAGAAACCTAGGGTGTTATGAGGCATATTAATCCAGCATTAGACTCTACATTCTCTAGGCTATCTAGTTTAGCGAACTAGGTACCCTAGTTACCTCGGCTATGAGGTTGGAGCTCGAACTAAATATCCTTAGGTGGATCATCTTCAATGAAGGGAGACCGGAGGCCAAACTCGATCCATGGCGCCTCAAGGAGCTTGGGATGATGGTAGAAGACCGAAGGACTTGGTTCATTCGGTATAAACACTTCTATCATTGTAGTTTAGCTCTTTCTAGTTAGCTAGTATAGGGTTTATAGTTTGTTTCGGGTGGGTTTCGTTAGCGCTCAGTTTTTAAACGCCGGTTTATGTTCCGCACCAGCCACATTAGATGGCCAGGGCGCTGACGTAACCTAACAGTATGATCTGTATCATAATCCTGATAGTCAAGCAAAGATCCTTTGGGCTTTATATCATGTATTTGCGATACGTGATAACTAGTATCATACATTCACATGACAGTTAAAGACAAACCAGATAGCACACTATCATCTCGAGTAAGACTGTTCTTGTTATAGGCCCTTCCCGAATTCAGTAATTGCATTCCAGCAACTACGATAATTGTCTTGAGGGTACTTATATCCAACAATCTCCCACTTGCACTTAAGGCCAATTATTGCGGTATCATATATACACATCTTATGTGCTACCGTATACCCAACTTTTGTACCGACAGTCTCGCATACTGTGTTCGAGAAATAGTCTTGGTGAGTGGATCCTCTATAATGTTTCTAATTGTATGTGTCTGATTCTCAATTTCGCGGAGACACATCTATCACCTGAAATGAGCGATACTTACCTCAGAATATTGTTTGGATAGCTGATGGGACCATGTCTATGAATGAACATATTTATCCAAACAAATGCTTAGGATGTATCCTCTGCTGATTCCTAATAAGCCTCTAGCGTCTTGACTACCCCAGTATCCTTCTTAGAACTCTTCCAATATACTGCTCCTCATACGAGGGTAAACTAATGACTCGCGACAGATACTCTATCATCCTTGTCACATCGGAAGCTGGAATCATTAATCGCCTCCCGAAGGAGTCTGCCATTACCATACACCAAGAACATCTTATATGTTCTTCACTTCTTCCTATGTTTCTCCAGGATTGGACTAATACTTGCTTACTACACCAAGTGAAAAAGCAATATATGGTCTGGTATTTAACATCGTATGATTGACCTCACTGCCGAATCATGTCGAATGTCATTCGTGCAAGACCCTCTCTTCATCAGTCCCGAAAGACATCTGTAGAGAGAGTGACCCCCATTCTCTACGGGTACATTACCTCACTAGGAGTGCTCCATTCTAAACCACTTTAGAATGGTATCATTATACCTGAATTTGGATAATCCTAAATCTCTTACTAGATCTAAATTTATAGACCTAGTCGCCAGAATCAATGATGTATATATAATCTATAAAGGAAAAACAGTGACAACCAATGATTGACTGAATCGTAGTATAGGAATATCACTTCTTATCAAGAGTATGTTATCCATATCAATATGCACAATCTGATAGTACTCCCTACAGCATTCTTACAAATACTTGGTTCATCTCTTATATTGATGAAGTCAAACATTTTGACCGTAGCATCAAAGCAGATGATCCATCTCCAATATGCCTGCTTTAGTCTACAAACCAGCTTAAGCAACTTGCACACTATCCGCTGCTCCCACTTACTAAGGCAATCCTTTGGTAAAGTTATATACACGTACACTTCTAAATCCAATTTAGAAAGACATTATAATCATACTCATACCAGATATCATAGTCATAAAAACAACAGTGGCAAATTTTATCCGCATGGACTTCAGCACAGACTTTGAAGTAACAGTATCATCACAATCCACATCGGGTATTTGCGGAATACATGTTAACTACAAGCCTGGCCTTATTAGGTTAATAATTTTCCATTTGCACCGATCTCGAAAGGTCAACATGCTCCTTATAGGTTTTAGCTCTTTCAGGAGCATACAACCAAGTCAATAATTTGTTGTAGTGCATGTAGTCCAAATTGAATAACTTGGCATCCAGCCATCAGTTGGAAGTCACCACTTCCTATGGCATGCTGATAACTAGCAGGGTCATCATCACGCCTCCTAGCCACCATCTTTGAGAAAACCGAAGTATCTCTCGTTTGGTTGAGGTCACCTACTAAATCTGCGGAGTAGCTGTGGTCTGTCAGGGTCAATTTGATCATTGGTAAACTTTCGGTAACTGTTTGTGGTTCTGTAATCACTTCCAGTTCAACCATACTCCCACTAATTTCTTTTGCAAGAAATCTCGTAACCAAGGAGGTGGTGAGTCAAGAATAAAACACTTTTGAACTTGAAAATGGTAGAAGTTATCCCACGCGAAATCTTGGGATAACCCACAGACTGTTATTTCCGAAACGTGCCTCGAGTTTATCCAGATTATGGTTTTAAACACAAACCGGATAGCCCTACAACTTAACAACTTCAATATGAACACCATTCTATATCTCATATAGAAACAGAGGCACTTGTTTAGGTGGAACCAATATCCTTTTATATGCATCTATTTCTAGTGCATCCTCAAAATTGAAGAAGGCAACTCAGAATTACTCATCATGGAGCGCACTCGCGGATGTGCAATCTGAGAGAGAATCACATTCTCAATATGGATTACATAGTACCAACCCTCTGTTCGTATGGTTATTAGATAACATACATCAATATGTATAACTCCCTAGAGTCCATTAACTCATTTTCCGTGTGCTGTTAATTGAAAAAAATTCTTTTGGTTAAAAAGAAACCAAAAGATGGCTATTTAGGCAAAAACTGATGATTTTCCTCAATAGCAACAATTGCTTCGAAAACTGACATTGAGGAAAAAATCATCCATTCTCAATTCTCTGCTCCTTCTCAGCATCTATAACGTCCTACAGATGTGAGTTTCTAATCCGGTATCTATATACCCAGGAGTTAGAATTTATTGAGAAATAGTTTCTCAAAACATAGACGCACGGGAAATACGAAACATCAAAATGTTTCAGTAGGGTTAGTTAGGTATTCTCAGTATTGCCTTTTTCATTACCCAGGCTTATGACAGTAGTCGCAATTTCCTTTTCTTATACTTCATCCCCCTTTGATGTCTCTCCATTTTACCTCCCTGTAAACCAAACTTATGCTAGTTGGTTTTCTTTTTACCATTCTTTTAGCACCAGCTTCGGGATTGGAAGAAGACTATCCAATGAACATAACTGGTATACACTCCTTATTATAAAGAGCTCTCGAGCTTAAGATATGGTAAGAGGGAGGGACAAACGAACAATTCATCTAATCCAGAACCGGTGGCCATCCTCTGACTGAAACAGTTTCATCGAGTTCGAATCTAACTATACGATGGCCTTCCAAACAATACGGATCTCTGTACCGAATAC
This sequence comes from Agapanthus africanus, assembly GCA_030015575.1. Classification (NCBI taxonomy): domain Eukaryota; kingdom Viridiplantae; phylum Streptophyta; class Magnoliopsida; order Asparagales; family Amaryllidaceae; genus Agapanthus; species Agapanthus africanus. The sequence continues at coordinate 252,855,116 of CM057350.1, forward strand.
CGAGGGTTCTGGAGTTAGCAGAAGGGGAAGTAGGATATATGAGGACATATGTGACTATGTCATGGATTAGGGCAATCCAGACATTCCAAAGCTGTCGATGGTAAAAAGGTCGGTCAATATGATTAATGAGTCTTAGTTTAAGGTGAGTCCAGGGTCGCTGCCAGAGAGAGAGAGAGAAAAGAAACACTGAGCGTGCACTCTAATCTGGATTAGATTGGTATATTTATCTAATCAGGATGGCTCCAACTGTTCTGTCAAATTCTACTTCAAACCCTAAAATGAGAACTAGCCGGGATTTCGTATATAAAATCTCCCGGGAGTAACTATTACTCACAGTAGGAATCAGGACCCAAACTATCATGGCGTGATAACCATGATGAAGGTCAACAAGTCACCCCACTCCATAGAAGGTATGTAATCTCATTGCAAGTTTCAAAACTTGAAACTCCCGATATCGGTTTTTACCCCAACACCTTATGACCTTGACGAAGGTCAACAAATAAAAAGCCGCTAGTTAAGTTTTACCCGTCATTTCATAATTAATTTAGACCCACTCGCATGAGTCCTTGACGAAGGTCAACAAGGCTATGCGACTATCCTAGCTAATTGCATCATATGATAGCAGGAAGACATCACTTAGCTACTGTACACTACACCTTGACAAAGGTCAACAAACATAGCACGAATACTAAGTACTCTACTTCCTGAAATGACGGAAGGCTACGGCTGGTTTTAAAGAAAATCATCAACGTAATGAACTTAATCTCATCGTAAGAACCGAGTGGTTTTGAAAGTTTATAGTCGCGTAGACCTTCGCTTAAGAGTGAACTCCCCGTGAAGGGAACTAGACTCTTTTCCTCATCAAATGAGGTGCGGGATATTCCTAATCGAATATCACGACGCAAAGCAAAAGAATATGGCTGCAAAAAAAATTATAGTGACATAAACTTTTACCTAAGAGCGAACTCCCAGTGACGGGATCAAGGCTCTTTCCTCATCGAATGAGGTGCAGGACATTCCTAACTGAATACCTTAATACAGAGCAAAAGAATCAACTAAAATTTACCCTTTATAAAAAGTTGGTTCCTACAATGTATAGGTTTATTCTACTTTGTATTAATGCAATTAATACAATCCCATCATTTATATAATCTCATTATCTAGTATTATCCTTCTCACACAAACATTACAAAAAAGTATGAAAAAGAGAAATATAATGCACATATACGCCATCCGCATTCACCACGGGGTCTTGTTATGCACCGTTAGGTTACTTAACTAATGACAGAGCGGGGGAAGGGCTAGCGCGGATGCAAAACGTATATAGCATTAATATATATATATATATTGTATATCACATATATAAGTTTATCACCACACACAAATAATCACATTACAGCATGAGAAAAAACAGCATCACAAAGTTGGAATGGTCGGATCATCTAGAAATCCCGCATTTCGTTCGAGCCACAAACGAAGCACGAAATACCCCGGTCATATGAATAGCCCATGCGTAGCCAAAATCAAACTCCTACAAGTGCGGAAAGTCATCCGCTAACCCGAGAAACGAGGCAGCCCAGCATCATCACCATGATGGGGCCACCCAGCAGTTTCTCGAATCCGATGAGTAGAGCACTCCTCTGTGGGTCTATTCTAACCCCCTACAAGCGCGGCAAGAAGCCAGTCAATCCTAGAATCGAGTGGCCCAGTATAAGCTACTTGAGATAGCCACCAGCTGCAATCTAGAATCCGGTTGCCAATACGCTTCTCCGTGGGGTAATCCTAATATCTATATTAATAAAATGGTGACATCGATCGCAACTTGATCGAGCCCCGACAAATAATAATACATGAAAACGGAAACGACGGCCACATGTCGACCACTGGCCCCAAATAAAACAATATACATTATTGGCTACAACATGAATGAAATGAAACATATAACATCGCAACACGTACGGGGCTATTCATCTCGCGACAATCCAATCCACACTAAATAAACTTTAAAATACAATATATCAGAGTCACATGTGCAATCCTGTCGAATTGATCATATCAATTCGGCGACGTTAATCACTGCATATCACATATGCCATCACATTAACAAGGTTGAATGCTTTAACCGCGTCAATACGAAACCCATGACCAACGAATTCCAAAACCCATGAAGCCGAAATCGAATTTCCAAAAACAGAAATTCAAGATTAGCCCCGGCCCCAAAACACCACCATTTCTTGCATGAATCGAAACCAAAATGACTTAAAAAACACCCGAGACACCCGGGGGACCTCGGGCATGACCCATGAGGCCCCGGGGGCATTGGGTGAGGGCTCCAACCCATGGCCATGAAATTATGGCCATGGGTTGGCTGTTGGGACAGCAAGCGCATAGCTGCGCGCTTGCTGTCGTAGCGCCACACCCGATACAATTTCTGTTAAGAATATATATGCCCTAGAGGCTATTATTGTATATTATAGTGGATTCATGGACATATATATAGAGGACTTTCTGGCTCGATATGATAGTTTGCTATCTGGTTACTCTTTATCTTAACATGTACGCTTCTATTATTATATTATCTCTCTATTACATGTTGATAAAGCCCTTAGGATGTTGGCTTGACTAACAGGATTATGATACAGATCATACTAGTGGGGCTTGTGTAGTCCACAAGCACATCCTTTAACAGTTCCTAGTCGAGGGAGTATCGAGACAGGGCATCAATATTCCAGAGTAGACTAGTGTGTACGTTTCTTGACCCTATATAGAGCGATGGTTGATCCCACAACCATTGGTGTTTGACATCAAAGATTGTACACAGGTGCTCATTAGAGAATGGGTACACCGAACATGACTTTTTGAGAACTTCTAGATGGCACCATAACTATTGTCAGATAGCAGTTCTCTGGTGACACTTGTACAAGTTAGTCTGTAGACCCGAGATCGTCATAGAGTCTTGTGTGGTTTCCACTGTGCTTTGATTTCCTCCCTAGCATGGCTCAAAGGAGTCATGCAAACAGGTAGATTTTTGGTACAGTCCCGAGTCACATGGAGGCAATGAGCGATAGGAGGGGTTTCGTCTCCCCTGATATAGGGAGTTAATGTTGCGCTATGCTCGATTGGCTATAACAGCAAGTCCTTTGCCAGGGCTGATGAGATTTACTGGTAAGTGTTATCAGTTCTTTCTCGAAAGGTTATAGGCCATACATCGGCATGACTTATCAAGTTACTGGGGTTTGACGATTCCACTCCTAGACTTGATATGTGACATATCAGACGAAGAGACCGAACCGTACGGTAAGTGTTTCTTTTAGGCTTCACGAGGGTTTGGACAAGCTTGCTTGTTGATTTTCTATTCGTTCAATACCTGGGTAGCCGTTACGTCCAACTAGTACCGCTGACAGCTTGTGAGTATCCGATATGATCATTACCTACTGCTGGTGTATTGACGAGTCTTTAGAGTTCCATACAGAAGTTTCCTAGCTAAAGCTAAATGAAGTAGGGCACATATGATGTGTGCAGGAGCTTGATTAAATACGAGTATGTGATACCGTATTCTAATCAAGCGATATTTGATATCTGTTAAGTTATATGTGTTAGTTGTATGTATGCCCTAGAGACCATTATTGTACATGAGATGTATATTATAGTGGATTTTTGGACATATATAGGGAGGACTTTCTTGCTCGACATGATAGTATGCTATCTTGTTGCTCTTTACCTAAACATGGAGATTAGTATATTACTATCTTGCTCTCACATGTTGGTAAAGCCCTTAGGATGTGTACTTGACTACCAGGATTATGAAGCAGATCATACTAGTGGGGACTGAGTAGTCCATGAGTTCATCCTTCAATGTTCCTAGTCATGGGAGTATCGAGACGGGGCATCGATATTCCAGAGTAAACTAGCGTATATCTTCTCGACCCATGTGATGGGGGATGGATGATCCCATATCCATTGGTGTTTGACATCAAAGATGGTATACGGGTGCTCAGTGGAGACTGGGTATACTGAACGGACTCGCCGAGAACTCCTAGATGGTATTATACCTCATGTCAGATAGCAGTTCTCTGGCGACACTAGTACAGCTTAGTCTGTTGACCCGAGATCGTCATAGAGTCTTGTGTGTCTTCCACTGTGTTTTGATTTCCACCCTACCACGGCTCTACTAAGTCGTGCAAACAGGTGGTTTTTGGGTACAGTCCTGAGTCATATGGAGGCAATGAGCGATAGGAGCGGATTCGTCTCTCCCGGTATTGGGGGTTGATGCTGTGCTATGCTCGACTTGCCATAACTGAAATCCCTGGCCAAGGTAGATGAGATTTAATGGTAAGTGTTATCAGTAGTTTCTCGACCGTTATGGACCTTACATCGGCACGACTTATCAAGTTACTGGGGTCTAACGTTTACCACCCCTAGTCTAGATATGCGACATATCAAACGAAGAGACCGGACTGTACGGTAGTGTTACTGATTGGATTCGCGGGAGTATGAGTAGGCTTGCTTGTTGATCATCTGATCGCTCAATACCCGGGTGGACGTTACGTTTAGCAGTCCTCTTGTGGCTTGTGGGTGTTTGATATGATCATCACCTACTGCCAGCGTATTGACGAGTCTTTAGAGTCCTACACAGAGGTTTCCTGGCTCAGGCGAAACGAAGTAGGAGCACATATGTGATATGTGCTGGACCGAGATTAATACGAGTATGTGATACCGTATTCTATTCTCGCGATTTGTGTCATCGGTCGGTTATATGTGATATAGCCAGCTTATCGAATCAAGTGTTGATTCGATAAAATGATACACATGATATTAGTCGGTTATATGTGATATATCCGGATTATTAAATCAAGCGTTGATTTGATAATCTAATGTATAATTATATATTTGATATATTAATTTACATTAACTAGTATTAGCTCACTTAAGATTTCTTTTCTTACTTGATTTGTGCATTAAGTATATATGTGATATATATTTGTGTACATGATTTTGTATCATGCTTGATGATACATGCAAAATGGGTGTGTCTGTGTGTGACTTACACCATGCTTATAATAATGTGAGGGTTTTTATTTATCTTAGTAATTCAAAATTGGTGAGAATTTGTCATGCTTGGAAGCTTGGAGAAGCTTGAAGCATCTTTGACAAAGTCCACTTGTTTTGTTTTACTTAAGATATTTATTAATCAAACCATTATAATTAGCCATGGTTTAGTCTCTACAATGGTTAGTATATGATACTAACTCACCCATGGTTTCCATTGACCACTTGATTTATTCTTGAGTTGTTTTCTTCATCTCCTTCCTCTAGCTCTCTAGCTTCATGGAAAATGGTGAAAATGAGTGAGAAAATCAAATCTAAAGTGAGAAAAATTTCTACTTCATCATCCTCTACTACTAGCCATTTAGTTTAGGGTGTTATCTTCACAAAGTTCATCACCTAGTGAAGAGGTAGCTTGGGTTTGAGTCTCCTCGACGTAGATCATCTTCGGCCTCGAAGACTTCGAGCAAGGTTGTTCATTTCTCTAAGGGAACCCATACAAGAGTTCGGGAGATCACTGCTTGCAGCGAAGGGACTTCTACACGGAGCTTTAGAAGTGAAGGACCGGTCTACAAAGGTTGTATTCCTCATTCACTTGTTGTAATGTTTAATTACATGTTAATATTGTTTAGTTAATCTAGTTAGATCCTAGCTAGGGTTCTTTAGCACCTCTAGAATTTTTTTAAATTGGCATGGTCGATGCATTGAAAACCCGGTAGGGTGCTATGGAATCCCAACAGTGGTATCAGAGCGGGGCTAGAGTATTAAACGATGTTTGTTAGATTACGAAACCGAAACTACTCCGAAACTTGAAACACTAAATCCTAGTTTCTGTCGAATTTTTAAAGTCCTCGAAAACTTTTTTAACTAACTGCAGAATGATATATGTTATACAACATGAACACTACCAAAATTTGGTCCCATTTTGACTTACTTTGGCTGGCCACAACCTAGAAAATTCCAAGCTCGCCGGTTGAATTGTGGAATTTGGGCTTCAAATTTTGGTGGTGTTCCTGTCTCTGGGGTTTGGTGTTTCAGGTGTTGCTTGTTTTTCCTAAGATTGCATGTGATGTGGTCTTACTGTACAGGCAATTCGGAGTGTTTCGTATTCGTAGTTTAACATGGTTTCGGGTTTTCACATGTTATCTAAGAGAAGTTAAAAAATTCGAACGAATGTCAAAAACCCATTTTTCCAAGTTTAAGGTATTTGGAAAATCATGCAAGTAATTCTGTGGACCCTCTAGAAGAATGAAACCCTAATTCGACATAATGACCATTGAACCGCTTTTAAACCTTAGGGTTTGTGGCAGTTCCGTGGTGCCATTAATGAGGCTTGGATTTGCCCTTTTACGGTTGGTCCATAGGTGTTGTAGCATGTTCTGGGTATTTTTTTAATTGTGCTCAAGTTTTGAGCTCTAGGAGAATTGTGGGACTTTGATGAATCGATCGAAAAGTTTTACTTCGTTCGGATATTTGTGATGGGATACAATACTTGGAATCCACAATATTTGAATTTTATAAATCTAGCAATTTAGTCTCATTTGATCGGTTTCCACGGAATTTTGATATGGATCAAAAGTCCGTCGCAATCACGTAGCGTACGTGGATACTCGCCGGGTAATCTTACTAGATAGCCACGCCCTATATCCCCGACCAAGTGACTGTAGGAGAACTCCGTTGACAAAAGCATCCGTCCGGGTGCTCGCGTCCGTGATGTTCCTCCTAAGTGCACTTCGTCGGCGGCATCGGGGGTATGGCCGTCTACTAAAGTTTCCGACGAGCATTCGATCAGGATGTCGGGAATCTTGTTGAATTGCCCGACTTGATATTGAAAAGTGTTTTCCATATCGAGACTAAAATGTGGGGTTTATAATTGTTAGGCATGCGATGTCCAAGGAATTCATATTGTTAGGCATAAAATCCGGAATATGAGATATTTCGCGTTTATGATGTCTAACGTGGTTGCAGATTCCAATTGTTATAGTTTTCACTTTCTTTTCTGCGACCGTAAGTGTAATATGAGATGTATCGCCGGTTTCGTTACTATATGTCAACGACAATTGGGATACGCATATTTATTTATGTTGAAGACATGTGATGTTATGTGTTGCTGTGATATATTATATTGGATCGTCGTGTTTGAATAGCCGGGTTTTTTTTATGTGAGATGAGAGTTTTTCATTTTCATTCATGTAAAAACTTGTATGTAATATTCTTTTATTGGGGCACTTCCGGGTTGAGGAAGATGTCACCGTTGATGTATATTATTTACTTTTTCGCATTAGGATAGACCCAAGGAGGGGAGCACAAGTAACCGGGTTCTAGAGTCTGGTGGGAGGCCATCTCGAGGAGTTGAGTCCGGGTCTCCTAACTCTAGAATTGGTAGGGTTCCTTGCCACTCTCATAGGGGTCTTGGGATGTGGGTTTGGCTATTCATCACGACCGTGGAATCCGTGTTTTATACTGGCTTAACTTAAAACACGGAAATCCTAGTATATCCAATATTTCATATGTTATCTTCTGCTGCTGATATTCTGTAATGTGATCACTTTATATTCTGAGATAGATACATTATATAATATATATGATATATTATAGACGTTAATAATGTTTTACACCCGTGCTAGCCCTGCCCCGCTCTGCCGTTAGTTACCTAGCCTAACGGTGCATGACGGGACTTTGTGGTGAATGCGGATGGCATTACCGTACGTTGTATTTATCTGTGATGTTTAGGTAACTTAAATGATGGGACATTCATTAATGAGATTAATGAAAGAAAATAAAACTAAATGATGTTGTGGAATCGAATTTGAAACCAACTCGTCTTTTTACGAAAAATCAAAGTTTCAAAAAGCGGAGCTTAAGCCATTCCTTTTAAAACCATTTGATTCTGCAACGATATCAAGTTCAAATCGTTAAAGGTTTTCACAAAAACCATCCGCAACCCTCCGTCATTTTAAGAAGTAAAGTACTTAGTATTCGTGCTGCGTATGTTGATCATAGTCAAGGCGTAGTGTACGGTAGCTAAGTGATGTCTTCCTATACAGCATATGATGCAAATAATTAGGACAGTCATGTGATTATGTTGATTATAGTCAAGGGTCATATGGGTGGGTCTAACTAATCAAGAAATGACGGGTAGAACTTGACTAGTGCTTATGATATATTGATTATAGTCAAGGTCATAAGTGCCAGGGGTAAAAACCATTATTGGGAGTTTCAAATGGTGAAATTTGCAATGAGATTGCATACCTTCTATGTGCTAGTTGGATCCTGATACCCACTGCGAGTAATTGTTACTCCTGGGAGAGTTTTGCACTTTATAATTAGCCGATCAAGTAGGTGTTTAGAAAGGTGTAAACGGGGTTACGCCCCTGGGAAAACGAGGTTTATTTTAATTAGGTCCGTACGAAAGTACGGGGAACCTCCCTCAAAGTAACGACACTGGCCTGGCTGAAAGATTGGCGAACATGTAGAGTGTAATTAATCCCGGCTAGTCTTTCCTTTTAAGTTTTGAAGGAAGATTTGATAAAAACAGTAGGAGCCATCCTGATTAGATAAAATATTAACCAATATAATCTTGCAAGAGCGCACGCAGAGTGTTTTCTTCTCTCTCTTTCTCCAGGTAGAGACCATGTCACGCCTTAATCAAGATAATAATATGGATGTATTGACCGAACCTGCTTGTTATACTGGGCTGGGGAACGTTAGTCCCGCTCCAACTTATAATTGTTATAAGACCGAGCATGAAATAGGGGAATACCAGGATTCCCATGCCGCCCAAACGAAAAAAGTGAATGATTGAAAATTCTTCTTCGGGTGTGTTCATTACAGAGAACTTTTTCTCAGTATCCTCTATGTCCTGGGTATTTGATACCGGATCAGGATCCCGCATATGTAATCTGTTACATGGGCTACAGAAATATAGAGAAATGGGAATGGGTGATATGCCTCTAAGTATAGAGAACGGTGCAATTGTTGCTGCCAAGGTGTTGGCAATTATCACCTTGTATTACCAAATGGTAATACATTGATTCTGAACAAATGTTATTAGATACCGAACCTGATATGCAACATTATATCAGCCTCTTTATTTACTAAAGAAGGATATAATTTTGTATTGTTGGATAATGTTTTGAATATTTCATATATCAAGAGTTGATCAGTTCAGGCACGTTATCTAATAGCATATACGTTCTAAATCAAACCACTTTTCTTAATGTACAGAATACTCAAAAAAGGAAAATTTCAGAAATGAATGAATCCTACTTATGGCATTGAAGACTAGGTCATATCAATGCGACCCGACTAGCTAAGTTACATTAAGATGCATATTTAAATCATTTTGAATTTACATCTTGTGAAACTTGTCAGTCATGTCACAAAGATAAGATGACCATAGCTCCGTTTACTTGAAACAGAGAAAGGGTTAGTGAACTCTTGGGACTGATACATGATGATGTACGTGGTCCCCTGTTTACACATGCCAGGACTGGTTCTTTGTAATTCATTATATTCAATGATGATCTCTCAGGATTCGGACATGTGTTTCTGTTGAAACACAAGCCTGAAGATTTTGAGAAATTCAATGAATATAAATCCGAAGTAGAGAACCAAAACGGGTATAAGTATTATGTCTTTTGATGAGATCTGGGAGGAGAATACTTCTGCATGGAATTCTTGGACTATTCTAAAGGAGAATAATATTCTCTCTCAGCATTACTCCTCTGTATACACCACAGCACAATGATGTATCGGGGCGGAGAAATCGCACCCTATTAGATATGGTGCGCTCAATGATGAGTACTGCTGAGTTGCCTGTTTCTTTTTGGGGTTATGCGCTTGAAGAAGAAGCATACCTATTGAATTGGGTTCCAATCAAATCAGTGCCTACCACTCCATATGAGATATGGTATGGGAAGAGCCCATCTCTTAATCATGTTAAGATTTGGGTTGTCCGGCCTATGTCTAAAAGCAAAATCCGGACAAGCTCGAGGCAAGGTCAGTTCTGTGGAAGTTTGTTGGATATCCCAAGTATTCGTAAGGGAATATCTTCTACCGTACCGAGGACCAAAAGATGTTTTATTTCTCGGCATGACCACCTTTTTAGGAAAAGGAATTTATTTTGAAAGAAATTTATGGTCATGAGGTAGAACTGAAAGGAGTTTCAGCTAAACAAACTACAGTTGATGATTTGGTAGTATCGGATGATTCAATAGTTCCCGACGAACCTCGGCCTCTCCGCCGATCTGGTAGGGTTCCTCATCCACCTGAGAGATACTACGGTTTTCTCTATGAAAGTGGGAGCGAGGATTGCATCATGAGAGATGATGACCCAACTAGTTTCGAGCATGCCATCATGTGTGGGGACTCTGTAAGAATGGCTGGATGCTTAGCGATCTGAGATGGAATCTATATACACCAACAAAGTATGGACTTTGGTTGCTATATCTGAAGGGTTAAATCCCCATCAGGAGCAAGTATATCTTGAGAAGATTACTTGGTGTAGATGAAAAAGTTGAGACTTTCAAAGCTAGACTTGTTGCAAAAGGTTCTCGTCATCAACTAGGTGTGTATTATGATGAAACCTTTTCTCCAATTTCTATTCTTAAGTCCATACAGATCCTGCTTGCCATTGCTACATACCATGACTACGATATCTGGCAGTTGGGTGTCATGACTGCTTTTCTAAATACCGATTTAGAAGTGAGCGTCTATAAGTACACAGCCAGAAGGCTTCGTAAATAATGGGAGCAGCGGAAACGTGTGCAAGTTGCTTTATGCGTTAAAGCAGGCATCGCGGAGTTGGAACATCTGTTTTGATGAGATAGTCAAAACGTTTGACTTCATCAAAATGGCAGATGAACCTTGTATATACAAAAAGGTTGTAGAGAGTAAGGCGGTCTTCCTTGTATTATACGTGGATGACATACTCTTGATAGGAAAGGAGTTTCTTATGCTACAACCGGTCAATCACCTCTTATCACATTGATTCTCCATGTAGGATATAGGTGATACCTCCTAAATCCTAGGTTTTGGATCTATGAGATAGATCTAAGTGGATGTTGGGATTCTCACTAGGTGTAATGAGATGGTATCAAATGATCCAGGGGAGAATCACTGGACAGCTTTGTAGAACCTTCTTAAGTACTTGAGAAGCACTAAAGAAATGTTCTTGGAGTTTGGTAACGGTGAACTCCAGTGGGAGTCCTTTACCGACTCGTGCTTCCAGAGTGATAAGGTTGACTAAAAGTCAGTCACAGGCATTGTCTTTACCCTCAATAGAGGGACGGTATGTTGGAAGATTTCCAAGCTAGATACCGTGACAAACTAGACGATAAACACTAGATACATTGCTACCAAAGATGCTACCAAAGAGGCAGTCTGGGTGTATATCTGTTCATGAGATGAACATGGTTCCTACCATTATGTGACAATGGAGTTGTGTCTTAGGCCTAGGAAACGCCGTCCCATCAGTGATCCAGACATATTCTAAGGCAGTATCACCTGATCATGGAGATGGTTGATCTCCAGGAGATCGAGGTTGGGAGAGTAGACTCTGAGGATAACACGGCAGATCCACTCACCAAGGCCTGCTTTCCCATATACGATTTGAGAGATTTTGGTATGGTTGAGTATGGGATACTACAACAGATGGCCTTAGTGCAAGTGGGAGATTGTTAGTTGTATGTATGCCCTAGAGACCATTATTGTACATGAGATGTATATTATAGTGGATGCTTGGACATATATAGGGAGGACTTTCTTGCTTGACATGATAGTATGCTATCTAGTTGCTCTTTACCTAAACATGGAGATTAGTATATTATTGTCTTGCTCTCACATGTTGGTAAAGCCCTTCGGATGTGTACTTTACTACCAGGATTATGATGCAGATCATACTAGTAGGGCCTGAGTAGTCCATGAGTTCTCCTTCAATGTTCCTAGTCGTGGGAGTATCGAGACGGGGCATCGATATTCCTTAGTAGACCAGCGTATATCTTCTCGACCCATGTGATGGGCGATGGATGATCCAATATCCATTGGTGTTTGACATCAGAGATGGTATATGGGTGCTCAGTGGAGACTGGGTGCACTGAACGGACTCGCCGAGAACTCTTAGATGGTATTATACTTCACATCAGATAGCAAGCCTCTGGTGACACTGAAGGATTACACTAGCGCCCCGGCCAACTTCCATGGCCAAATGCGGAACAAAAATTTTACTACGATACAAAACTTGGCGCTAGAATAAACCCTAAACAGGATCTTTACCATAAACCTAGTTAGCACGAAAGAGTTCTATCTACCATGATAGAAAGTTATACCTCAAGCTTGAACTCCTTCTCTTCTTGTGGTGCTTCTCCTTGTTGTGAGCTCCTTAGAGTGGTTGTAGATGGCCCCTCCTCACTGGCTTCTCTACGTCAAAGAAGATCCACCCGAAGGCCTTTATCTTGAGCACCAACCTCAACAATGAAGTAGGGTGCTTGGTCTTCTAGACTAAGAACCCTAGAGTGAGTAGAGAGAGATTTTAGTGGTTTGGTCTCAATGGCCCTTGGTTCTTAACACATGAAGGATGAGGGCTTGAGAGAGAGGATGAAGGAGAGAGAGCTATGAGAGAGAATGTATGTGTGAATAATGAAGAGATAGCTCTCATATTAGGATAAAAGAATAATAATTTTAATTAGCAAAATTGTGATGGTTTATTTGATTTGACCATTATCATGTCACCATTAATGCTAAGCAAAATATCTTTTGCTTAACAAAAATATCTAAGTCAACAATGGTCAACAAGTCAAATAGTCAAACTAAATAACCATGACAAAATTATCTCTAATTAAAATTAGTAATCAATTTCCTTCATCTCATTATAGTTTTAATCAAGTCAATGGTCATAACCCTAATGAGGTGTCTCCTTCTTTGTCTCTGTCAACTGTAATCATATACCCGCATCCGTGTTCCGAAGAACACGAATACAATAAGACCGAACCAACCCAAAATCAAATACTAGGATCTGGCTTAAACCAAAGAACACTAGTATGAACTGCCCAAACACCAAACACGCATAAGTACGCGTATGTGAACGAACCCTGTCGTAAAACCATATGACCTCTACATCGTTTCGCCCAAAGGTGAACAACCCTCTATGTTGGACTCTAAAGACTCGACAGTACTCCGGCAGTGGGTTTAACAACAAGCACGTCAGCGGCACTAGCTGTGCGTAACGGCAACCCAGGTATCTGTCGATAAGAAAGCCGATGAGTTAAACCCATCCGAACTCCTACTGAGCCTATCTGTTACAATCTCCGTACAGTCCGGTCTGTTAGTCTAAGAGTATCGCATATCGGGCCTAGGGGGTGGTAAACGTTAGACCCCTAATAACGGTATAAGTCGTGTCGGAGTGTAGCCCAGAACACCCTGAGAAACCACTGGAACACCTACCAGTAAATCTCACTTGCCCTGACCAGGGACTTTGTGTAATGGCTCTCCTAGACACAGCACGATATCAACTGTAAGTCTACGGTAGCGCCCCGGCCGTCATTCTGACACCAAACGCGGAACAAAAACTTTTATAACTGGCGCTATCGCATACTATAACCCGGATCTTGCCATTAACGCTAAACTAACAAACTATAAAGAGGTAGAAAGGATATACCGATCGATCTAAGTCCTTCGGTCTTTAGCCATCATCCCACGCTCCTCGTGGCAACTCCGATCTCTTTGCTCCTCATCAAGGTGGCACCACATCTACGGATCTTTAAACGGGCTCCCGCCTCTATACCGAGGCAACTCGGTCATCAAGTCTGCTAAAAGAGATGACCAAGATGAAGTAGAGAATGAGTAGAATACTTTGTCTCAAACACCCTAGGGTTCTCATCGCATGAGAGGGGTAGGTTGGAGGTAGAAGATGTTTAGGATTGGAAATGGTGAACTCAAGAAACACTAGTGAGCCAAAAGAAAACTAAGCTCAAATACTTGTGTTATTATTCTCCTTCTCTTGTGAATAGATATGAGAGGATATATAATCAAAACCATAAACAAATATCTAATGAAAATATCTCCTCAAATATCCAAACCCAAAACAAAACACATTTAATTCTTCATGACTCACTTAGTGACTCATTAGCACGAGTCACTAATGAACATGCTAGAATAATGCATCATCCATAATGAGTCACCATTTCCAAAACCAAATAATCATTTAAACCAAAATGATTAATCCAAAAAGAAATACATCTTCTAAAATATTCTCGTAACGGATTACGAAAATACCCCTCACCTGTATATACATACCTGTATCCGTATTCTGACCGAATACGAATACGAGAGACTAAAATATTGCGACTCAATATAATACATGTATCCGGCTTAAACCAAAGCCCACCAGTATTATCTGCCCGAAATATGACATGTGCATAAATGCACGTGCAATTTCCGAACCCTGCCATAAAACCATACGGCCTCTACAACGTTTCGCCCAAAGTTGGGAAACTATCTGTGGGGGACTCTAAAGACTCGTCAGTACCCTGGCAGTGGATTTAACCACAAGCACGTCAGCGGCACTAGCTGTGCGTAACGGCTGCCCATGTACTGACCTCAAGGGAAGCCGAAGAGCGAACTTATCCTGGAACCCTACTGAGCCTAACAGTGACAATATACATACAGTCTGGTCCGTTCTCCTATGAGTATCGCATATCGGGCCTAGGGGGCTGGTAACGTCAGACCCCCAATAGCGGTATAAGTCGTGTCGGAGTGTAGCCCAGAACACTCTGAGATACTACTGGAGTACCTACCAGTAAATCTCCTGCCTCGGCCGAGGGCTTTGTGTAATGGCTCTCCTAGACACAGCGCGATCTCACCCCCAATATTGGGAGAGACGAATCCCCTGCCGATCCGCTCACTTGTCTCCATGTGGCTCGGGACTGTACCCAAAAAAGACCTGTTTGCACGACTCCTTTGAGCTGTGGTAGGGTAGAAATCAAAGCACAGTGGGAACTCACTGTAGGGTTCCTAGGCACACTCATGAAGTTCTACAACTGATCAACCATGCCAAAATCAAAAATTTCCATATGCCAAAGAACCCTAAGCAAGATCGTTACTAGAGGTAAAGCGAAACTAAGCAAGTTAACAACATTAACTAAAAGTGAAAGAGACTACAACCATTGTAGATCCGGTCCTCCACTTCTCTAGCTCCGTGTTGATGTCCCTCCGTTGCGATCATCGGAATCCCGGACTCTAGCGTCGGTTTCATCGGAGAAATGGGCGGGCTAGGTCGTTGACTTCGATGCCGAAGATGATCTAAGTCGAGGCGACTCAAACTCAAACTCCATCTTCACTAGGTCATGAAACTTGTGAAGAAAACACCCTATACAACATGGCAAGTGGTAGAGGATGAAGAAATAGGAGGTGGGTTCACTTTGGATTTGGATTTCTCACTTGGATTCTTCACTTGAAATTTTCTAGAAATGTTTTCTTCTCTTCATGAAGAAGAAGAAGAAGAAAGAAAAGAATAAAAGGAATATTATCAAATGAATTATCAAGTGAAGACTTATCATGTTGCAACCATGGGTGAGTAAACTCTTGTAGAGAATAAACTAAGGTTTAGGTGAAATGGTTAGGTTAAGGAATAAAAACAAAATGGTTACTTTTTCAAAGATGCATGAAGCATCATGAAGCTTCTAGCAAATGAACAAAAGCAACCATTTAGTTTTTTAACCAAAATGAATAAAGTAAATGAAACCCTAACCATTAACCTAAACATGGTTTAAAGCATACACACACCCAAGTTTTCATGTATCATCAAACATGATACAAACTAGTGCACAAAAATATATCACATATACAACTTGTGCAAATCAAGTGAGAAAATCCATCTTAAGTGAACAATAATAGTCAATGTAAAGTAATATATCTAATATATAATTATACATTAAATCATTAAATCAACACTTAATTTAATGATCCGGTCATATTGCATATAACCGACTAATATCAAGTGCATCATCATATCGAATCAACATTTGATTCGGTAACCCGGCTATATCTTATATAACCGTCCGATGATACAAATCGCGAGAATAGAATTCAGTATCACATACTGGTATTAATCTCGGTCCCGCACATATCTCATATGCGCTCCTATTTCATTTCGCTTGAGCCAGGAAACCTCTGTGTAGGACTCTAAAGACTCGTCAATACACCGGCAGCAGGTGATGATCATATCAAACACCCACAAGCCGCAAGCGGTCTGCTAAACGTAACGGCCACCAGGGTATTGAGCGATCAGAAGATCAACGAGTAAGCCCTCTCACACTCCTGTGAATCCAACCAGTAACACTTACCGTACAGTCCGGTCTGTTCGTCTGATATGTCGCATATCTCGCCTAGGGGTGGTAAACGTCAGACCCCAGTAGCCTGATAAGTCATGCCGTTGTAAGGTCCATACAAAGCGTGAAACTACTGATAACTCTTACCAGTATATCACTGCAACCCTGGCAAGGGATTTTCAGTTATGGCCAGCCGAGCATAGCGCAACATCAACCCCCAATACCGGGAGAGACGAATCCCCTCCAATCTCTCATTGCCTCTATGTGAATCGGGACTGTACCCAAAAACCACCTTTTTGCACGACTCGGTAGAGCCATGGTAGGGTGGAAATCAAAGCACAGTGGGAGACACACAAGACTCTATGACGATCTCGGGTCAACAGACTAAGCTGTACCAGTGTCACCAGAGAACTGCCATCTGAAGTAAGGTATATTACCATCTGGGAGTTCTCGGCGAGTCCGTTCAATGTACCCAGTCACCACTGAGCACCCACATACCATCTCTGATGTCAAAGACCAATGGATATGGGATCATCCATCGCCCATCACATGGGTCGAGAAGATATACGCTAGTCTACTCTGGAATATCAATGCCCCGTCTCGATATTCCCACGACTAGGAATATTGAAGGATGTACTCATGGACTACCCAGGCCCTACTAGTATGATCTACATCATAGTCCTGGAAGTCGAGTACACATCCTAAGGGCTTTATCAACATGTAACAGAGAGACAGAAAGTATACATGTTAAGATAAAGAGCAACCAGATAGCGTACTATCATGTCGAGCAAGAAAGTCCTACCTATATATGTCCCAGCATCCACTACAATATACATCCTATGTACAGTAATGGCCTCTAGGGTATACATATAACTAACAATCACCCACTTGCACTAGGGCCATCTGTAGCAGTGGTTGCAGTATCTAATACTCAACCATCCCATATGAGTCTCTCTCTGGGAAAAAGCCTTTGTGAGTGGATCCGCCGTGTTATCCTCTGAGTCTACTCTCCTAACCTCGATCACCCTGGAGATCAACTATTTCCATGATCAGGTGATGCTGCCTCAGAATATGTCTGGGTCACTGATGGGACCATGGTTCCTGGGCCAAAGCCACTCTTCCTTTGTCACACAATGGTAGGAACCTAGTTCATCTCATGAACCACTATACACCCAAACTGCCTCTTTGGTAGTATCTTTAATAGCGATGTTACCAGCCTTTATCGTCTAGTTTGCCACGATATCTAGCTTGGAACTCTTCCAACATACCGTCCCTCTACTGAGGGTAAAGACAATGCCTGCGACTGACATTCAGTCGTGCTTATCAGTCTGGAACTTTTCCAGTGATTCTCCCCAGGATCGATTGATACCATCTCACTATACCTAGTGAGAACTCTAACATCCCTTTAGATCTATCTCATAGATCCAAATCTCAGGATTTAGGAGGTATCACCTTTATCCTAGTGGAGAATCCATGTGATAAGAGGAGATCGACCGATCGTAGTATAAGAAACTCTTTTCCTATCAAGAGTATGTTGTCCACGTACAATACGAGGATGACCACCTTACTCTCTACTACCTTTTTGTACATACAAGGTTCATCTACCATTTTGATGAAGTCAAACACTTCGACTACCACCTCAAACCAGACGTTCCAACTCCGTGATGCCTGCTTTATTCTGTAAAGCAACTTGCAGACGTTTGCGCTGCTCCCACTGTTTACAAAGCCCTCTGGCTGTGTTCTTATAGACGTTCTCTTCTAAATCATTATCTAGAAAAGCAGTCATGGCACCCAACCACCAGATATCGTAGTCATGGTATGTAGCAATGGCACGTAGGATCCGGATGGACTTAAGCATAGCTACTGGAAAAGGTTTCATCATTATCCATGCCTGGTCGATGACGAAAAGCTTTAACAAGTCTAGCTTTGAAAGTCTCAACTTTTCCATTGACACCAAGTAATCTTCTCAAGATATACTTGCTCCTAATGGGAATTTAACCCTTCAGATATAGCAACCAAAGTCCATACTTTATTGGTGTACATGGATTCCATCTCAGATCGCTAAGCATCCAGCCATTCTTACAGAGTTCCTACTCTTGATGGTCTGCTCGAATCTAGTTGGGTCATCATCTCATGATGCAATCCTCGCTCCCACTGTCATCGAGAAACCGAAGTATCTATCAGGCGGATGAGGAACCCTACCAGATCGGCGGAGAGGCTGAGGTTCGTCGGGGACTATTGAATTCTTTGGTTCTGTCAAATCATTAGCTGCAGTTTTGTATAGCTGGAACATTTCCAGTTCTACAGAACTGACCTTGCCTCGATCTTGTCCGGATTTTGCTTTTGACATAGGCCGGACAATCCCAAATCTTAACTTACTTAATAGATAGGCTCTTCCCATACCATATCTTATATGGAGTGGTAGGCACTGATTTGATTCGAATCTAATTCAATAGGTATGCATCTTCTCAAGTGCATAACCCCCTAAAAGAAACAGGTAACTCGGTAATACTCATCATAGAGCACACCATATCTAATATGGTGCGATTGCTTTGCCCCGATACACCGTTGTGCTGTGGTGTATTCAGAGGAGTAATACCGAGAGAGAATCTCATTCTCCTTTAGAATAGTCCAGGAATTCTATGCACAAGTATTCTCCTCCTTGATCTTATCATAGGACATAATACTTATACCTTTATTGGTTCTCTACTTCTGACTTATATTCTGTGAATTTCTCAAAAGCTTCAGACATGTGTTTCAACAGGAACATGTGTCCGAATCTTGAGAGATCATTAGAGAATGTAAGGAAGTACAAAGAACCGGTCCTGGCATGTGCAGACAGGGGACCTTACATACATCATCATGTATCAGTCCTAAGAGTTTACTAACTCTTTCTCTGTTTCCAATAAACAGAGCTATGGTCATCTAATCTTTGTGACATGACTGGCAAGTTTCATAAGATGTAAATTCAAACTGATTTAAATATGCATCTAAATGTAACTTCAGCCAGTCGGGTCGTATTGATATGACCTAGTCTACAATGCCTCAAGAAGGAATCGTTCATTTCTGAACTGTTCCTCTTGTGTGTGTTCTGCATACTAGGAACTGCAGTTTGATTTAGAATGTCAATACTTTTAGATAACGTGCCTGAACCGATATAGGAAATGTACAAAACATTATTCAACAATACAAAATTATATCCTTCTTTAATAAATAAAGAGATTGATATGATTTTGTATATTAGGTTCGGTATCTAATAGCATTTGTTCAGAAACAATGTATTGGTGATACAGGGTGACAGTGACCAACAGACTTGGCTGCAACACTTGCACCGTTTTCTGTCTCATGAAACTTATCATCCGTTCTCAGTTCTCTACCTATTATAGCCCTTGTAACAGATTACATATTTGGGATCCTGATCCGGTATCAAATACCCAGGATGTAGAGGATACTGAGAAACAGTTCTTTGTAATGAACACATCCAAAGGAGATGCATTTCATGCACTTTCTTCATTTGGGCGGCATGGGAATCCTGGCATTCCCCTATTTCCTGCTCGGTCTTATAACAATTATAAGTTGGAGCGGGACCAACGTTCCCCAGCACATTATTACACGTGGGTTCGGTCAATACATCCATATTATTATCTTGATTAAGGCGTGATATGGTCGCTACCTGGAGAGAGAGAGAAGAAAACACTTTGCGTGCGCTCTTGCAAGATTAGATTGGTTATTTATTTTATCTAATCAGGATGGCTCCCACTGTTTTTATCAAATCTTCCTTCAAACCCTAAAAGGAAAGACTAGCCGGGATTAATTACACTCTACAAGTTCGCCAATCTTTCATCCAGGCCAGTGTCGGTACTTTGAGGGAGGTTCCCCGTGCTTTCGTACGGACCTAATTACAGTAAACCTCGTTTTCCCAAGGGCGTAACCCCGTTGATACCTTTCTAGACACCTACTTGATCGGCTAATTGTAAAGTGCAAAACTCTCCCTGGAGTAACAATTACTCGCAGTGGGTATCGGGATCCAACTATCTCATAGAAGGTATGCAATCTCATTGCAAATTTCAACATTTGAAACTCCCGATAAAGGTTTTTACCCCTAGCACCTATGACCTTGGCTAAGGTCAACAAATCATAAGCACTAGTCAAGTTTACCCATCATTTCGTGATTAATTAGACCCACCCACATGACCCTTGGCTAAGATCAACAAAGCCACATGACTGTCCTAACTAATCGCATCATATGCGGTGTAGGAAGACATCACTTAGCTACAGTACACCGTGCCTTGACTATGGTCAACAAACACAGCACGAATACTAAGTACTCTACTTCCTAAAATGACAGAGGGTTGCGGATGGTTTTTAAGAAAAACATTTAACACTTTGAACTTGATCTCGTTGCGGAATCAAATGGTTTTAAATTGAATGTTTTTGAGGATTTTCTAGTTTTGCTAAAGGGGCCACTCCCGGTGAAGGGATCGTCGGCCCTTTCCTCATCGAATAAGGTGCAGGATATATCATATATACCGCTGTGCAAAGCAAAAACTATATAAGCAATCAAAAGACAAACCGAGAGTTGTAGCATCTGCCAGTTATTGCTAAAGGGGTCACTCCCGGTGAAGGGATCTCGGCCCTTTCCTTATCGAATAAGGTACAGGATGTTCTACAAGGAACACCGCGATTCAAAGCAAGAACTGTAGCTACCGGTTTTTAAGAAATTCGATTCCACAACATCTTTTAGGTTTATTTTCTTTCATTAATCTCATTAATGAAGTCCCATCATTTAAGTCCACCGAAACATCACAGATAAATATAGCGTACGCTTATGCCATCCGCATTCGCCTCGATGTCCCGTCTGCACCGTTAGGTTAGGTAATTAACGGTAGAGCGATGCAGGGCTAGTGCGGGTGTAAAACATAAGCAACGTCTATATAATATATCATATATACTATATACAATATCTATCTGAACATATCACATGAACACATCACAGATAACGCAGCAGAAAATATCATATGAAATATTAGATAAACTAGGACGTCCGTGTTTTATTTTGAGCCTGAATAAAACACGGTTCCACGGTCATGATGAATAGCCAATCCCACACCCCTAGACCCCTACGAGAGCGGCAGGCAACCCTACCAATTCTAGAGTTAGGAGACCCGGACTCGACTCCTCGAGATGGTCTCCCACTAGACCCTAGAACCCGGTTACTTGTGCTCCCCTCCTTGGGTCTATCCTAATGCGGAAAAGTAAATAATATTCATCAACGGTGACATCTTCCGCAACCTGGAAGTGCCCCAATAAAAGAATATTACATACAAGTTTTTACATGAATGAAAAAGAAAAACACTCATCTCACATAAAACCCCCCGGCTACTCAAACACGACGATCCAATATAACATATCCAGCAATACATAACATCACATGTCATCAACGTAAGTAAATATGCCCATCCCAATTGTCGTTGACATATAGCAACGAAACCGGCGATATCACATATTACACTTACCGTCACAGAAAAGAAAGTGTAAAACTACAACAGTTGGAATCCGCAACCTCCTTAGACATCGCATGCCTAATCAAATGAATTCCTTAGATATCGCATGCCTAACAATTATAAACCCCGCATTTCAGTCTCAAAATCGAAAACACTTTTCAATACCAAGTTGGGCAATTCAACAAGATTCCCGACATCCTGATCGAATGCTCGTCGCAAACTTCAGTAGACGGCCGCACCCCCGATACCGTCGACGAAGTGCACCAAGGCGGAACACCGCTGCCGCGAGCACCCGAACGGATGCTTTCGGCGACGGGGTTCTCCTACAGTCACTTGGTCGGGGCTATGGGGCGTGGCTATCTATTAAGTTTACCGGCGAGTATCCGCATACGCTACGTGATTGCGACGGACTTTTGATCGCATCAAAATTCCGTGGCAACCGATCAAGTGAGACTAAACTGCTAGATTTATAACATTCATTCAGTTATCTCATAACTACTTGTGGATTCCAAATATTGTATCACATTCCAGATAAATAGAAAATGTTAAACTTTCCGATCGAACAATCAAACACCCAAGTTTTTCCGAAACAACTCAACACATGAAATAAGTTTAAAAACATTCACTTCATGCCACAGTACCGACGGTCCAGCCGTAGAAGGGTCAAGCCAACGCCTCACATGTGGCACGCCGTACTGCCCCAAACCCTAAGGTTTAAAGGGCAGTTCAAGACGGTCACATAATCGAGTTAAGGTTTGTTGTCTTCTAGAGGGTCCATCGCATTACTTGCACTACTTAGAACGTTCTTAAACTACAGAAAAATCCAACACATAGAAATTTCCTGGCAGGGGAAAAAATGGGTATTTATATCCGGCCGAACTTTTTAACAGTTTTTAAAATATCCGGAAAAACATAAACGAAGTTAAATTATCCGATCGAATTAACGAGTCCCCAATGAAACCCTAGAACACTCAACACTTGAGTGGAATTAAAAAATTCCCAGAAAAAAATGACAAGAAAGGACCTAAGAATAAATATGTGAAGTTTGAGGGACTAATTCACAATTTTGGCCGCGAAACCGCCGCCAAACCCTTGTTTTGGCCGCGGTTCCGCGGTCCAATTTTTGAGTTAGAGGTCCGTACTTCACAGAAATTCTTAGATTTTCCTGCAAAATTTTCTGAGCATTTTTAATTCAGAAAAATCCACAGTTTGAAAAAATGTATAGAGAAGGGTTTTGATCGGGGTTTCGGGGTTCGATCGGATCTCTAACTTCGTCTACACTTCGCCTAAAGCTCTAGCTAGGCTCCGATACCACTGTAGGGTTCTTAGGCACACTCATGAGGTTCTACAACTGATCAACCATGCCAAAATCAAAAATTTCCATGTGCCATAGAACCCTAAGCAAGATCGTTACTAAAGGTAAAGCGAAACTAAGCAAGTTAACAACATTAACTAAAAGTGAAAGAGACTATAATCTTTGTAGATCCAGTCCTCCACTTCTCTAGCTCCGTGTTGACGTCCCTCCGCTGCGATCATCAGAATCCTGGACTCTAGCGTCGGTTTCATCGGAGAAATGGGCGAGCTAGGTCGTTGAATTCGATGCCGAAGATGATCTACGTCGAGGCGACTCAAACTCAAGCTCCATCTTCACTAGGTCATGAAACTTGTGAAGAAAATACCCTATACAACATGGCATGTGGTAGAGGATGAAGAAATAGGAAGTGGGTTCACTTTGGATTTGGATTTCTCACTTGGATTCTTAACTTGAAATTTTCTAGCAAGGTTTTCTTCTCTTCATAAAGAAGAAGAAGAAGATGAAAGAAAAGAATAAAAGGAATATTATCAAATGAATAATCAAGTGAATACTTATCATGTTGCAACCATGGGTGAGTAAACTCTTGTAGAGAATAAACTATGGTTTGGGTGAAATGGTTAGGTTAAGGAATAAAAACAAAATGGTTACTTTTTCAAAGATGCATGAAGCATCATGAAGCTTCTGGCAAATGAACAAAAGCAACCATTTAGTTTTTTAACCAAAATGAATAAAGTAAATGAAACCCTAACCATTAACCTAAACATGGTTTAAAGCATACACACACCCAAGTTTGCATGTATCATCAAACATGATACAAACTAGTGCATAAAAATATATCACATATACAACTTGTGCAAATCAAGTGAGAAAATCCATCTTAAGTGAACAATACTAGTCAATGTAAAGTAATATATCTAATATATAATTATACATTAAATCATTAAATCAACACTTGATTTAATGATCCGGTCATATTGCATATAACCGACTAATATCAAGTGCATCATCATATCGAATCAACATTTGATTCGGTAACCCGGCTATATCTTATATAACCGTCCGATGATATGAATCGTGAGAATAGAATTCAGTATCACATACTGGTATTATTCTCGGTCCCGCACATATCTCATATGCGCTCTTATTTCGTTTCGCTTGAGCCAGGAAACCTCTGTGTAGGACTCTAAAGACTCGTCAATACGCCGGCAGCAGGTGATGATCATATCAAACACCCACAAGCCGCAAGCGGTCTGCTAAACGTAACGGCCACCTGGGTATTGAGCGATCAGAAGATCAACGAGTAAGCCCGCTCACACTCCTGTGAATCCAACCAGTAACACTTACCGTACAGTCCGGTCTGTTCGTCTGATATGTCGCATATCTCGTCTAGGGGTGGTAAACGTCAGACCCCAGTAGCTTGATAAGTCATGCCGATGTAAGGTCCATAACAAGCGTGAAACTACTGATAACTCTTACCAGTATATCACTGCAACCCTGGCCAGGGATTTCCAGTTATGGCCAGTCGAGCATAGCACAACATCAACCCCTAATACCGGGAGAGACGAATCCCCTCCAATCGCTCATTGCCTCCACGTGAATCGGAACTGTACCCAAAAACCACCTGTTTGCACGACTCAGTAGAGCCGTGGTAGGGTGGAAATCAAAGCACAGTGAGAGACACACAAGACTCTATGTCGATCTCGGGTCAACAGACTAAGCTGTACCAGTGTCACCAGAGAACTGCCATCTGACGTAAGGTATAATACCATCTGGGAGTTCTCGGCGAGTCCGTTCAGTGTACCCAGTCACCACTGAGCACCCGCATACTATCTCTGATGTCAAACACCAATGGATATGGGATCATCCATCGCCCATCACATGGGTCGAGAAGATATACGCTAGTCTACTCTGGAATATCGATGCCCCGTCTCGATATTCCCACGACTAGGATCATTGAAGGATGTACTCATGGACTACCCGGGCCCCACTAGTATGATCTACATCATAGTCCTGGAAGTTGAGTACACATCCTAAGGGCTTTATCAACATGTAACAGAGAGACAAAAAGTATAAATGTTAAGATAAAGAGCAACCGGATAGCGTACTATCATGTCGAGCAAGAAAGTCCTACCTATATATGTCCCAGCATCCACTACAATATACATCCTATGTACAGTAATGGCCTCTAGGGCATACATATAACTAACACTCACACGAGACAAATGATGACCTTAGGTCGTTGAGCTAACCTGTACACATGTCACCAGGGAACTGCTATCTGACGCTAGGTATAAATACCAACTAGGAGGTTCCCGGCGAGTCCTGTCCGGTGTACTCATAACCTAATGAGCACCTTTATACATCTTAGGTGATCCAACTGACACCAGTGGCTTGTGAGACCGGCCACTGCCCCTCGTCGGGGTCTCGACTGTATACACTAGTCTACTCTAGAGTATCGATGCCCTGTCTTGAAACTCCTACGACTAAGGACCACTTTTAAGGATGTGCTTATAGACTACCCAACTCTCACGTATATGATCGCCATCATACTGTTGGTAGTCAAGCAGGATCCTAAGGGCTCTATCAACGTGTAATAGTGATCAGTCACCTGAACCTGTACACGACTGATAAAGGCAAACCGGATAGCATATTATCATCTCGAGTGAGACTGTCCTACCGGTATAGGTCCTCCTCAATCATTGCAATCACGTACCTGCGATCCAATAATTGACTTTGAGGGCACTATAACTAACAATCTCCCACTTGTACTTAAGGTTAATTATTGCGATGTCGCATACTCACAGGCCGTGTGTTACCGAACACCCAACTCTTCTACTAATCAGTTTCACAAAGCCCGTTTGGAAAACTCTTGTGTTCGAGAAATAGCTTCAATGAGTGGATCCGCCCCGATGTTTCTTTCTATGTCTCTCTTAATCTCAAGTTCGCAGAGAAAGCCATCTCCCGAATTGAGTAATACCTGTCTTAGAATATGTCTGGATATCTGATGGGACCTAGTTCATAAATGAACTCCAAATCCAAACTTCTTAGACTGTATCGGCAACTGAACCTAATCAGTATCCTGCACTATGCCTCCCACAGTATCCACTTGGCCCAACTGTCCATAATACTGTCCCTCGTCATAGGGAAAACTATAACTCTGACAATCACTCTGTCATCCATGTCACCTTTGAAGCCTGGAATGATAACCATCTCCTGAAGGAGGCTGCCGTTATCAAATCCGTAGAACACCCACTTATGTTCTAAAACTGCTTCCTTATGTTTCTTCAAGATTGGATTAATATAAACTTATCGCATCTAGTGCAAAAACAACATCTGGTGTGGTACTTGACATCTCACTATTGACTCAATTGCCTAAGCAAGTGATATGCCAATTATGCGCATCCCTCTCCCCTTTAGTCTGTAAGACACCTTTAGAGAGGGTGACTCCATCACCTGCAGGTACACCACCATGCCAGGAGTCATCTATTCTAAAATACTATTAGAATACTGCCAAAGTACCCACATTGGGAAACTACCTAAATCTCGATCTAAAACCATAGATCTAGTAACCAGAATGTCTGATATTATATCCATATCCTTTGTGGAGAAACAACTGTGTGACGACCACAGTACAACCGATCGTAGTATAGGAATTTTACTTCCTACTCTGTGTATGTCATCCAAATAGCAGGACATCACACTCTACTACCTTCTTAACAGATCCATCCCCTATTCTAATGAAGTCAATGCCATGACTGTCACATCAAAATTAGATGATCTTTCTCCGCTATATCTGCTCTAGTCTATAAATAGACATAAGCTACTTGTCCACTATGCTTCCGCTGCTCCCACTGACCACAACAACCCTCTGGCAGAATAATATATACATGCACTTCTAAAGCTAGTTTAGAACGACGCTATACTTAACCTCCTGCCGGGTTTCTTAGCCTGGAACAACAGTAGTGTCAAGTCTGGGTAAACAAGAACCTCCCTGTCACCATCCTTGAGGCTACCAAAGTACCTCTCGGGTGCCTGAGGTTACCTGCCATATCTGCGGCGTGGCTAATGGAATGTCAAACCTGATTGAATCTTTATGTCCTATTAAATTTTCCGTAATCGTTTGCGGTTCTGGAATCACTTCCAGTTCTACCATACTCCCACTACCGTTTTCTGAAAAAAATCCATTTTACTAAAACTGTGGCGAGTAAAGAACAATATCACTATTGATCTTCCAGATGGTAGAAAGTCAACCCTCGTCATAGTCAGGGCCATCCCGCAAACTGCCATTACAGAAACGTGCCCTGAGTTATCCAGAGTCTGGTTTTAAGCATAAGCCGGACAACTCCCCGTACCTTAACATCGTTAAGATATGAACCATTCTATATCCAATGTAGAAACTTTGGCACTTATTTAATTGGAACCAGATTCTAATCATGCAGCTGTATCCAGTTCATATCAACTTAATGGAGAGAGGCTGATCAGCATTTCTCAACTTAGGAATACATCCAATTATGAGTAACCTGAAAGAGAAACAAGTTTCTCAAGACCATCACTATCAACTGAATACCTATCATAAGCATCTACAGCTTCGATCTCTTTGAAGAATCCCGATACTTGCGATACCTGGTTCTCTACTTTATTCTTATATCTACAACTTCTCAAAACTTAGACCTTGTATTTCTATGAAACACTTGTCAAAAAACTAGAGAAGTCACAAGTAAACAGAACATAGTACGAGGACCAACCCCTTTGTCCTGATGGACATTGGACAAAATACAATACTCTGTATAAGTCCGCTGAGTTGAATAACTCAAAAACCTGTGCATCGTAAGTTGAAAACTGTACTTATGGTTAAGAACTACCCCGCGATTCAATGCTCCTTACCCAATCGTCAACTGATATAGGTAAATGTCATGGAAATAATTTCAAAAAGTTATATCTCACTTTATGAAAATAAACGTACAGATATATCAGTTTGAAATTGGTGCACAACAACGGATACTCAAAACTAAATACTTGCCGTCCGGCATAAACCCAGGCGATGTCCTCAAATATCACCAATTACAACGAATTCCGATATAATGCGGATGATCACCTTATTCCTAATAACTTACTCCCACTCATCATCTGTAAAACCATACAGATGTGACAATCATACCTGGTAAATACATACCCTGGAGTAAGTATCTAATCGGGAAATCAGTTTTCCTTTAACAACGAACAGTGAAACTGAAACATGAAAATGTTTCGTAGGGGTATCCTGCTATTCATAGTAATGCCTCTTCCATAGTCCAATTCATGATTGTAACCGTATATTACTTTGCCATCTCTCCAAATCCCTTTATTTGTCTTTATTCATTACCTTCTGTACACCCTTTTAGGCTAAGTGGTTTTCTTCCTTCCCTACTGTTCTGCACCAGCCTATGGTTTGGAAGAAGAGTATCCAATAAGCGTAATAGGTGTACCCTTCTAAACCAAGGAGTACTCGCAACCTGAGAGAAGGTGATGATAAAAGACAACTGAATAATACGTTATTCTATTTCTCCCGAACTGGGGAAAAAACCAAAGGTGAAATAGGAGTAGCGATGAACTACGCGGTTTGGTCGTGAATGATAGCAGTCGCAATTTACTTTGTCCTCTTTCTAATCCCTTTATTTTGTCTTTACTTATTACCTTCTGTACACCCTACTTAGGCTAATTGGTTTTCTTCATTCCCTACCTTTCGGCACCTACCTATGGTTTGGAAGAAGACTATCCAATAAGCGTAATAGGTGTACTCTCCTAAACTAAGGAGCCCTCGCAACCTGAGAGAAGGTGATGATAAAAGACAACTGAATAAACCAATTCAATTTCTCCTGAACCTGGATCCATCCTTAAAGAAGTCCCTTCGAGTTCGTATATAACCATACGATGGATCTATCCAATTGAAGTGGATGTCCGTAGTAATACGGGGTGTTCTGAGAAATGCAAAGGGTAAAAGAAGGAGTGGTAATGACTTATGGAACTCAGACAATCCAAAAGCCGGTATTTTAAGAAGGTTCTGTTAGTGTATATGCCCTAGAGGCCTTTACTGTTTCATACTAGTTTGTATATTACTTGATGGAAGCTTGGGATGTTCACAGTTGTATAGACAATCTTGCTCAAAATGGTAGTATGCTACTTGGTTTGTTTCTACTTTAATGTGTACATGTGTTTCTTTTAGCATATCGCCTATACACATTAGTGGAGCCCTAAGGATCTTTGCTTGATTACCAGCATTGTGATGGCAGTCACACTTGTGGGGGCGGGGTAATCTATAAGCACATCCTTATACAGGTCCCTAGTCGTAGGACTATCGAGACAGGGCATCGATACTCCGGAGTAGACTAGCGTATACGCTTCTCATCCCAGCACAGGAGACGGTCTGTCCCACAGCCGTCGGTACGTCGTACTTGAGATAGTATGCGGGTGCTCGTTAGGTTACGAGTACACTGGACAGGACTCGTCGGGAACTGTTGGTTGGTACTATACCTATCGTCAGTTATCAGTTTCCAGGTGACATGAGTACAACTTAGTCCGTTGACTTGACACTGTCACTTCGCCTCGAGTGTGTTCCCACTGTTCTTAGATTGCTACCCTACCATGGCTCAAAGGAGTCGTGCAAACAGGTAGCAGTTGGGTGCAGTCCCGAAGCACTTGGAGGCAGTGACGGTTAGACAGGATTCGTCTCTCCCGGTATTGGTGGTTGATATCGCGTTGTGTCTAGAAGAGCCATTACACAAAGTCCCTGGCCAGGGCAAGCGAGATATACTGGTAGGTTTCCAGTGTTATCTCAGGGTGTTCTGGGCTACACTCCGACACGACTTGTACCGCTATTAGGGGACTGACGTTTACCGCCCCCTAGGCCCGCCATGCGATAATCTCAGACGACCAGACCGGACTGTACGGAGATTTTCACATACAGGCTCAGTAGGAGTTCTGATGGGTTCACCTCATCAGTCTTCTTATCGGCATCTACCTGGGGACCGTTACGTACAGCTAGTACCGCTTGCGGCCTGTGGTTAAATCTACAGCCAGCGTAGTGTCGTGTCTTTAGAGTCCCACATAGAGGGTTATTCGCCTTTGGGCAAAACAGAGTAGAGGTCGCATGGTTTTGCGACAGGGTTTGTTCACATCCGCGCACTTGTGCACGTTTGGTGTCCGGACAGTTATTACTAGCGGGCTTTGGTTTAAGCCAGATCCTAGTATATGTTTTGGGGTTAGTTTTATCTCATTGTATTCGTGTTCCTCGGATTACGGATGCGTGTGTGTATGCACAGTTGACTGAGGCAGAGGCAGAGGATTCTCATTAGGGTTTTGGTACGGGTGTGTATGCACAGTTGACTGTTGTCTTTTTACAAACCCTAATGAGAATAGGAAATATGATTAATAATATTAGTTAATAATTATTGTGCCATGGTTGAGTTGAATTCTTGACTTTTGTTGACTTGTTGACTTTTGTTGACCGGTTGACCAAAGTGGACTTGTTGACCATCATCATTTGTTTTCAAAGATGCTTCTTATTCTTTGCAAAAGTATTTAATGAATGAAATGATAATGGTCATTCATCAACTCACCATCATAAATTGTTAATTATTATTATTATTATCATTTTCTAAAATATGAGAGCATGGTTGAAAAACTAATTGATTCTCAATTGCATCTTCTCTCTCATCCTTAGCTCTCCTTCTTCCTCTAGCTCAAGGCAAAAATCTCTCATGAGTTGAGAACCATTTGCCTTGGACATAAAACACCAAAACTCATCTCTACTCATCCTAAGGTTGAAGGTTTAGCAAACCTAATACTTTAGTTACCTCAAGATCGATGAAGGAGCTCAAGGTAGAGATCATCAGGTGGATCCATCTTCGGCAAGAGAAGGCGACGAGAAGAGAACCATCTGACCACAACAAGGGATCCAAGAGAAGGGGTTCAAGTTAAGGTATAACCCCCTAACTGAGTAGGTAAAGCTCTTGTTAGTTGCTAGTGTGTAGTTTAGCAAAGATCCGGGTTTTCTAGTCCATGTTACCATGACCCGAAAAATCGTTTTTCACCATTTCCGCAAGCCCGAAAGAACCGGGAGAGGTAACGTGGACTTACAGTGGTATCAGAGCCAGTCTAAAACACACCCTAGTATGTTAGCAAAGTATCTAGAATTTCGATCGGACAAAAAACCGCAAAACACGTCAAAAATATCAACTTTCTGCCGAATTTTATTTCTGCTCAAAAAATGATAAATCATGTACTAAAAATCGGCTCAGGGTTTTTAAAGAACACCCAAGAAAAATGATCCAGCGAGTCAACCAACTCACCGCGGAACCGCGGCAAGAGCATGCTCTTGCCGCGGATTCGCGGCCGAGTTGACTCGGCCGTGGGTCGTTTCTCCTGCAGTGTTCTTATATTGATGTTTTGGGATTTTTAGGATGGTTTGTTTCTGCCCAGATTTTCCAGAGAACAAATTTGTTTTTGGGCTGATTACAAATCCGTATTTTGATTGAACTTCTTTAGACTTTGGCTAATGGGTTATATCTGTGATGTGATATATGTATTGAACATCTGCTAATCGCTATACGTCGATTAGTGGGGGTTATACATATCTGTGATATGTAATGATGATGGTTTGTGTATATGAATTCGTTGGATTTTCGCGGATGAATAGCCGGGGGGTTGTGAGATGAGAGTTTTCTTTATCTTTCAATTTATGTAATATGTAAATTGATGTAATATTATTTGTTTGGCCGCACATCCGGGTTGAGGTTGTAGCTGTCATTGTATAATTTCTTTTACTGTTTTTGCTCCTAGGATAGACCCAAGGTGGGGTGCACAAACTATCGGGTACCTCGAAGTGCCGAGTGGCCTACTCACGTTGTTGAGGGAGGTTGCTTCGCTTCGGGTACTTGGCGGGTAGTTTGCCGCACCCGTAGGGGTCTAGGGTAGGGTATTGGCTATTCATCGCGACCGTGTAATCCGCTTTTCGTTGCAGGCTCGAACGAAACGCGGATTCCTAGTATATCCAATGTATTCATCTGTGATCTGGAATGGCTATCATTGCATCCGACGAATGTATATATCTATATGTAGATATTTATTTAGGCGTTACTTATGTTTTGCATCCGCGCTAGTCCAGTCCGCGCTCTGTCGTTAGTTAAGTAACCTAACGGGTGATGATGGGACCCCGTGGCGAATGCGGATGGCATAAGCGTACGTCATATTTTCGTTGTTTTCTGCAATGGTAGGATTAATTGATGGGACGCATTAAATTAATGCAAGAAAATAAACCAAAGTTAAAGTCGTTGGAAAAATTTCAAAAACCACTCGGTTTCTTTTCAAAACAACTTTTAAACGCGGAGCTTAAACCACTCATTTTTAAAAGCTATCTCGTTCCTTCGAATATATCAAGTTCACTACGTTCACGGTTTCGCCAAAACCATTTGTAGCCCTCCGTCGTTTGACATGGATAGTCAATAGTATTATAGCTATGTTTGTTGGCCAAAGTCAAGGCATAGTGATTGGTAGCTATTGGGTATTCATGTGCAGCATAGATAGATGCGTTGGTTTGGGACAGTCGTGCTGCCTTGTTGGCCAAAGTCAAGGGTAGGTACGGGTAGGTTCAAATTAACCTGGAGAATGACGGGTAGAACTTGACATGTGACTTATGATTTGTTGGCCAAAGTCAAGGTCATAAGAGCATGGGGCAAAAATCCACATCGGGAGTTTCTAAAGAAACTGAAACTTGCTAGCACTGCATACCATTTGGTGTGTGATGATCCTGGTAGGATTCCTTCAGTTTTGTCACGCGATGATATTTGGATCTCGATCCTACTGTGAGTATATGCTACTCCTCCGGAACTATCTCACTTAACGATCAATGCTATAAACCAAGTAGGTGTCGAGAAAGGTGTTAGCGGGGCTACGCCCACAGGGAAAAGAGGTTATTTAATTAAGGAACTTCGCGAAAGCGTTGGAAAACCTCCCTTGAAGTACCAACACCGGCCTGGCTGAACGGTTAAGCAAGTATTGTACGGTGAGATTGATCCCGACTAATTCTTCCTTTTTGGTTTGAGGAGGGATTCGAGAAACAGTGGGAGCCATCCTGTTTAGACAAACTAAAAACCACTCTAAACTTGCAAGAGCATCATGCTAAAGTGTTTTTTCTCTCTCTCCTAATTGCAGCGACCAAGTATCATGACTGGACTTAAGTTACTACTAGATAAAAACATACTGACATAGCAAAACTACAAAAATTGGCTCAGGAATGTCAAAATGGCAATCACTTATGACAAGTTGGGGTATCTCCTTAGCACCAAAGCTCCCCCTGTCCCAGGTCCCAAAACCAACGTCGTGGATAAGGAAATCCGTAAGACCTGGGAAATCGATTGCGCGAAGGCCAAGTGCCTCGTGCTTGCCTCTATGGACAATGAACATCAGAGGAGGCACGAGAATATGGACCTTGAATCCATATTTCTTCATACAAAAGAACTGTATGGAGAGCAATCCCGTATCGCCAAATACGAAGTCTCGAGAAAGCTGTTTTCGGTGAGATTGGCCGTCGGATCATCGGTAGCGAAACACGTGCTTAAGATGATTGGCTTCATTGAGGAGCTCGCGGACCTTGGGACCACGTTAGAGAACGAGCTCTACACAGACTTGATTCTCCAGTCCCTTCCTTCCACTTACGCCCTGTTTATCCTGAACTTCAACTTGCAAGAAAAAGAAGTTGAACTTTCAGAACTCCTCAACATGCTGAGGAGTGCAGAGGGCCCCATACAGAAAGGTAGGGAAACATCCACTTTGTTTGTAGGAGGATCTTCCTCTTCAAGGTCCAAGACGAAAGCCAATGGAAAGAAGAAGAAAACCCCTACCAAACCAAGGGACGGTGTTTGTAAAATGGATACGAAGGGAAAGGCAAAGGCAACAAAGGTAGCGGGAAAGCTTGTGGGGAAGGAAGAGTGCTTTTATTGTCACAAGAGTGGACACTGGAAAAAGGATTGCAGGGCTTGGAAGGCCAGAAACCAGGACCCGAAGCAAGTTGCGGCTTCGGCATCAGGTGTGTATGTTATTGAAAACTGTCTATCAATAAACTCTACTTTCTGGGTATTGGATACCGGATCAGGATCTCATATCTGTAATTCTTTGCAGGCGTTGAGAAACCGTAGGGTTTTGAAGGCTGGTGATATGACCCTCAGAGTTGCAAACGGAGCTGGCATGGATGCTGAGTCCGTGGGGGACTATCACCTGGGGTTGTCAGATGGACACGTTTTGGTTTTGCGTAATTGTTATTTTGTACCCAATGCAACTTGTAATATCATTTCTATATCTTGAATATCTAAAGAAGGTTATGAATTTGCATTTGTAAGCAATGTTGTAAACATTCACCTTAATCAAGTTCTGATTGGGTTAGGTACATTAAGCAATGGTATATACGTATTAAACCAACCATAGATTTTCAATGTCCAGAATACACACAAAAGAAAGTCTCCGGAAACAAATCAGGCTTTCTTATGGCATTGTAGACTGGGTCACATCAATGAGAGAAAGTTGACGAAGTTACATACAGAAGGATATTTGGATCCGTTCGAATATCAATCATATGCAACTTGTCAATCCTGTCTCAAAGGAAAGATGACAAAGACTCCGTTCACTGGACACGGAGTAAGAGCGTGCGAGCTCTTGGGACTCGTACACAACGACGTGTGCGGTCCAATGTCTACACATGCACGAAGCGGTTATTCTTACTTCATTACTTTTATGGATGACTTTTAAAGGTACGGATATGTCTTCTTAATGAAACATAAATCCGAAGCCTTTGGAAAATTCCAGGAATATAAGAATGAAGTAGAAAAACAAA
Source organism: Agapanthus africanus (assembly GCA_030015575.1). Lineage (NCBI taxonomy): Eukaryota > Viridiplantae > Streptophyta > Magnoliopsida > Asparagales > Amaryllidaceae > Agapanthus > Agapanthus africanus. Next base: position 252,890,171 of record CM057350.1, read on the forward strand.
CAGGCAAAAGTATCAAGACACCGAGATCTAATCGAGGTGGTGAATACTTGAGTGCCGAGTTCCTGGATACTTAAAAGAGAATGGAATTCTCTCTCAGCTTACTTCTCCATACACACCACAACATAATGGTGTATCGGAGAGACGGAACCGAACCCTATTGGATATGGTACGTTCCATGATGAGTAACGCTGAGTTACCGCGATCATTCTGGGGATATGCGCTAGAATCAGCTGCATATCTTTTGAACCGAGTTCCAACTAAGACTGTGCCTACTACGCCATATCAGATGTGGTGTGGGAAGAAACCCTATCTTAAGCACATTAAGACATGGGGATGTCCAGCTTTTGTCAAAAAGCAGCATGCAGACAAACTCGAGGCACGCTGAGTACAGTGCAAGTTTGTGGGATATCCAAAGAACTCCAAGGGATATTTCTTCTTTTGCCAAGAGGAACAAAAGGTTTTTGTTTCTCGTCATGCCCACTTCTTGGAAACTGAGTTTTTGGAAAATCAGATAAGTGGGAGCACAATAGAACTGGAAGAAATTCCAGAACCACGAACTATTACTGAAAGCTTAGTAGAACCAGAGGGTTCGAAAGATCAGGACATTCCTACGCCACTCCATAGGAGTAGTAGGCATTCTCATCCGCCCGAGAGATACTACGGTTTTCTCATAGACGGGGTTAGAGAGGATTGCATCATTGATTATGATGAGCCGACTAGCTTCCAGCAGGCCATTAAGAGCGTTGACTCGGTAAAATGGCTGGATGCAATACGGACCGAAATGGAGTCCATGTACACCAACAAAGTATGGACGTTGGACATTGCTCCAGATGGGGTAAAACCCGTAGGATGCAAGTGGATCTTCAAAAGAAAGATTGGTGTAGATGGACAGGCTGAGACCTATAAGGCTAGACTTGTTGCAAAGGGTTTTCGTCAAAGACCTGGTTTGGACTATGACGAAACTTTTTCTCCAGTGGCTATGCTGAAATCCATTCGGATCCTTCTTGCCATTGCTGCCTTCCACGATTATGAGATTTGGCAGGACGTAAAGACCGCTTTTCTAAATGGAAATTTAGAGGAGTGTGTCTATACGGACCAGCCAGAGGGTTTCATTCAGAGTGGGAGCAGCGGAAAGGTGTGCAAGTTGCTTCAGTCTATTTATGGAGTAAAGCAGGCATCACGGAGTTGGAACATCTGTTTTGATGAGACGGTCAAAGATTTTGGATTTATCAAAAATCCAGATGAACCATGCATCTATAGTAGATTTGTAGCAAGAACTGTCGTATTCCTCGTTTTATACGTAGATGACATTCCCTTGATAGGAAATGACATTCCTATGCTACAATCTGTCATAGGGTTCTTGTCACACGGGTTCTCCATGAAAGACCTGGGCGATGCCTCTTACATTCTGGGGATCCGGATCCATCGTGATAGATCCAAGAGGATATTAGGACTTTCACAGTCCAGGTACATCGACACCATACTGAAAAGATTCAGTATGGAAGATTCCAAGCGCGATAATCTACCGGCTCGTCACGGGATCACCCTCTCCAAAGAGATGTCTCCCAAGACTGATTTGGAAAGGGATCGCATGTCTATTATATCCTACGCTTCTGCTGTAGTCTCTGTAATGTATGCGATGTTGTTTACCAGACCAGATGTAGCTTATGCACTGAGTGTGGTAAGCCGGTATCAGTCAAACCCTGGAGAGAAGCACTGGATAGCGGTAAAGAACATTCTCAAGTACCTGAGAAGGACTAAGGAGATGTTCTTGGTGTATGGCGGAAAAGACCTCCAGATTGAGGCCTTTGCTGACTCCAGCTTCCAGAGTGACAAGGATGATTCCAAGTCCATGTCGGGTTATGTCTTTACCTTCAATGGAGGGGCGGTGTGTTGGAAGAGTTCCAAACAGGAAACCGTTGCTGGCTCAACGATGGAAGCGGAATATATCGCTGCATCTGATGCCGCAAAAGAAGCCGCCTGGATGAGGAAGTTCTTGATAGAACTTCAGGTGGTTCCGTCCATTGTTGATCCAATACCTCTGTATTGCGACAACAACGGGGCTATAGCTTTAGCGAAGGAACCCAGGTACCATCACAAGTCCAGACACATCTTGAGGCGGTATCGCCTGATCAGGGAGATCGTGGGTCGCCAGGAGATCGAGGTTCGGAGAGTTGCTATGGAAGATAACACTGCTGATCCATTCACGAAGGCCTTACCCCAGACTCAGTTCGAGCGGCTGATCGAGATGATAGGTCTTCGATACGCCAGTACATGGCCTTAGTGCAAGTGGGAGATTGTTAGTGTATATGCCCTAGAGGCCATTACTGTATCATACTAGTTTGTATATTACTCGATGGAAGCTTGGAATATTCACAGTTGTATAGACAATCTTGCTCAAAATGGTAGTATGCTACTTGGTTTTTTTCTACTTTAATGTGTACATGTGTTTCTTTTAGCATATCGCCTATACACATTAGTGGAGCCCTTAGGATCTTTGCTTGATTACCAGCGTTGTGATAGCAGTCACGCTTGTGGGGGCTGGGTAATCTATAAGCACATCCTTATACAGGTCCCTAGTCGTAGGACTATCGAGACAGGGCATCGATACTCCGGAGTAGACTAGCGTATACGCTTCTCATCCCAGCACGGGAGACGGTCTGTCCCACAGCCGTCGGTACGTCGTACTTGAGATAGTATGCGGGTGCTTGTTAGGTTACGAGTACACTGGACAGGACTCGTTGGGAGCTGTTGGTTGGTACTATACCTATCGTCAGTTATCAGTTCCCAGGTAACATGAGTACAGTTTAGTCCGTTGACATGACACTGTCACTTCGCCTCGAGTGTGTTCCCACTGTTCTTAGATTGCTACCCTACCACGGCTCAAAGGAGTCGTGCAAACAGGTAGCAGTTGGGTGCAGTCCCAAAGCACTTGGAGGCAGTGATGGTTAGATAGGATTCGTCTCTCCCTGTAATGGGGGTTGATATCGCGCTGTGTCTAGGAGATCCATTACACAAAGTCCCTGGCCAGGGCAAGCGGATATACTGGTAGGTTTCCAGTGTTATCTCAGGGTGTTCTGGGCTACACTCCGACACGACTAGTACCGCTATTAGGGAACTGACGTTTACCGCCCCCTAGGCCCGCCATGCGATATTCTCAGACGAACAGACCGAACTGTACGGAGATTGTCACATACAGGCTCAGTAGGAGTTCAGATGGGTTCACCACGTCAGTCTTCTTATCGGCATCTATCTGGGGACCGTTACGTACAGCTAGTACCGCTTGCGGCCTGTGGTTAAACCCACTGCTAGCGTAGTGTCGAGTCTTTAGTGTCCCACACAGAAGGTTATTCGCCTTTGGGCAAAACAGAGTAGAGGTCGCATGGTTTTGCGACAGGGTTCGTTCACATCCGCGCACTTGTGCACGTTTGGTGTCCGGACATTTATTACTAGCGGGCTTTGGTTTAAGCCAGATCCTAGTATATGTTTTGGGGTTAGTTTTATCTCAATGTATTCGTGTTCCTCGGAACACGGATGCAGGTGTGTATGCACAGTTGACTGAGGCAGAGGCAGAGAATTCTCATTAGGGTTTTGGTACGGGTGTGTATGCACAGTTGACTGTTGTCTTTTTCCAAACCCTAATGAGAATAGGAAATATGATTAATAATATTAGTTAACAATTATTGTGCCATGGTTGAGTTGAATTCTTGACTTTTGTTGACTTGTTGACTTTTGTTGACCGGTTGACCAATGTGGACTTGTTGACCATCATCATTTGTTTTCAAAGATGCTTCTTATTGTTTGCAAAAGCATTTAATGAATGAAATGATAAGGGTCATTCATCAACTCACCATCACAAATTGTTAATTATTATTATTATTATCATTTTCTAAAATATGAGAGCATGGTTGAAAAACTAATTGATTCTCACTTGCATCTTCTCTCTTATCCTTAGCTCTCCTTCTTCCTCTAGCTCAAGGCAAAAATCTCTCATGAGTTGAGAACTATTTGCCTTGGAGATAAAACACCAAAACTCATCTCTACTCATCCTAAGGTTGAAGGTTTAGCAAACCTAATACTTTAGTTACCTCAAGATCGAGGAAGGAGCTCAAGGTAGAGATCCTCAGGTGGATCCATCTTCGGCAAGAGAAGGCAACGAGAAGAGAACCATACGACCACCACAAGGAGTCCAAGAAAAGGAGTTCAAGTTAAGGTATAACCCCCCTAACCGAGTAGGTAAAGCTCTTGTTAGTTTCTAGTGTGTAGTTTAGCAAAGATCCGGGTTTTCTAGTCCATGTTACCATGACCCGAAAAATCATTTTTCACCATTTCCGCAAGCCCGAAAGAACCGGGAGAGGTAACGTGGACTTACAGGTTTGGTCAACTTGGTCGCTGAGTCATAGTCTAGGATCGGTCAAAGGTCGCTGCCAAAGAGAGAGAGAAAAGAAACACTCTGCGTGCACTCTAACCTAGATCAGAATGGTTATCACTTTATCTAATCAGGAAACCTCCCACTGTACTGTCAAATTCTCCTCCAAATCTGAAAGAAGAATCAATCGGGATCACCCGAAGAGTAAACCAACTCATCAATGGGAATCGGGATCCAACTCTCATCGCATGATAATGTGAAGGTATCCACTCATGTTATCACACTCTAGAAGGTATGCGCATGCCTGGCAAGTTTTAGTTTTTTTAGAAACTCCCGATATGATTTTTACCCCATGCTCTTATGACCTTAACGTAGGCCAAAATGCCATAAGTCACATGCCAAGTTCTACCCATCACTATTTTGTCAATTTGAACCCACCCGCACATGCCCCTGACGTTGGCCAAATGGTAGAACGACTGTCCCAAACCAACTCATCTATCTACGTAACAGATGAATACCCAGCAGCTACCAAACACTATGCCTTGGCGTAGGTCAAAATATATAGCTTGAATACTACTGAATACCTAAATGAAATGACGGAGGGCTACGGCTGGTTTTTGGAGAAAATCCTTTAACGTAATGAAATTGATCTCGCTGAAGGAACCTGATAGTTTTTTTATAAAAATATAGTGGCGAAAACCTTTGCTAAAGAGGTCACTCCCGGTGAAGGGATCTCTGCTCTTTCCTCGTGGAATGAGGTGCAGGATATTCCAACTGAATAGCGTGATGCAAAGCAACAAGTAATCGACTATAGTGAAGTTATTACCCCGACGCAAATTTCTGCCCAAGGGGTCACTCCCGGTGAAGGGATCTCGGCCCTTGCCTCGTCGAATGAGGTGCAGGATATTCCAACTGAATACCACTATGCAAAACAAAAGAAAACGTCCTTGTAATAACATTTTTTAAAACTGTTCCAACAACATCCAAACAGATTTGTTTTCCTTTGCATTGATCAGAATCAACGCAGTCCCATCAATTAATCACACCAGAAAAGAACGAAAATAAAATGTACGTATATGCCATCCGTATTCGTCACTGGGTCCCGTCATCACCCGTTAGGTTACTTAACTAACGACAGAGCGGGGACTGGACTAACGCGGGTGTAAAACATATACAACATCTACTAGTATATATACCAATATACAATAATCGCTTCAGGCGTGATAAATGCAACATTACAGAAAAGTAATAAGCATCACAGAACAATACAGATAATCTGGGATCCCCGGGTTTCACAGAGCCGCTAATGAAACCCGACGTTCCCCTAGTCGTGTGGATAGCCTATGCAATGAAACCTAGACTCCTACGGGTGCGGCAAGTTACCCGCCAAAACCTGAAGCGAGGCAGCCCCCTACAACATAGTGAATGGACCACCCAGCACTTCACGGAATCCGGTAACTTGAGCACCCCTCCTTGGGTCAACCTGTACCCTCTACGAGTGCGGCGAATAGTCTGCCAATTCTAGAGTGAGGCCCCTCTGCCTCTCAAAGCCATGAGATGAGGACCCGTTGCCCTCCAGAACCCGGCCATCCGTGCACTCCGTCGCGGGGTAAAACCTAGTACAGAAATGAAAAATATGTACAACGGGTACATCGACCTCAGCCCGGTCGTGCCCCAAAAGAATATTATACAAATAAGCAGTGACAGCAGTCCACATGTTGGACGCTCGCCCCGCAATATAAAATGTACAAATAATTCCAAACTGCACTACCATTGCACAATGCTATCCACCATGACAAATCCGTAACATCACAGCACAACATAGAACATCAACGCGAATGTCACGTTCGCAAATCCGTCTAAAAGAGCTATAGCAATTGGGCCCTACGTACATTGCAGTACACAAACAAAATCTGGGCCCAAAACAAATATCCCAGAAACCACAATTCCCTATGCAGAACCCACAGAAGAAAAATGGGGTACTGTTCCCAAAAACTGGCGATGGAACCGCAGCCAAACTATGGTTTGTGCGGCGGTTCCACGGCAGTACTGTTGAATCAGTGGACCCAATTTCTACTGTGGCCTTAAAAAAGCCTGCTCGATTTTATGAGATGCTCAAAATGATTTTCAGACCTGCTTAAAAATTAGACAGAAACTTCAGCCTGAAAATCGCAGTTTCGGAAATTTCGTTCGACCAATGTTTTAAATGCGTTAGAACAAATTAGTAAAGCATAATGGCGTGTCTCTGATACCATGTAAGTCTACGGTAGAGCCCCGGCCGTCATTTTGACGCCAAACGCGGAACAAAAACTTTTATAACTGGCGCTATCGCATACTATAACCCGGATCTTGCCATTAACGCTAAACTAACAAACTGTAAAGAGGTAGAAAGGCTATACCGATGGATCCGAGTCCTTCGGTCTTTAGCCATCATCCCACGCTCCTTGCGGCAACTCCGATCTCTTTGCGCCTCGTCGAGGTGGCACCACATCTACGGATCTTTAAACGGTCTCCCACCACTATACCGAGGCAACTCGGTCATCAAGTCTGCTAAAAGATATGACCAAGATGAAGTATAGAACGAGTAGAATACTTTGTCTCAAACACCCTAGGGTTCTCATCGCATGAGAGGGGTAGGGTGGAGGTAGAAGATGTTTAGGATTGGAAATAGTGAACTCAAGAAGCACTAGTGAGCCAAAAGAAAACTAAGCTCAAATACTTGTGTTATCATTCTCCTTTTCTTGTGAATAGATATGAGAGGATATATAATCAAAACCATAAACAAATATCTAATGAAAATATCTCCTCAAATATCCAAACCCAAAACAAAACACATTTAATTCTTCATGACTCACTTAGTGACTCATTAGCATGAGTCACTAATGAACATGCTAGAATAATGTGTCATCCATAATGAGTCACCATTTCCAAAACCAAATAATCATTTAAACCAAAATGATTAATCTAAAAAGAAATACATCTTCTAAAATATTCTCGTAATGGATTACGAAAATACCCCTCACCTGTATATACATACCTGTATCTGTATTTCGACCGAATACGAATACGAGAGACTAAAATATTCTGACTCAATATAATGCATGGATCCGGCTTAAACCAAAGCCCACCAGTATTATCTGCCCGAAATATGACACGTGTATAAATGCACGTGCAATTTTCGAACCCTGCCATAAATCCATATGGCCTTTACAACGTTTCGCCCGAACTTGGGAAACTATCTGTGGGGGACTCTAAACACTCGTTAGTACCCTGGCAGTGGGTTTAACCACAAGCACGTCAGCGGCACTAGCTGTGCGTAACGGCTGTCCATGTACTGACCTCAAGGGAAGCCGATGAGCGAACTCATCCTGGAACCCTACTGAGCCTAACAGTGACAATATACATACAGTACGGTCCGTTCGTCTATGAGTATTGCATATCGGGCCTAGGGGGCTGGTAATGTCAAACCCCTAATAGCGGTATAAGTCGTGTCGGAGTGTAGCCCAGAACACCTTGAGATACTACTGGAGTACCTACCAGTAAATCTCCTGCCTCGGCCGACGGCTTTGTGTAATGGCCCTCCTAGACACAGCGCGATCTCACCCCCAATACCGGAAGAGACGAATCCTGTAACGTCTTCAAAATAATAAAATATGATTTTTGGGAAATTTTATAATTTAATATTATTTTAATGAATATTTTAATATTCTGGTATAATTAAATACAGATAAATGGGGAAAAATTATGGAAAATTCTAAAATAAGGTATTTTAAGGAATTGCCTCGTTTTCTGTGCATGCCCCCATTTCCTCTAGTTTTGACCCTGAGTATGTCTAGTTTTGACTGATTCCATCTAGGGTGAAATCTGGGTTGATTTTCCTATATTGGTGTATAATTTGGGACTTGTTTTAGCATGGATTTTGGTATTTGGTGATTCATTCCTGTCGGGTGGCGTTTGGACGTCAACGACAAGTGGATTTTGATTGTGTTTACATGCGAGTCGATAGGTTTTTACCTATGCGGGTAGCGTGTGCTATTTTGGTTTCCGATGTGATTTTCATGTGCTTTAGCATTGTGATATACTTGTAGGTACCCCGCGTGATGTTGAGGCAAAGGAGGTGAAGATAGCGACATCGGCTTTGGCACACGAGAAGCAAGGTGAGTAGATTTATATCTATGGGGAGAAGTCGGGTGGATGGCGTATAGCACCCCCGCAGTCCGTGGTGATGTATACGAATACGTATACACACGAATATTTATTATGTGTTGTTTAGGGTTATTGATACTAATAATGATATTTTGATGATAAGAATATATTGGTTTAGTATAGTGCGAACCCTAGAGTAGTGGTTGCACTCACACATACATTTACACACATACTTGCATTCATTCTTTCATTTATTAGAGTGCATATGATGGTGCGTATATCTACACATGGGTATGGGACTATGTGTTTATATACGGGATTTGAGGATGATACGTGGTTTGAGATGATATTTGATGTGAGGCCGTGAGATCGGCGATGTGACATAGTTTGCCTTTGAGGCGCGATATGATAGTTTTAGCGGGCCTTTGGACATGTGCTTTACCCGCATTCATATTTTATAGATGGTGTCGATTTGTACTAGACTTACAGTAGTATCCCAGATTGTGTGATCTGATGATAAGTGATACCTGATATGTGATGAGATAGTGTGATATTGACCCCTACCCAGCTATTGGGATGCCGTACGACGATTTACCGTACGAGCCGATATTGATGATAGATCCGCACTCATGACTCGAGGATATCATACGATATGTTATTGAGACGAGATCACCGACTATCATATCTATATTTATATATTGACTCAGATTAGGTGGTTTCATACCCCTCCTGTCTAGATTATTTAGTAGACATTAGACTAGACCGAGTCATACCTATTTCAAAACTAACGAATCGGGGATATTTTAAAGATAAGCAGAAGGGTTATACGGATATTTTCAAATGATGCATCTTTTCTTAAAACACCGTAGCCCTTACTTTACCAAAAGCCCTGATTCGTCTTATTTCAAAAGGCAAGGTTGCATGACATATCTATTGGGGCAGGTTCTGTACTTTTGCGTTGATCATTCGTTTCCGCATATTCCTGCTATTTACATTGCATCGCTTGTATTGTTGTAACATTCAGTCATGCTGCTAGGACACCAGCACCATTATCGATGATGTATATGTTCCACGTACACTTGTTGCCGGCTCACACACTCATCATCGATAATTGCCATGTCACTGCACTATAGTACTATTGCATTCATGATATGATTCTGGCATGGCATATTGTACACTTATACCTGTACACATATATAGATGATTCTAGCTTGATTGGGGATTTGGGAACCGCAAGATACTCTTTAAAAACAGATTCCTTTTAAAAGAGCGGTCTCCCTCGACATGTGCACATTATTATTCCATGTTGCATGACTTACTGATATGCTTGCATTACTGTTACATGCCGCATACATCATGCTTTGACTGTACGCATTGAGATATGTTGTTTCTATGATATTTCTGGATTTGGGAACCGAGGGTATTTCAAAAGAGAATATGTCATTTCTTTAAAAACCCGGTTACCCTTGATATGATATTTCAGTGCGTCCACCATGTGTTTTCTCGGTGCTGAGAGCGATATGTGTAACCCGAATCGAGGCGTGGATGAGCCGATTGCGGGTACATGGTGGACCCGGTATGGTTCCCCTCGGCAAGATGATCGATGAGCTTTGCCGATTGAGCCTGGAGGCGGGCGAGTACCTACCGGTGATTGGTTGGACCTGGCGGTTATCCGGAGGATACTGACCAGAGTCGATGGATAGATTTGGGCGTCCTGCCGGGGCCGAGGGCCGATACCGCAGACAGAGCCCGCGGGCCGATCCGGACTGACGGAGCCCGATATATGAGGATTTATGTGCCGATGCTGGGCGCAGTTTTCATGATGTTTTCGAGTGCCGATGCTGGGCACTCCGGTTCCATGATTTCGACGTGTCGCGAGGGACACGGGTGGGTTATATCCTCATATTTCCATGCACAGGTTTCATGATATTTACTTGCATGACGGTTATTGTCATTGGGTGATGAGTGGACGGGATCCACGTGTGTGCAGATTTGATTACATTGATCATACCTCATATTCATGACATGCTATTACCTGAGGCACTAGCACGAGCACTTGGCATTACACTCATGTAGAGATTATATTGCCAGTTTAGCATGCTTCAGCTTTATTCATATTGAGGTTTATTTATATCTGATCGTATTGACCTAGGATGGGTCATGCATTCGATCTCTGCTTGTAGATATCTTTCTATTCACGAGTTGGCAACTCACCCCCGTTGTGCCTCAGTCCTTGCAGGTTTTTGCCGTACAAATTCCATAGCTGCATTTCTGGCACACTGCTTCCTATGGGTGACTTGCTTGGTTAGGTGGGTTCTTTTGTATCAGAACCGCTATTGTATTTGTTTTATTCATTGTATCTAGAATTTCCATCAACCAAAACTTGTTTATTGTTTCAGACTTAGAAAACAGTGTTGTTTTATTCCGACCTTAGAGTCGCGCTAGTAGTATTGCGGTTTTCTGGCTGTTTTGAGTTCTTTTTGGATTTGATCCTCGCCTTTGGCGTTGTATATTTTTATTGCTTGCGTGGTTGTGACCGTCGATTGACGAAGAGCTAGCTCCCGCTTGGGGATGCCTTTTATCATTTCATATATATTATTCTTTTTGTACCCCGTTCGGGGCCAGTTTTTACAAAGGAAACTCTGCCGAAATTTTCAGGAAAGGTTACATATTTTAAAAAAATGCATATTCGGCTTAGTTATTTAAAAAATTTGATTTCCTTACTTTTCAAAAACAGTTTTCCTTATTTACTCTTTAAATGGTTTTAGATTGCTGGGCTTTTGGCTTACTTGGATCAGATGGGGTCCTATAGACTTCATATGGTTCAAGGGCCAGTCACGTGCTCTTTCGGGTCGTGACAAATCCCCTGCCGATCCGCTCACTTGCCTCCATGTGGCTCGAGACTGTACCAAAAAAAGACCTGTTTGCACGACTCCTTTGAGCCGTGGTAGGGTAGAAATCAAAGCACAGTGGGAACTCACACGAGACAAATGACGACCTCAGGTCGATGAACTAACCTGTACACATGTCACCAGGGAACTGCTATCTGACGCTAGGTATAAATACCAACTAGCAGGTTCCCGGCGAGTCATGTCCGGTGTACTCATAACCTAATGAGCACCTGTATACATCTTAGGTGATCCAACTACCACCAGTGGCTTGTTAGACCGGCCACCGCCCCTCGTCGGGGTCTCGACTGTATACACTAGTCTACTCTGGAGTATCGATGCCCTGTCTCGAAACTCCTACGACTAGGGACCACTTTTAAGGATGTGCTTATAGACTACACAACTCTCACGTATATGATCGCCATCATACTGTTGGTAGTCAAGCAGGATCCTAAGGGCTCTATCAACGTGTAATAGTGATCATTCACCTGAACCTGTACACGACTAATAAAGGAAAACCAGATAGCATACTATCATCTCGAGTAAGACTGTCCTACCGGTATAGGCCCTCCTCAATCATTGCAATCAAATACCTGCGATCCAATAATTGAATTTGAGGGCACTATAACCAACATCAACCCCCAATATTGGGAGAGACGAATCATGTCTAACCGCCACTAACTCCAAGTGCTTCGGGACTACACCCAACTACTACCTATTTGCACGACTCAATAGAGCCGTGGTAGGGTAGCAATCAAAGAACAGTGGGAACACACTTGAGGCGAAGTAGCAGTGTCAAGTCAACGGACTAAGCTGTACTCATATGACCTGGGAACTGCTAACTGACGATAGGTATAATACCAACCAACAGTTCCCGACGAGTCATGTCCAGTGTACTCGTAACCTAACGAGCACATACATACTATCTCCAGTACGACGTACTGATGGCTGTGGGACAGACCATCTTCCATGCTGGGACGAGAAGCGTATGCACCAGTCTACTCTGGAGTATCGATGCCCTGTCTCGATAATCCTACGACTAGGGACCTGTATAAGGATGTGCTTATATACTATCCAGCCCCACTCGTGTGATCGCCATCACAACGCCGGTAGTCAAGCAAAGATCCTAAGGGCTCCATCAATATGTATTAGCGATATGTTAAAAGAAATATATACACATATTAAGATAGATACAAACCAAGTAGCATACTACAATATCGAGCAAGACTGTCGTCAATCCATGTATATATCCCAAGCCTCTAAAATGTAATATACAAACTAGTACTATACAATAATGGCCTCTAGGGCATACATATCCAACAATCTCCCACTTGCACTAAAGGCCAGTAATTGGTGTACCGCATACCCAACGTCTGCACTAAGGCCAGCTGCTGGCGTACCGCATACCCAATAGCTCAAAAAGTCGCTCGAACTGTGTTTGAGGGAGGGCCTTTGTGAATGGATCCGCCATGTTGTCTTTAGTGTCCAGTCTCCGTACCTTGATCTCCTGGCGATCAGTGATCTCCCTGATCAGGTGATACCGCCTTAAGATGTGTCTGGATTTCTGATGGGACCGTGGTTCCTTCTCTAAAGCTATATCCCCATTGTTATCGCAATACAAAGGTATTGGGTCAACAATGGATGGAACCACCTGAAGTTCACTAATGAACTTCTTCATCCAGACCGCCTCTTTTGCGGCATCACTTGCAGCAATGTATTCAGCCTCCATCGTCGAGTCTGCGACGGTATCCTGTTTAGAACTCCTCCAACACACCGCCCCTCCGTTGAGGGTAAACACAAAACCCGAGACAGACTTGTTGTCGTCCTTGTCACTCTGGAAGCTTGAATCGGTAAAGAACTCGACCGTGAGGTCTCCATTACCGTAAACCAGGAACATCTCCTTAGTCCTTTTTAGGTACTTGAGAATGTTCTTCACTGCTGTCCAGTGGTTCTCACCTTGGTCTGACTGATACCGGCTTACCACGCTTAGCGCGTAAGCTACATCTGGTCTTGTACATAGCATTGCATACATTATAGATCCTACCTTCGAAGCATTGGGTATAGTGCTCATGAGAACCCTCTCCTCGTCAGTCTTGGAAGACATCTTCTTGGAGAGGGTGATTCCGTGCAATGCGGGTATATTACCGTGCTTGGAATCATCCATACTAAATCTCTTTAGTACGGTCTCTATGTACCTGGACTGCGAAAGTCCCAGTAATATCTTAGATCTATCTCTGTAGATCTTGATCCCCAGAATGCACGAGGCATCACCCAGGTCTTTCATGGAGAACCGTTGTGGCAAGAATAGCTTGACCAATTGTAGCATAGGAATGTCATTTCCTATCAAAAGAATGTCTTCCACGTACAATACTAGGAATACGACAGTTCGTTCTATAATCTTCTTATAAATACAAGCCTCATCCTCGTTCTTGATGAAGTCAAATTCCTTGATTGCTTCATCAAAACAGATATTCCAGCTTCGCGATGCCTGCTTTAATCCATAAAAGGATTTAAGCAACTCGCACACATTCCCGCTGCTCCCACTGTCTACAAAACCTTCTGGCTGATCCATATAAACGCACTCTTCCAAATTGCCGTTTAGAAAAGCCATTTTTACATCCATCTGCCAGATTTCATAGTCATGGAAGGCAGCAATGGCAAGTAGGATCCGGATGGATTTGAGCATAGCCACTGGAGAAAAAGTTTCGTCATAGTCCACACCAGGCCTTTGACGAAAACCTTTTGCAACGAGTTTAGCCTTATAGGTTTCCACCTGCCCATCTACACCAAGTTTCCTTTTGTAAATCCATTTGCATCCAACGGGTTTTACCCCAGGTGGAGCAATATCCAAGGTCCACACTTTATTGGTGTACATGGACTCCATTTCGGATCGCATAGCATCTAGCCACTTATCAGAGTCCCTACTGATAATGGCATGCCTGAAACTGGTAGGATCATCTTCTTCCAAGATGCAATCCTCTCGATCCCGTCTATGAGAAAACCGTAGTATCTCTCGGGCGGATGAGAAATCCTACCAGATCTGCGGAGGGGCTGAGGTTTGTCTGGGATTACTGAATCCAGTGGTTCCTCCAAATCTTCAGTTACATTTTGTGGTTCATGGATCTCTCCCAGATCTACCGTACTCCCACTAGTTTCTTTTAAAAGAAACCCCCTTTCTAAAAAGGTAGCATGGCGAGATACAAACACCTTCTGTTCCGCAGTGTAGTAGAACATATATCCTAGTGAATCCTTAGGATATCCCACAAATCTACATAGAACCGACCGTGCCTCTAGCTTGTCCGGTTTCTGTGTTTTCATATAGGCCGGACAACCCCATATCTTAAATCGCTTAAGATATGGATTTCGTCCACTCCATACTTCATATGGAGTCTTAGGCACAGATTTGGATGGAACGTAGTTCAGTAAGTATACAGCTGTTTGAAGCGCATATCCCCAAAATAAAAGAGGCAACTCAATGTCACTCATCATGGAGCGAACCATATCCAATAGGGTACGATTCCTCCGTTCCGATACACCGTTGTGCTGTGGTGTGTAAGGAGGCGTAAGCTGAGAGAGAATTCCATTCTCTTTTAAGTAATCTAGGAATTCCGTGCTTAAGTACTCCCCTCCCCTATCAGACCGGAGGATCTTGATACTTTTTCTTGTCTGGTTCTCTACTTCGTTTCTGAATTCTTTGAATTTCTCAAAAACTTCAGATTTGTTTTTCATAAGATACACATATCCGAATCTAGAGAGATCGTCCGTGAATGTGATGAAGTATGAGAACCCTCCCCTTGCATGTATAGACATCGGACCACACACATCACTGTGTATGAGTCCCAAGAGCTCTGTTGCTCTTTCTCCATGTCCGGTGAACGGAGATTTGGTCATCTTTCCTTTGAGACAAGACTGACAAGTTTCATAAGATGAAAATTCGAACATATTCAAGAGTCCATCTTTATGTAACTTACATAGTATTTTCTCTCCGATATGACCAAATCTACAATGCCACAAGTAGGATTCGTTCGTATCTGAACTTTTCCTCTTGCGTGTGTTTTGTACATTGAGAACTGTATTTTGATTTAGAACATAGATACCATTACATAGTATTCCTTCTGCAACCAGTACCTTATCAAGGTAAATGTTCATGATATTTCTATCAAGAACAAAGTTATATCTATCTTTATCAAGTAAAGAAACTGATATGATGTTGCAAACCACGGAAGGTACATAGTAGCAATTGTTCAAAATTATAGTATTGCCATTTGGCAACACTACGTGATATTCACCGACGGCTGCAGCATTAACTTGTGCTCCGTTCCCTACACCGAGGGACATATCACCAGGTGCCACTTTCTTACTTTTTCTCAGTCACTATAATAAATTACAGATATGAGATCCTGATCCGGTATCTAGTACCCAGGAGGTAGGACTGACCAAAAAGCAGTTCTCAATTACAAGAACACCTGAAGTAGATGCATTAGTATGCTTCTTTTTCAATGGGGTCTACTTGGAATTCAAACAATCCTCTTTCCCTTGCTCATACTTACGATTGCCATCATAAGTTAGAGACAAACCGACGTTCCCTAGCCCTGAATAAGAATTCAGATCAGTCAAGCGATACATTTTATTATCTTGATTAGGGCGTGAAATGGTTGCTACCTGGAGAGAGAGAAAAGAAACACTTAGCGTGCGCTCTTGCAAGATTAGATTGGTTATTAATTTATCTAATCAGGATACTCCCACTGTTTTCTCGAATTCTTCTTCAAACCTAAAAAAGAATAACTAGTTAGGATTAATCGCACATCACAATTCTTGCTTAACCTTTCAGCCAGGCTAGTATTGGTACTTCGAGGGAGGTTTTCCAACGCTTTCGCGAAGTTCCTTAATTACATAACCTCTTTTCCCTGGAGGCGTAGCCCCGCTAACACCGTTCTAGACACCTACTTGGTTTATAGCATTGATTGTTAAGTGTAATAATCTTCTGAGAGTAATCCAACTCATCAGTGGGATCGGGATCCAACTATCATTGTGTAATGACCTGGATGGAATCCACTCTAGTCACTACACTCCAGAAGGTATGCTAAATCTGCAAGTTTCCTGTATATTTGAAACTCCCAATGTGGTTTTTACCCCTAGGACCTTAGTGACCTTGACGGAGTCAACAAATCAAAGAGTCCTACTCAAGTTTAACCCGTCATTATCTGGATTGCATCAAACCCACCTGCATAACCCTTGACGGAGTCAACAAGGTTATATGACTGTCCTAACCAATTCCATCTAGTGTTACAAACAAGCACTACTCAGCTACCGTACATTATGCCTTGACGGAGTCAACAAACGCAGCACGAATACTAAGTGTTACTTGTAAGAAATGACGGAGGGCTACGGCTGGGTTTTTGGCGTAAAAACCCGTTAACGTAATGAACTTGATATTGTTGAAAGAACCTGAGTGGTTTTTTTTTAAATATATAGTGGCGAAAACATTTGCTAAACAGGTCACTCCCTGTGAAAGGATCTCGGCTCTTTCCTTGTCGAATGAGGTGCAGGATATTCCAAACTGAATTCCACGATGCAAAACAAAAATAATCGACTATAGTGATGTTATTACGTTGACGAAAACTTTTACTCAAGGGGTCACTCCCGATGAAGTGATCTCGGCCCTTGCCTCGTCAAATGAGGTGCAGGATATTTCAAACTGAATACCACTATGCAAAGCAAAAGAGAACGTCTGTAATGTCAGTTTTTAGAACTTTATTCCAACAAAATCTTTTAGGTTTATTTTATTGCATTAATCAAAATTAATGTTGTCCCATCAATGTAACCTACCACACCAGAAAAGAACGAAAATACGATGTACGTATATGCCATCCGCATTCGCCACTGGGCCCCGTCATCGCCCGTTAGGTTACTTAACTAACGACAGAGTGTGGGCTGGTCTAGCGTGGGTGCAAAACATATACAACATCTACTAGTATTTATATATAAGTATATACAACATTCGTCTCAGGCATGATAGTAAACAGCATCACAGAATCTCAGCCAACAATACAGAATGGTGGATAATCTTGGAGCCCCGGGATTCATTTGAGCCACAAATAAAACTAGACGTTCCCTGTCGTGTGGATAGCCTGTGCAATGAAAACCTGTACCCCCTACGAGTGCGGTGAATAGCCCGTGAATTCTATAATGAAGCCCCCTCCGTCTCAACACCATGAGAAAGAAGCCCCCTCCATCTTAAGGCCATAAGATGCGGGCTTGCTGCCTTTCTAGAACCCGGCTATTCGTGCACTCCACCGCGGGGTAATCCTAGTACAGAAAAATAAAAAAATATGTACAAACGGTGACATCGACCTCAGCCCGGTCGTGCCCCAAAATAATATACAACCCGGCATAGACGGCAGTCCACACGTCGGACGCTCGCCCCGCAATAACAAATGTACAAATGAATTTAAACTGTACCACTAACATTTCATCACATGCTATCCATCACGACTATCCAACCACAATCACAGAACAAGCACACAACATTAATGCGAATATCACGTTCGCAAAACCCGTCTAAATGAACATATAGCAATTAGACGAGTTTTACCGATCGAGTGACATTCACGGTCGTAGATAAAAGTGAATGAACTGTAAACAATTAAATATAACGAATTCGAAACACATCTAGTTGCCTCAAAATCAAATCTACAGAGTATCAAATTTGGGCAAAAATTAAACAATACCATAAAACCAAACTCCTAGAGATAAGTACCCAGACCCAAAAAAAATTGCACTCTGCCCCAAAAAATCCGAGCAGGCCGAAAATATCCCCCATGTGGCCGGCCAAAACTTGTCAAAACTGTCTTGTTTTTGTTCTGGGTACATCTCATAGGTTAAGGACCACTCTGCACTTGTTTAAAAAATTTTCAGAGACCTTTTTCAAAATAACTAAAACTGCAGAATTAGGGTTTTGGTTTCATGGAATGTTTCGATTTCGTTGTTTTAACATTGTTTAAACCTGCTAACCTAGGGTTTATGGGCTGGCTCTGATACCATGTAGGGTTACACTAGCGCCCCGGCCAACATCCATAGCCAAATGCGGAACAAAATTTTTACTACGATACAAAACTTGGCACTAGAATAAACCCTAAACCGGATCTTTACCATAAACCTAGTTAGCACGAAAGAGTTCTATCTACTATGATAGAAAGTTATACCTCAAGCTTGAACTCCTTCTCTTCTTGTGGTGCTTCTCCTTGTTGGGAGCTCCTTGGAGTGGTTGTAGATGGCTCCTCCTCACTGGCTTCTCTACGCCAAAGAAGATCCACCCGAAGGCCTCTATCTTGAGCTCCAACTTCAATAATGAAGTAACTAGGGTGCTTGGTGTTCTAGACGAAGAACCCTAGAGTGAGTAGAAAGAGATTTTAGTGGTTTGGTCTCAATGGCCCTTGGTTCTCAACAAATGAGAGATGAGGGCTTGAGAGAGAGGATGAAGGAGAGAGAGCTATGAGAGAGAATGTATGTGTGAATAATGAAAATTGTGATTGTTCATTTGATTTGACCATTATCATGTCACCATTAATGCTAAGCAAAATATTTTTTGCTTAACAAAAATATCTAAGTCAACAATGGTCAACAAGTCAAATGGTCAAACTAAATAACCATGACACAATTATCTCTAATTAAAATTAGTAATCAATTTCCTTCATCTCATTATTGTTTTAATCAAGTCAATGGTCAAAACCCTAATTAGTTGTCTCCTTCT
The DNA here is from genome assembly GCA_030015575.1 of Agapanthus africanus. Lineage (NCBI taxonomy): Eukaryota > Viridiplantae > Streptophyta > Magnoliopsida > Asparagales > Amaryllidaceae > Agapanthus > Agapanthus africanus. The sequence goes on from CM057350.1 coordinate 252,909,327, forward strand.
TTGTCTCTATCAACTGTAGTCATATACCCTCATCCGTGTTCCAAAGAACACGAATACAATGAGACTGAACCAACCCAAAATCAAATACTAGGATCTGGCTTAAACCAAAACCCACTAGTATCAACTGCCCGAACAGCAAACACGCACAAGTACGCGTATGTGAACAAACCCTCTCGTAAAACCATACGACCTCTACATCGTTTCTCCCAAAGGTGAACAACCCTCTGTGTGGGACTCTAAAGACTTGACAGTACTCTGGCAGTAGGTTTAACCACAAGCACGTCAGCGGCACAAGCTGTGCGTAAAGGCTACCCAAGTATTTGTCGATAAGAAGGCCAATGAGTAAAACCTATCTGAACTCCTACTGAGCCTATCTGTGACAATCTCCGTACAGTCCGGTCTGTTCGTCTAAGAGTATCGTATATCGGGCCTAGGAGGGTGGTAAACGTCAGACCCCTGATAGCGGTATAAGTCGTGTCGGAGTGTAGTCCAGAACACCCTGAGAAACCACTGGAACACCTACCAGTAAATCTCACTTTCCCTGGCCAGGGACTTTGTGTAATGGCTCTCCTAGACACGGTGCGATACCAACCACCAATACCAGGAGAGACGAATCCTGTCTAACCGCCACTGCCTCCTAGTGCTTCGGGACTGCACCCAACTACTACCTGTTTGCACGACTCAATAGAGCCGTGGTAGGGTAGCAATCAAAGAACAGTGGGAACACACTTGAGGAGAAGTAGCAGTGTCAAGTCAACGGACTAAGATGTACTCATGTGATCTGGGAACTGCTAACTGACGATAGGTATAATACCAACCAACAGTTCCCGACGAGTCATGTCCAATGTACTCGTAATCTAACAAGCACCTGCATACTATCTCCAGTACGACGTACTGATGGATGTGGGACAGACCATCTCTTCTGCTGAGATGAGAAGCGTATGCACCAGTCTACTCTGGAGTATCGATGCCCTGTCTCAATAATCCTACGACTAGGGACCTGTATAAGGATGTGCTTATAGACTACCCAACCCCCACTAGTGTAACGTTTTAAAAATGATTAAATAAATAATTAAATGAATAAAAGTGTTTAAGTGAATTTTAGGATTTTCGGTAAAGTAAAATGTATTTTTCGTAAAACCAAACCGTGATTGTTTTCATTATAAATTTTAAAATATCTATTTTAATTATGAAATTACTAGTAAATGGTGTTTATTTAGCCACTTATAAATTTTTAGTTTAATAAAATATTTTTCCTAAATTAATTATTTTAAATATTAACATAAGCTTTATTTTTACACTAAATTAGTGTAAATTACAAATTTAAATGGTTTTAATTTGTAAAAATGAACCATGGCATATTAGAAATTAGTGTGTATCATGCAAAATTTATTTGCAAATTTTTCCTATTTTCTAGAGCTTTCTTGAGTTGCTATAGTAAACAAATAAATAATTAATTAAATAAACCATGAAAAGACCTTTAAGTGATATTTCTCCTCTTGAAACTTCTACACACTTTCACACTCACTTCTTTCTCTCCCTCACCTCACCAAGGCCGGCCACAACCCCCCATGGCTGCCCCCCCCCCCCATTTTCCACCTTTTTTTATATGGATTTTGGAGTGGGAAAGCATGTATTTTGGAGGCTCATTTCTTGTTTGGATTTCACATTTTGGAGGTATAATTTTCTTTCTTTTGATTTATTGTTATTAGATGATCATTTAAGCTTAATTAGATTTAATGAATTAATTCTATGTTTTTTTTTAAAATGCAAGTTAGGGTTGTAAATTCAAGTTAGGGTTTTTAATAATTAATTAGGGTTATAATAGTTAGTTTAACACTTTTAGAATTGGAAAATATTGCATGGTTGTTAAATTGTAAAATTTTCATTTAAAATTGTTTTAAATAAGGAAATTAGCTAACTAGATTTTTCTAAAATGTGTTTGTGGGTAATATAAAATTCCAATTAAAGTTGCTATCATTAGATTGTAGTTTTAGTGAGAGTATTAGCATGTAAATAGAAAGAAAAACTTGGTTTGATCACTAGATTACTTTGAGAATTGGAAAATACTAATAAAATGCTATTATTTTATAAACTAGATTTTGAAAATTCCTAAATAAATGAGATTAAAAATATAATTTATGGTTTCATTAAATCATTATCATCATGAATAGTGGTTTAATACATTAATTCATGCAAAATCATGTTTTGTGGTGGAATTGTGGTATTTTGCTTGAAAAATGTTAAAATTGTTAAAAGTTGCAAACTAGAAATTTCAAATAAATGCAAAATTGTGTAATAAAAATATAGTAATGGTTTGTATAGTCTAGTAATGCTATTTAATGAGTTTTATGACCATTAGTTTCATTTAAATGTCAAGTTTTGATGAAAAACGGTAAATTGGCATTTTCGGGTTTTTGCGAAATTGGACGGTTTGATAGATTTTAGGGTTTCGATGGATTTAATCGTGTTTTATGGTATAAGTAATGTGTTTTAAAACTACAAGTTGTTTGATGATGTTATCTCGATCCATCGGAGTTTGTACGCCGATATCGAGCGGTATTTGGTTCTTTTGCGTGGACGGGACATAGGTTTTAACCTATGCTTGTTCCTTTAGATTGTTTGACTTTCGTATGTGATTCAGTTTACGATACTATTTATATGTTTGCGTCTAGGTACCCCCACGTGGACTGCGGGCGATGAAGAGGAGGATGGCAACACTGTCTTCGGCAGACATGGACCAGGTGAGTAGATGCATATCTACGGGGGGAAGTCGGGTGGATGGCGTTTAGCACCCCCGCAACGTAGAATAGGAATAGTATTTATTGTCAGTAGGAAACCAGATGTGACCCTAGATACTTAACGCGTAGGACCCCAGTAATAACCCTAGGCTGAACTAGACTGATTTAGGAAAACCTTATCAGGGGATGAGTACCTTAGAAAAGTTCTTAGGTTTCAGGTAGAAACATACACGCACACACTGAAACTTGACATGGAGTATACGTATATGTGTATATATATATAAAACTAGGTATAGGTGTATATATATATATACAACACGTATATGGGATTCATTGATGTGATATGATATTTGAGGCATGATGAAACAGTATAACTGGGCTTGATGCCGTGATTCTTGACTATACAGTAGTATTAAAGTGTTAGCGGATCATTAGAGAATGAGAATGAACATGAACAAATAAATTATATAGAGTGGTGGTGATATTGAGGTACATGGGACGCTAAAATAGTACCTGGGCTGTAGCTTGTGGCTGATCACGATATGATATATGTATGACTTGATTACGACATCATATAGGTGTGACCTGATGTTGATATCGTATAGGTGTGACTTGATGACGATAAGATATCGGTATGATTTAATCACAATATTACACATATGACATGATATTTCTGTGGATAAACTAATGATGCTTATCATGATGGCAATGATATATGATTGATATATGCGATCATAGTTTAGCACCTTGATCATGAGATGTGTTGATGATGACATTATACGAATAATGAGACACCTAGGAGATACTTGACCGTACCCCGATATTGGGATGCCGTACTATGGATTTTACCGTACGAGGCTTAGATTTGATGATTGATCCGCACTCTTGATTCGAGGAAGCCGTACTACATACGTGACGCTATTGAGGCAGGATCGCCGACTATTAGAGATATTGATTTAGACCCTAGGTAGACTCTAGTTTCTTACTGACTAGTCTATTAGGTTTAGTTCCTTAGGATGTTAGATGGACACTAGTTTAGGTTCGACTCACATAGTGGTAGTTGTACTCGTATCCCGCAGAGGAGTGGATAATGCACACCTGTATTTACATTCATACTATAATCATCATGGTGCATGTTCCTTTATATGTTGCTATAATCAGTATAAACTTTACCTGTTAGGACACCAGCACTATTACCGATGATGCGCATATTCCACGCACACTTATTTGCCGGCTCACACACATCATCATCGGTAATTGCTATGTCACGTACACTTTAGATTATATTATCTTTCATTGATAGAATCAGTTAACAACTTGACCAATATATTATTGTGATTATTCTCTGACGTTAGTATAGACATGATATTTATTACTTAGACATTCATGCATTCATATTTTCATGTTATCGCATAGTAGTATGGGCATATGCCGACACTTATCATATACTTACTCATGATTTTGAGATTTGGATTTCTATGAGATTTCTGGATTTTTGGGGAAAACCGCAAAAATATATAAAAACTTCTCTCTCTCCTCTTCTCTTTTTTAAAATAAGATGCGGTTTTCTCGTGATGTATGTGTCGTCCACCATGAGTATTTCATGTTTTCTGTTGGATTTCGAGACCCGATTCGAGGAGTGGATGAACCGTCTCGGGTACATGGTGGGCCCGGTATGGTATCCCGGGGCAAGAAGATCGAGTTGTAGACGATGAGCCTGGCAAGGGAAGACTACCTACCGGTGATGTCTGGCGCGGCGGATATCCGGAGGATACCGACCGTTGTCGTGGGATTTGATGATATGGGCCGATCCGGACTGACGGAGCCCGATATATTGAGACTTGAGATTTACATATTTGTGTCGATGCTTGACTCGGATTTCCATGGATTTCATTGTTGAGATTTCAGATTCTTATACACATTTTACTATGATAACAGCCAAAGATTTCTTATACAGATATACCTGGATTTCAGGATTGCTTATTTTACATTCATGGTGCATGCATATCCATTTATATGACATAGTACTATATGAGGCACTGACACGAGCACGGAGTATCGGCACTTACACGTATTATTACCCTGCTATTACTTGAGGTTTGAGACTTAGTAGTGTATTATTATTATGACCTAGGATAGCGTCGTGCATTCGATTTCTTTTCGTAGATGTCTTCTACTCACGAGTTGGCAACTCACCCCCGTTGTGCCAAATTTTATTACAGGTTCGGTGTACAGGTTTCCCTGGCAGCTTGCTGGCACATCTATTCTTTCAGGGTGATTTGCACGGTAGGTTGGTTCACTTGTATCCAAACCACCATTGTAATTTTATTCATTCATTTGTATCTAGTAAGCTCCATCAACCATACTTGTATTAATTGATATGTTTATTGGACCAGTCTTTTATTTCGACCTTAGAGTCGCGCATGTGTTATTCTGATCTGGTGGTTTTTGTTTTCTTTTGAGTTTTGAGCCTCACCCTTTGGCGTTGTATATTATTGTGATTGTTGTGGTTGTCTCCGCCTGTTGGCGTTGAGCTAGCTCCCGTTGGGGATGCTTTTTATTGTTTATGTATATTATACTTGTTGTACCCGTTTGGGGGCCAGTTTTTACAGAGGAGACTCTACCGAAATTTTTGAGAAAATTTGCTGATGCTTTTAAACTTGTTTTCTCTTTTTTTTCTTCTTCTTCTTTTATGGTTTAGATTTCTGGGCTTCGGCTTACTTAGGTTACGTGGCGCCTCTAGACGCTTCGTAATCTAAGAGCCGGTCACATTCCGTACTTTCGGGTCGTGACAACTAGTGTGATCGCCATCACAACGCCGGTACTCAAGCAAAGACCCTAAGGGCTCCATCAATATGTAATAGCGATATGTTAAAAGAAACATATACACATATTAAGATAGATACAAACCAAGTAGCATACTACAATATCGAGCAAGATTGTCGTCAATCCATGTATATATCTCAAGCCTCCAAAATGTAGTATACAAACTAGTACTATACAATAATGGCCTCTAGGGCATACATATCCAACAAACACAAATACAGGTTAGTCTGTTGACCCGAGATCGTCATAGAGTTGTGTGTATCCCACTGTGTTTTGATTTCCACCCTACCACGGCTTTACTGAGTCGTGCAAACAGGTGGTTTTTAGGTACAGTCCCGAGTCACCTGAAGACAATGAACGATAGGAGGGGATTCATCTCTCCCAGTATTGGGGGTTGATGTTGCACTATGCTCGACTGGCCATAACTGAAATGTTGGGTTCCGGCAGTGCCCCGGCCGTCGAAACGCAGCCAAAATGCGGAACAAAATTTTTCTAAACCGGCGCTACCGGTACCTAAATCCCGGATCGACCTTAAATCCTAAACTAGCAAACTAAACTAAGAGTTAGAATTATTATACCGAGTTGATCCAAGTCCTTCGGTCTTCATTCCAAGCTCCTAGCGGTTCTTTGATGATGTTTGGATGCCGGTCTTCCTCCATCTCCGATGATCCACCCGAGGGAAACGGCGCAAGCTCCAACCTCGTCGAATGAGGTAACCAACGCTCTAAAGTACCTAGCGATGGTGAGTGGGGGTGTATGAAAATGTCACTACATTTTTCTCTCAACATCTATGCTCATGGGAGCAACCATAGAGAAAGAATGGAGGTGATGAAGCATTTGCCTGAACAAAAATGGTTAAGGGTTTTGTGTGAATGAGAGAGTGAGAGAGTGGGCTTGTGTAATGTATCATGTAAAAACCAAATGAAAATCAATCCCCTCCACATTAGTGGCCGGCCCCCTTTCTCCCCCTCTCTCATTATCCAAAGGAAAAATATCATTTTCCAAAGTGAAAAAAGCAATAAACAAATGCACCCATACCATGCACCATGCCTGTCATTGTTCATGCCACCTCACACCCTCCACCTCATTATAAAACAAATGAATTTCCTAAAAAGGAAAATCAATAATACGGTGGCAAATCTTCTAGAAGCCATTCCGTATAAAATACGGAATACTTCCCGGTACATGTATCGAAATATATATACGCGTATTCGTACCAAAATACGAGTAGCCGAGAGAGAAAACGAATAGTGAACAATAATACTAGAATACATATATATAAATACATATGTAAATTATTAAATCAAAAACCTGATTTAATAATACGGCTTAATCCTAAACCGCTAGTATTATCAATCGTACGATTAAAGTCTGTGCAGCAAGTGCACATATTTAATCGGACATCCGTATGTACCAACATACGACATATACACCATATAGCCTGAACCGTGAAAACCCTCTATGTGGGACTCTAAAGACTCGTCAATACGCTGGCTGTGGGTTTAACCACAAGCACGTCAGCGGCACTAGCTGTACGTAACGGCTACTCGGGTATTGAGCGAAAGGGAGGCCGACGAGCAAATTCATCCTGAACCCCTACTGAGCCTGACAGTGACAATATCTGTACAGTCCAGTCTGTTCATCTAAGAGTATCGCATTTCGAGTCTAGGGGAGTGGATAAAGTCAGACCCCTAACAACGCGATATTTAGTGTCGGCATGTAACCCATCACCTCCTGAGAAACTATCGATCCTGGATCGGTAATCCTCGTCTACCATAGCCATGGATTTGTGGTGATGGCCACCCGTACACAATGTGACATCAACCCACAAAACCGAGAGAGACGAATCCCCGACGATCCGATTACTGCCTCCATGTGGCTCGGGACTGTACCCAACTAAAACCTGTTTGCATGACTCCTTTGATCCGTGGTTCGGTAGTAATCAAAGCACAGTGGGAACTCATACGAGACAAATGATGATCTCAGGTCGACAGACTAACCTGTACACATGTCACCTGGGAACTGCTATCTGACAATAGGTATAATAGCAACTAGCAGGTTCACGGCGAGTCCATCCAATGCACTCATAACCCAATGAGCACCTGCATACTATCTTAGGTGAATAAACTAACACCAATGGCTTGTAAGACCTGGCCACCGCCCCTTGTCGGGGTCTCGATCAATATACACTAGTCTACACTGGAGTATCGATGCCCGGTCTCGTTACTCCTACGACTAGGGACATTTAAGGATGTGCTTATAGACCCCAGCTCTCAAATATATGATCGCCATCATAATACTGGCAGTCAAGCAAAAATCCTATGGGCTCTATCAGCATGATGATAAAGGCAAACCAGATAGCATACTATCATCTTGAGTAAGACTGTTTTATCGGTATAGGTCCTGCCTCAATCATCATAATCATATGTTCGCGACTATGATAATTGCCTTAAGGGCACTATATCCAACAATCTCCCACATGCACTTAAGGCCAATTATTGTGATGTCGCATACTCACAGCCTGTGTGATACCGAACACCCAACTTCTCTACTAATCAGTTTCGCAAAGCCCGTTTGCGAAAATGATTGTGTTCGAGAAATAGCCTCAGTGAGTGAATCCGCTCCAATGTTTCTTTCTGTATCTCTCTTAATCTCAACTTCGCGGAGAAAGCTATCTCCCAAAATGAGCAATACCTGTCTTAGAATTTTGTCTGGATATCCGATGGGACCCAGTTCACCAATGAACTCCAAATCCAGCAAACTACTTAGACTATATCATCCACTGAATTTAATCAGTAACATGCGCCATGCCTTCCTCAGTATCCGCTTGGACCACCTGTCCAACATACTGTCCCTCAAAAGAGGAAAAAACTACAAATCTGACAGTCACTCTGTCATCCAGGTCACTTTGGAAGCCTAAAATGATAACCGTCTCCTGAAGGAGGCTGCCGTAATCATTTCCCTAGAACATCCATTTATGTTCAATAACTGCTTCCCAATGTTTTTCCAGGATTGGATTAATATATCTTTATTGAAGCTTGTACAAAAGCAATATCTGGTGTGACACTTGACATTTCATGATTAACTCAATTGCCTAAGCAAGTGATATGCCAATCATGCAGATCCATCTCCCCGTTAGTCTGTAAGACACCTTTAGAGAGGGTGACTCCATCACCTGCAGGTACACCACCATGCCAGGAGTCATCTATTCTAAAATAAATTTAGAATAATGTCAAATTACCAAAATTGGGATACTTCCCAAATCCAGTTCTAAAACCATAGATCTAGTAACCAGATTACCTGATATTATATCCATATCCTATGTGGAGAAACAACTGTGTGACAACCACAATATAACCGAACGTAGTATAGGAATATCTCTTCCTATAAGTGCATGTCATCCTAAATACCAGGACATCACACCCTACTGCCTTCTTACCAGATCCATCTCCTATTCTGATGAGGTCAAAGCCTATGACTATCACATCAGAAATAAATGATCTATTTCCGCTATACCTGCTTTAGTCTATTAATAGACATAAGCTACTTGCCTACTATGCTTCCGCTGCTCCCACTGACTACAACAACCCTCTGGCAGAGTCATATATACGTGCATTTCTAAAGCTAGTTTAGAACGACACTATACTCATCCTCCTGCCGGGTCTTACAGTCTAGAACAGCAGCAATGGCAAGTCTGGGTAAACAAGAACCTCCCTGTCACCATCTCTGAGAAGACTGAGGTACCTCTCGGGTGCCTGAGGTTACCCACCAAAATTTGTGGGGTGGCTAATGGAGCGTCAAAACCAATTGAATCCTCAGGTTCTATTAAATCTTCAGTAATCGTTTGTGGTTCTAAAATCATTCCAGTTCTACCATACTCCCACTTCTGTTTTCTGAAAAAAATCCATTTTACTAATACTGGGGCGAGTCATCAACAGTATAAATATTTATCTTCCTGATGGTAGAAAGTTAACCCTCGTCAAAGCTCGGGATAACCCACAAACAGCCATTACTGAAACGTGGCTTGAGTTTATCCGGATTCTGGTTTTAAGCATCAGCCGGACAACTCCCTATACCTTAATATCGTTAAGATATAAATTGATTCTATATATATATATCTAATATAGAAACAAAAGCACTAATTTAATTGGAACCAGATTCAAAATCATGCAGCTGTCTCCAGTGCATATCAACCAAATGGAAGGAGGCCATTCAGCATTACTCATCTAGGAGTGCATCCATATATGAGTTACCTGAAAAAGAAACAAGTACTCAAAACGATTACTATCAACGGAATACCAAACACAAGTATCTACATCTTCGACTACTTCGAAGAATCCTGATACTTCTAATAAATGGTTCTCTACTTTATTCTTATACTTATAACTTCTCAATATCTGGACTTTGCATTTCTATGAAATACTTGTCCAGAACTGGAGAAGTCACAAGTAAACAAAATTTAGTACGAGTACCAACCCTTTTGTCTTAATGGACACTTGACATCATACAATACTTTGTACAAGTCCCTAGAGTTTCAGAAACTCAAACCCTGTGCGCTGTAGGTTGCAAAAACAGTATTATGGTTAAGAAGAATTACACCACTGTTGAATGCACCTTAACTAATCACCAACTGATATAGGTAAATTTCAGAGACATAATATCAAAAAGATATATCTCACTTTATAAAATAAATCTACAGATATATCAGTTTGAAATTGGTGCATAACAACGGATATTCAAAACCAAATATTTGCCATCCGGAAAAATCCAGATGATTTCCTCAAATATCACCAATTGCAACGAATTCCGATATAATGAGGATCTAATCACCCAGTTCCCAATATCTTACTCCCACTCACCATCTGCAATAACATGCATATGTGAAAAACTTATCTGGTAAATACATACCCTGGAGTTAGATTCCAACTGGGAAAACAGTTATCAATTAACATCGCACAGTAAAACTGAAACATGAAAATGTTTCGAAGGGGTTTAACTGGTATTTCTAGTAACGCCTCTTCCACTATCCTGATTCATGACAGTAACCATATACTTACCTGCCCTCACTCCAATCCCTTTATTATGTCTTTACTTATTACCTTCTGTACACCTTCTTTACGCTAATTGGTTTTTTTCATTCCTTACCCTTCGGCACCAGCCTTAGGTTTGGAAGAAGACTATACAATAAGTGTAATAGGTGTACTCTCATAATCCTAGGAGCCCTCGCAACCTGAGAGAAGGTAAAGAGAAAAGACATATGAATAATCATATCCAATCTCTCCAGAACCAGAATCCATCCTCGAAAAAGTTCCTTCGAGTTCGTATATAACCATACGATGTATTTATCCAATGGAAGTGGATATCCGTAGTGATACGGAGTGTCCTAGAGAAAAGCAAAATGGATGTAGGAGTGGCAGGGGTATACCCGGTTTTTGTCGTGAATGACGGTGGTCACAATTTCCTATGCTATTATTCTAATCCATTTTTATGTCTTTACTTATTACCTTCTGTACACCACACTTAAGCTTAATTGGTTTTCTTCCTTCCCTACCTTTCGGCACCTGCCTATGGTTTGGAAGAAGACTATCCAATAAGCTCAATAGGTGTACCCTCTCCTAATCCTAGGAGCCCTCACAACCTGAGAGAAGGTAAAGGGAAAAGACAACCGAATAATCCTATTCAATCTCTCCAGAACCAGAATCCATCCTCGAAAAAGTTCCTTCGAGTTCGTATATAACCATACGATGGATTTATCCAATGGAAGTTGATGTTACTAGTGATACGAGGTGTTCTGGAGAAAAGCAAAAGGTGATGTAGGAGTGGCAATGATGTATATGACACCGTGACATTCCAAAAGCCAAAGTATTTTAAGAAGGTTCGGTCAACTGGGTTTATGAGTTTTAGTCAAAGGTCGGGTCATAGTCACAGCCAGAGAGAGAGAAAGAGAGGAAACACTCAGCGTGCACTCTAACCTAGATCAGAATGGTTAATCATTTTATCTAATCTGGATGGCTCCCACTGTTTCCTCGAATTCTCCTCCAAACACAAAAGGAGAATTAGTCGGAATCACCCGACGAGTAATCCTACTCATCAGTGAGAATCGGGATCCAACTATCATCGCTTGATAACTTGATCGAAGACACTCAAGTCACCACACTCCAGAAGGTATGCGCAAGCCTAGCAAATTTCCTGTATATGTTTGAAACTCCCGATATGATTTTTACCCCTAGGACCCAAGTGACCTTGACTAAAGATCAAAATGTCAAAAGGTCCTAGTCAAGTTCTCCCCGTCATTATCTTGACTGCATTAGACCCACCCGTACGAGCCTTGACTAAAGATCAAAATGATCATACGACTGTCCTAACCAATCGCATTATCTCTGCAACAGAAAAGCACCACATAGCTACCGAACACTACGCCTCGGCTAATGCACGACATACGCAGCACGAATACTAAGCAATACTAGTCTGAAATGACGGAGGGCTACGGCTGGTTTTTGGCGAAAAACCTTTAACGTGATGAACTTGATCTCGTTGAAGGAATCCAAGTGGTTTTATAAATATATAGTGGCGAAAACTTTTGCTAAAGAGGTCACTCCCGGTGAAGGGATCTCGGCTCTTTCCCCGTCGAATAGGATGCAGGATATCCCAAACTGAATACCACGATGCAAAGAAAAAATAATCGACTATAGTGAAGTTATTAGGTTGACACAAACTTTTACCCAAGGGGTCACTCCTGATGAAGGGATCTCGGCCCTTGCCTCGTCGAATGAGGTGCAGGATATTCCAAACTGAATACCACTGTGCAAAGCAAAAGAGAACGTCTGTAATGTCAGTTTTTTAAAAACTTGGTTCCAACAACATCATATATAGGTTTGTTTTATCCTTGCATTTATAAGAATCAATGCAGTCCCATCAATTAATCACACCAGACAAGAACAAAAATAAAATGTACGTATATTCCATCCGCATTCGCCACCGGGTCCCGTCATTACCCGTTAGGTTACTTAACTAACGACAGAGCGGGGACTAGGCTAGCGCGGTTGCAAAACATATACAACATCTACTAGTATATATAAATATATATATAACATTCGTCCCTGGAATGATATAAAGTAACATCAAAGAAACATCACAAAAATAACACAGAATGGTGGATAATCTGAAGCCCCGGGTTTCACTTGAGCCGCAAATGAGACCCGACGTTCCCTGTCGTGTGGATAGCCTGTGCAATGAAACCTAGACGCCTACGAGCACGGCAAGTTACTCGCAAAACCAGAAGCGAGGCAGACCCCTTCAGCAATGTGAATGGACCACCCAGCATTTCACGGAATCCGGTAACTTGAGCACCCCTCCTGGGTCAACCTATACCCCCTACGAGTGCGGCGAATAGCCCGTCAATTCTAGAGTAAGGTCCCCTCCGTCTGAGTGTCTTGAGATGCGGACCATTTGCCCTCTAGAAACCGGCTATTCGAGCACTCCACCTCGGGGTAATCCTAGTACAGAAAAGAAAATAATATACAAGGGTGACATCGACCTCAGCCCGGTCGTTCCCCAAAAGAATAATATACAAACTAGCAGTGACGGCAGTCCACATGTCGGACGCTCGCCCCGCAATATCAAATGTACAAATGAAATAAAACTATACTAACATTGCACCATTGCCATCCACTACGACTATCCAACCAACATTACAGCACAACACAGAAAATCAACGTGAATGTCACGTTCGCAAACCCGTCTAAAAGAACATATAGCAGTTAGACGGGTTTACCGATCAAGTAACATTCACGGTCGCAGATAGAAATGTATGTACTGTTAAACGCACACTAAGAATATTGATCGACTAAGTTCCAAATTGTCCCCAATAGCAAAACAATAATTCACTGAAATCTGGGCCAAAACAGAATATCACAAAAATCACAATTTCACATCAGGGGGCTACAGTAAAAATTTGAAAGCCCGTCGCCACTAAATGGCCGCAGATCCTCCGCCAATGTGGGGTAAGTGCGGCGGTTCCGCGGCGCCATGGAGGAATCAGAGGCCCAAATTTTTTCTGCACCCATATTATCGCCTGCACGGATTTTTAAGCTACTGCAAATAATTTTTTGAACACTTTTGAAAAACGACAGAAAACAGAAAAATGAAACCGTGATTTTGGAAATTTTCGTCGATCAATCTTTTAAGAACGTGTAAACAAGCTAGTAAGGGTTTTAAAGGGTGGCTCTGATACCATGTTGGGTCCCGGCAGCGTCCCGACCGTCGAAACGCGGCCAAAATGCGGAACAAAAATTTTCTAAACCGGATCTACCGCTACCCGAATCCCGGATCGACCTTAAACCCTAAACTAGCAAACTAAACTAAGAGTTAGAATTGTTATACTGAGTTGATCCGAGTCCTTCGGTCTTCATTCAAAGCTCCTAGCGGTTCTTTGATTATGTTTGGTTGCCTGTCTCCCTCCATCTCCGATGATCCACCCGAGGGAAACGGCGCAAGCTCCAACCTCGTCGAATGAGCTAACCGACGCTCCAAAGTCGCTAGCGATAGTGAGTGGGGGTGTATGAAAATGTCACTACATTTTTCTCTCAATATGTATGCTCATGGGAGCAACCATAGAAGAAGAATGGAGGAGATGAAGTATTTGCATGAACAAAAATGGTTAAAGGTTTTGTGTGCATGAAAGAGTGAGAGAGTGGGCTTGTGTAATGTATCATGTAAAAAACCAAATGAAAATCAATTCCTTCCACATAAGTGGCCGGCCCCCTTTCTCCCCCTCTCTCATTATCCAAAAGAAAAATATCATTTTCCAAAGTGAAAAAAGCAATAAACAAATGCACCCATACCATGCACCATGCCATGTCATTGTTCATGCCACCTCACACCCTCCACCTCATTATAAAACAAATGAATTTCCTAAAAAGGAAAATCAATAATGAGGTGTCAAATCTTCTAGAATCTATTCCGTGTAAAATACGGAATACTTCCTGGTACATGTATCGAAATACATATAAGCGTATTCATACCAAAATACGAATAGCCGAGAAAGAAAACGAATAGTGAACAATAATACTAGAATACATATATATAAATACATATGTAAATTATTAAATCAAAAGCCCGATTTGATAATCCGGCTTAATCCTAAGCCGCTAGTATTATCAACCGTACGATTAATGTCTGCGCAGCAAGTGCACATATTTAATCGGACATCCGTATGTACCAACATACGACATGTACACCATATCGCTTGAACCATGAAAACCCTCTGTGTAGGAGTCTAAAGACTCGTCAATACGCTGGCAGTGAGTTTAACCACAAGCACGTCAGCGGCACTAGCTGTACGTAATGGCTACCCAGGTATTGAGCAAAAACGAGGCCGATGAGCAAACTCATCCTGAATCCCTACTGAGCCTGACAGTGACAATATCCGTACAGTCCGGTCAGTTCATCTAAGAGTATCGCATATCGAGTCTAGGGGGTGGATAAAGTCTGACCCCTAACAACGCGATATTTAGTGTCGGCATGTCGCCCATCACCTCCTGACAAACTATCGATCCTGGATCGGTAATCCTCATCTACCATGGCCATGGATTTGTGGTGATGGCCACCCGTACACAATGCGACATCAACCCCCAATACCGGGAGAGACGAATCCCCGACGATCCGATTACTACCTCCATGTGGCTCGGGACTGTACCCAACTAAAACCTGTTTGCACGACTCCTTTGAGCCGTGGTAGGGTAGTAATCAAAGCACAGTGGGAACTCACACGAGACAAATGACGATCTCAGGTCGACAGACTAACCTGTACACATGTCACCGGGGAATTTCTATCTGACAATAGGTATAAAACCAACTAGCAGGTTCCCGGCGAATCCGTCCAGTGTACTCATAACCCAATGAGCACCTGCATACTATCTTAGGTGAATAAACTAACACCAATGGCTTGTGAGACCTGGACACCGCCCCTAGTCGGGGTCTCGATCAGTATACACTAGTCTACACTGGAGTATCGATGCCCGGTCTCGATACTCCTACGACTAGGGACATTTAAGGATGTGCTTATAGACCCCAGCTCCCACATATATGATCGCCATCATAATGCTGGCAGTCAAGCAAAAATCCTATGGCTCTATCAACATGATGATAAAGACAAACCAGATAGCATACTATCATCTTGAGTAAGACCGTTTTATCGCTATAGGTCCTGCCTCAATCATCATAATCATATGTCCATGACTATGATAATTGCCTTGAGGGTACTATATCCAACATGAAATCCCTGGCCAGGGTTGATGAGATTTACTGGTAAGTGTTATCAGTAGTTTCTCGACTGTTATGGACCTTACATCGGCAAGACTTATCAAGTTACTGGGGTCTGACGTTGACAACCGCTAGACTAGAATGCGACATATCAGACGAAGAGATCGAATTGTACAGTAGTGTTACTGAATTGATTCGTGGGAGTATGAGCAGACTTGCTTGTTGATCTTCTGATCGCTCAATACCTGGGTGGCCGTTACGTTTAGCAGGCCTCTTGCGGCTTGTGGGTGTTTGATATGATGATCATCTACTGCCGGCGTATTAACGAGTCTTTGGATTCCTACACAGAGGTTTCCTGGCTCTGGCAAAACGAAGTAGGAGCACATATGTGATATCTGTAGGGTTCCTAGGCAGTCTAACAAGGTTCTACAAGGCATCTACCATGCCCGATTCAAAAAATTAGCCGTGTCGAACAACCCTAACCAAGATCATATACTAGAGATTATGCGAAAACTAGCAAGTTAAACACTTTAACACTAAATGAAAGGGTTACAACCTTTGTAGATCCGGTCCTTCACTTCTAAAGCTCTGTGTTGACGTCCCTTCGCTGCGATCATCGAGATCCCGGACTCGGGTGATGGTTTCCTCGGAGAAGTGAGCGGGCTAGATCGTTGACTTCGAGGCCGAAGATGATCTACGTCGAGGAGACTCAAATTCAAGCTCCATCTTCACTAGGTCAAGAACTTTGTGTAGAGAACACCCTAAACTAAATGACAAGTAGTAGAGGATGATGAAATAGGAAGTGTGTTCACTTTGGATTTGGATTTCTCACTCTATTTCTTCACTTGAAAATTTTCTAGCAAGCTTTTCTTCTTCTTGAAGAAGATTAAGAAGAAAGAAAAGAATAATGATAAAAAATGAATTATGTTAAAAGTATAATCAAGTGAAGTCTATCATAATGCAACCATTGGTGAGTTTACCTTTGTAGAGACAAAACCATAGTTTGATGTAATGGTTTGGTTAATGAAAATCTTATGCAAAACAAAATGAGTGGACTTTGTCAAAGATGCTTAAAAGCTTCATGAAGCTTCAAGCCAAGACAAAGAAAACCACCATTTTGTTTTACCAAAATAATTAAAAACCCAAACCATTATCTTAAATATGGTGTAAGTCATACACACACCCAAGTTTGCATGTATCATCAATCATGATACAAACTAGTGCACAAACATATATCACATATACAACTTGTGCACATAAAGTGAGAAAGTCAATCTTAAGTGAACAAATACTAGTTAATGTAAAGTAATATATCAAATATATAATTATAGATTAAATCATTAAATCAACACTTGATTTAATGATCCGGTCATATCGCATATAACCGACTAATATCTAGTGTATCAATATATCGGATCAACACTTGATTCGGTAACCGGGCTATATCTCATATAACCGTCCGATGATACAAATCACGAGAATAGAATACAGTATCACATACTGGTATTATTCTCGGTCCCGCACATATCTCATATGCGTTCCTATTTCGTTTCGCTTGAGCTAGGAAACCACTGTGTAGGACACTAAAGACTCGTCAATACGCTGGCAGTAGGTGGTGATCATATCAATCATCCACAAGCCGCAAGCGGTCTGCTAAACGTAACGGCCACCCGAGTATTGAGTGATCAGAAGATCAATGAGCAAGCCTGCTCACACTCCTCCGAATCCAATCAATAACACTTACCGCACAGTCCGGTCCGTTCGTCTGATATGTCGCATATCTTGCATAGGGGTGGTAAACGTCAGACCCCAGTAGCTTGATAAGTCATGCCGATGTAAGGTCCATAACAAGCGTGAAACTACTGATAACACTTACCAGTAAATCACTGCAACCCTGGCCAGGGATTTCCAATTATGGCCAGTCGAGCATAGCGCAACATCAACCCCCAATACCGGGAGAGACGAATCCCTTCCTATCGCTCATTGACTCCATGTGAATCGGGACTGTACCCAAAACCCACCTATTTGCACGACTCAGTAGAGCCGTGGTAGGGTGGAAATCAAAGCACAGTGTGAGACACACAAGACTCTATGACGATCTCGGGTCAACAGACTAAGCCGTAACAGTGTCACCAGAGAACTGCCATCTGACGTGAGGTATAATACCATCTGGGAGTTCTCGGCGAGTCCGTTCAGTGTACCCAGTCACCACTGAGCATCCGCATACGATCTTTGATGTCAAACACCAATGGATATGGGATCATCCATCGCCCAACACATGGGTCGAGAAGATATACGCTAGTCTACTCTGGAATATCGATGCCCCGTCTCTATATTCCCACGACTAGGAACATTGAAGGATGTACTCATGGACTACCCAGGCCCCACTAGTATGATCTGCATCATAGTACTGCAAGTCGAGTACACATCCTAAGGGCTTTATCAACATGTAATAGAGAGACAGCAAGTATACATGTTAAGATAAAGAGCAACCAGATAGCGTACTATAATGTCGAGCAAGAAAGTCCTACCTATATATGTCCCAGCATCCACTACAATATACATCTCATGTACAGTAATGGCCTCTAGAGCATACATATAAATAACAATCTCTCACTTGCACTAGGGCCATCTGTAGCAGTGTTTGTAGTATCTCATACTCAACCATCCTATAAAAGTCTCTCTCTGGGAAAAGGCCTTTGTGAGTGGATCTTGTTAGTGTATATGCCCTAGGGGCCATTATTGTATCATACTTGTATGTATATTACTTAATAGAAGCTTGGGATATTCACAGTTGTATATACAATCTTGCTAAACATGGTAGTATGCTACTTTGTTTGTGTCTACTTTAATATGTGCATATGTTTCTTGTAACGTATCACTTATACATATTAGTAGAGCCCATAGGATCTTTGCTTGATTACCAGCGTTGTGATGGCAGTCACACTAGTGGGGGCTGGGTAGTTTATAAGCAACATCCTATACAGGTCCTTGGTCGTTGGATTATCGAGATAGGGCATCGATATTCCGGAGTAGACTAAGTATGTATGCTTCTCATCCCAGTTGGGGAGATGGTCTGTCCCACAGCCATCAGTATGTCGTACTGGAGATAGTATACAGGTGCTTGTTAGGTTATGGGTACACCGGACAGGACTCGCAGGGGAACTGATTGGTTGGTATTATACCCATCGTCAGATAACAGTTCCCAGGTGATATGAGTACAGCATAGTCCGCAGACTTGACACTGCTACTTCGCCTCGAGTGTGTCTTACTGTTCTTAGATTGCTACCCTACTACGGTTCAAAGGAGTCGTGCAAACAGGTAGCAGTTGGGTGCAGTCCCGAGCACTTGGAGGCAGTGGCGGTTAGACAGGATTCGTCTCTCCCGGTATTGGGAGTTGATATTGCGCTGTGTCAGAGAGAGCAATTATGCAAAGTCCATGGCCAGGGCAAGCGAGATTTACTGGTAGGTTCCAGTAGTTTTCTCAGGGTGTAATGGGCTACGCTCCGACACGACTTATACAGCTATTAGGGGACTGACGCTTGCCGCCCCCTAGGCTCGATATGCAATAGTCTTAGACGAACAGACCGGACTGTACGGAGATTGTCACATCAGGCTCAGTAGGAGTTTGGATGGTTTTCCTCATCGGCCTTCTTATCAACATCTACCTGGGGACCGTTACGTACAGCTAGTGCCGCTTGCGGTCTGTGGTTAAACCTACTGCCAGCGTAGTGTCGAGTCTTTAGAGTCCCACACAGAGAGTTTCCCTGCTCTAGGCGAAACGATATAGAGGTCGTATGGTTTTATGACAAAGGTTTGGACGCATACGTGTGTTTACGCACGTACGACGTTCGGACAGTTTTTACTAGTCGGCTTTGGTTTAAGCCAGTTTCTAGTATCAGGTTATTGGATTTGTACAGTCTAAAGTTTTTCCGTGTTTTCACGGATTGTAGGGGCGTTCTCGTAATTTTCCGGGAAGCTTCTAGAAGCATAGTGACTTGAGGGGTAAGGTGGCATTAGCATTAATTGATTTTGTGACTCATGAGATGAATCATTCAAGTGAGTTAATGAAGCATTTATTGCTTAATAACTCACTTGATGATTCATTGCACATATTCAATGAAGCATGATGATAATGCATTTGATTTATTCATTTGATAATTCTTTATGCTTCATAATATATTAGAAGTGAGAAACAATTTCAAATTTTTTTTCTTATCACCACTATCTCTCTCATTCTTGAAACCCTAACCATAACCTCTCATGTGTTGAGATCAAGGGTTAGCTAGACTAATACATCCATAACCTCACTCTATATCCCCTAGGTAGCTTAGATTAGCACTTTGAGCAACCTAGTTATCTCAAGTTAAAGATATAGCTTGGCGCAGGAGCTCTCGGGTGGATCATCTTTGATTCGAGGAAGCCGTTGAGGTGCCGATGTTCCAAGGAGCCTACGAGTAGTGGAGGACTGCGATGAAGACCCGAAGGACAAGTATCGTGAGGTATAAATTCGTATCCGAGTAGTTAAACCTTTCGTAGTTTGCTAGTAACGGTTTAGAAACGATTCATGCGCTCAAGTCCCTGTTACGAAGCTTTGATAATCGTTTTTCATATATTCTGCCTCCCCGCAAGTTCATGGGGTGCGTGACATGGACTTACAGATCCGCCGTGTTGTCCTCTGAGTCTACTCTCCTAACCTCGATCACGCTGGAGATCAACTATCTCCATGATCAGGTGATACTGCCTTGGAATATGTCTGGGTCACTGATGGGACCGTGGTTCCTGGGTCAAAACCACACTTCCATTGTCACACAATGGTAGGAACCTAGTTCATCTCATGAACTAATACACACCCAAACTGCCTCTTTGGTAGTATCTTAGATAGCGATGTCACCTGCCTTTATCGTCTAGTCTGCCACGGTATCTAGCTTGGAACTCTTCCAACATACCGCCCCTCTACCGAGGGTAAAGATAATGCCTGTGACTGACATTCAGTCAACCTTACCACCCTGGATGCTTTTCAGTGATTCTCCCCAGGATCGATTGATACCATCTCACTACACCTAGTGAGAATCCTAATATCCATTTAGATCTATCTCATAGATCCAAAACCCAGGATTTAGGAGGTATCACCTTTATCCCATTTGGAGAATCCTTGTGATAAGAAGAGATTGGCCATGCGTAGCATAGGAAACTCTTTTCCTATCAAGAGTATGTTGTCCACGTATAATACGAGGATGACCACCTTACTCTCTACTACCTTTTTGTATGTACAAGGTTCATCTACTATTTTGATGAAGTCAAACTCTTTGACTACCACATCAAAACAGATGTTCCAACTCCGCGATGCCTGCTTTATTACACAAAGCATCTTACACACGTTTCTACTGCTCCCACTGTTTACGAAGCCCTCTGGCTGTGTTCTTATAGACGTTCTCTTCTAAATCAATATTTTGAAAAGCAGTCATGACACCCAACCACCAGATATCGTAGTCATGGTATGTAGCAATGACAAGTAGGATCCGGATGGACATAAGCACAGGCACTGGAAAAAGGTTTCATCATTATCCACGCCTGGTCGATGACGAAAACCTTTAACAAGTCTAGCTTCGAAAGTCTCAACTTTTCCATCTACACCAAGTAATCTTCTCAAGATATACTTGCTCCTGATGAGGATTTAACCCTTCAGATATATTAACCAAAGTCCATACTTTGTTGGTGTATAAGGATTCCATCTCAGATCGCTAAGCACCCAGCCATTCTTATAGAGTCCTACTCCTGATGGCCAGCTCGAAACTAGTTGGGTCATCATCTCATGATGCAATCCTCGCTCCTACTATCATCGAGAAACCAAAGTATCTCTCAGGAAGGTGAGGAACCCTGCTAGATTGGCGGAGAGGCTGAGGTTCTTCGGGGACTATTGAACCCTCTGGTTCTATCAAATTATCAGCTGTAGTTTGTATAGCTGGAACTCCTTCCAGTTGTACAGAACTGACCTTGCCTCGAGCTTGTCCGGATTTTTCTTTTGACATAGGCCGGACAACCCCAAATCTTAACTTGCTTAAGAGATGGGCTCTTCCCATACCATATCTCATATGGAGTGGTAGGCACTGATTTGATTAGAACCCAATTCAATAGGTATGCTGCTTCTCAAGTGCATAACCCCCAAAAGGAAACAGGTAACTCAGTAATACTCATCATAGAGCACACCATATCTCATATGGTGCAATTGCTCCACCCCGATACACCTACGTGTTGTGGTGTATACGGAGGAGTAATGCTGAGAGAGAATCTCATTCTCGTTAGGAATAGTCCAGGAATTCCATGCACAAGTATTCTCCTCCCTGATCTCATCATAGGGAATAATACTTCTACCCGGTTTTAGTTCTCTACTTCTATCTTACATTCTTTGAATTTCTCAAAAGTTTCAGACATGTGTTTCAACTGGAACATGTGTCTGAATCTTGAGAGATTCTCATTGAATGTAAGGAAGTAAAAACAACCAGTCCTAGCATCTGCAGACAGGGGACCTTCATACATCACTATGTATCAGTCCCAAGTGTTCACAGACTCTTTCTCTGTTTCCAATAAACGGAGCTGTGGTCATCTTTTCTCTGTGACATGACTGGCAAGTTTCACAAGATGTAAATTCAAACTAATTTAAATATGCATCTAAATGTAACTTCATCTAGTCGGGTCACATTGATATGACCTAGTATACAATACCTCAAGAAGGAATCGTTCATTTCTGAACTCTTCCTCTTATGTGTGTTCTGTACGTTAAGAACTTTGGTTTAATTTAGAACGTCTATGCTTTTAGATAACGTGTCTGAACCGATCAACTCTTGATATAGGAAATGTTCAAAACATTATCCAACAATACAAAATTATATCCTTCTTTAATAAAAAGAGACCGATATGATGTTGTATATCAGGTTCGGTATCTAATAACATTCGTTCAGAATCAAAATGTTCTAGTAATACAGGGTGATAACTATCAACAGACTTGGCTGCAACACTTGCACCGTTTCTATCTTATGAAATTTATCACCCGTTCTCAGTTCTCTACCTATCGGTAGCCCATGTAACAGATTATATTTGCGGGATCCTGATCCGGTATCTAATACCCAGGACGTAGAGGATACAGAGAAATGGTTCTTTGTATTGAACACACCCGAAGAAGATACATCATCATGCACTTTCTTCGTTTGGGTGGCATGGGAATCCTGGTATTCCCCTAATTCCTGCTCTGTCTTATAACAATTATAAGTTGGAGCGGGACCAACGTTCCCCGGCTCAGTATAGCAAGCGGGTTCGGTCAGTACATCCATATTATTATCTTGATTAAGGCGTGACATGGTCGCTACCTGGAGAGAAAGAGAAGAAAACACTCTGTGTGCGCCCTTGCAAGATTAGATTGGTTATATATTTTATCTAATCAGGATGGCTCCCACTGTTTCTATCAAATCTTCCTTCAAACCCTAAAAGGAAAGACTAGTCGGGATTAATTACACTCTATAAGTTCGCCAATCTTTCAGCCAGGCCAGTGCCGGTACTTTGAGGGAGGTTCCCCGTGCTTTCGCACGGACCTAATTAAAATAAACCTCGTTTTACCAGGGGCGTAACCCCATTGATACCTTTCTAGACACCTACTTGATCGGCTAATTGCAAAGTGCAAAACTCTCCCAGGAGTAACAATTACTCGCACTGGATATCGGGATTCAACTATCTCATAGAAGGTATGCAATCTCATTGCAAATTTCAACACTTGAAACTCCCAACAAAGGTTTTTACCGCTAGCACTTATGACCTTAACTATGGTCAACAAATCATAAGCACTAGTCAAGCTCTATCCGTCATTTCGTGATTAATTAGACCCACCCACATGACCCTTAACTAAGGTCAACAAAGTCACATGACTGTCCTAACTAATCGCATCATATGCTGTGTAAGAAGACATCACTTAGCTACCGTACACTGTGCCTTGACTATGGTCAACAAACACAGCACGAATACTAAGTACTCTACTTCCTAAAATGACGGAGGGTTGCGGATGGTTTTTAAGAAAACCATTAACGCTTTGAACTTGATCTCGCTGCAGAATCAAAAGGTTTTAAATGGAGTGTTTTTAGGCTTTTACTAGTTTCGCTAAAGAGGTCACTCCCGGTGAAGGGATCTCGGCTCTTTCCTCGTCGAATGAGGTGCAGGATATTCCCAAAACCACTATGCAAAGCAAGAACTATAAAAGCAATCAAAATACAAACTGAAGGTTGTAGCATCTGCTAGTTATTGCTAAAGAGGTCACTCCCGGTGAAGGGATCTCGGTTCTTTCCTTATCGAATAAGGTGCTGGATGTTCTACAAGGAACACCGCTATGCAAAGCAACAACTAGAGCTACCTAATTTTTGAAATTCGATTGCACACCATCTTTTAGGTTTATTTTCTTTCATTAATCTCATTAATGAATGTCCCATCATTTAAGTCCACTTAAACATCACAGATAAATACAACATACACTTATACCATCCGCATTCGCCTCGATGTCCCGTCTGCACCGTTAGGTTAGGTAACTAACGGCAGAGCGGGGCAGGGCTAGCGCGGGTGTAAAACATAAGCAACGTCTATATAATATATCATATATACTATATACAATATCTATCTGAACATATCACATGATCATATCACAGATAACGCAGCAGAAAACAATATATGAAATATTGGATATACTAGGACGTCCGTATTTTATTTTGAGCCTGTATAAAACACGGATTCCACGGTCATGATGAATAGCCAATCCCACACCCCTAGACCCCTACGAGAGCGGCGAGCAACCCTACCAATTCTAGAGTTAAGAGACCCGGACTCGACTCCTCGAGATGGTCTCCCACTGGACCCTAGAACCCGGTTACTTGTGCTCCCTGCCTTGGGTCTATCCTAATGCGGAAAAATAAATAATATACAATGGTAACATCATCCTCAGCCCGGAAGTGCCCCAATAAAAGAATATTAGTTACAATGAATTTTACATGAATGAAAAAGAAAAACTCACATCTCACATAAAAAAACCCGGCTATTCAAACACGACGATCCAATATAACATATCACAGCAACACATAACATCACATGTCATCAACGTAAGTAAATATGCGTATCCCAATTGTCGTTGATGTATATCAACGAAACCGGCGATTCTCCACATATTACACTTACGGTCGCAGAAAAGAAAGTGTAAAACTACAACAGTTGGAATCCGCAACCTCCTTAGACATCGCATGCCTAACCAAATGAATTCCTTAGAGATCGCATGCCTAACTATTATAAACCCCGCATTTTAGTCTCATTATCGAAAACACTTTTCAATACCAAGTCGGGCAATTCAACAAGATTGCCGACATTCTTATCGAATGCTCGTCGCAAACTTTAGTAGACGGCCGCACCTCCAAATGCCGTCGACGAAGTGCACTAAGGAGGAACACCGCTACTGAGAGCACCCGAACGGATGCTTTTAGCTACGGGGTTCTCCTACAGTCACTTGGTCGGGGCTATGGGGCGTGGCTGTCTATTAAGTTTTCCCGACGAGTATCCGCGTACGCTACGTGATTGCGACGGACTTTTGATCACATCAAAATTCCGTGGCAATCGATCAATTGAGACTGAACTGCTAGATTTATAACATTCAAATTAGTTATCTCATAACTACATGTGGATTCCAAATATTGTATCACATTCCAGATAAATAGTCAATGTTAAACTTTCCGATCGAATAATCAAACACCCAAGGTTTCCCAAATAGTTCTCAACACTTGAGGGGAGTTTAAAAACATACATCACATGCCACAGTACCAATGGTCCAGCCGTAGAAGGGTCAAGCCAACGTCTCACATGTGGCAACACCGTACTGCCCCAAACCCTAAGGTTCAAAAGGCAGTTCAAGACGGTCACATAATCGAGTTAAGGTTTGTTGTCTTCTAGAGGGTCCATCGCGTTACTTGCACGACTTAGAACGTTCTTAAACTACGGAAAAATCCAACACTTGGAAATTTTCCGGCAGGGGAAAAAGTGAGTTATTGATATCCGTTCGAACTTTTTAACACGTTCTAAAAATTACCCGGACAAACTTAAACGAAGTTAAATTATCCGATCGAATCAATGAGTCCCCAATACAACCTAGAAAACTCAACACTTGAGTATAAATTAAAAACACCCAGAATCATCAGGAAGATAGTACGGACATTACTGTGGAAACAGAACACAACAAGCGCACTGTAGCGCCATGGAACCGCCGCGCCAGGCATGGTTCTGCCGCGGTTCCACGCCGCTTTAAGCGTATCAGTGGATCTTTTTTCACAGAGGTCCATAGAATTCCCTACTGATTTTTTAAGTATTTTTAATGTTGAAAAAATAACAATTTCAAAAAATGTCCAGAGAAGGGTTTAATCGGGGTTATCCGGGTTCGATCGGACTTCTAACTTCGTCTAGACTTTGCCTAAAACTCTAGCTTGGCTCTGATACCACTGTTGGTCAGGCAGCCACCCCATCCAATGGGGTTACCGTGGCACCAACGGGTCCCTCAGCAGCTACTTTTTACGCATGCCCCCTCACGAGGACTATAACCCGCCGGAACACCTTACGGTCTCGGGACACCCTGGGGGTAAGAGCCTATGCTTCGCCACACTGTCACACAGTGAGAACCCCCATAGGTCGACATCCAATGCCTAGAAGCTCTGATACCACTGTAGGGTTCCTGGGCACTCTAACAAGGTTCTACAAGGTATCTACCATGCCCGATTCAAAAAATTAGCTGTGCCGAACAACCCTAACCAAGATCGTATACTAGAGATTATGCGAAAACTAGCAAGTTAAACACTTTAACACTAAGTGAAAGGGATTACAACCTTTGTAGATCCAGTCCTTCACTTCTAAAGCTCCGTGTTGACGTCCCTTTGCTGCGATCATCGAGATCCCGGACTCGAGTGATGGTTTCCTCGAAGAAGTGAGCGGGCTAGGTCGTTGACTTCGAGGCCGAAGATGATCTACGTCGAGGAGACTCAAACTCAAGCTCCATCTTCACTAGGTCAAGAACTTTGTGAAGAGAACACCCTAAACTAAATGGCAAGTAGTAAAGGATGATGAAATAGGAAGTGGGTTCACTTTGAATTTGGATTTCTCACTCTATTTCTTCACTTGAAAATTTTCTAGCAAGTTTTTCTTCTTCTTGAAGAAGAAGGAGAAGAAGAAAGAAAAGAATAATGATAAAAAATGAATTATGTCAAAAGGATAATCAAGTGAAGTCTATCATAATGCAGCCATGGGTGAGTTTACCTTTGTAGAGACTAAACCATAGTTCGAGGTAATGGTTTGGTTAATGAAAATCTTATGCAAAACAAAATGAGTGGACTTTGTCAAAGATGCTTAAAAGCTTCATGAAGCTTCAAGCCAAGACAAAGAAAACCACCATTTTGTTTTACCAAAATAATTAAAAACCCAAACAATTATCTTAAATATGGTGTAAGTCATACACACACCCAAGTTTGCATGTATCATCAATCATGATACAAACTAGTGCACAAACATATATCACATATACAACTTGTGCACATAAAGTGAGAAAGTCAATCTTAAGTGAACAAATACTAATTAATGTAAAGTAATATATCAAATATATAATTATACATTAAATCATTTAATCAACACTTGATTTAATGATCCGGTCATATCGCATATAACCGACTAATATCTAGTGTATCAATATACCGAATCAACACTTGATTCGGTAACCTGGCTATATCTCATATAACCGTCCGATGATTCAAATCACGAGAATAGAATACAGTATCACATACTGGTATTATTCTCGGTCCCGCACATATCTCATATGCGCTCCTATTTCGTTTCGCTTGAGCTAGGAAACCTCTGTATAGGACTCTAAAGACTCGTCAATACGCCGGCAGTAGGTGGTGATCATATCAATCACCCACAAGCCGCAAGCGTTCTGCTAAACGTAACGGCCACCCGGGTATTGAGCGATCAGAAGATCAACGAGCAAGCCTGCTCACACTCCTGCGAATCCAATCAGTAACACATACCGCATATTCCGGTCCGTTCGTCTGATATGTCGCATATCTCGCCTAGGGGTGGTAAATGTCAGACCCAAGTAGCTTGATAAGTCATGCCGATGTAAAGTCCATAACAAGCGTGAAACTACTGATAACACTTACCAGTAAATCACTGCAACCCTGGCCATGGATTTCCAGTTATGGCCAGTCGAGCATAGCGCAACATCAACCCCCATTAACAGAAGAGACAAATCCTCTGCTATCGCTCATTGCCTCCATGTGAATCGGGATTGTACCCAAAAACCACCTGTTTGCACGACTCAGTAGAGCCGTGGTAGGGTGGAAATCAAAGCACAGTGGGAGACACACAAGACTCTATGACGATCTCGGGTCAACAGACTAAGCTGTACTAGTGTCACCAGAGAACTGCCATCTGACGTGAGGTATATTACCATCTGGGAGTTCTCGGCGAGTCCGTTCAGTGTACCCAGTCACCACTGAGCTCCCGCATACCATCTCCGATGTTAAACACCAATGTATATGGGATCATCCATCGCCCATCACATGGGTCGAGAAGATATACGCTAGTCTACTCTGGAATATCGATGCCCCGTCTCGATATTCCCACGACTAGGAACATTGAAGGATGTACTCTTGGACTACCCAGGCCCCATTAGTATGATTTGCATCATAGTACTGCAAGTCGAGTACACATCCTAAGGGCTTTATCAACATGTAATAGAGAGACAGCAAGTATACATGTTAAGATAAAGAGTAACCAGATAGCGTACTATCATGTCGAGCAAAAAAGTCTTACCTATATATGTCCCAGCATCCACTACAATATACATCTCATGTACAGTAATGGCTTCTAGGGCATACATATAACTAACAATATGTGCGGGACTGAGATTAAAACCGGTATGTGATAACGTATTCTATTCTCGCGATTTGTGTCATCGGTCATTTATATGTGATATAACCAGGTTATCGAATCAAGTGTTGATTCGATAAAATGATACACACGATATTAGACGGTTATATGTGATATAGCCGGATTATTAAATCAAGTGTTGATTTGACAATCTAATGTATAATTATATATTTGATATATTAATTTACATTAACTAGTATTGGCTCACTTAAGATTTATTTTCTCACTTGATTTGTGCATTAAGTATATATGTGATATATATTTGTGTACATGATTTTGTATCATGCTTGATGATACATGCAACATGGGTGTGTGTGTGACTTACTGATCGCACGCTTTTGGCGTGTCGAGTTTTAAAAGCTCTAAAGTTTAACCGCGATCAAGGACGGTGTCGCTTTGCAGCTAGCCACGATGAGCACGGGTCGATCCACAGGGAGACGAAGCGTTTTAAGTTCTTGTTTTGACGAGATAATGCGCGTGGCGGAAATGTTCTTTATCTAACCTATGTGTTATATGAAAAGTAAAGCTTGTTAGGAAATGATAGGATATTGTAAGTTAATGGATTCTTTTTTCAAGTCCTTTGAGCCGAACTTAACCAATGAACCTAGAGCAATTGGCAACAACGTGGATTAGGGTATTTAAGCACGGTATTCGTGGAATCTGGCTTATTGACCCTTGTCCTTCCGTTCTTGTCTCTTGCTTTCGCCTCCGGCCAAACCGAACACAACCGATCGCGGTTAGGAATTACCGTTACCTTGGTACGGTAGGGTGCCTAACGGAGCGCTTGCGTAGGGTTTGGACAGAGTTCAATGGAAAATACGGGAAAAGGAAATGAGCAAAGAAACCTTAACTTACAATATCGTATTTATTCCTAACAACACTATATTAACAACCATTCACAACACAAACCAAAAAGAGAGAACAAAAGAACAAAGAAAATAAAAGAAAAGATTACAAGTAAGTGCGTGCATGGAATTTAAATTGCAAGTATGAAAAGAGCATGATAATAAATTGCAAGTAATGAAAAGAGAAAGAATAACTAAGAACCCAAGTGTGCAAAATGATATCTTTATT
This sequence comes from Agapanthus africanus, assembly GCA_030015575.1. Lineage (NCBI taxonomy): Eukaryota > Viridiplantae > Streptophyta > Magnoliopsida > Asparagales > Amaryllidaceae > Agapanthus > Agapanthus africanus. Next base: position 252,939,221 of record CM057350.1, read on the forward strand.
ATGTCCAAGATACAACCTTGAGATCAATAGCCAAATCTTAAACTTGCAAGATTACTAAAGAGGTTGCAAGATCAAGAGAAGACCATGAACTCGAGGGAAAGCTAAGCTATGTACAAGAGAACCAAAAAGAAAACAAAAAGAGTTGCAAAGTATTGAATAAAGCTTGGCAAAAGTGAGACCCTTGAACCCTTGCCTACTGCCTGCTATATATAGGCACAAAAGAAAAGAAAATAAACAATAAAAATAGGGCTACATGGTAGCAGGGGATGGACTGTGAGAGAATGGGGCCCACAGGAGGCAGGGAGGGCGGCGACCTCGGCTAGGATGAGCATGTGCTCGGGTCAAATTCGAGCACATTGGCTCATGCTTGCATTGTAGGTTTGTGTGCACTCCAATATGACTCTGGTGTTGTTTATTTTCTCAAATTAGGCTTAGTCTGCACCCAGGTTTTTGAGGGAAACAAGTAGATATGAATCACATCAATACTTTATTGCATTTAACGCACATCACACCAAGCCTACTTGCTATAGCCATCATGAGTGTGCCATGGCAGCCCCTAATGTCTTTGTGTACAACTTGTATTGTGTTGGTCCATTTAGATAGAAAAATGTGTGTACACAAGTATGTTGCAAAAAGTAACCCAAGAATTATCTGTCGGTTTGTGGTTCTGGTTGCAGTTTCAGCTCACAGCTGTAATATCCGTGATTTTAAGTGTATTTCCAGTATTTTGTCATGGATACCTGTAATCTGCAATACTGAGCAGACAATGGTTAATAGTACCGATAAATACAAAAAATAGATAATGAATGAGCGGTATTAAAATGCAATATTTTGGTATGAACAAATACCCCTAAACCTATCTTTTGCTCGTCCCGAGAAAAATAAAATCCTAGCCTCACTTTCGTAGGGAACGCAATTGCACTGAGCTCGTGCAACAAGTTATTAAACCTCTAGGTGTCCCTAATAGGAGGAGTGTTGTCTCCTGAGGGTTTTCAGCGGATTACATCCATAAAATCCCGTCAAGCTAGTTCATAAGTTAACGTTGATTCTACTCCTATAGTTTAATATCTAGGTTAGAAATTCTATTATCCTAAGTTATATCCAACCCTTATGTTTCACACCTCCTATCTATTTAACCTCAAATCCTATATGTTCCAAAAAAGTTTAGAAAGATCTTGGCATCTCCGGAGTTTTCCTTCTAAAAGTGCGGTCTCAAATCAGGGATTTTTATCAACTTTACAGAAAACATAAGTCTTATTCTTTATTTCTATCTCTCCTCCAAACATCGATTGTATACCCCTACGTGTGTGTAAATTTTCACCCCTACACTTAAGAATTCAATTCAAGCTATAGTACCCTTGCCCTAATACCTAATACTAATTCTTTTCATTAATGATGATCGATGTTGCTCACACACATTTCATGCGAATTTTAATGCTTCTTGAGGCACTAACGACCGATTACTGAATGTGTGAGAATAAAGCGTAAATAGCAGTTTACATGTCTTGACTTTTATATTTTTCAATGATGCTTTTTTTGGTGTTTAGCTTTAAGTACCGTTTTTCTTTTCATACTAGGTTTTCAGGCAAGAGAATTTCTAGGTATCCTCTACTATCCCAAGTTTCAAGGTGCGTGTATGTACAGTTGTAGGGTATATACTTTCTAAATTTGGACTCAAGAATAGAAACTATTTTTCAGACTTATCCTTCAGTAAAGCTTCAATACTTTCCCTTCATTTCTACTTAACTCAAGATTACCTACTTCTATAAAAAAGCCTGTAAGGACGTATAATCACCAAGTTTAAACAGAATGAGAGTTATTTTTAGGGTTTTCAATTTCTAAGCCTAGGATTTAGTTATTTCTAACGTATCAACTAAACTTTCGGAATAAAAATCTAAGTTACCTTATTATCTAACTTGACGACAAAGTTTTTATATTTTTGGAATTTTTTTCGATTTTTGTGGGTTTTTAAATAAGTATGCAAATGCAGAATATACAAATGAATGCGAAGGAAGAAAGCTTACCGAGCACACCCCCAAACTTAAACTTGACAGTGCCCTCACTGTCAAGCTGCACCAAGAGGGTCAAAATTGTCGGCGCTCCCTAAAGAAAATATATACAAAAAAAAAAGAAAACCAAAAAAATATATACACCAAAAGGTCCTCCCCAAACCTAAGTGAAACAGTGTTTCCACTGTCTAAGCGGTGAAGTTCAGGATTAGGGGGGAAAGAGAACAGTTTCAAACTATTCAAGGCCTTACACAGGCCAAAAGTGAGCACCAACCATTCAAAAATTTTATCGCGGTAGTTTGCAGGTTGGTGAAAGAATGTGGAGAGTAAAGAAATGGAGAATACACGAGACCGTATGGGGATAGAAGTGGTATACGGTCCCGGTATATGAGGAGAAGAATGGAGGAGGGGAGAAAGAAGTGGAATACGAAATTGAGGGTAGAAATGGAGTGAATAAATTAGTATAATTTGTGATGACCGATGTGTAAAAAGCGATTGTACTAATCTATTAACCCATCGAGAAATGGGGTGAAACCCCTCAAGATTCGCGAGAAAACATGGGTACGCCGAACTTAGTAAACCAGATGAAAGAAATGAAATTGATACAGTGTCTTGCAAGGTCGGAACGATGGAAAGGATGGAGGAGAGTGATCGCGGAAGGGTATCAGGTAATGGTTCAGGAGGGTGTACACAGCAGTGAAAGGAACAGGATGAATTGGAAAATCCGACTCATCAATTAAAACTGGTTCATCCTCAGTACTATCCTCAATATTCTCCTCAAAAATTATCTCATCCATGCATTTTTCATCAATATCAAGACGCATATGGAGTTCGGCAAAAACAGTTAATGACTCGGGATGATGAATTGGAGATAACTCATCCAAAGCAGCGGGTTCATCATCCAAAATATTCCCAGCGTCAATATCCTTAATCAAGTAAAAATCAATTTTCTCGAACACCTCAAAAGCATGGATTTTAATCAATTCTGGCTCTACTATGGAGGTGTAGAGATCAAAAGGATTGGGTGTGGTTTCACTCGAAAGGGACCCTTCACAATCGGGCAAGTCAAACATTGCAAGGTCACACAACTCATTAAACGTTCTATCTTTAATCAGTAAATCATTTGGGACATTTGATAAACATTCAAAATCGGAGTTGTGGGATTTAATTTGGGACGGGTAGGTTTGATTTGGAAGGGTATACAACTCACTCTCACCACTCAACTTCTCAGCCTGTCCTACCGCCTCATCATACATTGGAAAATATGGAGCTAGTTGGAAACTAGCTACCGGTTCACTAGGTTGTATGAGGGCGGCCATAGACGCATTCAAATCCAGCATCTGTTGGCACGACGCTACACGAAAGTATTCTAACGACTGTTCCAGACTAGACATGGGCTGTGAAGGAGTTTTGGTAAAAGATTCAAAGTTGTTTGGATACTGAAAACTCCCAAATGGTGGTTCAGAAACAATGTCTAGGGAAGGTATAAAAGTCGGGTAGGATTGATAGGAATTGAATGGTTGGACAGGTGTAGGATCAACATTTGGATAAGAAGGTGAATGGAATTGTTGATCCAAAGAATCCGCAGTAGTGAAAGGAGTGAAAGATCGGTTACGAGATTGTTCAATATGTTCAGCAATAGACATGGGTTTCGGAGTTACAACAGGACTCGAACAAGGAGTATCAACGTATGAAGGTGGGGAAGGTTGAAATGGTTGATACAAGATGGATTGCGGAGTCCAATTGGTTGTCCATGACTCGTCTATCCGATCTTTCAAAGAAATTTTTGGCATGGATGGATCGTTCGAAGTTTGGCTAAAGCAAGAACCGTAAGAAGTTATGTTTGGTTGTGGATAGCAAAGTTCAGCAAGAGTTTTGCGAGGTGAGGTACCCATGATATGATGAAAAAAAGGAGAAGAAAAAGAATATGATTTTTTTTATTTTTTTATTTTAGTTAGTTATTAACAAAAGAATGAAATGTACACACAAAAAGAATCTGAACAAAAACAATCACGACACAAAAATACTACGCACCTAATCGGTTTAGGGTTCACATAGGTAAACTAGACCTGCTCAAGAACTTGATTGTTGAAGTAAAACCGTGTCGAGAAACGGACTAAAGATATACTGATCACGAGGCCAGGTATGTGCAGAGATAAGGGGAGGTTTTCCGACGCTTTCGCGAAGGTTCTTAATTAAATAACCCTTTCTCTTTTGGCGGTTTCGCCGTGAACACTTTCCTAGACACCCCTTAAACAATATACCGTTAAGCGGTGTTCTAAACACAATTAACCTCTCCTAATGAGCGCAAAGTCGTTAAGGCTTAAAAGTCTAGTTTCTTTTAAAATTTTGTGCGGGTAAACGTTATGTTCAAGTTCGTGATTTGTGGGCCACGAAAAATTTTATAAAATCCTTTACCGTATGTTGTGGAGTTCGCTTGCCCTTAAATCCGTATTAATGTATGCAATGCGTAAATCAAAATTTTTTTTCAAAGAATCAGACAATCGTTTTTTACGTTAAGCACAGCACTGCAACAAATACGGGTTAGTTAATTTTTGGTGTTTGGAGGTGTAACATTTCAGATAAAATAAAATATTATTTTTGGGAATTTTTATAATTAAATAATAAATATTATGAATATTTTAATATTGCGGTATAATTAAATACCAATAAATTGGGAAATATTTGGAAAATTATAGAAATTACTAAAAAGAGGGTGTTTAATATGATTTAGGCAAATTATAAATTTGTACGATTTATTATATTCCATTCTAATGCTAATCGCGATTAAACATCGCTAATCTCGCGGTTTTGTGCACATGACATGCACCATGTAATTTTTACAGTTTGTTACATTTTCTTTCATGGTTTCTTTCTCTTTATTCATGCATGGTTTTGTTTTTAAAAGAAAAGGAAAGATAAACAATAGAGAAGAAAAGATAAAGAAAACAAAAGAAAAGAAAATGGAAATGAAAAAAAAAATAGGGTATGGGCAAGAGAGAGAGAGGGTGATGGGTCAAACTTTGGGCATGGCTCTTGTATCATTCATCATCTTCATCTCTCTTCTCTCCTCTCCTCTCATGGCTGCTGCCCTCCCTCCCTCCCCCTCTTCATCCTCTCAAACACCCCTAAAACAACATCCAAAGTCCATCTCCACTTCACAAAAATCATGCACAAGCTTCTCACAATTACTTTGGAACAAGAAAAATCCAAGTTTGAAGACTTTGGGCAACTTAAGAATTTTCTTGAGTTGCCAAATGAGGTAATTTCTGCACCATTAGTGTAGTATTACAATTCCTTAAGCATCCATACATGTTTAGTTTCGATATTGAGTGGTTTTGTGATCTTAGAAAATTCCTAGTTAGGGTTTGTAGAATTCTTAATTTTGAAGTGTAATTGGGGTGTAATTAGTGACTATAACCCCTGTAGTGATGTTATATTGGACAAAACCTGAGACTTAAACCCCAAACCCCAAACCTAGAAACCCCGATATCGGGAATTTATGGAATTTGTGTAGGGAAATTGATATCTGCTAACACTCGGGGACCTGGAAAATTATTTAGCATACACAGTGAGTCATGGAGGCACTCAGGAAGCTACCACAGAGACCCGAGCCCAAACCCACTTAACTTGGATGCAGTTTTATTCTTCCTGGCCGCAATTTCCGGCCAGGCTGGGGCAGAACCCCTCCAGGTATGGTCCATGGCTCCTTTAGCAGTAAACTAGCCCCCTCTTGTATGCAAAATTGGCTAATTCCACCTAGGATAAAATCTGGGAGTGTTTTACAAAGTTTCTGAATTCGTTTTGCGACTTTTAATAAATTGATATTTGGTATTTGATATTGTGTTCCGTTGTCTGATGTTTGTACGTCAACGACGGGGGTTGTTTGGTGGTTTTGAAGGCGTGGTCCATAGGTTCTAACCTATAAGCCTTTAGCGTGTCGTGTTGGTTTTAAGTTGGATTTTAATGCGATACGATACGTTGTGACATGTAGGTACCCCCACATGGACTTTGAGACGACAAGGATGAGCATGGCGTCATCGACTCCAGCATACGAGGATCAAGGTGAGTAGATATATATCTACGGGGGAAGTCGGGTGGATGGCGTATAGCACCCCCGCAGTTTCGTAGAGTGTATACGAATACGTATACATATATATATATATATATATATATATAGATATATATAGATATATATAATATGTTTATTATGAGATTATTGATTATTAAGATAGATTCTTGGTGTTCATGTTATAGTTTTAGTGTAATTAGAAGTAACTTAGTTTAGCTTCTTAGTCGCGAAACCCTAGAATAAGACTACACCCACACGCGCACACACACATGCATTCATTTTAATATTGTGCGTATATGGGGATATGTGTGTGTGTGTGTATATATATATATACGCATAGGTATGGGACTATATATATACGTATACATATACATGGATGATGAGAATGGTATATGGTATTTGCAGATGAGTCGATGAGTTTGGGCTTGATGCCATGAGATCGGTGATATGACATGGTTCGTATTTGAGATACGACATGATATTATAGCAGGTCCTAAGGCGATGTGTTTCATACACACGCACGTATATATGTAGATGGTATCAGTATGTACTAGACGTAGATCGGTACCCCCAGATCATGATATATGATGAAAAGGATACTAGATGAGAAATGAGATAAATGTGATATTTGACCCGTACCCAGATTTGGGATGCCGTACGATGGAGTTACCGTACGAGCTATATATTAATAATAGATCCGCACTCTTGACTCGGGAATGTCATATGATGTATTGTATCATATATGATACTATTGAGGCGGGATCACCGACTGTTATATATATATATATATATATATATATATATATATATATGCATGTATATATCGACTAAGACTTAGGTGGTTTTTCCTTACCCTTTTGATCTGTCTGTTAGTTTAGTCCAGTAGTTTAATTGTAGATGTTAGACTAGACTCGGTCATACCTCTTTCAAAACTAACGAATCGTGAGTATTTTAAAGACAGGCCAAGTGATTCTACGGATATTTCAAAGGACGTACATTTTCTTAAAAACACCGCAACCCTATTTTTCTAAACACCACGATTCGTGTTATTTCAAACGGCAAATTGTATGACCTATATATATTATTGTAGATTATTTATTATTGTATTTGTTATTCATCTCCCGTATATTCTTGTTGTTCGCATCGCATTGCATGCTTATATTGTGTTTTCATATAATATTATCGAAATCATGCTATTATGACACCAGCACTATTACCGATGATGCGTATGCTCCACGTACACCTGCTTGCCGGCTCACACACATCATCATCGGTAATTGCCAGGTTATATACACATTAGAAAATACTATTCATTAGTACAAATCGTTAGTTGATAGTTTCGATATGGTATTAGTGTACTTGCTTATATGATAGCTTAGACATTGCATTTATTACCGTATTTTGCATGCATAATTACATATTCATTGTCATGCATTTTTAGGGCCAGTCCAGATTGCCGGAACCCAATACATTTTAAATTCATTGTTTATTTATTCTCGAGATTCAGATTTTCCATCAGATTTATGGATTTGGAGAAATCGCAAGATTTTATTAACTTATTATCATTTTAAATGAAAGTTGTGGTTTTCTCATGATATGATTTGAGATATGTCCACCATGAGTTTTCTCGGCTCTTGAGCGATATCATACACCCGATTCGAGGAGGAGGAGAAACCGTATGTGGGTGCATGGTGGACCCAGTGCGGTACCCCGGGACAAGAAGGTCGCAGATGATGGCGTTGAGCCTTGCAGGGGAACACTACCGACCGATGACTTTATTGTGACTCATCGGATATCCGGAGGATACCGATCGGAGTTTGGGCCAGTCTGGATAGCCGGAGCCCAGGGACCAGTCCAGAAAGCCGGAGTCCCAGATATTGAGATATTGAGATTTTGTGTCGATGCTGGACACTGATTTCTGTTGATTTCATTGATGATATTTCGATTTATATACAGATATCTCACTGAGATATGAAAACGGTTTTCTCATTTACCTGTATTCTGTTTTCATGCATTCATACCTCATATTTATGATATGTTGTTACCTGAGGCACTGACACGAGCACTTGGTATTACACTCTTGTTTAGATGTTTACCCTTGCCACCTTTTCATGCTTCAGACCTTATCATATTGAGGATTTATATTACTGATCGTATTAACCTAGGATTGAGTCATACATTTGATTTCTGCTCTGTGATGTTTTCTCCTCACGAGTCGGCAACTCACCCCCGTTGTGCCACAGTTCTTGCAGGTTTTGCCGTACAGGTTTCGTTGCGGCTTTGCTGGCACACTGCTTCATTCCGAGTGATTGCTTTGGTAGGTCGGTTCACTCGCATCGTGACTACCCTTGTATTTTATTTACATTCTGTTGTATCTAGTAAACTCCATCAACCATACTTGTATATTTTATTAGACTTAGAAGACCAGTGTATATTCTTCGACCTTAGAGTCGCGCTTGTATTATAATGGTTTTCTTGATGATTTGAGTTTCCTTTTGAGTTTTGATCCTCGCCCTTCGTCGTTATATATTATATTTCTTGCGTGGTTGTGACCATCGATTGACGAAGAGCTAGCTCCCGCTTGGGGATGACTTTTATCATTGATGTATATATTATTCATGTTGTAACCCGTTTGGGGCCAGTATTTACAAAGGAAACTCTGCCAAAATTTTTAGAAAAGACTTGATGTTTTAAAAACGCATATTCGGCTTATTTTAATAAAACACTTTCTTTAAAATGGTTTAGATTTCTGGGATTTTTGGCTTACTTGAATTAGATGGGGTCCTATGGACTTCATATGATTCAAGGGCCAGTCACGTGCCATTTCGGGGCGTGACAAAGTTGGCATCAGAGCGCTAGGTTAACCTTGGTTCGAGTCTATGTTTGACTATGCGGAGCCTATGGCGTTTGTATATATACGGAATCTAGGCTTGACCTTACAGAACTTAGACTTAGTCGAGGGGGTATTAGACCCGAACTTTCGTCGCGTAGGTTGACCTTGGTTGATGGACTAGGTGACTTAAGGAGAGTGACGTACCGTGTGTATGTTCTGCGGCATACTTACGATACGCTACTCCGCTTAAGAAGCTTTATGATGTGCATTTCCTTGCACATCATTATACTCATTCATGATCTATCCTCATCGATATCGGTTTATGGCTTTTGCTGCCACGGTTACGGGAGAAGAGAGAGAGCTACGGCTAGAGTTGCGTCAGCGCGAGCTCGTCACGGACGAGGACTGACCAGGGCGTAATTCCAGGGACATACGATTGCATAGATGCGTCGTTCTATTGTGTTTTCGTGCCACAAGCGTTTGATGGAACGCCTTTATAAGATTTCTCGGACGTGCAGATCAGCACCAGAGGATTGAGACACCGATAGAGGCCAGCCAGAATGTGATGACCATCGATGCACCGATTATTATTGATGATTGAGATACTGTTCAGCGTGCGGATGACAGATTCAGTTGTTGCTGCGAATGACGAGATATCGCCCCAGATGTTGGAGCTGCTGCAGCACGAGCATATACTCAGAGATATGATAGAAGATCCCTAGTCACCAAAGATGAATGACTATAACATGTGGTTCGTTTGCACACCCCGATGCGAGGTCATCAGATTGATTGATTCTAACTAGAGGAGACTTCACGCAGGTACATTAAGAGTCGATAGAGACGATCGAATGTCAGAAGCCCATTTTCTAAGTTTAAAGTATTCGGAGAAAACATGCAAGTAATTCTACGGACCCTCTAGAAGAATGAAACCCTAACTCGACATAATGACCATGGGAACGCCTTTAAACCTTAGGGTTTGCGGCAGTTTCGTTGTGCCATTAATGAGGCTTGGGTTTGCCCTTTTACGGTTGGTCCATAAGTGTTGTGGCATGTACTCGATATTATTAAACTGTACTCAAGATGTTGAGCTCTTGGGGGATTATGAGGTTTTGGCGAATCGATCGGATGGTTCGGCTTCATTCGGATATCATGTGATGGGATACATTGCTTGGGAGACTCTAGATACGAGTATAGCCGTTGGAGCGCAGTCCATGCAGCCACGATGAGACGAGTCTGAATCAGTCGACATTAGAGAAAAGCGGAGTAAAAGGTTCGCACGAGATTTCGACGAGATGACGTTCCACTCCGTTGACATCAGAGATATGATACGCATGCAGATGCGTTATATATGGAAATATCTTCCAGATGGAGTCGTGATGAGTATGCAGCCATTGCAGAACAAGAAACATATATAGTATTGGATGATAACCTCGGGGTAGTTCGGCAAAAATGAGATTTGGGAGAGACCTCGACATGACCTTTCTGGAATATTACACGAGAAGACTTGGACCTAGGAGCGGTCATATTATGCACACCCAGTAGTCTAGAGTTCGGCACCGTCGACGAGACATGTTATGAGTAACCATGACAGTTGGCCAGAGATCTTTAGAGGATGTGCTAGAGCGGGAATATTTCCGCTATCTTTGATTTTGATATTTTGGACGATTTATTTGCATGATTGAGATTTTGTGCACCACAGTTGCACTCGGTTTCGATTTGATATCATTGGAGATTTTGATTTTGGTTTCATGCCTATGGTATGCATGTGATTTGATTTGTGCTTTCAGCATAGCTTTCATGCACCTTTAGTATTTTGATTCGATTTGTGCACACTGATGCACATGGTTGTGAGATTATATACCACGGTATACCTGATTTAAATTTGGATTGAAATGTGTTGTATGCCATCGATTTCGATTGTGATATTCGATATTTGTTTTCGTGCACCTTGTGCACTGGATTTGGATTCTCGCGCATACTTGACGCGCTTGATGCGATTTTGGTGCACGCCAGATGCACTAAATTGAGATTCTTCGTGCATATCAGATGCACCTGATATTGCTGTCTGGCACACCAGTTGCCTTCGACAGGTGTTTCATGCACTCCCGTTGCACCTAGATTTTATTTCTGTGCTCGTATGGCACATTTATTGATTTCGATTTTCGTGCGCACCAGATGCACGTGGCATTCTTAAGTATATTTTGGGATTGATTTCTGTTGGAGCAGTACGCTTTTATGATATTTATTATTTGGTATAGTAGCTGAGCATGAATAGTCAGAGGATAGTACCTGAGTATATTTTTGCATGAATTGATAGATATCGAAGGGATTTCCAAAAAGGAGCTATAGTCACAGTATTTACCTACCTGTCCGAGATGACACGAAACATTTAATAAAGGGAAACCCTTCTAAAATATTTTCAAAAACGGCGGGACGTGTATGTTAAACAAAGGATATAAAAATATAGTTATTTTTTTTCGATAAACGTCCGCCACTGTGCCGTGATACGCGCATCGCACAGCAACATTAAAGGTTTGGCATTCATTTCCTTTCAGATGTTTTGACGAGATTACACCGACGCGTACTATATACATGTTATAGTTTTGATATATATCATGTCGGTTTTCGTATTGGATTTTGACATTGGTGTCTTCACCATGAGATACTTGACGGAGTTTTGATTTTTGAGTTATCTGCTCATTTTTCATGCGCATTCATTGCGCTACGATGTGTTTTATGTATTTATGATTTCGGAGCCCCGACGACATGGCCATTTTACTGAAATGTTTTAGTATTGAGGGGTTTAAATTTAAATTCGGGGACCGAATTTCTTTAAGGGGGGAAGACTGTAACATTTCAGAAAAAAATAAAATATTATTTTTGGGAATTTTTATAGTTAAATAATAAATATTATGAATATTTTAATATTGCGGTATAATAAAATACCGATAAATTGGGAAATATTTGGAAAATTATAGAAATTACTAAAAAGATGGTGTTTAATATGATTTAGGCAATTTATAAATTTGTACGATTTATTATATTCGATTCTAATGCTAATCGCGATTAAATATCGCTAATCTCGCATTAATCCTGTTTTGTGCACATGACATGCACCATGTCATTTTCACACTTTGTTACATTTTATTTCATGGTTTCTTTCTCTTTATTCATGCATGGTTTTTTTTTTAAAAGAAAAGGAAAGATAAACAAAAGAGAAGAAAAGATAAAGAAAACAAAAGAAAAGATAATGGAAATGAATAAAAAATAGGGTATGGACAAGAGAGAGAGAGAGAGGGTGGGGGTCAAACCTTGGGCATGGCTCTTGTATCATTCATCATCTTCATCTCTCTTCTCTCCTCTCCTCTCATGGCTGCTGCCCTCACTCCCTCCCCCTCTTGATCCTCTCAAACACCCCCAAAACAACATCCAAAGTCCATCTCCACTTCACAAAAATCATGCACAAGCTTCTCACAATCACTTTGGACCAAGAAAAATCCAATTTTGAAGACTTGGGGCAACTCAAGAATTTTCTTGAGTTGCCAAATGAGGTAATTTTTGCACCATTAGTGTCTCGAAATGGGTTGAAGCTATTCCTTGTCGCACTAATGACAAAAAGGTTGTCATTAAGTTCTTAAAAGAAAACATCTTTTCACGATTTGGACACCCATGCGCTATCATTAGAGATAACGGGACACATTTCTGCAATCGGTCTTTTGAGACTTTGATGCGAAAATATTCAATCAACCACAAACTTTCTACACCCTATCATCACCAAACGAGCGGGCAGGCTGAGGTTTCAAACAGACAAATCAAACAAATTTTGGAGAAAACAGTTTCTAAAAATCGAAAAGATTGGTCAACCAAATTGACGAATGCTCTTTGGGCATTCCGTACTGCATATAAAACCGATCTAGGTATGTCTCCATAAAGACTAGTGTTTGGAAAGGCTTGTCACCTTCCGGTCGTGATTGAGCACAAAGCAATGTGGTCCATTAGAGAACTTAACTTTGACTTAAATCAAGCCTGCAATTTTCGGAAGTTGCAATTAAACGAGCTAAGCGAACTCCGCGATGAAGCTTATGATAATGCTGTTATTGTAAAGAATCGGACTAAGGTATTTCATGATAAAAACATTTTGAGAAAAACTTTTACATCTGGTCAACAAGTCCTTCTTTATGATTCGCGACTCCACCTTCATGCGGGTAAGCTAAAATCGCGGTGGAAAGGACCTTTTGTTGTGCGGTATGTATACCCGCACGGGGCAGTTGAGGTAGAAAATATTGAAAAAGGTACAATTTTTAAAGTAAATGGACATAGATTAAAGCCGTATTTTTCCACTGACCCCTTGGAGGAGCTCCTGTTTTTACAGGAGCCGCTTTATAATGACTAATTTTCCTCCACCTCACCTCCATGACTTGGTAATTTTGTCACATCTTTAGAATGGATGTGAGTCAATTTGTAAGTAAATTTTAGAAAAAAATATATAAAACAAAATCATAAAAGGTTTTTATACATGAATAAGAAATAAGTTTGGGGGAAATTTTCCACAATCATATTTCATGTCCCCTGTAAAAAATTTTTGCCTCCCAAGTTTACAGGTTCTGAGCTTTAAGAGATAACAACAGTGAGGACACTGTTGAAAACAAGTTTGGAGGAGGTTTGTGCTTATTTGCGCATCATTTGCATCATACTTTGCATAAGCACAAAACTTTTAAAACATATAAAATTTTAAAATTTTAAAAGATAAAAATATTTAATATTTAATTTTATAATAAAAGATTAGAAAGTGAAAAATTATATCCAAAAGATTAGAATAGTTTAAGAAAACCTAGAAAGTTAGAAGTTTTCTTAAACGAAACTAGTAATAACTAGTTATGAGCCGTGTCCTAAGGGTTAGTAAGATGAAGGAAGTCACTAATCTGAGGATAAAAATAAGTCTGAAAAATAGTTCCTATTCTGAAAGCCAAACATTTGAATGTTGATACCCTACTATACGCACTTACACACGTCTTGAAACTCGGGATAGTAGAGGATACCTTGAAATGCTCTTGTCTAAAAGCCAAAAGTATGAAGGAAATAAAAAATGGAGAATAATAGATAAAATGGTGAAGAAAAAAGAAGACTGGTTTTGTTATCACCAAGGCAGCAATAAAAAAAAATATAGCGAGGGTGCTTTATCACCTAGTGCCTTAGACCAACTGGTTTAGGAGTCACTGCTAAGCCTTAGGTGTTGCAAGACGAGGAAAATATTGAATTCACCGTATAAGCGATCACATGAGTAATCGCTCGGTTAATACCTCAAGAAGTATTAACGGTCGCATGAAAAATGTGTGAGCAAATTCATCTAAATATTCATCAATTAAAAAGTACCGAGGTAGATGGACAAGAGTATGATAGCTTGAATTGAATTCTCCGAGTATAGGGATGTCCTTTACATACACGTAGGGGTATATGATCGATGTTTGGAAGAAAGATAGGAATGAAGAATAATGACGATGTTTTATTGAGGGATGACGTGATTTCTAATATCTTTTCATGACTATTAAGATAAGGCTCATGACAACCGAAAAGCTAGTATTAGTTGGAAACTCAAATTTTCAAAGTATTTCTTTTATGGTTCTTATCTTTATATGTAACTTTCACAGTCTTCCTTTTATTATGGGATTTTGTGGGTGCAGTCCGCTGAAAACCCTCAGGAAACAACACTCCTCCTACTAGGGACACCTAGAGGTTTAAAGGCTTGTTGCACGTGCTCAGTGCAATCGTGTTGCCTACGAAAGTGTGCTAGTTAGTTTTTTCTCTTCCTTATATTTTCTCCTTCTTTTTAAATAAAGACGTTTGCTCGAGACGACCAAAATTAAGTTTGGAGGAATTTGATCAGTAGAAAATATTGCATTCTCAACACGTTAATTTTCCTACTCTTATCATTCATATATAGATGTTTATTGTAATTATAACACAGATTACGAATTCATATGGAAAATACCAAATAATCTGTGTTATAGTTATAATCGACGTTCTAAAGGGAAATTAAGTGTTTATTACTAATTGCATTGATCTGTATATATCAATCCTTGTCTCAAGATTGTGTGCAGGAAATTCTCCAGGTAAAAAGAGCCGGAATCATAAAAGTACTGATAAAAATACACCAAGTCCAAGACTTATGATCTGGCAGTAAACAAGAAAGTATAAAAATATTCCAGACATCAGGAAAATACCATGAAGCCAACACAAAGGAGCACAGGAGAATTGATGCACTGAACCCATCAAACGGCCGCGGATCCGCGGCCGAGTTGACTCGTCGGCGGCAGAACTTTTCCTGAGGCTTCTCTTCTCAACTATCAAACTTCTTCAAGACACTTCAGTTCCTTGAATCATCCAGAAGCTTCCCTCTAACAGCAAGTCTTCTCTTGTAAGCTAAATAACTAACTCAATCTAGAAGTTTCTTCTCAACTACCAAGCTTACAAGGGAAGCTATACTTAGCTTCTAGGGGAAGCTAAAGGGAAAGACTATAAAAGGGGAGCTAAACCTAGGGTTTGGGGTTGTTCAAGAATTGAGATTCAACAACCAATACAAAATTAGGGTTACACAACTTGAACCAACTCAAGATCCATTGGGAGGAAGATCGAGCGAAGACCGAAGAACCTCTATTTGCAACGCCGTTCGCCATCCGAGCAAGAGATCCAAGACGATCCACGACTCACGACGATCGAGCCAAGCAAAGATCGACAACAATTTCTTTCTCAATTGAGTGAGCTAGAGCTAGTCTTGTAAACTTGAGTGAGAGATGTAATTTGAAGAAGATCTAAATAAAGGTGAAAATCGCAATTCTCGCTTTCTATTCATTCTCGCGTTATGATATTTTTCATTCTTGATTGTTTTATGATGTTGCGTGAGTAAATTCTCCGCTTGTGGAGGATCCGAGAGAATTGATAGATCTACTGATGATCGAATCCTTATACTAATTCTTAATTCTTATGAGATTTGTGAACTTTAGCAAATTGAATCGTTGATCATCTAATTTGGAGCGAAATAACTTCTTAATTATTTCGATGCAAATTAGTGATCGAATTATCGGTGATTTTCTATGCTAGAGGCTAGATCTGAATGATCATGATTGAAAAGACAAGGGATAGTGAAGGAGAAACCCTAGTTTCTTCAATTGATCCCTAATCTTCAATCATCATCATCAATCTAGCTACAAATATTCAGTAGATAAGATTAGGAATCATTAGATTCATCATTATCTATTAAATCAATCTGATCCTACAAGCCATTCTTCAAATCTTGATAATTCAAACAATTCGGTTATTTTCTTGATTTCTACCATTTCTTGAATTTAGACCTAATTCGTGATTCTTGAAACTAAACTTCACAATTTTCTTTTATATTTTAATTTCCAACGCAACTAAAACAAGATCGATCAAATCACATTTTCCCTGTGGACGATCCGTATTCATTAACGCGCTACACTGACACCGTTAATTGATTGCAGTTTTATAAATTTCTTTGATTGTGATTATATTTTCAAAACACGAATTCATGATACAAAGATACGATCAATCAGGCACTGACACGAGCACTTGGTATTACACCCATGTTTAGATGTTTACCCATGCCACCTTTTCATGCTCCAGACCTTATCATATTGAGGATTTATATTACTGATCGTATTGACCAAGAATTGAGTCATACATACGATTTATGCTCTGTGATGTTTTCTACTCAGGAGTTGGCAACTCACCCCCGTTATGCCACAGTTCTTGCAGGTTTTGCCGTACAGGTTTCGTCGCGGCTTTGCGGGCACACTTCTTCATCCCGGATGATTGCTTTGGTAGGTGGGTTCACTCGCATACTGACCACCCTTGTATTTTATTTACATTCTAGTGTATCTAGTAAACTCCATCAACCAGACTTGTATATTTTATTAGACTTAGAAGAAGGTGTTTGCAAAATACATACCGTTAAGTTTTTTGGGTTAAGAAACCCCTGTTGAATCGAATCCAAGTAGCTTGAAAAGTTCGTTTGCGCGGGTCAAACTACCCGGATCTTTAGCACTGTACTTTGCAATCACCTTAGCTTGGAATGTACACTTTGCTCCACATGCTCGCTGTTCGCAAATCCGCAAAATCTACAAATGTCGGAAAAAACGGATATTAGTGCGGAAAAGCGATACGAATGCCCAAATACCTGCGCACTAAAAATTATAAAAAACAAACAATAAAAATGGGAAAAAAACAGAACACTGGAGCACAGGAAAAAAAATTTGAAGCAAAATGTGATGAATAGGCGGGCGAGCTTATATTTCCTTGGCGTGCCGCCGGTTTTGCTTTCGTGTTTGGGCTCCAAATTTCAACAGTAGTCTCTGTTTTCTACTAATGCCTCACTAGTATTGTTTATCTTTTTAGTTGAGATTTAGAGTGATAGCAGGTAAAAAATCCAGAGAACAAAAATGGTTAGCTTTGTTAGTTTTTTTGTTTTGGTTTTGGTTTTTTGAAATTTTTAGTTTGTTTTGAAAATAGGGTTAGATGTATAAATGAGATGTACAATGATTAACCCGAAATAACAAGAATAAAAACGTTACCGTTTCCCCGGCAACGGCGCCATTTCATCGCACGCTTTTGGCGTGTCGAGTTTTAAAAGTTCTAAAGTTTAACCGCGATCAAGGACGGTGTCGCTTTGCAGCTAGCCGCGATGAGCACGGGTCGATCCACAGGGAGACGGAGCGTTTTAAGTTCTTTTTTTGACGAGTTAATGCGCGTGGCAGAAATGTTCTTTATCTAACATATGTGTTATATGCAAAGTAAAGCTTGTTAGGAAACGATAGGATAGTATAAGTTAATGGATTCCGTATCCAAGTCCTTTGAGCCGAACTTAACCAATGAAGCTAGAGCAATTGGCAACAACGTGGATTAGGGTATTTAAGCACGGTATTCGTGGAATCTGGCTTATTGACCCTTGTCTTACTGTTCTTGTCTCTTGTACTCGCCTCCGGCCAAACCGAACACAACCGGTCGCGGTTAGGAATCACCGTTATCTTGGTAGGGTAGGGTGCCTAACGGAGCGCTTGCGTAAGGTTTGGACGGAGTTCAATGGAAAATACGGGAAAAGGAAATGAGCAAAGAAACCTTAACTTACAATATCGTATTTATTCCTAACAACACCATATTAACAACCATTCACAACACAAACCAAAAAGAGAGAACAAAAGAACAAAGAAAAGAAAAGAAAAGATTACAAGTAAGTAAGTGCATGGAATTTAAATTGCAAGTAAGAAAAGAGCATGATAATAAATTGCAAGTAATGAAAAGAGCAAGAATAACTAGGAACCCAAGTGTGCAAAATGATATCTTTATTATGTCCAAGATATAACTTTGAGATCAATAGCCAAATCTTAAACTTGCAAGCTTACTAAAGAGGTTGCAAGATCAAGAGAAGACCATGAACTTAAGGGAAAGCTAAGCTATGTACAAGAGAACCAAAAAGAAAATAAAAAGATTTGCAAAGTATTGGATAAAGCTTGGCAAAAGTGAGACCCTGAACCCTTGCCCACTGCCTGCTATATATAGGTACAAAAGAAAAGAAAATAAACAATAAAAATAGGGCTACGTGGCAGCAGGGGATGGACTGTGAGAGAATAGGGCTTACAGGAGGCAGGGGGGCCGACGACCTCGGCTAGGATGAGCATGTGCTCGGTTCAAATCTGAGCACATGGGCTCGTGTTTGCAATGTAGGTTTGTGTGCACTCCAATATGACTCCGGTGTTGTTTATTTTCTCAAATTAGGCTTGGTCTGCACCAAGGTTTTGGAGGGAAACAAGTAGATATGAATCACATCAATACTTTATTGCATTTAATGCACGTCACACCATGCCTACTTGCTCTAGCCATCATGAGTGTGCCATGGCAGCCCCCTAGGTCTTAGTGCACACTTGTGTACAACTTGTATTGTGTTGGTCCTTTTAGATAGAAAAGTGTGTACACAAGCATGTTGCATAAAGAAACCCAAGAATTATCAGTCGGTTTGCGGTTCTGGTTGCAGTGTCAGCTCACAGCTGTAATACCCATGATTTTAAGTGTATTTCCAGTATTTTATCACGGATACCTGTAATCTGTATTACTGAGCAGACACTGGTTAATAGTACCGATAAATACAAAAAATACATAATGAATGAGTGGTTTTAAAATCCAATATTCTGGTATGAACACTTACATCATGCTTATTATAATGTGAAGGTTTTTATTTATCTTAGTAATTCAAAATTGGTGAGAATTTTTCATGCTTGGAAGCTTGGAGAAGCTTGAAGCATCTTTGACAAAGTCCACTTGTATTGTTTTACTTAAGATATTTATTAACCAAACCATTATAATTAGCCATAGTTTAGTCTTTACAATGGTTAGTATATGATACTAACTCATCCATGGTTGCCATTGACCACTTTATTTATTCTTGAGTTGTTTTCTTCATCTCATTCCTCTAGCTCTCTAGCTTCATGGAAAATGGTGAAAATGAGTGAGAAAATCCAATCTAAAGTGAGAAAAATTCCTACTTCATCATCCTCTACTACTAGCCATTTAGTTTAGGGTGTTCTCTTCACAAAGTTCATCACCTAGTGAAGAGGTAGCTTGGGTTTGAGTTTCCTCGACATAGATCATCTTCGGCCTCGAAGATTTCGAGCAAGGTTGTTCATTTCTCAAAGGGAACCCATACTAGAGTTCGGGAGATCACTACTTGCAGCGAAGGGACTTCTACACGGAGCTTTAGAAGTGAAGGACCGGTCTACAAAGGTTGTATTCCTCATTCACTTGTTGTAATGTTTGATTACATATTAATATTGTCTAGTTACTCTAGTTAGATCCTAGCTAGGGTTCTTTAGCACCTCTAGAATTTTTTAAAATTGGCATAGTTGATGCATTGAAAATCCAGTAGGGTGCTAAGGAATCCCAACAATATGTGATATAACCGGATTATTGAATCAAGTGTTGATTCAATGATTTGACTTATGTATATATATTTGAAATTGGCCGGTTGCATATGATATAACCAGATTATTGAATCAAGTGTTGATTTAATATCTATTATTGAATGTTGTCGGTTATATATGATATAACCGGGTTAATGAATCAAGTATTGATTTGATAATATGATATACATATAAATGATATTATTCGGTTATATATGATATAACCGGATTATTGAATCAAGTGTTGATTTAATAATTTGATATATATTAATATATTTGATATATACATATATATTAACTATTATATGCTCACTAAATTATTTTTCTTCTTTTGATATATAATTGTGTGTGTGTATAAATATGATATATATGTATATATATGATATATATATATGTATATATATATATATATATATATATTTATATATAAATTAGTTATGTATCATGGTTGATGATACATAGAACATGGATGTATAAGAAACACACTAGAGCTAAAGATAATTGTGATAATTTAGTTTAAAGATAAAATGAAAAAAGTTGAAAACTAGTCATGGCTTGGATGCTTAGAGATGCATTGAGAAGCCATGACTTATCTCTCTCTTTTTGTTTTACTCTTAGATATTTATCATCACAAGATTATCTCTAGCTCAATGGTTCATTCTTTTATTCACAACCTCACACACCCAAGTTCATCTTCTTCCTTCTCTTGAGCTCTCTAGGGTTTTTCTTGAGTTGGAAATACAAAGAGAAAAATATTTCTGAGTGAGCCAAATTTCCAACTTCATCAACCTACACTAATCTAGCTCATTAGTTTAGGTTGTTTGCTTCACTAATACTTTGATTAGTGCAGAGTTAGATTGAGTTAGAGAGACTTCAAGGTGGATCATCTTCGGTTTCGAAGATGAAATAGCAAGCTCAATCCTTTCTTCAAGTGGAGCCAAGAAGAGTTATAGGGACTACTACTTGGAGCTATAGAAGTGAAGGACTTGGTCTACTAAAGGTTGTAACCATCTTCACTTTGTATAGATATTGTATTCTTGCTACTAAAACCCGAATTCTCTAGTTTGATTCTAGGATTGTATAGCTTAGACCTCTAGATTTTTTAAAATTGCATACTTGATGCTTGTGGAAACCTAGTAGAGGTGCTAAGATACACTTTCAATTTCATGATGGTCTCGGGTGTGGGAACCAACCCAAGCCCCCGGGGACAACCCTAGGGTCGCTCCCGCGCTACCATGGGGCTCTCGGTCCGAACCGAGAGCCCCGGGACACGAGTTATTTCCAAAAACAATTACTGGTTTGGGACAGTTTTTCAAACAGAAACTGTTTTGATTTGTAAAAAGCTTTTGGAAATTCAAATGACCACAAAACCAATTGCAAGTATTTGATTTGGCTCTGATACCATGTAAGTGGACAAGGGTTAGGGTCGTGACGATCACGGACGCGGCGGAATTTGAAAAGAAATAATTTTACAAAGCATAACCCAATCCATCATCAAGATCATCAAATACTTAGAAATAGATTAAACTAGAAATATAAAGAGAGCAAAGAGAGGGTGCTACAACCTTTGTATCGTGTCCGGCTGATCCTGTAAGACCCCGTCTAAACATCATGAGCTCCCGAACGCGTCTGCACGCTGACTGCCTCCCCGTAGATGATCTGCGTTGAAAGCGCGCTACCCGAACTTCAACTCTATCACCGGTCGAAGAAACTTCCTCCAGAGGCTCGGTGGGCGTAGCGGAAGGTGATGCGAATTCTGGATACTCTCTACCTTTTACACTAACTCACCATGGCAACATTTTCCATTAACCTAGAGAGCTCAAGCTTTCTTTTTATGAGGAAGAAGAAGATGAAAAAATGATGGCTAGAAAAGAAAAAAATCCATCATCTCATTTTACAACCATGTCATGATAAATATGACACATCCATCCTCCCACTCTCTCTCTCTCTCATGTGTGTGTCAACACACAAGAGAGTGGGTGGGCCCCACCATTAATTAAAAATAATAAATAAATAATAATATATATATACATTAATATATTTAAAGATATAAATACATTTACATATATATATGTATATTTATTTATACATAATTTAGAATGGTGGGAATTAATATATATATCAAATAAGTATTAGTATATGTATCCTATACATGTACATATCATGTATCATATACACGAAATGCCATTAATATCTTCTCAATATCATATACCGTAGAGAGTGTGTGTATCGCATACACTACACTAGAAATCGTATCATCAATACGGTTATCAAGTCAATACTTGACTTGGTATTCCGGCTTTGAAACCGGCTAGTATAACAGTCGTCCGATTGAACACGTATATCCAATATACATGTTTTATCGAACTCATGTACGTATCCCTATACGTACGTCACATCGCGTTTTGCCCGGGCATGCTCTTTCGTTGCGGGACTCTAAAGACCTGTTAATACGCTGACAGTAGGTTATACAGGATCGTATCCGATTGAATCTGAAACACTTTCAGATTCAATCCCCTTTCGGGTTAACCCACAAGCTCGTCAGTGGCACTAGCTGTACGTAACGGCTACCCAGGTATGAGAAAGATAAAGGCAGGTCAACGAGCGAACTCATCCGGACCCAACAAAGTATATAAGTGACAGTCACCATACAGTCCAGTCTCTTCGTCATGGAGTATCACATACCAGGTCTGGGGAGTGGAATCTGTCAGACCCCCAATAACCTGATAAGTCATGCTAACAGAGGACTTATAACCGAAGAGATACAACTGGTAACACTTACCAGTTTATCTTTAATGCCGTGGCCACGGACTTCTGGCTATAGTCGTGTCCTGCACAGTGCGATATTTGTTGGCTATAGTGCCCTTAAGGCAATTATTGTAATTACAGGCAGGCGATTATGATAATTAAGGAAGGGCCTATACAGGTAAAACAATCTCACTCGAGATGATAGTATGCTATCTGGTTTATCTTCATCGTTGATGAAGGATAGTATGCTATCTGGTTTATCTTCATCGTTGATGAAGCCCGTAGGATTGTTGCTTGACGACCAGTATTATGATGGCGATCATATATGTGGGAGATGGGTTGTCCATAAGCACATCCTTAAATGTCCTTAGTCATGGGAATATCGAGACTGGGCATCGATATTCCGGAGTAGACAAATGTATAAGCTTCGAGACCCCGATGAGGGGCGGTGGCCGGTCTCACAAATCATTGGTGTTGTGTCACCTAAGATAGTATACAGGTGCTCACTGGAGGTGAGTACACTGGACAGACTAGCCGAGAACTTCTAGATGGTATTATACCTATCGTCAGATAAAGTTCTCAGGTGGCATGAGTACGGGTTAGTCCTTTGACCCGAAGTCGTCATTTGTCTCGTATGAGTTCCCACTGTACTTTGATTACTACCATACTGTAAGTCCATGCTACCCTTCCCCGGTACTTACGGGGTTGCGGAATTGGTGAAAAACGATTTTCAAGAGGGTGGTAACATGGAATACCAATACGGATCTTTGTTAAACTACTAGCTAACAACCTAACAAGAGTTTACCTACTCGGTTAGGGGGCTATACCTTTCTTGAACTCCTTCGTCTTCGACTCCTCCCGGTGTACGGATCGGCCTCACCTCGTCGTCTCCTTGCGCCGAAGATGGATCCACCCGAAAGCTTCTACTTTTGGCTTCTTCTTCGATCTTTGAAGAAACTAGATCACTTGGCTTGCTAGGCCTTGTGAACTAGAATGAGTAGAGGAATGTTTTGGTGTCTTTTTATCTCTAAGGCAATGAGTCTCAACACATGAGAATGGTTTGCCTTGAGGTAGAGAGAGCAAGAGGAAGAGGGAGAGCTTGAGAATGAGAGAGCTCAAGAGAGAGAAAGCAAATGATAGAATGAACCATACTCATCTCATTCTCACCTCTCATAATCCAAAAGCCATCATCACAAAAATAGTAATCAAGTATTGTGTAAATGGTTTAAGTCAAAATGGCTATATCATTTCATGCACTCATTTTGCATAAATAAACAAGCAAGAAAAAGTCTTTTCCATGGAATGATAGCCATTGTCATGATGATGGTCAACTAGTCCAACCTAGTCAACCGGTCAACAAAGTCAACAAGTCAACAATGTCAACCCCTCAACAACCATGTCACTAAAATACTTAATTAATATTAATGTTAATCATATATCTTATTCTCATTAGGGTTAAGCAAAAGTCAATGGTCAACAGTCCACTGTCAACAGTCAACAGTCAACAACCCCAATGAGAATACTCTGCCTCTGTCTCTCTGTCAACTGTGCATACACACCCGCATCCGCGTTCCGAGGAACACGAATACATACGAGATAAAACCAACCCCAAAACGTACACTAGGATCTGTATTAAACCAAAGCCCGCTAGTGTTAACTGTCCGGACACTGTACGTGCACAAGTGCACGGATGTGACCGAACCCTGTCGCAAAACCATGCGACCTCTACTCTTTTGCCTAAAGGTGAATAGCTTTCTGTGTGGGACTCTAAAGACTCGACACTACGCTGGCAGTGGGTTTAACCACAGACCGCAAGCGACACTAGCTGTGCGTAACGGTTCCCAGGTAGATGCCGACAAGAAGACTGACGAGGAGAAACCCATCTGAACTCCTACTGAGTCTGACTGTGACAATCTCTATACAGTCCGGTCTGTTCATCTGATACATCGCATGGCAGGCCTAGGGGGCGGTAAACGTCAGTCCCCCAATAGCGGTACAACTCGTGTCGGAGTGAAGCCCAGAACACCCTGACATAACACTGGAAACCTACCAGTATATCTCGCTTGCCCTGGCCAGGGACTACTCGTGTAATGGCTCTCCTAGACACAGCGCGATGTCAACCCCCAATACCGGGAGAGACGAATCCTGTCTAACCGTCACTGCCTCCAAGTGCTTCGGGACTACAACCAAAAACTACCTGTTTGCATGACTCCTTTGAGCCGTGGTAGTGTAGTAATCAAAGTGCAGTGGGAACACACTCGAGGCGAAGTGACAGTGTCAAGTCAGTGGACTAAGCTGTACTCATGTCACCTGGGAACTGATAACTGACGATAGGTATAGTACCAACCAACAGTTCCCAACGAGTCCTGTCCAGTGTACTCGTAACCCAACGAGCACCCGCATACTATCTCCAGTACGACGTACTGATGGCTGTGGGACAGACCATCTCCCACACTGGGATGAGAAGCGCATACGCTAGTCTACTCCGCAGTATCGATGCCCTGTCTCGATAGTCCTGCGAGTAGGGACCTGCATAAGGATGTGCTTATAGATTACCCAGCCCCCACTAATGTGACTGCCATCACAACGCTGGTAATCAACCAAAGATCCTAAGGGCTCCACTAATGTGTATAAGTGATATACTAAAATAAACACACGTACACATTGAAGTAGAAACAAACCAAGTAGCATACTACTATATTGAGCAAGATTGTTTATACAACTGTGAATATCCCAAGCTTCCATTAAGTAATATACAAACTAGTATGATACAGTAATGGCCTCTAGGGCATATACACTAACAATCTCCCACTTGCACTAAGGCCATGTACTGGCGTATCGAAGACCTATCATCTCGATCAGCCGCTCGAACTGAGTCTGGGGCAAGGCCTTTGTGAGTGGATCAGCAGTGCTGTCTTCTGTAGAAACTCTCCGAACCTCGATCTCCTGGCGACCCACGATCTCCCTGATCAGGTGATACCGCCTTAAGATGTGTCTGGACTTCTGATAAGACCTTGGTTCCTTTGCTAAAGCTATAGCCCCGTTGTTGTCGCAATACAGAGGTATTGGATCAACAATGGACGGAACCACCTGAAGTTCAGTTAAGAACTTCCTTACCCAGACAGCTTCTTTTGCGGCATCTGCAGCAGCGATATATTCCGCTTCCATCGTCGAGTCAGCAACGGTTTCCTGTTTGGAACTCTTCCAACACACCGCCCCTCCATTGAGGGTAAAGACATAACCCGACATGGACTTGGAATCATCCTTGTCACTCTGGAAGCTAGAGTCAACAAAGGCCTAGATCTGGAGGTCTTTTCCGCCATACACCAAGAACATCTCCTTAGTTCTTCTCAGGTACTTGAGAATGTTCTTTACTGCTATCCAATGTTTCTCCCCAGGGTTTGACAGATACCGGCTTACCACACTCAGTGCATAAGCTACATCTGGTCTGGTACACAACATCGCATACATTATAGAGCCTACCGCAGAAGCGTAGGGTATGATAGACATTCGATCCCTCTCCAAATCAGTTTTGGGAGACATCTCTTTAGAGAGGGTGATCCCGTGACAAGCCGGTAGATTACCGCGCTTGGAATCTTCCATACTGAATCTTTTCAGTATGGTGTCGATGTACCTGGACTGTAAAAGTCCTAATATCCTCTTGGATCTGTCACGATAGATCCGGATCCCCAGAATGTATGAGGCATCACCCAGGTCTTTCATGGGGAACCTGTGTGATAAGAACCCCTTGACAGATTGTAGCATAGGAATGTCATTTCCTATTAAGAGAATGTCATCCATGTATAAAACGAGGAATACTACAGTTCTCGTTACAAATCTACTATAGATGCATGGCTCATCTGGATTTTTGATAAAGCCAAATTCCTTGACCGTCTCATCAAAGCAGATGTTCCAACTCCGCAATGCCTGCTTTAGTCCATAGATGGACTTAAGTAACTTGCACACCTTTCCGCTGCTCCCCCTCTGAATGAAACCCTCTGGCTGGTCCATGTAAACACACTCCTCTAAATTTCCATTTAGAAAAGCGGTCTTTACGTCCATCTGCCAAATCTCATAATCGTGGAAGGCAGCAATGGCAAGAAAGATCCGAATGGATTTCAGCATAGCTACTGGAGAAAAGGTCTCGTCATAGTCCAAACCAGGTCTTTAACGAAAACCCTTTGCAACCAGTCTAGCTTTATAGGTCTCAACCTGTCCATCTACACCAATCTTCCTTTTGAAGATCCACTTGCATCCTACGGGTTTTACCCCATCTGGAGCAACGTCCAACGTCCATACTTTGTTGGTGTACATGGACTCCATTTCGGTCCACATTGCATCCAGCCATTTTACCGAGTCAACGCTCTGAATGGCCTGATGGAAGCTAGTCGACTCATCATAATCTATGATGCAATCCTCTCTATCCCAGTCTATGAGAAAACCGTAGTATCTCTCGGGCGGATGAGGCTGCCTACTACTCCTGCGGAGCGGCGTAGGAATGTCATTTTCTTTTGAACCCTCTGGTTCCACTAAGCTTTCAGTAATAGTCTGTGGTTCTGGAATTTCTTCCAGTTCTATTTCGCTCCCACTTGTTTCCTTTTCTAAGAACTGGTGTTCTAGAAAATGGGCATTACGAGAAACAATGATCTTCTGTTCCTCTGCGTAATAGAAAAGATATCCCTTGGAGTTCTTTGGATATCCCACAAACTTGCACTCTACTGAGCGTGCCTCGAGCTTGTCCGCATGCTGCTTTTTGACAAAAGCTGGACTTCCCCATGTCTTAATGTGATTAAGATAGGGTCTCTTCCCACACCACATCTCATATGGTGTAGTAGGCACAGTCTTAGTTGGAACTCGGTTCAAAAGGTATGCAGCTGATTCTAGTGCATATCCCCAGAATGATCGCGGTAACTCAGCGTTACTTATCATGGACCGTACTATATCCAATAGGGTTCGGTTACGTCTCTCCGATACACCGTTATGTTGCGGAGTGTATGGAGGAGTAAGCTGAGAGAGAATTCCGTTCTCTTTTAAATAGTCCAGGAACTCGGCACTCAAGTATTCACCACCTCGATCCGATCTTAGAATCTTGATACTTTTGTCGGTTTGTTTTTCTACTTCATTCTTATATTCCTGGAATTTTCCAAAGGCTTCAGAATTATGTTTCATTAAGAAGACATAACCGTACCTTGAAAAGTCATCCGTAAAAGTAATGAAGTAAGAATAACCGCTTTGCGCATGTGTAGACATTGGACCGCATACGTCGCTGTGTACGAGTCCTAAGAGGTCGCTCGCTCTTACTCCGTGTCCAGTGAACGGAGTCTTTGTCATCTTTCCTTTGAGACAGGATTGACAAGTGGCATACGATTGATATTCGAACGGATTCAAATATCCTTCTATATGTAACTTTGTCAACCTTCTCTCATTGATGTGACCCAGTCTACAATGCCATAAGAAAGTCTGATTTATTTCCGGAGACTTTCTTTTGTGTGTATTCTGGACATTGAAAATCTGTGGTTGGTTTAATACGTATATACCATTGCTTAATGTACCTGACCCAATCAAAACTTGATTAAGGTGAATGTTTACAATATTACTTACAAACGCAAATTCATAACCTTCTTTAGAAACCAAAGATACAGAAATGATATTACAAGTTGCGTTGGGTACAAAAAAGCAATTACGCAAAACCAAAACGTATCCATCTGACATCCCCAGGTGATAGTCCCCCACGGCCTTAGCATCCATGCTAGCTCCGTTAGCAACTTTGAGGGTCATGTCACCTGCCTTCAAAACCCTACGGTTTCTCCACGCCTGCAAAGAATTACAGATATGAGATCCTGATCCGGTATCCAATACCCAGGAAGTAGAGTTTATTGACAGACAGTTTTCAATAACATACACACCTGAAGCTGAAGCCGCAACTTGCTTCAGTTCCTGTGTCCTGGCTTTCCAAGCCCTGCAATCTTTCTTTCAGTGACCACTCTTATGACAGAAAAAGCACTCTTCCTTCCATATAAGCTTCCCCGCTATTTTTGTTGCTTTTGCTTTTCCCTTCGTATCCACTTTACTAACACCGCCCCTTGGTTTGGCGGAGGTTTTCTTCTTCTTTCCCTTGGCTTTCGCCTTGGACCTAGAAGATGAAGATCCTCCTACAAACAAAGTGGATGTTTCCCTACCTTTCTGTAGGGTGCTCTCTGCACTCCTCAGCATGTTGAGGAGTTCTGAAAGTTCAACTTCTTTTTCTTGTAAGTTGAAGTTCAGGATAAACTGGGCGTAAGTGGAAGGAAGGGACTGGAGAATCAAGTCCATATAGAGCTCGTTCTCTAACGTGGTCCCAAGTTCTGCGAGCTCCTCAATGAAGCCAATCATCTTAAGCACGTGTTCCACTACCGATGATCCGATGGCCAACCTTGCCGAAAATAACTTCTTCGACACTTCGTATCTTGCGATACGAGATTGCTCTCCATACAGTTCTTTTGTATGGAGAAATATGGATTCGAGGTCCATATTCTCGTGCCTCCTCTGATGTTCGTTGTCCATAGAGGCAAGTACGAGGTACTTGGCCTTCGCGTTATCAATCTCCCAAGTCTTACGGATTTCCTTATCCGCGACGCTGGAGGTGGGACTTGGGACAGGAGGATCTTTGGTGGTAAGGAGATACCCCAACTTGTCATAAGTGATTGCCATTTTGACATTCCTGAGCCAATCTTTGTAGTTTGGCCCTGTCAGTATGTTTTTAACTAGAAGTAACTTAAGTCCAGTCATGTTGTTTGGTCGCTGCAATTAGGAGAGAGAAGAAGAAACACTCAGCATGATGCTCTTGCAAGTTTAGAGTGGTTTTTAGTTTGTCTAAACAGGATGGCTCCCACTGTCTCTCGAATCCCTCCTCAAACCAAAAAGGAAGAATTAGTCAGGATCAATCTCACGGTACAATACTTTCTTAACCGTTCGGCCAGGCCGGTGTTGGTACTTCGAGAGAGGTTTTCCAACGCTTTCGCGAAGTTCCTTAATTTAAGAACCTCTTTTCCCTGGGGGCGTCACCTTTCTAGACACCTACTTGATTTATAGCATTGATCGTTAAGTGAGAAATTTCCCGAGGAGTAGCATATACTCACAGTAGGATCGGGATCAAAATATCATCGCGTGACGAAACTGAAGGAATCCTACCAGAATCATCACACTCCAAATGGTATGCAACACTAGCAAGTTTCAGTTCTTTTGAAACTCCCGATGTGGATTTTTGCCCCATGCTCTTATGACCTTGACTTTGGCCAAAATATCATAAGTCACATGTCAAGTTCTACCCGTCATTCTCCAGGTTAATTTGAGCTCATCCGCACATACCCTTGACTTTGGCCAAAATGGTAGTACGACTGCCCCAAACCAACACATCTATGTATGCTGCACATGAATACCCAATAGCTACCAATCACTATGCCTTGACTTTGGCCAACATACATAGATTGAATACTATTGACCATCCATGTGAAACGACGGAGGGCTACGAATGGTTTTGGCGAAACCGTGAACGTAGTGAACTTGATATAATCGATGGAACGAGATAGCTTTTAAAAGGAGTTGCTTAAGCTCCGCGTTTAAAAGTTATTTTGAAAAGAAACCGAGTGGTTTTTGAAAGTGTTCCAACGACTTTTACTTGGTTTATTTTTCTTTGCATTAGTTCTTTTAATGCGTATTTTTCTTGCATTAGTTCTTTTAATGCGTCCCATCATTTAATCCTACCATTGCAGAAAACAACCAAAATATGACGTACTCTTATGCCATTCGCATTCGCCACGGGGCCCCGTTATTACCCGTTAGGTTACTTAACTAACGACAGAGCGGGGGCTGGGCTAGCGCGGCTACAAAACATAAGCAACGTCTAAATAATATCATATATAGATATATTGCAATGATAGCCATTTCAGATCACAGATGAAAACATTGGATATACTAGGAACCCGCAATTCGTACGAGCCTGTAACGAAAAGCAGATTACACGGTCGCGGTGAATAGCCAATACCCCACCCAAGATCCCTACGGATGCGGCAAACTACCCGCCAAGTACCCGAAGCGAAGCAACCTCCCTTAACTCCATGAGTAGGCCACTCGGCACTTCGGGATACCCGGTAGTTTGTGCACCCCCTTCATGGGTCTATCCTAGAAGCAAAAACAGTAAAAAGAAATTATACAATGACGGCAACAACCCCGACCCTGTTGTGCGGCCATACAAATAATTATTACATCAATTTACAAATTTACATGAATTGAAAGAAAAGAAAACTCTCGTCTCACAACCCCCGGCTATTCACCCGCGACAATCCAATGAATTCATATACACATTCCAGCAATATTACAGATCACAGATTTGTATAACCCCCACTAATCGACATATAGCGATTAGCAGACGTTCAATACAAATATCACATCACAGAAAAACCCGTCAGCTTAAGTCTTTAGAAGTTCGATCAAAAATACGGATTTTTAGGCCCCAAACACAAAATTTTCGTTCTGGAAAATCTGGGCTGAAAAGACATATTCCAAAAATCCCAAAACAACCACAGAAATACACTGCACTAAATTTAGACCTCGGCCGAGTCAACTCGGCCGCGGAACCGCGGCGGGAGCGTGCTCCCGCCGCGTTTCCGCGGCGCTTTGATCGGTTCGTGGGACCAACTTTTGTTGTTATTCAAAAAAAAGCCGGAGCCGATTTTTAAGATGAAATTTATCAATTTTTGAATAGAAAAAAATCGGCAGAAACTTGAAATATCGGGTTCGTTTCGTGACTTTTTCTTTGATCGATCTTCTAGTTACTTTGCTAACATGTTAGATAGAGTTTAACTTGGCTCTGATACCACTGTAAGTCCATGCTACCCTTCCCCGGTACTTACGGGGTTGCGGAATTGGTGAAAAACGATTTTCAAGAGGGTGGTAACATGGACTACCAATACGGATGTTTGTTAAACTACTAGCTAACAACCTAACAAGAGTTTACCTACTCGGTTAGGGGGCTATACCTTTCTTGAACTCCTTCGTCTTCGACTCCTCCCGGTGTACGGATCGGCCTCACCTCGTCGTCTCCTTGCGCCGAAGATGGATCCACCCGAAAGCTTCTACCTTTGGCTTCTTCTTCGATCTTTGAAGAAACTAGATCACTTGGCTTGCTAGGCCTTGTGAACTAGAATGAGTAGAGGAATGTTTTGGTGTCTTTTTATCTCTAAGGCAATGAGTCTCAACACATGAGAATGGTTTGCCTTGAGGTAGAGAGAGCAAGAGGAAGAGGGAGAGCTTGAGAATGAGAGAGCTCAAGAGAGAGAAAGCAAATGATAGAATGAACCATACTCATCTCATTCTCACCTCTCATAATCCAAAAGCCATCATCAAAAAAATAGTAATCAAGTATTGTGTAAATGGTTTAAGTCAAAATGGCTATATCATTTCATGCACTCATTTTGCATAAATAAACAAGCAAGCAAAAGTCTTTGCCATGGAATGATAGCCATAGTCATGATGATGGTCAACTAGTCCAACCTAGTCAACCGGTCAACAAAGTCAACAAGTCAACAATGTCAACCCCTCAACAACCATGTCACTAAAATACTTAATTAATATTAATGTTAATCATATATCTTATTCTCATTAGGGTTAAGCAAAAGTCAATGGTCAACAGTAAACTGTCAACAGTCAACAGTCAACAACCCCAATGAGAATACTCTGCCTCTGTCTCTCTGTCAACTGTGCATACACACCCGCATCCGCGTTCCGAGGAACACGAATACATACGTGATAAAACAAACCCCAAAACGTACACTAGGATCTGGCTTAAACCAAAGCCCGCTAGTGCTAACTGTCCGGACACAGTACATGCACAAGTGCACGAATGTGACCGAACCCTGTCGCAAAACCATGCGACCTGTCGCAAAACCATGCGACCTCTACTCTTTTTCCTAAAGGTGAATAGCTTTCTGTGTGGGACTCTAAAGACTCGACACTACGCTGGCAGTGGGTTTAACCACAGACCGCAAGCGGCACTAGCTGTGCGTAACGGTCCCCAGGTAGATGCCGACAAGAAGACTGACGAGGTGAAACCCATCTGAACTCCTACTGAGTCTAACTGTGACAATCTCTATACAGTCCGGTCTGTTCGTCTGATACATCGCATGGCGGGCCTAAGGGGCGGTAAACGTCAGTCCCCCAATAGCGATACAAGTCGTGTCGGAGTGAAGCCCAGAACACCCTGAGATAACACTGGAAACCTACCAGTATATCTCGCTTGCCCTGGCCAGGGACTACTCGTGTAATGGCTCTCCTAGACACAGCGCGATGTCAACCCCCAATACCGGGAGAGACGAATCCTGTCTAACTGTCACTGCCTCCAAGTGCTTCGGGACTGCCCCCAAAAACTACCTGTTTGTACGACTCCTTTGAGCCGTGGTAGGGTAGTAATCAAAGTGCAGTGGGAACACACTCGAGGCGAAGTGACAGTGTCAAGTCAGCGGACTAAGCTGTACTCATGTCACCTGGGAACTGATAACTGATGATAGGTATAGTACCAACCAACAGTTCCCGATGAGTCCTGTCCAGTGTACTCGTAACCCAACGAGCACCCGCATACTATCTCCAGTACGACGTACTGATGGCTGTGGGACAGACCATCTCCCACACTGGGATGAGAAGCGCATACGCTAGTCTACTCCGGAGTATCGATGCCCTGTCTCGATAGTCCTGCAACGAGGGACCTGCATAAGGATGTGCTTATAGATTACCCAGCACCCACTAGTGTGACTGCCATCACAACGCTGGTAATCAAGCAAAGATCCTAAGGGCTCCAGTAATGTGTATAGGTGATATACTAAAATAAACACACGTACACTTTGAAGTAGAAACAAACCAAGTAGCATACTACTATATTGAGCAAGATTGTTTATACAACTGTGAATATCCCAAGCTTCCATTAAGTAATATACAAACTAGTATGATACAGTAATGGCCTCTAGGGCATATATACTAACACATACCACGGCTCAAAGGAGTCGTGCAAACAGGTTTTAGTTGGGTACAGTCCCGAGCCATATAGAGGCAATGGTCGACTGTCAGGGATTCGCCTCTCCTGGTATTAGGAGTTGATGTCGCGCTGTGTTTGATTGGTTATCACCAGAAATCCATAGCCACGGTAGGGAAGCTTTACTAATAGTTGATCAGTAGTATCCCATTTGGTGATGAGCTTGACTCAGACACGACTTATCGAGTTAGTAGGGGTCTGACGCTATCCACCCCCTAGACTCGATATGCGATACTCTTTGACGAAAAGACCGGACTGTACGAAGATTGTCACATTCAGGCTCAGTAGGGTAAGGATGCACTTGATTGTCGACCCCCCCCCCCGTTTCGAAAACTATCTGAGTAGCCATTACGTACAGCCAGTGCCGCTAACGTTCTTGTGGTTAAACCTATTGCCAGCGTATTGTCGAGTATTTAGAGTCCCACAAAGAGGGTTTTCCCGGTTCAGGCGACTGATGTAGGAGCCGTACGGTGGTACGTGCAGGGGGTCTGATTAAATACGTGTACACGATACATGGACTTTAATCGGACGATCGATAATAATAGCCAGCTTAGGATTAAGCCGGATTATTACATCTGGTTTTGATTTAATAATTTATATATGTATTTTGATACATGTATTTTTAGTATTATTGTTCACTATTTATTTTCTCTCATTGATGCTATCCGTATTTTAATACGGATATGCGTATATGTAGCGATACATATACCAGGTGAAGTAGTCCGTATTTATATGGGAAATCATCTAGAAGAAGAAGACCTCATATTTATTTTTCTATTTTAGAAAAATAAAAAGGGAAATGAGGTAGAAAGTAAGAGACAATGAGGCATGGTGCAAACATGGTTGAAAGGCATGGCTTTGTTTTTTAAATGATTAAATCATTTGGATGCACTATCGTTGTATGGTTTAAAAAAAAAGAGCAAGCCATGACCACTTCAACACTTGATGTTTTCTTGACTTCCTCATTGAGCTCCATGGTTGATGCTTCATCTTCTTCGTTTCCTTCTTCTTCTTGCACCCATTTTTGAGTAAGATTCTAAAGAGAAAAATTTAGTCGAGTATTCCTACATCACTGACCATCCAAACCTAGCAACTTTGGGTCGTCGGGTTGAGCCTCCTCCGCGTTCCCTCGGGTGGATCCTCTTCGGCAATGGTGGTCAATTCTCAAGCGCGATCCCGGCGGCCACGAGCTTGGAGGTGTCTTCCATAATTGGGTGGACAAACGACAAAGGTTGTATTTCTCAACCTCTTGCACTTGTAGAATAGCTAGTTTAGGTATATGGTTCGAATCTTAGGTTTTACGGGACTCCGGTGCTCGCAAGAATTTTCGTTTTCACTTCCGCCTCGGCCGCGGCCTCCGCGGAGCGGGCGCCGGATCCCAGCATGGTATCAGAGCCACCATAAATCTTAACTAGCTAGTTTGCACTTGTTTAGAATTTCGATTGATGGGTTTTTCTGAATCACATTCCCATTTTGCATGCCCGCTGTCCGAGTTTAAAAGTTGTTCAAAAAATTATCCTGGATGTTTTAAAAATGTGTGCAGGCATTTGTATGAGATCAGGAGGAAATTTGGGAACACGAGCCCAAATATTGGCCGCGGAACAGCGGCAAAATGTGCCTATTAGCCGCAGTTCCGCGGTCCATATTTGGCCGTAGTTCCCCAATTTTTTCCAGATTCTCTACAACTTGGAAATGTGATTTTTGGGATGTA
This sequence comes from Agapanthus africanus, assembly GCA_030015575.1. Taxonomy (NCBI): domain Eukaryota; kingdom Viridiplantae; phylum Streptophyta; class Magnoliopsida; order Asparagales; family Amaryllidaceae; genus Agapanthus; species Agapanthus africanus. Next base: position 252,974,623 of record CM057350.1, read on the forward strand.
TGGTTTTGACCCAGATTTGTTTGAGTACTGATTTGTGCTTGGGGCCAATACGGAAAGTTTTAGTAGATCGAAATTTTGAATTTGTGTGTATTGGTTCGTATGTTTCTTTCTGCGGCCGTGAATATCATAGAGCGGCATAATCCGACTGGTTGCTATATGTATAATCAGACTGGTTTACGAACATGATATTCACGTTGATGTTCTGTGTTGCACTGATGTTATAGACAGATTATCGTGATGGATAGCCTTGTGTGCAATGTTAGATGTACAATTCAAATTCATTTGTATATTTTTTATTGCGGGGTGAGCGTCCGACATGTGAAATGCCGTCACTTCCTGTTATATATATTCTTTTATTGGGGCACGACCCTGTTGAGGTCGATGTCACCATAGTATATATTTTTTCTTTTCTGTACTAGGATTACCCCACGGAGGAGAGCTCGAATAACCAAGTTCTAGAGGGCAACGGGCCCGCATCTCATGGCGTTGAGACCGGGGGGCCTTTCTCTAGAATTAGCGGGCTATTCGCCACACTCGTAGGGGGTATAGGTTGACCCACGGAGGGGTGCTCAAGTTATCGGATTCCGTGAAGTCCTGGGTGGCCCATTCACTTTGTTGATTGGGGTTGCCTCACTTCGCGGATTGGCGGGTAACTTGCCGCACTCATAGGAGTCTAAGATCTTCATTGTACTGGCTATCTGCACGACCAGGGAATGTCGCGTTTCATTTATGACTTAATTGAAACGCGGGGCTCCTAGATTATCCGTTGTTCTATATTGTTGTTTGCATGCTTATGATGTTTATTATCTGCCTGCGATGTTGATATATATATATATATATATATATTTAGTAGATACTTCTATATGTTTTGCCTCCACGCTAGTCCAGCCCCCGCTCTGCCGTTAGTTAAGTAACCTAACGGTGCATGACAGGGCCCCGTGGCGAATGCGGATGGAATATAAAAAGCATGTTATTTTGGTTGTTTCTTTTGTGGCTTAGAAACATAAAATGATGGGAACACATTATCGATATAATGCAAGGAAAATAAACCTAAATGATGTTGTCGGAACCCATTTTAAAACTACTCGGTTTTCTTCAAAACGCATGGTCGTATTCTTTTGCTTTGCATAGAGGTATTCGGTTAGGAATATCCCGCGCCTCATTCTATGAGGGAAGAGCGTTGATCCCTTCACTGGGAGTTCGCTCTTAAGCAAAAGTTTATGTTACTAGTTCTAAAAAGCAGAGCTTAAGCCACTCTATTTCAAAGCTACTCAAGTTCCTTCAATGATATCATGTTCGTTACGTTAAAGGTTTTTCGCCAAAAATCAGCCGTAGCCCTCCGTCATTTCAGAAAAGTAGCGCCTAGTATTCGTGCTATGTTTGTTTGCTTCCGTCAAGACATAGTGTGCGGTAGCTATATGTTACTTTTCTGCAGCATAAAGATGCATTAATCTAGGATAGCCGTACAGCCTTGTTGGTATCCATCAAGGACGAGTACGGGTAGGTCTAAATTAATCGGTACAAAGATGGGTAGAACTTGACTTGCAACTTATGATTTCTTGGCATCCGTCAAGGTCATAAGCTTCTTGGGGAAAAAACCATATAGGGAGTTTCAAACATACGGAAAACTTGCCAGGCATGCGCATACCTTCTGGAGTATGGTGAATTGAGTTGATTTCGTCAGGTTATCACATGATGATAGTTGGGTCCTGATTCCCACTGATGAGTATGTATTACTCCTCAGGAGATTTTTCACTTCACAATTATCTAACCTATTAGGTGTCTAGAAAGTGTTAACAAGGTTACGCCTCTGCGGAAATGAGGTTATTAATTTGTTTTCGTGCGAAAGCACGGGGGACCTCCCTCGGAGTACCAACATTGACCTGGATGAACGGTTAGCGAACTTGTAAAATTGTAAATGATCCTGACTAGTTCTCCTTTTAGGGTTTGAAGGAGAATTCGAGGAAAAGGTGGGAGCCATCCTGATCAGATAAAGTGATAACCAATCTAATCTTGATAGAGTGCACGCTAAGTGTTTCTTTTCTCTCTCTTTGGCACAGCGACCCATGACTTACCTTAAAAACCCATGAACCAATTTGACCGAACCTTTTTACACCCTTGGCTATGGCTTGTCTTGATTCACGACAAAGTTGTATATATATCCCTGCTACTCCTACATTACCTTTTATATTTGTTCAGAACACTTCGTATTACTACGATGATCCATATTGCTTGGAACAACCATCGTATAGTTACATACGAACTCGAAGAAGTTACTTCAGTCGAGGATGGCCACAGGTTCTGAAGAAATTGAATAGGATTATTCGGTTGTCTTTTACCTTTACCTTCTCTCAGGTTGCAAGAGCTCCTTGATTAGGAGAGTACACCTGTTATTCTTATTGGATAGTCTTCTTCCAAACCTTAGGCTGGTGCCGAAAGGCAGGAAAGGAAGAAAACCAGTTAGCGTAGGGACGGTGTGCAGAAGGTAAGAAGTAAAGACTTATAAAGGGATTGAAATGAGGGCAAAGGAAATTGAAACTATTGTGTTGAATCTGGATAATGGAAAATGCATTACTGGGAATACCTGACCATCCCATATGAAACATTTTCGTGTTTCAGTTTTTCCGTATACATGTAATAGAGAACTGTTTTCCCAATCAATTCTGACTCCAGGATATATATTTACCAGTTTTGGATGTCACATCTATACGGTGTTACAGATGATGAGTAGGAGCAGAATAGTGGGAAATGAGCAATTTGATCCTCAATATCGGAATTCGTTGTAATTGGTGATATTGGATTAAATCGCCTGGTTTTTGCCTGACTGCAAATATTTGGTTTCAAATAACCGTTGTTATGCACCAGATTTAAAAATGAAATATCTGTATCTTTATTTTTATAAAGTGAGATACACATTTTGAAAATTGAGTTGTAAATATTTACCTTTATCAGTTAAGGATAAGGTAAGGTGCATTAAATAACGGTGTAAGACATTCTTAACCAAGATAGAGTTTTCAATTTGAAAAACATAGAATTTGAGTTAGTATACTCTGTTAGGAATATGTATGCCCTAGAGGCCATTATTGTATGATATAGTGGATGCTTGGACATATATATAGAGGACTTTCTTACTCGACATGATAGTATGCAATTTGGTTGCTCTTTATCTTAATATGTACTCTTATATTGTCAAACTATCTCTTTGATACATGTTGATAAATCCCTTAGGATGTAAGCTTGACTACCAGGACTATGATGTAGATCATACTAGTGGGGCTTTTGCAGTCCGCAAGCATATCCTTTAACAGTTCCTAGTCGAGGGGATATCGAGATAGGGCATCGATATTCCAGAGTAGACTAGTGTGTACATTTCTTGACCTTATATGGGGCGATTGTTGATCCCATAACTATTGGTGTTTGACATAATAGATTGTACATAGGTGCTCATTAGAGATGGGTACACCGAACAGGACTCGCCGAGAACTCTTAGATGGTACCATACCTATCGTCAGATAGCAGTTCTCTGGGGACACTTGTACAGGTTAGTCTGTAGACCCGAGATTGTCATAGAGTCTTGTGTGATTCCCACTGTGCTTTGATTTTCTCCTTACCACGGCACAAAGGAATCATGAAAACAGGTGGATTTTTGGTACGGTCCCGAGTCACATGGAGGCAATGAGCGATAGGAGGGGTTTCGTCTCTCCCGGTATAGGGAGTTAATGTTACGCTATACTTGATTGGCTATAACAGCAAGTCCCTGGCCAGGGATGATTATATTTACTGATAAGTGTTATCAGTAGTTTCTCGAAAGGTTATAGGCCAGACAGCGGCGTGACTTATCAAGTTACTGGGGTCTGACGATTCCACCCGAGACTCGATATGCGACATATCAGAAGAAGAGACCGGACTGTACGGTAAGTGTTTCTTTTAGGCTTTGCGGGAGTTCGGACAAGCTTGCTTGTTGATCTTCTATTCGTTCAATACCTGGGTAGCCGCTACGCCCAGCTAGTACCGCTGACTACTTGTGGGTATCTGATGTGATCATTGCCTTCTGCTGGCGTATTGATGAGTCTTTAGAGACCGACACAGAGGTTTCCTAGCTCAAGAGAAAAGAAGTAGGGCACATATGCTGATATGTGTGGGAGCTTGATTAAATACGAGTATGTGATCCGTATTCTAATCTTGCGATATTTGATATCGATTAGGTTATATGTGATATTACCGGATAGTTGAATCAAGTGTTGATTCAATGATATGTTTTATGTATATATATATATATATTTATATATATATATATATATATTATATTGGCCGGTTATATATGATATTGTCAGTGATATATGCCCTAGAGGCCATTATTGTATAGTACTAATTTGTATATTACATTTTGGAAGCTTGAGATATACATGGATATTATAACAGTTTTGCTCAATATAGTAGTATGCGGCTTGGGTTGTTGCTATCTTAATATGTGTATATGTTTCTTTTAACGTATCGGTAATACATATTGGTAGAGCTCGTAGGATCTTTACTTGACTATCGGCATTGTGATGGCAGTCACACTAGTGGGGGCTGGGTAGTCTATAAGCACATCCATATACAGGTCCCTAGTCATAGGATTATCGAGACAGGGCATTGATACTCTAGAGTAGACTAATGTATACGCTTCTCATCCCAGCATGGGAGATGGTCTGTCCCACAGCCATAATATGTCATACTGGAGATAGTATACAGGTGCTCATTGGGTTATAAGTTATACTGGACGGACTCGTATGGAACTGCTGGTTGGTACTATACCTATTGTCAGGTAGCAGTTCCTAGGTGACATGAGTACAGCATAGTCCGTTGACTTGACATCGCTACTTTGCCTCGAGTGTGTTCCTACTATTCTTATATTACTACCCTACCATGGCTCATAAGAGTCGTGCAAACAGGTAGTAGTTGGGTGCAGCTGCGAAGCACTTGGAGGTAGTATGTCACGACCCGAAATAGCACGTAACTGGCACTTGAATCATGTGAAGTCTATAGGACCCAACCTAATTCAAGTAAGCTAAAAGCCCAGAAATCTAAACCATTTTAAGGAAGAAGTGGGAAAACTTGTTTCAAGCAAGTAATTTTAATAAAATAAGGCATTAAACATTTAAAAGCAGCATCATATTTTCCTAAAAAATTCGGCAGAATCTCCTTTGTAAATATTGGCCCCAAACGGGTACAAACATGCATATATACATAATGAATTAAAGCATCCCCAAGTGGGAGCTAGCTCTTCGCCAAATGGCAGAAACAACCACGCAAGCGATATACAACGCCGAAGGGCGAGGATCAAAACTCAGAAAGAAAACTAGAGGAAAACCATAATAATACAGCGCGCGACTCTAAGGTCGAAAGAATATACAACTGGTCTTCTAAGTCTATCAAATAATACAAGTCTGTTTGATGGAGTTACTAGATACAACTGAAATAAATAAAAATACTACGGTGGTCATGATACAAGTGAACCCACCTACAAAGAAATCACCCGGGAGGAAGTAGTGTGCCAGCAAGCCGCAATGAAACCTGTACGGAAAAACCTGCAAGAAACTGTGGCACAACGGGGGTGAGTTACCAACTCGTGAGTAGAAGACATCACTGAGCAGAAATCACATGTATGACTCTCTCCTAGGTCATAGAATAAAATCCTCATAATATATAATCCTGAAGCATTTAATAATGGCAAGGTAAACAGCTATACATAAGTGTAAAACCAAGTGCTCGTGTCAGTGCCTCAGGTAGCAACATATCACATATATGATGTATGAATGCAATAAGAATGAAAATAGAATACATTTTGAATGAGAAAACTGTTTTCATATCTCAGTGAGATTTCTGTATAAAAACCGAAGTATCATCAATGAAATCAACAGAGAATCCGTGTCAAGCATCGATACAAAATATATATCTCGATATCTCAATATCTCGGGCTCCGGCAATCCGGACGGGCCCATATCATCAAATCTCAATATCTCGGGCTCCGGTAATCCGGACTGGCCCGTATCAAATCTCAATATCTCGGACTCTGGCAATCCGGACTGGCCCGTATCATCAAATCTCAATATCTCGGGCTCCGGCAATACGGACTGGCCCATATCATCAAATCTAAAGACTACGTCGGTATCCTCCGGATATCTGCCGCGTCACAATAACCGGTCGGTGGTGCTCCCATGCCGGGCTCAACGCCATCATATGTGACCATCTTGCCCCGGGATACCACACCGGGTCCACCATGCACTCGCAGACGGTTCATCCTCCTCTTCGAATCGGGTGTATGATACTTCTCAAGAGCCGAGAAAACTCATGGTGGACTCATCCCACATCATATCACGAGAAAACCGCAAATTTCTATCTTTTGAAATAAAAATAAGTTTATAAAATCCTTGCGGTTTCTCCAAATCCAGAAATCTCATGGAAAATCCGAAATCCAAAACTCGAGAGTAAATATACAGTGAATATCGGCATAAAGCCCTATAATATTGCATAACAAATGGATAAATACACATGCATGGATATCTAATTTAGCACATGAAAGCGAGTATACTAATAATGTGTTGGAACTACCAGCTAGCAGGTTATATCAATGAAGTACTATTTCTAATGTGTACGTGACATGGAAATTACCGATGATGATGTGTGTGAGACGGCAAGCAAGTGTACGTGGAGCATACACATCATCGGTAACGGTGCTGGTGTCCTGACAGCATAGGTTTATAATAACAAAGGAAATCGTAAGTATAAGCATGCAATGCGATAAGAACATGAATATATGGAAAAGATGTAGTAACCGCAACATATAAGAATATACATTTATATATATACGAGTCATACAGTTTTAGCATTTGAAATTGCACGAATCGTGGTTTTTAGAAAATAGGGCTACGATGTTTTTAAGAAAAGGTACTTCCTTTGAAATATCCGTAGTATCACTCGGCCTGTCTTTTGAATACTCATGATTCGTTAATTTTGAAGATAAATATGACTCGAGCCCAGTCTAACATCTACCTGATAAACTACAGGACTAAACAAAGAGACTAATCGAAAGGGTTAAGGAAATCCACCTAAGTCTGAGTCGATATATCTAGTAGTCGGCGATCCCGCCTCAATAGCGTCACGTACAATAAAATATATAATACGACATTCTCGAGTCAAGAGTGCGGATCAATCAACATATTTTTACTTTGTACGGTAAAATCCATCGTACGGCATCCAAAAATCGGGGTACGGGTCAAATATCACATTTATCTCATTATTCATATGGTATCATTATCATAATAACATGAACTAAGGATACTGATCTAAAATCTAGTACATTCCGATACCATCAACATATGTCCACGTGTGTATGAAACACATCGCCCATCGATCCCCTATAATATCATGTCGTATCTCATAATACGACCCAAATCACATAACTGATCTCACGGCATCATGCCCGATCATATCGACTCTCCTCCGAGTATCATATACTATCCTCATCATACGTGTATACGTATACGTATATATATATATAGCAACGCATCCACATACATACATATATATATACATATATCATATACACCAAAAACATATCATGTGTGTGTATACCTTTACTCTAGGGTTTCGCAACTAAGAACTAACTAAAAGCGCTTTCTTGCTAATGATCTGCGTCTCACAATACACACACACACACATACATATATATATATATATATATATATATATATTATATTCGTATGCTACATTACGATATTGCGGGGGTGCTATACGCCATCCACCCGACTTCCCCCGTAGATATACATCTACTCACCTTGATCCTTGCTTGCCAAGTCGATGTCGCCATGCTCTTCCCTTGTCGTACGAAATCCACGTGAGGGTGCCTACATATATAAACACATAGTATCGTAAACCAAAATCGCGCACAAAGACCAAAACGTCACACGAATCACACATAGGTTAAAACCTATGGTCTACTCATGCAAAAGAGCCAAACAACACCCGATATCGATGTACAAACGTCAAGTGACCGATACAAAACACAATTACCAAAACTTCAAGTCATGGAAAGTTATAAAACAATACAGCAACTCAAGAAAACTTGCTCCAGATTTTTGTTCAGGTAAAATTAGGCTAAACTAGCTGTACAGTGGAGTTGTACAGGGGGTATGTGAGCTAAAGACCAAACCCAGACACCAGAGACCACAACTTTGTCGGCCACATCCACTGAAAAACCGGCCTGCTCGGCCAAAGCAGGGAGTTAGGGTTTCTTCTTCTCAGGGTGGTCTCCTAGTGGTCCATCTAGGCCTCTGGGTTGCTAGTTATTCTTGTTAGGGTCTCGGGTCAATCCAGATTTCCTGTAGGCACAATTATTCACAAAACCGACATTGGACGATCTAATACAAGTCTTAGGGTTTTTTCTCTGTTTTGGTCTAGGTTTAAACACCAAAGGGGCTTGTACTCACCAATTACACTTCAATTGAACCATCACAACTCAAGAATCCCCTAAACTTCATCTAAGAAATTTCAAAGCTCACTAATCTACACTTAATCAATTCTAAACTAACAAAAGAAGTTAGGAAACTCAAATACTAAACTAATAGTGCAGGAAATAACTCATTTGGCAACTCAAGAAAATTCCTGAGTTGCCCCAAGTGCTCAAAATCCTAACTTGCTTTGTCCTCCATACTTGTAGTGAGCTTGTGCATGATTTTTGTGAAGGGAATATGATGTTTTGGTGTGAAAATGGTGTTGTGGTGAGTAGGTAAAGGAGGTGGAGGGAAGAGGGCAGCCATGGAGATGAGGAAGATGGGAATGATGAAGATGAAGTGAATAATGAAGCCATGGTCAAGGAGACCCCTCACCACCCCCTCTCTCTCTCTCCTAAGCCCATGCTTCCTTGTCTCCCCATACCACATTCTTTATTCTTTTCTTTATCTTTTCTTTTCTTTTTTATTTCCAACAAAACAAAAACCCAAATACAATAGAAATGGAGCATGGTTTCAAACAATAAAAGAAATGTACAAGTGTTTGCAACATGATTTGTTACATGCCATATGCACATAATACTCTTAATGCAAATTAGAAAATGCGAATCATGTTTATTAATAATTCATACAAAATAAATTGTATACTACATTGTAAAATCCCCAATATTCATATATTCTTTTAAAATCAATAATTAATATAAATTTCTAATTATTTTCCAATTTATCGGTATATCATTATACCATATCATTAAAACTAATCTCTATAATTTAAATATTCATTATTTAATTATATAAATTCCCAAAAATAATATTTTATTTTTCTGAAATGTTACGCAGTAGTGGTTAGATAGGATTTGTCTTTCCCGGTATGGGGATTGATATCGCGCTGTGTTCGAAAAGCCATTACACAAAGTCCCTGGCCAGGGAAAGCGATATTTACTGGTAGATACTCCAGTAGTTTCTCAGGGTGTTTTGGGCTCAACTCCGGCACGACTTATTGCGCTGTTAGGGGTCTGACGGCTACCTCCCCTAGGCCTGATATGCGATACTCTTAGACGAACAAACCGGACTGTATAGAGATTGTCACAGATAGGCTCAGTAGAAGTTCGGATGAGTTTGTTCATCGGCCTTTTTATCGACAGATACCTGGGTAGCCGTTATGTGCAGCTAGTACCGCTGACATGCTTGTGGTTAAAACCACTGCCAGCATACTGTCGAGTCTTTAGAGTCCCACACAGAGGGTTTCCCTGCTTCGGGCAAAACGATGTAGAGGTCGTATGGTTTTACGACATGGTTTGAACATATACGTGTACTTGTGCATGGATCATGTTTGAACGGATAATACTAGTGGGCTTTGGTTTAAGCCAGATCCTAGTATTAGATTATTGGATTGGTTTCGTCTCTTTGTATTCATATTTTTCGGAATACGGATACGTGTATGTATATACGGTAAGGGGTATTCTTGTAATTTGTGCAAGAATTCTTCTAGAAGAGGACACCTCATTTCTTGTATTACCATTTATCTTAAATGGTTAATGAGGTGGAGGTAAGGGGTGTGGTTTTTCATTGAATGAAGCATGGCTACTTGGGGTGACTCATGGGGTGACTATTGAAGCATGCTTGATATTTCCATTTTTGAATTCTTGTATGCTTAATTCATTACAAGACTTAGCCATATTAATTTCATTATTATCCTCAACACTCTCTCTCCTCAAGAGCTCTCTTAATCTTCCTCAAACCCTAATTGTCTCATGTGTTAAGAAAGCTATGGTTCTTGAGACTAAACAATCCATAATTACTCTCTAAATCCTCTTGGATATTTAGATTAGCACACTAGGTACCCTAGATACCTCAAGTTAGAGGTAGGAGCTCAAAGTATAGACTCTCGGGTGGATCATCTTCGACTTGAGGAGGCCGACGAGGAGGCACGATCCGTACACTCTTCGAGGAGCTTAAGACGAGGAGGAGGAGAATAGGAAGACCCAAAGGACTTGATACTACGAGGTATATGTAACGTCTTAGAAAATCGTTATGTGAATTTTTCCGTTTTTGGGTAAAAATGTCGGTATTTTCTGTTTCAACCCGACTGTGATCAAACGACCATATAGACTTTCCAGCACCTAGTTTAGCTAAAATAAAGCTAGTGCACAAGCTTTGGGGGTATATGGGATGATTTGATTCAATTTGAATTTTTTCCAATTTTAATGTTATTTTAATGTGGTATTCACATTTTGGGAAATTTCTCTTTTGTGATCTTTTCTTCAATTATACTTCAGTTGACCAAAAACCCACATAGTATCTAGATTCATTGTGTGGACTAGGGACTTAGGGTTTAAAGTTAAAGAAAAGAAAAGAAAAGAATCAAAGAGATGCATGCATGTGTGTATGAATGCATTTATGTGCATTTATCACTAAAATGAGCTAGAACACTCCACAACTCTCCATTCACCTCACTTGGCTGAGATCCCTTCCTCCCCTACTACCCATGATATTTCCTTTCCATTCTTGCATCATTCTAGCACAATAAATCCCCAAAATTCCATAATATATCACAAAAATCCTAAAAGTCCTGGTTTTAGCATCTTGGATCACTTAGAGGTAGGAAAGCTTGGAGCTTGTGAGCGGAGTTGATAGGTATAATCCCTACACTGTTAATTAGGAGTTTTTATGTTGTTTAGCTCGTTGGTTGTGGTTTAGAACGCTTTTTATATCGATTAGTGCGATATCAGGTTTTTAGTGTCTTTTTAGAGTCTCTATACCTGCTGTGATCTGGAAAATTTAGTGAGTGACCAAACAAATTTGTAGTGATGTACTAGTGACCCTGGAGCACCACCTGAGAGACGAGGACCGCCCAACCATGGCCGGCGACATAAAGAGAAATTCCGGCGACGCCGGCTATTGAGGGAAGTGCTGGGGCTTGGTTTTTGTGGGTAGTTGTCTGGTGTGGTTTAGGGGTGTTTGGTACTGTTTACTTTTTTAGTAATTACAGTATGCAAAATCTGGGATCGTTTTCCTATAGTCTAGTGTTTTGTGTCCGCGCGATACGTTATACGACACAGATCGTGCTTGTGGTGTGATTTTTGCTCTTAGGTTGTTTTCGTCGTGTCGCTACGCACGTTAGCCACAATACGAATACTTGAGATTATGTTTGGTGTTGCTGCGTCGGTTAAATGTAGTTTGTGCGTGTTTTGGGTCTATTATTAGTGTATACTTGCTTTATTGTTTCAATGTAGTAGGTTCGCAGGCGGGGACTTCGTACACTGCTACAAGGGGAAAACAAGTGGTTGGCTTCACTTAGCCAGGACGTTGGTGAGTTGATTTAACATCTACAGGGGAATCGCCCGCATGACGTTATGCGTCTGGGCTAGAAATGACTTTACTTTGTCGCACATTCTATTTCATATTAGAGTTGCGCATACCCCCTATTGCTTAGTTACTTGTTGTGCCTGGACTCGTATCCTTAGGACACTGCATTATTATTAACGGCTTATGTTGCACGAGCACTGATTGTATGCCACCCACACCATCAATAATTGCCATGTCACGCACAAACCATTGATAGATATACTATTGTTTGGTTGGGGACATTGAGACATTGATTCATATCCCTATATGCATATGACATCTAGCATACCTGTATACCTACATGCTAGTTCCCCATAGACCTATATGGTATTGTACCATTGTGATAGGTATATACACATATGAAACACAGCTACATGTACATCTGGCATTCATGCATACATATACCTGGAGGGTATTATGGATAGGTATAAACATGTACCTTGCTACAGCTACTTTGACATCATACATACTTACATATGGACACACATATCTTGCTATACCGACATGGTTACGCATACCTTGTTATAGCTATATGTTCACCTGTCTATGATGTTGCATCTGATTTCGGGGAAATCAGGATCCGCGTGATATACTTAGTAAATTGTTGCAGTTAAATAGCTGTTTTCCTTTATATGCTCATATTATTGTTTCATGTTGCATATATTACATTCATGGATTTCATATGATGTCTCCGATATTTTTACTCCTGTATATATAACGGTGGAATGGGACGCTGTTATATATGCCTTTACACCAATATTAGTGGAATGGGACGCTAATATATGTGTATTGATTCATACAGTTATATTATATTCATGGATTTTCGCATTGAGATATGGATTTTTCATGATGTTTTCTGGATTTGAGGACCGTGGTTGTTTCATGAAATTATGCATTATTTGAAAAACCCGGTTTCTCTTGATATGATATTTCTGCAGCCACCATGAGTTTTATCGGTTTTGATTATATACCCTATGCGAGGAGCGTCGTGGGCCGTGTGAGGGTACATGGTGGGGCCCGGTACGGTTCCCCTCGGCAAGATGTTCGTGGTACAGACGATGAGCCTGGAAGGTGGGCAAGTACCTACCGGTGATTTTATTTGGACTCGGCAGTTATCGTGGGGATACCGACCGGAGTGATGTCCGACATATCGTCAAGGCCAGTCTTGGTGACAGCGCCTGAGTTATGAGGATTTACGTGTCGATGCTAGACACGGGTTTCATGATGTTTCGAGTGTTGGTGTTTGACACTCAGATGTTTTCTACGTATCGTCGGTGGACATACGGGGTTGATATCCTCATACTTATATTTATATTGTACACAGGATATGTGGGATATACTGATATTGTACACACAGGATATGTGGGATATACTGATATGGTACATACAGCATATATGAGAGATACTTGATGTTGGACATTCAGGATATATGAGACATACTTGATGTTGGATATTCAGGATATATGAGATTTACTTGATATGATAGCCATGTTTAGGGGCTGATTTGTGGAAAATTGGGAATTTGATTGTCTTGTTGGATTTTGGTCCTACTACGAGGTTAGGATTTCCGTGGAAATGGCATATTTCAGTCCATACTCCACATTTATTGTTTATGCACCGCTTCATGTATTAGTTGTACCTGATAGAGTACTTTCCATAACTGTTGCATTTACATACTATTTTATGCATTGCTTCATATATTATTTGTACCCGATAGAGTACCTTACATAATTATTGTATACCGATTGTCATATTATCGCTTCATGTAGTAGTAGTACCTGCTAGCATACCTCTCATGACTGATGCATTACATATGACCATCCATTGATATTTGATGCTTATGTTAGATTCGCGTTGTACGTGCATACTCGTGATTACCTGCATATGTTATTTACTTTTCACGAGTTGGCAACTCACCCCCGTTGTGCCACAGTGTTTGCAAGTGTTTCTCAGGATAGTCATAGGCATGGCTATTTTCATCGATCGTATCATTTTTTGCTGCGGATACCACTTCGCCTGACAGTTTGCATTTTTGCCCAGGTGAGTTTTATGGTTATCCGATGTTGTATTGTATATTCGTTGTACCCATGTACTCTCCATCTACCACTATATTGTATGACTTAGAGACTTGATAAGAGGACAATATTGTATATTATTTTGTGACTTGGAGGCTTTTATGCAGTTTTATTTTTATCTTCTCTATCTTTGCTACGGCATCGTATATCTTTTGTGGTGGTTGTTTTCCGCCTTTTTGGCGTGGATTTGCTCCCGATGGGGATGCTTTACTTTATATTTATGTTGTACCCATTTTAGGGGCTTGTTTTACAAAAGAGGTGCTGCCAAAATTTTAAGGAATAAAAGTGAGACTTTAAAGAATTTGGGTTATGATTTCAAAGGTTTTGAAAATACCGTTATCACTTTCTTAGTACTTTTGATGGTTCAGATTTCTGGGTTTTGGTTTTCTTTTACTGTGTTACGCCTGTAGACGTTGCGTAGTATTGGGGCCGTCACGTGCCAATTTTGGGTCGTGACAGTATAACTTTCTTCCGAGTAGTTAAACCTCATGGTAGTTTGGCTAGTTAGGGTTTAGTATCGATTCTGGAGTTTAGTCGGTGTTACGAAGCCCGTAAAAATCGTTTTTTACGTTTTCCGCCTCCCCGCGAACCTGCGGTGTGCGTAACATCGACTTACAGTGGTATCAGAGCCTACTAAAGCTTAACAAGCTAGTTAGCAAGTAGTTAGAACTTCGATCGTCGGGAAACCCGAAAACATAACATTAATAACCATGCTTGCTGTCATTTTTAAAATCTGGTCTAAAAATTATTTCAGAGGCCTTAAAATTACAAGCAGGGAATTCTAAGAACACACAAGAAAAATTAGCTAGTAACGTGCCAAGACGACCGCGGAAGCGCGGCGAAACGGTGTGTTTCGCAATGGTTCCACGGCCGAGTCGACTCAGTTTTCTTCTGTAGTTCTTATTTATGGTGTTGTGTTTTCTGGTATATTTAGTTTCTACCCAGTATTGTTTGTGTACTGGTTTATACATAGGGTAGACACGGAAAATATGTTTCGATCGAAATTCTAAAGTTCTTAGCTATCGGGTTTTCTGTATTTGATATATGTGTTCGTAAACTTCCGCTAATTACTATATGTCGATTAGTTGGGGGTTGCACATATCTGTGATGTTAGTTTGTGTATATAGAATATTGGATCGTCGTGGATGAATAACCGGGGGATGTGAGAAGAGAGTTTTCTTTCTTTCATTCGATGTAAATTTGTAAAGTGATGTAATATTATTTTTGCTGGGCACATCCGGGTTGACGTTGTAGCTACCGTTGTATTATTTCATTAACCATTTTTTGCTCCTAGGATAGACCTAAGGTGGGGTGCACAAAGTACCGGGTTCTTGAAGTGCCGAGTGTCCTACTCATTTTACTAAGGTAGGCTGCTTCACTTCAGGAATTTGGCGGGTAGTTTTCCGCACCCGTAGGGGTCTAGGGTGAGGTTTGGCTATTCATCACGACCGTGGAATCCGTCTTTCGTTATGGGCTTAAACGAAACGCGGAATTCCTAGTATATCCAATATATTCATCTGTGATCTGGAATGCCTATTATTGCGTGAGACGAATGGATATTTATATATATGTTATATAATAGACGTTGCTTATGTTTCTCACCCGCTCTAGTCCAGCCCTCGCCCTGCCGTTAGTTAAGTAACCTAACGGTGTATGACGGGACCCCGTGGCGAATGCGGATGGTATTAGCATACGTTGTATTTTCGTTTCTTTCTGCAATGATAGGTGTAAATGTTGGGACCGCATTAATTGATTAATGCAAAGCAAACAAACCAAAACTGAATCATTGGAACAGTTTCAAAAACCACTCGGTTTTTTCAAAAAGCAACTTTTAAAATGCGGAGCTTAAACCACTCCTTTAAAAGCTATCATGGTTCCTTCGATTATATCAAGTTCACTACGTTCAAGGTTTCGCCAAAACCATCCGTAGCCCTCCGTCATTTCAGTTAGCTATTAAGTAGTATTCAAGCTATGTATTTTGACCTTTGCCAAGGCATAGTGATTGGTAGGTGCTGGGTATTCATCTGTAGCATTGATAGATGTGTTGGTTTGGGACATTCGTACTACTATTTTGGCTTTCTACAAGGGTATGTATGGGTGGGTTCAAATTAACCTGGACAATGACGGGTAGAACTTGACTTGCGACTTTTGATATGTTGGCCTTCGTCAAGGTCATAAGAGCATGGGGCAAAAATCCACATCGGGATTTTCTAAGGAAATTGAAACTTGCGAGTGTTGCATACCATTTGGAGTGTGATAATTTTGATAAGATTCCTTTTAGGTTGTCACACGAATATTTGGATCCCGGTCCTACTGTGAGTATCCGCTACTCCTCGGAAGATTTTTCCACTAAATAATCAATGCTATAAACCAAGTAGATGTCTAGAACGGTGTTAGCGGAGATATGCCTCCAGGGAAAAGAGGTTATGTAATTAAGGAACTTCGCGAAAGTGTTGGAAAACCTTCCTCGAAGTACCAACACCAGCCTGGCCGAAAGGTTAAGCAAGAATTGTAGGGTGAGATTAATCCTGACTAATTCTTCTTTTATGGTTTGAGGAAGGATTCGAGAAACAGTGGGAGCCATCCTATTTAGATAAACTAATAACCAATCTAAACTTGCAAGAGCATCATGCTAAGTGTTCTTTCTCTCTTGACTGCAGCGACGAAAATGAATGGGCATAAGTTACTATTAGCTAATAAATTGATTGAGCCAAACTATTATAATTGGCTAAGGAATGTCCAGATGTCCATTACCTATGACAAGCTAGGCTACCTCCTTACTATTGGCTATAGTGCCCTCAAGGAAATTATTATAATCGCAGGCAGGTGATTATGATGATTGAGGGAGGACCTATACGGATAGAACAGTCTTAGTCGAGATGATAGTATGCTATCCAGCTTGTCTTTATCATCATGTATATGATTTATGTGGTATTACAAATCACTAGAGCCTATAAGATTCTTTCTTGACTACTAGCCTTATGATGGCGATCGTATACATGGGAGCTGGGTGGTCTGTAAGCACATCCTTAAATGCCCTAGTCGTGGGAGTATCGAGACTGGGCATCGATACTCCAGAGTAGACTAGTGTATACTGATCGAGACCCTGACGAGGGGCGGTGGCAAGGTCTCACAAGCCATTAGTGTTAGTTTGTTCACCTAATATAGTATACAGGTGCTCATTGGGTTATGAGTACACTGGACGGACTCGCCGGGAACATACTAGTTGGTATTATATCTACAGTCAGATAGCAGTTCCCAGGTGACATGTGTACAGGTTAATCTGTCGACCTGAGATCATCATTTGTCTCGTGTGAGTTCCCACTGTGCTTTGATTACTACCCTACCACGTCTCAAAGGAGTCATGCAAACAGGTTTTAGTTGGGTATAGTCCCGAGCCATATGGAGGCAGTGAGTGGATCGTCGGGGATTCGTCTCTCCTGGTATTGGGGGCTGATGTCGTGTTGTGCACAGATGGCCATCACCAGAAATCCTTGGCCAAGGTAGTCGAGAATTACTGATTTGGATCAGTAGTTTCTTAATTGGTGATGGGCATCATACCGACACGAAATATCGCGTTGTTAGGGGTCTGAATTTATCCACCCCTAGACGTGATATGCAATACTCTTAGACGAACAGACCGGACTGTATGGATATTGTCACGGACAGGCTCAGTAGGGGTCAGGATGAATTTGCTCGTCGGCCTTCCTTTCGCTCAATACCTGTATAGCCGTTATGTACAGCTATTTCCACTGACGTGCTTGTAGTTAAACCCACTGCGAGCGTATTGACGAGTCTTTAGAGTCCCGCACAGAGGGTTTCCCTGCTTCGAGCAAAACGATGTAGAGGCCATATAGTTTTACGGCAGGGTTCAATCATATACGTGTACTTATGCACGTATCATGATTCAGACGGATAATACTAGAGGGCTTTGGTTTAAGCCGGATTCTAATATTATATTGTTAGATTATTTCATCTTTTTGTATTCGTATTTTTCGGAATACGGATACGGGTATGTATATACAGATGATGGGTATTCTTGTAATTTATTACAAGGTGCTTCTAGAAGATGCCACCTCATTTAGTTTTAACCATTTAGGATTAAATGGTTAATGAGATGGAGAGGATGAGGTGTTGTATGCATTTATTGTAGCATGGCTTTGTAGTGACTTATGGTTACTATTCAAGCATGCTTGATATTTTGTTTTGTTGTGAGATATTTTGGATACTTAAGATATTCTGGAGACTATAGATATTTATTAGTGGCTTAATTATTGCTCACAACACTTAGCCATTTTTCTTGGGGTTGCCTCACACTCTCATCCTCAAGCTTCTTCTTCTACCCCCACCCTTCAAGTCTCATGTGTTGAGAAACCTAGGGTGTTATGAGACAAATTAATCCATCACTACACTCTATAACCTCTAGGCTATCAAGTTTAGCGAACTAGGTACCCTAGTTACCTCGGCTATTGAGGTAGGAGCTTGGAATACAAATCCTCAGGTGGATCATATTCGATGGAGGGAGACCGGAGATCAAGCTTGATCATGGAGGACTCTAGGAGCTTGGGATGATGGTTAAAGACCGATGGACACAGATCATTCGGTTTAACCATTCTTAACTCCTTTCTTTATAATTTGCTAGCTTACGGTTAATAGTCGATCCGTATTTCGGGTTGTTCTAGCGCCAGTTTAGAAAAATTTTGTTCCGTATTTGGCCACGGTTTGATGGCCAGGGCGCTGGTATAACCCAACACTTACTAATATAACCCCCGCTGTCCTAGATCAAGATTCCACCGTCGCGGATGTTGATATCCGTAAGACATCGGAAAAAGACTCGTACTGGCCTCAATGGATTGTGAACACCAAAGGAAGCACGAGAAGATAGACTTAGTTTTCATCTTCCTCCAAACCAAAGTTTTATATGGAGAGCAATCTCGTATCGCAAGATATAAGACCTCGAAGGAATTGCTTCAGGCGAGGTTGGTTGTCGAGTCATCTGTAGAGGACTACGTCCTTAAGATGATTAGCTATATTAAAGAGCTCGCGGACCTAGGGACCACGTTGGAGAACGAGTTATATATTGACTTGATTCTACAGTCCCTCCCCTCTACTTACGCTCAGTTTATCTTCGATATTAGCATTCAAAGGAAGGAAGTTATACTTCCAGAACTCCTCAACATATTGAGGAGCTCAGAGGGCACCCTGCAAGAATCCTGGGAGACACCCGCTCTGCTCATTGGAGAATCTTCCTCTTCTAGATCCGAGGCGAAAGCCAAGGGAGAGAAGATGAAAGCCTCCACCAAGCCAATAGTCGGTGTCAGTAAGATAGAGGGAAAGGACAAGGCAAAAGTTTCGGGGCTAATATTAGGGAAGGAGGTTTAAGTCGATGTCGCACACTCCACGTGTTCGCGGGGAGGCTGAATTTGCAAAAAATGTTTTTTACGGGCTTCGCAACACCGACTAGAACCAATGATCGACCATAAACCCTAGCTAGCAAACTACATGAGATTTAACTACTCGGAAAGAATGTTATACCATATGATACAAGTCCTTCAGGTCTTCTCCGTTGTCCTCCTCGTCATCGTAGGCTCCGAGGATAGATTCGAATCGTAGCTTCCTCGTCGGCTTCCTCGAGTCAAAGACGATCCACCCGAGAGTCTATAGTCCGAGTTCCTACCTCAAATCCGAGGTAACTAGGTCAACTATCTTGCTAAACTAGATAGCCTATGTGATATAGAGAATGAAGATGGATTTATTTGACTCTTGGAACCCTAGTTTACTCAACTCATGAGACCTTAAGGGTTGAAAGTTGAGAGGAAGAAGAAGAGAGCTCACTTGAGCAAAGAGAAATGGTTTTCGATAATGATCAAAAATGAGATGGCTCACTTTATTTGACTACAAGCATGGCAAGAAAATATCTAGTGCCACAAAATATCTCACAAGAAATATCCAAGTCAAAGAGTCAAACCAAGTCAAATGGTCAAACCAAGTCAAGTAGTCAAAACAAGTAGCCATGCCACAATTATCAATTACAAAAATAACAAATACTTTTCTCCACCTCATAATTGATTTTATCATGTCAATGGTCAAAACCCTAATGAGGTGTCTTCTTCTATTCTCCTCTCATCCGTATATACATACCCGCATCCGTGTTCCGAGAAACACGAATACAAAGAGACGAAACTGATCCATCAATATAATACTAGAATCCGGTTTAAACCAAAGCCCACTAGTATTATCCGTCCAACCATCATACGCGCACAAGTGCACGTACGTGATCGAAGCCTTGCCGTAAAACCACACGACATCTACATCTTTCGCCTGATGCAGGGAAACTCTCTGTGTGGGACTCTAAAGACTCGACAGTACGCTGGCAGTGGGTTTAACCACAAGCCGCAAGCGGTACTAGCTGCACGTAACGGCTACCTAGGTATCTGTCGATAAGAAGGCCGATGAGGAAACCCATCCGAACTCCTACTAACCTTGGATGTGACAATCTCTGTACAGTCCGGTCTGTTCGTCTAAGAGTATCGTATATCGGGCCTAGGGGGCGGTAATCGTCAGACCCCTAATAGCGCAATAAGTCGTGCCAGAGTATAGCCCAAAACACCCTGAGAAACTACTGGAATACCTACCAGTAAATCTTGCTTGCCCTGGACAGGGACTTTGTGTAATGGCTTTCCGAACACAGCACGATATCAACCTCCAATACCGGGAGAGACGAATCCTATCTAACCGCCCCTGCCTCCAAGTGCTTCGGGACTGCACCCAACTACTACCTGTTTGCATGACTCCTTTGAACCGTGGTAGGGTAGTAATCAAAGTACAGTGGGAACACACTCGAGGCGAAGTAGCAATGTCAAGTCGACGAACTAAGCTATACTCATGTCACCTGGGAACTGCTACCCGACGATAGGTATAATACCAACCAACAGTTCTCGACGGGTCATGTCCAGTGTACTCATAACCTAACGAGCACCTGCATACTATCTCCAGTACATCGTACTAATGGCTGTGGGACAGACCATCTCCCTTGGTGGAATGAGAAGCGTATACACTAGTCTACTCCGGAGTATCGATGCCCCGTCTAGATAATCCTACAACTAGGGACCTGTATAAGGATGTGCTTCTAGACTACCCAACCCCCACTAGTGTGACTGCCATCACAACGCTGGTAATCAAGCAAAGATCCTAAGGGCTCTACCAATATGTGTAACTAATATGCTAAAGGAAACACACACACACACACACACAAACATTGAGGTAGAAACAAACCAAGTAGCATACTACCATTTTGAGCAATACTGTCAATACAACTGTGAATATCCCAAGCTTCCATTAAGTAATATACAAACCAGTATGATACAATAATGGCCTCTAGGGCATACATCACTAACAGGAGGAATGTTTCTATTGTCATAAGATAGGCCATTGGCAAAAGGCCTGCAAGGTTTGAAAAGCCAGAAACCAGGATTCGAAGTACGTTGTGGCTTCGGCTTCGGGTGTGTTTATGATTGAAAACTGTCTGTCAATTAACTCTACTTCCTGGGTATTGGATACCGGATCAAGATCTCATATCTGTAATTCATTACAGGCTTTGGGAAACCGTTGAGTTATCATGGGAGGTGATATGATTCTCAGGGTTACTAAGAGAATGAGTGTGGACGGATTTTAATTTTGTGTAACTATTTGTGTGTACCCAGTTTGACATGTAATATCAACTCTGTATCTTTACTTTCTAAAGAAGGTTATGATTTTACATTTGTAAGCGATGTGGTCCACATCCACCTAAATCAAGTTTTGATTGGGTCAGGTACACTAGATAATGGTATATACGTATTAAATCAAGCTCAGGTTTTCAACGTCCAGAACACACTTAAAAGAAAGTCTCCAGAATTAAATCAAGCTTTCTTATGGCATTGTAGACTAGGTCACATCAATGAAACACGGTTGACAAAGTTATAAAAAGAGGGTTATTTGGATTCGTTCGAATATCAGTCTTATGCAACTTGTCAATCATGTCTCAAAGGAAAGATGACAAAGACTCCGTTCACTGAACACGGAGTAAGAGCGAGCGAGCTCTTGGGACTCATACACAGCGACGTGTGTGGTCCAATGTTTACACATGCAACAAGTGGTTATTCTAATTTCATTACTTACACGGATGATTTCTCTAGGTATGGACATGTATTCTTGATGAAATATAAACTGAGGCCTTTGAGAAATTCTGGGAATACAAGAATGAAGAGGAAAAAGAAACCGGAAAAAGTATCAAGACACTTAGATCTGATCGAGGTGGTGAATACTTAAGTGTCGAGTTCCTGAGTTACTTAAAAGAGAATGGAAATCTCTCTCAAGCTTACTCCTCCAAACACACCACAACACAATGGTGTATCACACAAAGGCGGAACAGAACCTTATTGGATATGGTTCGTTCCATGATGAGTAACGCTGAGTTGCCGCGATCCTTCTAGGGTTATGTACTAGAATCGGCAGCATATCTTTTGAACAAGGTTCCTACTAAGACTGTGCCTACCACTCAATATCAGATGTGGAGTGGGAAGAAACCCTATCTTCAGTATCTGAAGATATAGGGGTGTCCAGCTTTTGTAAAAAAGCAGCATGCGTACAAGCTCGAGGCATGCTCAGTACTCTTTAAGTTTGTGGGATACCTAAAGAACTCCTGGGGGTATCTTTTCTATTATGCAGAGGAACAAAAGATTTTTTTTCTCATTATGCCCACTTCTTGGAATCTAAATTTTTAGAAAAAGTGATAAGTGGAAGCGTAATAGAACTGGAAGAAATTCCAGAACCACAAGATATTACTAAAAGTATGGTAGAACCAGAAGTTTCGAAAGAACCGGACATCCCCGCGCCACTCCGCAGGACTAATAGGCAGTCTCATCCGCCAGAGAGATACTTCGGTTTTCTCTTAGAAGGGGATAGAGAGGATTACATCATCGACGATGATGAGCCAACTAGTTTCCAGCAAGCCATTCAGAGCAGAGACTCGGTAAAATGGATGGATGCAATACGGACTGAAATGGAGTCCATGTACACCAACAAAGTATGGACTTTGGATATTGCTCTAGAAGGGGTAAAACCCGTAGGCTGCAAATGGATCTTCAGAAAGAAGATTGGTGTAGATGGACAGGTTGAAACCTATAAAACTAGACTTGTTGCAAAAGGTTTTCGTCAAAGACCTGGTTTGGACAATGATAAAACCTTTTCTCCAGTGGTTATGCTCAAATCCATTCGGATCCTTCTTGCCATTGCTGCCTTGACATAAAGACCGCTTTTCTAAATGGAAATTTGCAAGAGTGTGTCTATATAGATCAGCCAGAGTGTTTCATTCAGAGTGGGAGCAGCGGGAAAGTGTGCAAGTTTCTTAATTCCATTTATGGATTAAAGCAGGTATCGCGGAGTTGAAACATCTGTTTTGATGAGACGGTCAAAGAATTCGACTTTATCAAAAATCCAGATGAACCATGCATTTATAGTAAGATTGTAGCGAGAACTGTGGTATTCCTCGTCTTGTACGTGGATGCCATTCTCTTGATAGGAAATGACATTCCTATGCAACAATCGATCAAAGTATTCTTGTCACAAAGGTTCTCCATGAAAGACCTGGGTGATGCCTCCTACATTCTGTGGATCCATATCTATCGTGATAGATCTAAGAGGATGTTGGGACTTCCACAGTCCAGGTACATCGACACCATATTGAAAAGATTCAGTATGGAGGATTCTAAGCGCAGTAATCTACTAGCTTGTTATGGAATCACCCTCTCCAAAGAAATGTCTCCCAAGACTGATTTGGAAAGGGATCACATGTGTATTTTACCCTACGCTTCTGCAATAGGCTCTATAATGTATGCGATGTCATGTATCAGACCAGATGTTGCTTACGCACTAAGCGTGGTAAGCCGGTATCAGTCAAACCTTGGGGAGAAGCACTGGATAGCAGTAAATAACATTCTCAAGTACCTGAGAAGGACTAAGAAGATGTTCTTAGTGTACAGCGGAAAGGACCTCCAGATCTAGGCCTTTGCTGACTCCAGCTTCCAGAGTGATAAGGATGACTCCAAGTCCATGTCGGGTTATGTCTTTACCCTCAATGGAGGGGCAGTCTGTTGGAAGAGCTCCAAGAAGGACACCGTTGCTGACCCGACAATGGAAGCGGAGTATATTGCTTCTTGTGATGCCGCAAAAGAAGCAGTCTGGATGAGGAAGTGCTTAAAAAAACTTCAGGTGGTTCCATCCATTATTGATCCAATACCTCTGTATTGTGACAACAACGGGGCTATAGTTTTAGAGAAGGAACCCAGGTCCCATCAAAAGTTCATACATATCTTGAGACGGTATCACCTGATCAAGGAGATCATGGATCGCCAGGAGATTGAGGTGCGGAGAGTTGACGCAGAGAACAACACTGCAGATCCACTCACAAAGGCAATCCCTCAGACGCAGTTCAAGAGACTATTCAAGATGATAGGTCTGCGATATGCCAACACATGGCCATAGTGCAAGTGGGAGATTGTTGGTGATATATGCCTTAGAGGCCATTATTGTATAGTACTAGTTTGTATATTACATTTTAGAAGCTTGGGATATACACGGATATTATAACAGTATTGCTTAATATAGTAGTATGCTACTTGGTTTGTTTCTATCTTAATATGTGTATATGTTTATTTTAACGTATCGCTAAAACATATTGGTAGAGCCCTTAGGATCTTTGCTTGACTACCAGCGTTGTGTAGTAGTCACACTAGTAGAGGCTAGCTAGTCTATAAGCACATCCTTATATAGGTCCCTAGTCGTAGGATTATCGAAACAAGGCATCGATACTCCAGAGTAGACTAGTATATACGCTTCTCATCCCAGCAGGGGAGATGGTCTGTCCCACAGCCATTACTACGTCGTACTGGAGATACTATGCAGGTGCTCATTGGGTTATGAGTTACACTGGACGGACTCGTTGGGAACTGTTGGTTGGTACTATACCTATGGTCAGGTAGCAGTTCCCAGATGACATGAGTACAGCATAGTCCGTTGACTTGATATTACTACATCGCCTCGAGTGTGTTCCCACTGTTCTTAGATTAATACCCAACCATGGCTCATAGGAGTCATGCAAACAGGTAGTAGTTGGGTGCAGACCCGAAGCACTTAGAAGCAGCAGTGGTTAGATAGGATTCGTCTCTCCCGGTATGGGGGTTGATATCGCATTGTGTTCGGAAAGACATTACACAAAGTCCCTGGCCAGGGCAAGCGATATTTACTGGTAGGTACTCCAGTAGTTTCTCAGGGTGTTTTGGGCTCTACTCCGGCACAACTTATTGTGCTATTAGGGGTCTGACGGCTACCGCCCCTAGGCCCGATATGCGATACTCTTAGAAGAGCAGACCAGACTATACGGAGATTGTCACAGAAAGGCTTAGTAGGAGTTCGGATGAGTTTGCTCATCGGCCTTCTTATCGACAGATACCTGGGTAGCTGTTACGTGCAGCTAGTACCGCTGATGTGCTTATGGTTAAAACCACTGCTAGCATACTGTCGAGTCTTTAGAGTCCCATAAAGAGGGTTTCCCTGCTTCGAGCGAAACGATGTAGAGGTCGTATGGTTTTACGACAAGGTTCAAACATATATGTGTACTTGTGCACGGATCATGTTCGGACGGATAATACTTGCGGGCTTTAGTTTAAGCCGGATTCTAGTATTAGATTATTGGATTAGTTTCGTCTCTTTGTATTCGTATTTTTTGGAATACGGATACGGGTATGTATATATGGTGAGGGGTATTCTTGTAATTTGTGCAAGAATTCTTCTAGAAGAGGACACCTCATTTATTGTATTACCATTTATCTTAAATGGTTAATGAGGTGGAGATAATGGGTGTGGTTTTTCATTAAATGAAGCAAGGCTACTTGGGGTGACTCGTCTAGTGACTATTGAAGTATGCTTGATATTTCCATTTCTGTATTCTTGTATGCTTCATTCATCACAAGACTTAGCCATATTCATTTCATTATTATCCTCAATACTCTGTCTCCTCAAGAGCTCTCTTCTTCTTCCTCAAACCCTAATTGTCTCATATGTTGAGAAACCTAGGGTTCTTAAGACTAAACAATCCATAATCACTCTCTACATCTTCTAGGCTACTTAGATAAGCACACTAGATACCTTAGTTACCTCAAGTTAGAGGTAGGAGCTCAAAATATAGACTCTCGGGTGGATCATCTTCGACTCGAGGAGGCCGAAGTGGACGCATGATCCGTGCACTCTTTGAGGAGCTTAAGAGGAGGTGGAGGAGAACAAGAAGACCTGAAGGACTTGATACTACGAGGTATAACTTTCTTTCGAGTAGTTAAACCTGATGGTAGTTTAGTTAGTTAGGGGTATCGATCCTGGAGTTTAGTCGGTGTTACGAAGCCCGCAAAAATCGGTTTTTGCGTATTCCGCCTCCCTGCGAACCTGCGGGGTGCGTGACATCGACTTACAGATATGACCGGATTATTGAATCAAGTGTTGATTTGATATAGTATATTTAATGTTGTCAGTTACATGTGATATGATCGGGTTATTGAATCAAGTGTTGATTTGATAATTTGATATACATATAAATGATATTAGTGTAAGTCAATGTTACACACCCCACGGGTTCGCGGGGAGGCGGAATATATAAAACACGATTTTTACGGGCTTCGTAACACCGACTCGAACTCCAGGATCGATACTAAACCCTAACTAGCAAACTACTATGAGGTAAATTACATGAATAGAATGTTATACCTCATGATTTCAAGTCCATAGGGTCTTCTTGTCGCTGTTCTCCTCCTTTTCATAAGCTCCAAGGATTGTAACGGATCGGCGCTTCCTCTTCGGCCTCCTCGAGTCAAAGATGATCCACCCGAGAGTCTATATTCCGGGCTCCAACCTCAAATCCGAGGGAACTAGGGCACCTAGTTCGCTACACTAGATGACCTAGGTGATGTAGAAAGTATAGATGGATTGGTAGGACTCTCATAGCCTTAGGTTTCTCAACTCATGAGATATGAAAGGCTAAAGGTACAAGAAGATCAACTTGAGGGAAAGCTAGTGAAGTGTTAGCATGAAATGGAGAGTGTACTCTCTTGTCTAAATCTGAACCATTCTCCTTTTTAAAAAGAATAACTCTAATAAAAAATCAAGTATGGTTCATATTTCATCTTAGTGAGTCATGGCTTCAAAACCCTCCATGTGTCACCAAGAGCCATGCTCCATATTATGCAAACTTCCACCTCATTTCCTCCACCTATTAATGCATTATTCATTTAACCTAAAATGTTTAATACATAATACGAGGTGTCTTCTTCTAGAAGCACCTTTGTACAAATTACGAAAATGCCCCTCATCCGTATATACATACATGTATCCGTATTCCGAAAAATATGAATATAAAATGTATCGGTATTTAATTATACCGCATATTAAAATATCCATAATATTTATTATTAAATTATAAAAAACATTTGTCGGGCGTGAGGCAGATCTGGTAAATTCCCAAAAATAATATTTTATTTTTCTGAAATGTTACAAATTATATATGAAATAGGTTTTAAATCATCAAAACCTTGAAATTAATCAAATCGTTTTATTTCCTAAAACCTAGAAAGCCTTGAATAACCGTTTTAGTACAAAACTTGAGGTTTAAACAAAACTAGTGGCCACAATATACTCTAAATAACCTAACTAGATCATACAAACCATTACTATAATTTAATCTCATCATTTTCATTAACCCAAAAATTCTAGTTTGCAAAATTATGCAATTTTAACAATTTTCAAAGTAACAATACACAAATCAACAACTAGACTAGGTTTTGCAAGTTCTAAGATGGTAAACTACAAATTATAATGGTAATGATGTGATGAAAACCTTAACCATATTTTAATCTTACAAATTTGATTAAATTCTAAAACCTAATTTGCAATATTATGCAATTTGGAAAAATTAATTTCAACAATTTACAATTTAGCAACTAGATTAGTTCTAGCAAGTCTTAAGATGTTAACCTTCATCACACAAACATAATCAATTGATCAAAACTACAACGTGATCCAAACCCTAATCTTTAAAGTTTAAATCTTGAATTTAGTTCCATAACTAAACATCTAATTAAGTTAAATTTATGTAATAACCTACAATTAAACACTAGAGTTAGGATTATACCTCAACCAACATGAGATCAAATTCGAATCATAGCCTTCCAAACTTGCTTCCATCCCCCAAGATCCATGCTAGATTAGCTAAAGAATAATGGGTAAAGGTTGGATTTGAGATTTGATGGAAATTTGTGTAGGTTTATTGGATTTTTGAGTGAGGTTTTTTGCAAGGTTTTCACCAAGAGAGGAGGAATTTTTAGAGGGGGGCTGCTGAATTCTGCATAAATGAAGAGGAGAGAGAGTGTGGTGTTAGGTATGGGTGAGGGAAAAGTCCAAGTAAGGAACCATACATCAAGTATAAAGACCCATACCAAATTGTTTAATACCAATTTCTTTTCTTTTTTTGTGAAATGAGGGGACCAAGTTTTAGGGCTGCTAAGGGGGCTTGGCCAGCAGCCTGGGGAGGGAGGAGAGAGGGTGTGGGTGAGTGTGGGTGAGGAAAAAAAAGATAAATACAATACCCCAATTTCCATTTAAATTAATTTCACTATTTAAGCCTTTTTCTATCATATTTTGAGAACCATCTTAACAATTTCTTTTCATTTCAAAAACAACATGTTACATTTTGGGTTAATGTGTCATGATGCACAAAATTTGTATTAACCCATATCAAATTTGTAATTATCCGTAATTGAATGTATTAGTGAAGGCTTAAAATAATATTTAAAATAATTAATTTCAGAAAATATTTTAGTTAACTAGAAATTTTACAAGTGACTCATTAAACATCAAATACTAGCAATTACATAGCTAGAATAGGTATATTTGATTTTATGATGAAAGATAATTATATCTTGATTTTTACGAAAAACACCCGTTATTTTACCGATTCTCCGAAATTTCACCTAAACGATTTTTTTTCCTCAAAACGTTACATTCTTCCCGCCTTAAAGAAATTCGATCCCCGAATTTAAATTAAAACTCCCCCAAATACCAAAACATTTCACTAAAATGATCAAGTCGTCGGGGCTCTGAAATCATAAATACATAAAACATATCGTAGCGCAATGCATACGCATGCAAAACGAGTATATAAACCAAAATCAAAACTCCGTCAAACATCCCGCAATCATCGGAGTTATGGTGAAGGCACCAATGTCAAATTCCAAAACGAAAACCAACATGATATACATCAAAACTATAACACGTACATAGAACGTGTCGGTGTAAACTCGTCAAAACATCTGAAGAAATGCATGCTGAAACATATTCAGGTACTGTCCTCGGACTAGTCCTACTCAGGTACTATACCAAATGGTAAATATCATAAAAACATACAGCTCAAAAGAAATCGTGCTCACTAGTACATGTAACAGTGCCACGTGCGTCTGGTGCGCACGAAAATCGAAATCAACGAATGTGTCATACATGTGCACAGGGTGCAAGGAATCAAATATCGAGTATCATAATCGAAATCGACGGTATACAACACATCTCAATCCAAATCAGGTATACCGTGGTATATAATCTCACAACCATGTGCATCAGCGTGCACTAAATCGAATCAAAATAATAAAAGTGCATAAAACTATGACGAAAGCATAAGTCAAATCACATGCATACCATAGGTATGAAATCAAAATCAACATCTCGAATGACATAAAATCGAAGTCAAGTGCAACTGTGGTGCACAAAATCTCAATCATGCAATTAAATCGTCCAAAAGACCAAAATCAAAGATGACGGAAATAGTCCCGCTCTAGCACATCCTCTAAAAATCTCTGCCCAACTGACGTGGTTACTCATAACATGTCTCGTCGACGATGCCGAACTCTGGCCTACTGGGTGTGCGTAATATGACTGATCTTGGGTCCAAGTCTTCTCGTATAGTATTCCAGGAAGGTTCTGTCGAAGTCTCTCCCAAATCTCGTTTCTGTTGAAATGCCCGGAAGCTATCATCCTTTACAAAATCTGTATCTTGTTCCGGAATGGCTGCATACTCATCGCGACTCCTTCTGGAAGATATATCCATATACAGCGCCTCTGCATGCGTATCACATCTCTGATGTCAGCGGAGTGGAACGTCCTCTCATCAAGATCTTGTACGAACCCCTTACTCCACTTTTCTCTAATGTCGACTGATTCAGACTCGTCTCTTCGTGGCTGCATGGACTGTGCTCCAACGGCTATACTCGTATCTGGAGTCTCCTAAACAATATATCCCATCACATGATATCCGAATGATCGAACCATTCGATCGATTTGTCAAGGTTCCATAATCCCCCAAGAGCTCAACATCTTGAGTACAGTTTAATAGTATTCCAGTACATACCACAGTACCTATGAACCAACCGTAAAAGGGCAAACCCAAGCCTCATTAATGGCACCGCTGAACTGCTGCAAACCCTAAGGCTTCCAAGCGTTCTCATGGTCATTATATCGAGTTAGGGTTTCATTCTTCTAGAGGGTCCATAGAATTACTTGCCTGTTTTTCCGAATACTTTAAACTTGGAAAATGGGTTTCTGACATTCGATCGTCTCTATCGACTCTCAGCGTAACAACATGAAGTCGTCTCTAACTGGAATCAATCAATCTGATGACCTCGCATCGGGGTAGGCAATGAATCACATATCCTAGTCTTTCATCTTTGGTGACTAGCGATCTTCTATCATATCTCTAAGTATAACTCGTGCGGCAATAGCTCCAAACATCTGGGGCGATATCTCGTCATTCACAGCAACAACTGGCTCATTTGTCCGCACGCTGAACAGTGCCTCGATCATCAAAATAATCGGTGCATTGACGGTCATCACATTCTGGCTGGCCTGTAGCAGTGGCCCAATCCTCTGGTGCTAATCTGCACGTCCGAGAAATCTTGTAAAAGCGATCCATCAAACGCTCATGGCGCGAAAACACAATAAAACGACACATCTATACAATCGTGTGTCCCCGGAATACATCCTTGTTAATCCTCGTCCGTGAAGAGCTCGTGCTGACCGCAACTCTAGCCGTAGCTCTCTCTGCCTGTGTAATCATGGCGGCAAAACCATAAACCGATATCGATGAAGATAGATCATAGGAATCAATATAATGCTGTGCAAGGAAAATGTACATCCTAAGGTTTCTTAAGCGGAGTAGCGTATCATAAGTATGCCGCGGAACATACACACGGTACGTCACTCTCCTTAAGTCACCTACTCCATCAACCAAGGTCAACCTATGTGACGAAAGTTCGGGTCTAATACCCCCTCGACCAAGTCTATGTTCCATAAGGTCAAGCCTAGGTTCCGAATAGATATACGCCCTAGACTCCGCATAGTCAAACATAGACTTGAACCAAGGTTAACCTAGCGCTCTAATACCAACTTTGTCACGACTCGAAATCGCACGTGACTGGCACTTGAATCATATGGAGTCTATAGGACCCCATCTAATTCAAGTAAGCCAAAAAAAATCCCAGAAATCTAAACCATTTGAAAGAATGAAAACTTGTTTAAAGTTTGCATATAATCACTTTGAAAGTCGTAGTAATCTTCTTAAAACACCGAGTCTTTTCCGAAAATTTCGGCAGAGTCTCCTTTGTAAAAACTGACCCCAAACGGGTACAATCCTGATAAAAGCATATATAATGAATAAAGGCATCCCCAAGCGGGAGCTATCTCTTCGTCAATTGACGGTCACAACCATGCAAGCAATATAATATACAACGCCAAGGGCGAGGATCAAAACTCAAAAGGAAACTCAAAAACATCAAGAAAACCTATAATAATACAACGCGCGACTCTAAGGTCGAATAATAACAACTGGTTTTCTAAGCCTGAAAAATATACAAGTCTTGTTGATGGAGTTTACTAGATACAACTGAAATAAATAAAGGTACTATGGTGGTCACGATGCGAGTGAACGCATCTACCAAAGCAATCACCCGGAATGAAGTAGTGTGCCAGCAAGGACGCCAAGGGGAAAAACCTGTATGGCAAAACCTGCAAGAAACTGTGGCACAATGGGGTGAGTTGCCAACTCGTGAGTAGAAAACATCACAGAGCAGAAATCGTATGTATGACGCAATCCTAGGTCATACGATCAGTAATATACTCAAATGATAAAGCCTGAAGCATAAGAATAATGTCCGGGGTAAACATATAAACATGAGTGTCATACCAAGTGCTCATGTCAATGCGTCAAGTAGCAACATATCATAACTGTGAGGTATGAATGCATGAAAACCGAATACAAATAAATTAGAATGTTGTTTTCTTTAATTGGTGAGATTTCTGTATATATAAATCGAGGTATCATCAATGAAATCAATATAAAATCCGTGTCAAGCATCGACACAAAACATGTATCCAAATATCTGATATCGCGGGCTCCGGCTATCCGGACTGGCCCAAATCATAAATCTCAATACCTCAAATCTCAATATCCTGGGCTTCGGCTATCCGGACTGGCCTCTGGGCTCCGCCTATCCGGACTGGCCCAACTCCGATCGGTATCCTCCGGATATCCGTCGAGTCACAATACAATCACCGGTCAGTAGTGCTCCCCTGTCTCAGGCTCAACGCCATCATGTGCGACCTTCTCGCCCCGGGGTACCGCACCGGGTCCACTATGCACCCACAGACGGTTCCTCCTCCTCCTCGAATCGGGTGTATGATATCGCTCAAGAGCCGAGAAAACTCATGGTGGACATATCTCAAATCATATCATGAGAAAACCACAATTTTATCTTTAAAATGATAATCAGTTTATAAAATCCGCGTGGTTTCTCCAAATCCAGAAATCTCATTTAAATCAGAAATCTCATAATCGAAAGTCAATAAACAGTAAATACCGGGCTCTGGCAATCCGGACTGGCCCAAAATGTGCATGACAATGAATATATAAATATGCATGAGAATCACAGTAATAAATGCAATGTCTAAGCTATCATATAAAAACGAGCGCATTATTACCATGTCGAAGCTATCAGCTAACATTTTACACTAATGAATAGTATTTTCTAATGTGTACGTGACATGGCAATTACCGATGATGATGTGTGTGAGCCGGCAAGCATGTGTATGTGGAGCATACGCATCATCGGTAATGGTGCTGGTGTCCTGACAGCATGATTTCATATGACAATAAAAGCACAAGTATAAGCATGCAATACGATATGAACAACATGAATGTACGGAAATGAAAAGTAAACGCAACAATAAGAAATATACATTACTATATATATGAATCATACAGTTTTGACATTTGAAATAATACGAACCGTGGCATTTATAAAATAAGGCCAAAGGTGTTTTTAAGAAAGGTACGTCCTTTGAGATATCCGTAAGATCCCTTGGCCTGTCTTTAAAAATACTCACGATTCGTTAGTTTTGAAATAAGTATAACTCGAGTCTAGTCTAACATCTACTAAGTACACTACAGGTTTATACTAACAGACTAATCGAAAAGGTAAGGAAACCACCTAAATGTGAGTCGATATATATATAACATATAGTCGGTGATCCCGCCTCAATAGTATCGTGTACGATACAATATATCATATGACATCCTCGAGTCAAGAGTGCGGATCTATCATCAATATATAGCTCGTACGGTAAATCCATCGTACGGCATCCCAACTTAGGTACGGGTCAATATCACATTTATCTCATTATTCAACTGGTATCCTTATCATCTTATCATGATTTGGGTACTGATCTAAAGTCTCGTACATACTGATACCATCTACATATATATATGCGTGTGTATGAAACACATCGCCTAAGGACCCGCTATAACAACATGCCGTATCTCATAATACGAACCAAAACACATCACTGATCTTCTGGCATCGTGCCCAAACACATCGACTCATCTCCAAATACCATATACTATCCTCATCATCCAGGAATATGTATACGTATATATATATATATATATATATACATACTCATATACATATATGTATATATATGTGTGTACATATCCCCATATAAGCAGAATAAAGTAAAATGTATGCGTGTGTGCGTGCATGTATGCAAATCACTACTCTAGGGTTCGCGACTAAGAAACTAGCTAACGACACCAATTTACGAATAGACTAACACTAACCCAAAGTCATCTAAAGCATATCGTATACACATCTCATATCACATAAGCATATATGTATGTAATAACGCACTCGCGATCTATACTACGAAACTGCGGGGGTGCTATACGCCATCCACCCGACTTCCCTCGTAGATATATATCTACTCACCTTGATCTTCGCTTGCCGATGTCGATGTCGCCACGCGCTTTCTTGTCATCTCGAAGCTCTCGTGAGGGTACCTACATATCATGACAAATCGTATCGCATTAAAATCCGACTCATGACCAAAACGACACACAAATCTCACATAGGTCAAAACCTATGGTCCGCTCATGCAAAATAAACAAATAACCCTCGACATCGGCGTACAAACATCGATTAATCGAGATAAAACTCAAAGGTACCAATCGTGGTTTCAAAACTCACTAATTATATATGAAATAGGGTTTAAATCATCAAAACCTTGAAATTAATCAAATCGTTTTATTTCCCATAACCTAGAAAACCTCGAATAACCGTTTTAGTAAAAAACTTGAGGTTTAAACAAAACTAGTGGCCACAATATACTCTAAATATCCTAACTAGATCATAGAAACCATTACTATAATTTAATCTCATCATTTTCATTAACCCCAAAATTCTAGTTTGCAAAATTATCCAATTTTAACAATTTTCAAAGTAACAATACACAAATCAACAACTAGACTAGGTTTTTCTTGATCTAAGGTGGTAAACTACAAATTATAATGTTAATGATGTGATGAAAACCTTAACCATATTTTAATCTTACAAATTTGATTAAATTCTAAAACCTAGTTTGCAATATTATGCAATTTGGACAAATTAATTGCAACAATTTACAATTTAGCAACTAGATTAGTTCTAACGAGTCTTAAGATGTTAACCTTCATCACACAAACATAATCAATTGATCAAAACTCCAACTTGATCGAAACCCTATTCTTGAAAGTTTAAATCTTGAATTTAGTTCCATAACTAAACATCTAATTAAGTTAAATTTATGTAATAACCTGCAATTAAACACTAGAGTTAGGATTATACCTCAACCCACATGAGATCAAACTTGAATCAAAGCCTCATAAACTTGCTTCTATCCCCCAAGATCCATGCTAGATTAGCTAAAGAATAATAGGTAAAGGTTGGATTTGAGATTTGATGGAAATTTGTGTGGGTTTATTGGATTTTTGAGTGAGGTTTTTTGCATGGTTTTCACCAAGAGAAGAGGAATTTTGAGAAGGGGGCTGCTGAATTCTGCAGAAATGAGGTGGAGAGAGAGTGTGGTGTTGGGTGTGGGTGAGGGAAAAGTCCAAGTAAGAAACCATACATCAAGTATAAAGACCTATTCCTAATTGTTTAATACCAATTTCTTTTCTTTTCTTCTCTTTTTTTGTGAAATGAGGGGACCAAGTTTTGGGGCTGCCAAGGGGGCCCGGCCAGCAGCCTAGGGAGGGAGGAGAGAGGGTGTGGGTGAGTGTGGGTGAGGAAAAAAAAGATAAATACAATACCCCAATTTCCATTTACATTAATTTCACTATTTAAGCCATTTTCTATCATATTTTGAGAACCATCTTAACAATTTCTTTTCATTTCAAAAACAACATGCTACATTTTGGTTTAATGTGTCAGAATGCACAAAATTTGTATTAACCCATTTCAAATTTGTAATTTTCCCTAATTAAATGTATTAGTGAAGGCTTAAATTAATATTTAAAATAATTAATTTCGGAAAATATTTCAGTCAACTAGAAATTTTACAAGTGACTCATTAAACACCAAATACTAGCAATTACATAGCTAGAATAGGTATATTTGATTTTATGATGAAAGATAATTATATCTTGATTTTTACGGAAAACACCCGTTAATTTACCGATTCTCCGAAATTTCACCTAAACGATTTTTTTTCAAAACGTTATAAAGATAAAGAAATAAGCAAGACATCAAACCCACCAAGCTAATATATAACTCATCGCTCAAGTCTCGCAACTATAAGTCTTGCTAAGTCTACTACTTATACAAATACTAGTTTCTGATTTGATGGATTTAACTAGATACAAAAGAAATAATAATTACAAGAGTGGTACGATCCAACATGTACCACCTACCAAAGCAAGTCGCCCGAATGCATGCTGTGTGCCAACGATGCCGCTACCGATCCATGCGGTCAACCTGCAAGAACCATGGCACAACGGTGTGAGTTGCTAACTCGTGAGTAGAAAACATCAACAGGTAGAAATCGAAATAAACAACGATTCCTAGGTCAACTATATCATAAAGGTAATACTATGATATCTAGGGTGACCGTATCTACATATGTGCCAACAATATACTCAATACCTATCTGAATGTGGATATCATCCAACAATATAATCAATGCCTGTATGCATGTGGATCTCATCCACAATATAATCAATGCCTGTATGCATGTGGATCTCATCCACGTGTCAACCAATGACACAACAACGTCATGTATGTAAATATCATAAACGCATATGCATGAAAGTATGAGGATATAAATCAACGTGTGTCCCTCGGGACACATCAAATCATAGAACCTGAGTGTCCAGCATCGACACTCGAAACATTATGAAACCCATGTCCAGCATCGGCACATAAATCCTAATATCTCAGGCGCCGCATCCTCAGATCGGCCCTCAGACGCCGCATATTCTGGTCGGCCCTCATATCCATCTCATGAATCCGGTCTGTATCATCCGGATAACCGACAGGTCCAAATACTATCACCGGTAGGTAATACTCCCTCTGCCAGGCTTATCGTCTACACCACCAAAATCACCTCTTGCCTCGGGGAACCATACCGGGTCCACCATGTACCCGCAGACGGTGCCTACCGCTCTTCGAATCGGGTTTCATATGCCAATCTCAGAACCGAGAAAACACATGTTGGACGTCTCAAATATATTTTCAAGAGAAACCGGGTTTTTAAAACAATACATACTTTCTTTTGAAATAACCACGGTTCTCAAATTCAGAAATCTTATGAAAACTGCATATCTCAATGCATATAATCGTAAAGCATGATGTATGCGACATATAACAGAATGTAAGCATATTCGTATATCATGCAACATGGAACAATGATGTGACAATATCAATATATCATCATAATGTGAACATAGAAATATAATAGCATGATGTAGCAATTCTACTGTGTGTGTGACATAGCAATTATCGATGATGAAGTGTGTGAGCCGGCCAATCTGTGTAAGTGTAACATACACATCATCGATAATGGTGTAAGTGTACTAGCACAGGTATATGTTATGCAATGAGAATAACCTGAACGTTGCATAAAGTAAATCGTAGGAGAAATGCTATAAGTATACGCATCAAATCTAACATCTACACCGGAACCATACGAACAGTTTTTAAAAGATGTAAATCGTAGTTTTGAAAGTAGGGGCTACGGTGTTTTTAAGGAAAAGACATCATTTGAAAATCCGTAACGTCCCTCAAAGTATCTATTTAAGAGATGCATACGATTCTTCAGTTTGGAAATATGTATGGTTCGGATGACACATTTACGTCGGCTATCCAGTCTCACAACATCACGTACGGTATGATACATCGTACGACATACTCTAGTCAAGGGTATGGATCAATCATCAAGTCAAACTCATCACGTACGGTAATCCATCGTACGGCGGCATTAAACGATTATGGATTCTATCAACCTATATAACAATGAGGGTACGGACCTAATGTCTCGTACGGCATATCACTCATGATTCACAACCTCATATATATCTATATGCCTATATCCCTGGTCACATCCATAACAATCTCATATCAGGGGACCCGCAAGGGTATCAATCATCTCATATCGACTCGCATCCGTATACCAACATATCAATCAAGTCATCATATCACATCATATATCCTTTTCATCGCATTAAGTCATCTTACATCAAGTCAATTTATATATACCTTCCACCTTATACATCAAATGTCATGCTACTCTAAAACACATACCTCTTCTAGTGCAACTACATATCTATAAGTCGTGATTCACATTCACTTTTCATATCCCTAAGCTTTCATCTCATAGCTCAATATATATATTCAATCACTCATATCATCTATAACTATCTTTTTAACCATATCCCTAGTTTTCTAATCTAGGTTTCTACGACTGTATCCTATAGATCAGTTTCCATTTATAATTTGCGGGGGTGCTATACGCTATTCACCCGACTTCCCTCATAGATATAGATCTACCCACCTTGATCCTTGCTTGCCGAATTACATGATTCCATGCTCCGTCGCCTCGGATTCCACACGAAGGTACCTACAATAACACACAATCGCAATCTCTGTGAACATCAAGTCCGGAAAACCAATACGACACACGGTGCGCTTATAGGTTAAAACCTATAGCCTACGCATGCAAAAACAACCAAACAACCCTTGTTGTTGACGTACAAACGCCCAACAACCAAATACAACTCCAATAATAAAACCAAGAAATCCAATATCGGAAAAACATAACCCGACACCAAGACAGCAACTCAAGAATTCACTCCCAGATTTTCAGTCGGGTGAAAAGAGCCTAAACAAACAATGCAGTGGCTTTGTATATGAGATAAGTGAGCTACTGGACCAACCTAGACCCAATCCCCCTCAAAGTGGCCGGCGACATAGCCCCAAAATCTGGCCACCTTGGCCCAGACTGCGCCAATGGGGTTCGTCTTCTCAGGGTGATCTCCTATTGGTCCAACTAGGTCTGTGGTATAGTTTGTTTTTCTCAGAAACTCCTCGGGTCGCTCCAGATTCCCTGTAGGCCACTAAAATGCCACAAAACCGACATGGGAAATTCCTAAGTTTGTATTCTCTGTTCTTGGCCAAGAAATCCACACTAGGGTCTTGTAACAGCACCTAAACCTCACCAATTCCACACAATCACCCAAACCCTTCTCTTGAATTTCCAAGTTCACAAATCCACACCTTAAACCAATTCTAAACTAACTAGAATGCTAGGAAACTTAAACTAAACTAAATGAAGGGAATTATACCTCATGGATGCAACCAAGCAAAACCCTAGAAGTCCAAAGTCTCCAAAATCCAACTTTGATGGGTCCAAAGTGATGAGGGTGAGGTGGTGTCATTTTTAATGAAAGGGGTTTTGGGTTTTGATGAATATTTTGAGGTGATAATTTGGGGTGGAAGTGGAGGGAGATGAGGAGGAGGAAGATGAAGAAAATAATGGGGAGGAACTAATGGTGTCTGCCTCCCCTCTCTCTCTTTTCTTATTTTAACTCTTTTCCTTACCCTCACTCTCTCTTATTCTCACCCTCCCAATAAAACCCTTTTCTCTTTTTCTTTTCTTTTTAAAACCCAAACCACATAATACTCCAAAAAAAACACAAGAACACAACATGTAACCAAAATGCAACATGACATAGTGCACTAACCATGGAAAACTATAGAAACACGGATTTGGCTTAATCGCGATTAGCAGCGCACTAATCAATTTTTATCCAAACTGCATATAATAAATTATAAAAATGACAAACCCGATAAATATATTTTTAAATCAATAAATTATTTTAAACCCCAATTATTTCACAATTATTGGTATATATTTATACCATTTTACGAAAACCCCAATTTCGCAAATCGGGTAGTTTTCGCGAAATATATTATTTTAATATTAAATTCCAAAAATAATATTTTATATTTTCTGAAATGTTACAGATAAGAAGGCTGATAAGAAAACTCATCTGAACTCCTACTGAGCCTATCTGTGACAATCTCCGTACAGGTCGGTCTGTTCGTCTAAGAGTATCGCATATCGGGCCTAGGGGCGGCAGCCTTCAGACCCCTAATTGCTCAATAAGTCGTGCCGAAGTAGAGCCCAAAACACCCTGAGAAACTACTGGAGTACCTACCAGAAAATCTCGCTTGCCCTGGCCAGGGACTTTGTGTAATGGCTTTCCGAACACAGCGCGATATCATCCCCCATACCGGGAGAGACGAATCCTATCTAACTACTACTGCCACCTAGTGCTTCGGGAATGCACCCAACTACTACCTGTTTGCACGACTCATTAGAGCTGTGGTAGGGCAGTAATTTAAGAACAATGGGAACACACTCGAGTCGAAGTAGCAGTGTCAAGTCAACGGACTATGCTGTACTCATGTCACCTGGGAACTGCTACCTGACGATAGGCATAGTACCAACCAGCAGTTCCCCACGAGTGCTGTCCAGTGTAGTTATAACCCAATGAGCACTTGCATACTATCTCCACTACGACGTACTATGGCTGTGAGACAGACCATCTCCCTAGCTGGGATGTCAAGCGTATACACAAGTCTACTCTGGAGTATCGATGCCCTGTCTCGATAATCCTATGACTAGGGACCTGTATAAGGATGTGCTTATAGACTACCCAGCCCCCATTAGTGTGACTGCCATCACAACGCTGGTAGTCAAGCAAAGATCCTAAGGGCTCTACCAATATGTATTAGCGATACGTTAAAAAGAAATATATACACATATTGAGGTAGAAACAAACAATGTAGCATACTACTATATTGAGCAAGACTGTTACAATATCGGTGTATATCCCAAGCTTCCAAAATGTAATATACAAACTAGTACTATACAATAATGGCCTCTAGGGCATATATCACTAACAATCTCCCACTTCCACTAATGTCACGACCCGAAAGAGCACGTGACTGGCCCTTGAACCATATGAAGTCCATAGGACTCCATCTGGTCCAAGTAAGCCAAAAGCCCAGAAATCTAAAACCATTTTAAGGATAAATAAAGAAAACTGGTTTTTAATAGGTAAAGAAAACATGTTTTGAAGTCAAGGTTTTTAAATAACTAAGCCGAATATGCATTTTAAAAGATGTAAGGTCTTTTCTAAAAATTTCGGCAGAGTTTCTTTTGTAAATACTGGCCCCGAACGGGGTACAACAAGAACAATGTATATATGCAATGAATAAAAGGCATCCCCAAGCGGGAGCTAGCTCTTCGTCAATCGACGGTCACAACCACGCAAGCAATAATATACAACGCCGAATGGCGAGGGTAAAAACCAAAAAGAAACTCAAAAAGCATGAAAACCGCAATACTACTAAGCGCGGCTCTAAGGTCGAATAATACATCACTAAAGTCTAAGTCTGAAACAATATACAAGTTTTGGTTGATGGAATTCTAGAAACAATGAATAATACATATACAAGGGTGGTTCTGATGCAAGAATCCACCTACCAAGCAAATCACCCGCAAAGGAAAGCAATATGCCAGAAATGCCGCAATGGAACCTGTGCAGCAAAACCTGCAAGAACTGTGGCACAACGGGTGTGAGTTGCCAACTCGTGAATAGAGAATATCTACAAGCAGAAATCGAATGCATGACATAATCATAGGTCAATACAATCAGATAAATAAGCCTCAAAGAATAAGCCTGAAGCATGAAAAGGTGGCAATGTAATATCTAATCGTGTATGTAGTACCAAGTACCCGTGCCAGTGCCTCAGGAAATAACATGTCATAAACATAAGGTATGTCTGCATGAAGTATCAAAATGAAAGTCAATACACATATATTAGCGTCCCATTCCCTTAATATTGGTGTAATGGTATATATAACAGCGCCCTCATACCCTGTTATATATACAAGTGAAGTATGATCAATGTAATAAAAGTCTGTATATATGTGGATCCCGTCCACCTGTTACCCAATGACAATATGCATCATGCATGTAAATGTGAGGATATAATCAAAACCATGGAAACATCATGAAACCTGTGCCTAGCAT
The DNA here is from genome assembly GCA_030015575.1 of Agapanthus africanus. Lineage (NCBI taxonomy): Eukaryota > Viridiplantae > Streptophyta > Magnoliopsida > Asparagales > Amaryllidaceae > Agapanthus > Agapanthus africanus. The sequence goes on from CM057350.1 coordinate 253,016,574, forward strand.
CGGCACGTAAATCCTCGTCCATATGGGGCTCCGTCTGCGGTATCGGCCCTCGGTCCCGGCAGCACGGGTCAACCCATGTCCATCTCTCAACTCCGGTCGGTATCCCCCGGATATCCGCCGAGCTCAAATAAAATCACCGGTAGGTACTCGCCCACCTCCAGGCTCAATCGGCATAATCCTTCGATCTTCTTGCCGAGGGGAACCATACCGGGCCCCACCATGTACCCTCATACGGCACACACTCCTCGTATGGGGTATATAATCAAAACCGATAAATCTCATGGTGGCTGCGCAAATATCATGTCAAGGAAACCGGGGTTTTCAAATAAGTACATACTCTCCTTTGAAAAATCCCCAAAGTTCCCAAATCCAGAAATATCATGAAAACGAATATCTCAATACGTATAATCAGAAAGCATGATGTATGTGACATATAAATGAGATGCAAGTATAACAGTATATCATGCAACATAGAATACTGGTATGCACATACAAAGTCATATTCTGATGCAATAATACTATGTGTAGTGGCATGGGAATTATCGATGATGAAGTGTGTGAGCCGGCAAGCAAGTGTACGTGGAACATATGCATCATCGATAATGGTGCTGGTGTCCTAACAGCATGATGGTAATATAGCAATAACACATGCAAGGCGATGTGAATAGCATGAATATGCGGAAATTGAATAATCAACGCAACAGTAAGGAATCTACATCCATTTGTATATATCCTGCAGTGGTGCCTTTTGAAATAAGACGAATCAGGGTTTTAATGAAATAAGGGTTACGGTGTTTTTAAGAATAGATACGCCTTTTGAAAATACCCGTAGAACCTCTTTACTTGTCCTTAAGATATTCCCGATTCGCTAGTTTTGAAAGAGGTATGACTCGGGTCTAGTCTAACATCTACTAAGCCAAGTCCATCAGGAGGGGTATGGGAACCACCTGAATCTGAGTCGATATATATATAGTCGGTGATCCCGCCTCAATAGTATCGCGTACGATACAGTATATCATCTAACATCCTCGAGTCATGAGTGTGGATCTATCATCAATATAAAGCTCGTACGGTAAATCGTCGAACGGCATCCTAATAGCTGGGTACGGGTCAATATCACAATCAGCTCATCAATTATTTGGTATCCTCATCATCATATCACATAATCTGAGGTACTGATCTAAGTCTAGTACAACTGATACCATCAATATCACTGCGTGTGTAAACACACATCCAAACGCCCGCTAGAGATCACATGTCGTATCCCAAATACGAATCATATCAAATCACCGATCTCGCAGCACAAAACCTAATATCATCGACTCATCTCCAATGTCGTCCAATATCCATCAAACACAGTGCTAGTATAATGAATATACAAGGGTGTACGTGTAGGTGTAAATCTATTCTAGGGTTCGCGACTATAAACTACACCAGTTGCTTCTAACCCTAAACTATCCATAAAACACCTAACCCAAAAACCACGACACACTATAAACTATCATATAGGTATATATGTCAACTACGGACTGCGGGGGTGCTATACGCCATCCACCCGACTTCCCCCTTAGATATAATCTACTCACCTTGTGTCTTCATTTGTGGACGTCGCCACGCGCTTCCATGTCGTCCCGAAGTCTTCATGGGGTACCTGGACATCAAAGTATCGTATATGCGCATTAAAACCAAATCAAAGCTAAAACGGCATACAAAACCCCAAACAATACGATAAGGGGCCTATAGGTTAGAACCTATGGGCACGCCTTCAAAACCATCAATCAATCCTCGATATCGTCATATAAACGCCAAATAGTCAAGGTAAAACACAATACACAATTGCAGAATTAAAAATACGGAATACGGAAACACGAATCCAAAACAGCAACTTAAGAAAAAGGCTCCAGATTTCATCTTAGGTCAAACTAGACAAATCTATACATACCAGGGGCCTAATCTACAGATAAAGGAACACCAAAACCAAAACGAGCAAGTTTGGTGGGGTCCAGGCCGCAAATTGTGGCCAAACAGAATAAATCTGCGGCCGGGAAAATGAGTTAGGGGTTGGGGTCTTGTGTGGTGGTTCTAGGGTGCCTGCACATCTCACTGTCCAATCAATTTTATTTTAGGATGTCTCGGGTGAAAGAAGATTCAATAAAACCTTCACAGATTTCACAAATTCTCCGATATCGTATCCATAAATCCATATTCCGGGTCTTAAGTCTCAGGTTTGGGTCTAAATTCCAGCACTAGGGTGCTTGTATGGTCTCCACTGAACTCAATTTCCCATCACAACTCATAATTTCCTCAAACCCTAACTAGGTTTTCCTTAACTCCACAATATCAAACAATATCGGTTCAATCTAAATATGGGGGTATAAGAATTGCTAAAACTAATCTAATGGTCCAGAAAATACCTCATTTTGCAACTCAAGAATTTTCTTGAGTTGCCCCTAGTGACCAAAATCCTTGCTTTCTTGGTCCAATGTGTAGATCTTGAGCTTGTGCACACTTTTAATGAAATGAGAGTGGGGTTTTGGAGTTGTTTTAGAGGTGTTTAGAGGGCTTAAAGAGGGGAGGGAGGTGAGGTGCAGGAGCAGCAGCAGCAATGGAGGGAGAGGGAGGGAAATGAAGGGAGGAAAATGGCTAAGTGTTTGGTCAAAGAAGCCCATACCTCTCTCTCTCACCAAACCTCATTCTTTATTCTTTTTCCATTTTCTTTTTCTTTTCTTATTCTCTCAAATCCTTCTCCCAAGAATAGTAAACCCAAAGTGAGCCATGGCAAGAAAAGTGCACAAGTGTGATAAAAATGATATGTGCATGTTTTGCACAAAAATGCAAAAAAAACCGATTAGCGATTTTTAATCGCGATTAATAATAAATTAGCATATAACTAATCATAAAAACTTTAAAATGGCATAATTCTATAAAATACCCTATTTTATAATTTTCCATAATTTTTCCAAATTTTTCTGTATTTAATTATACCTAAATATTAAAATATTCATTAAAATAATATTAAATTATAAAAATTCCCAAAAATAATATTTTATTATTTTGGAAACGTTACAATCTACCCCCTTAAAGAAATTCGGTCCCCGAATTTAAATTTAAACCCCCAATACTAAAACATTTCTGTAAAAATCCATATTGTCGGGGCTCCAAAAACATCAATACATAGCGAATATTATAAAAATGTACTGCTCTACTAGAAATCAATCCCCAAAATGTATATATAAGAATATCCTGTGCGTCTGGTGCGCAAGGAAATCAAAATCCATATATGTGCCATACATAGGCACAAAACAACATCTAGGTGCAACTGGTGTGCATGAAACATCTGTCATAGGCAACGTGTGTGCCTGACATCAAAATCAGGTGCATTTGACATGCATGAAGAATCCCGATTTAGTGCATCTGGCATGCACCAAAATCGTATATCAAAACACTAAAGGTGCATGAAAACTATGCTGGAAGCGTAAATCAAATCACTGGCATAAAATAGGCATGAAATCAAAATCAATACCTCAACGTAATAACTGTGCACAAACTATAAATACCCAGTGGGTGCATAAAACAAATATCATGAAACTCAGTCATCAAACTAAATCATGCAAACAGAACGCCCAAAGTACCAAAATCCAAGATGACGGATACGTGATAATCGAATCACAAAATCACAAATCATAAATACCGTCTTCGGTACTTCCTCCTTCAAAGTCGAGAAGGAGTCGGTACATCCCATGCTAGCAGCGCAAGATATCTACTTTCCTGTTGCTCACGTTCTGGCGTCCTCTGACTCTGGGTCTTTATCTTCTCTGCGGATTACCTATCTCGAAATCAATCGGCTCTTCGGCCCTGTCAGGTGTGCTAACGGGGACGATTCCGTTCTGGCACTTCTCTGGTCATCTCTCGGTCAATCATCACGACTACTCGTAAAGCAGCATATCACTGGCGTCGGCCTCTGGCTCTCTGAATGCACATCACACATCTGATCCTGGGTGCAAATATCATTGCAGCTGTGTCTTGGAAGGAATCCTGCTCAGGGTCTTTTCCAATCATGCTTATGCCGATCTGTACGGAGGCTGGTACTCTTATATAATCTCTTCTCGCTCAATGGAAATCTCTGTCCTCAGCACAACATTTCTCGGAATCTGGTCGCATCCCGACGCCCCTGTAAGCATATCAGGTCTCTGGTCTCGACGGAAAGTAATGGCAGCTCGTCAGCGTCTCGCACGAACCTCTTGTCCGCTTGTCTATATCATCGTCCACTTCGACGTCACGTCTTTATCTGCGCACTGCAACGTTCTCGGCTATGGTCCATCCAAAGTCTCTCGCATATCTCTTTTCTTCCGAATTGACCGGAAGTCATCGTCTATTACTGGAGCTAATTCTTGTTCCGGAACGGCTTCATACTCATCGCGCCTCTTTCTGGAAGCTATATCCATATACATTGCCTCTGCGTGCGTATCACATCTCTGATGTCGGCGGAGTGGAACGTCATCTCGTCGAACTCTCTAGTAAACTCTTTACTTCACTCTGCTTCAATGTCGACTGATTCGGACTCGTCTCATCATGGCTGCACGGATTGCGCTCCAACGGCTATGCTCGGATCTGGAGTCTCCCAAGCAGTGTCCCATCACGTGATATCCGAATGATGTCGAATCGTCCGATCGACTCGTCAGAACCTCACAATCCCCCAAGAGATCAACATCTTGAGTACAGTTTAATAGTATCGAGTACATGCCACAGCGTCGGTGGTCCAGCCGTAGAAGGACAAACCCAAGCCTCACTAATGGCGCCGCGGAACTGCCGCAAACCCTAAGGTTCAAAGGCTTTCACACGGTCATTAAGTCGAGTTAGGGTTTCATTCTTCTAGAGGGTCCATGGAATCGCCTGCATGTTTTTCTGTATACTTTAAACTTGGAAAATGGGCTCCTGACATTCGATTGTCTCTGTCGACTCTCAATGTCTCCGCGTGAAGTCGTCTCCAGCTGGAAGCAATCTATCTGATGACCTCGCATCGGGGTAAGCGAACGAACACCTGTCATAGTCATTCATCCTCGGGTGACCAGCGACCGTCCATCATATCTCTAAGTATAAACTCATGCTGCAGTAGCTCCAATCATCTGGGCGATATCTCGTTATTTGCAGCAACAACTGGCTCATTCGTCTGTATGCCGAACAACGCCTCAATCCTCCAGGAAAGGCAATACATTGGCGGTCATCTCTAAATCGGTCTGCTCTAGATCTGAGTAAGACTTTCCACACTAGAAATCTTCAACTCAACTGGGCCCGCTCCGGCGCAAAAATCGAACGAATCACCTTCGTCTCTCAAATCGGGTAGACAAGCTATCATCTGTCTCATATCTGCCTGGAAGCTCCGGCGATCTCAGCTCGTAAGCTTCGGAAGCGACATCCTGTCAATCTCAGCAACAGCTGGTCCATCTGTCTGCACGGTAGGTGACATCATAATCTCTGAGGTATGCTGTACATCAACAGTCCTCTCTCAACTGGCAGCTCTAACAATGGCCCGATCATCCGGCGCAAAACCAAGCACTTGCCTCCACTAGAGGTCACAATCACTAATACTAACTCGAGACGTTCCCATGTCACTAGAAAACACAATGGTCGGCCCTCGTACCTAACGAGCTCGCTCTGACCGTAACCCTAGCAGCAGCCCAAACTGCGATCAAACATGGCGACAGGAACCTCAATCGAGTATCGAAAAGAGCATATCAATGACAAAAAGAAAACAACAGATCTAGAATGGATACATGATCATAAGAAGGAACAACATCAATGAAGGTATGATCATGAAATTAATAGAATCGAGGATCTCAAATGGATGTATAATCATGGATATGAAGAGAATCACTGATCTCGAAAATATGTACATCCTAAGGTTCCTTAAGCGGAGTGGCGTGTCGTAAGTATGCCGCGGAACATACCCACGGTACGTCACTCTACTTTAGTCACCTATTCCATCAACCAAGGGTCATCCTACGCGACGAAAGTTCGGGTCTAATACCCACTCGACTAAGTCTAAGTTCCGTAAGGTCAAGCCTAAGTTCCGTATATATATAGACGCCCTAGGCTCCACATAGTCAAACTTAGACTCGAACCAAGGTCAACCTAGCGCTTTGATACCAACTTTGTCACGACCCGAAAGAGCACGTGACTGGCCCTTGAACCATATGAAGTCCATAGGACTCCATCTGGTCCAAGTAAGCCAAAAGCCCAGAAATCTAAAACCATTTTAAGGATAAATAAAGAAAACTGGTTTTTAATAGGTAAAGAAAACATGTTTTGAAGTCAAGGTTTTTAAATAACTAAGCCGAATATGCATTTTAAAAGATGTAAGGTCTTTTCTAAAAATTTCGGCAGAGTTTCTTTTGTAAATATTGGCCCCGAACGGGGTACAACAAGAACAATGTATATATGCAATGAATAAAAGGCATCCCCAAGCGGGAGCTAGCTCTTCGTCAATCGACGGTCACAACCACACAAGCAATAATATACAACGCCGAATGGCGAGGTTCAAAACCAAAAAGAAACTCAAAAAGCATGAAAACCGCGATACTACTAAGCACGGCTCTAAGGTCGAATAATACATCACTAAAGTCTAAGTCTGAAACAATATACAAGTTTTGGTTGATGGAATTCTAGATACAATGAATAATACATAAACAAGGGTGGTTTTGATGCAAGAATCCACCTACCAAGCAAATCACCGGCAAAGGAAAGCAATGTGCCAGAAATGCCGCAATGGAACCTGTGCAGCAAAACCTACAAGAACTGTGGCACAACGGGGGTGAGTTGCCAACTCGTGAATAGAGAATATCTACAAGCAGAAATCGAATGCATGACATAATCCTAGGTCAATACAATCAGATAAATAAGCCTCAAAGAATAAGCCTGAAGCATGAAAAGGTGGCAATGTAACATCTAATTGTGTATGTAGTACCAAGTACCCGTGCCTCAGGAAATAACATGTCATAAACATAAGGTATGTCTGCATGAAGTAAATATGATGAAGTATCAAAATGAAAGTCAATACACATATATTAGAATCCCATTCCACTAATATTGGTGTAATGGTATATATAACAGCGCCCTCATACCCTTTTATATAAACAAGTAAAATATGATCAATGTAATAAAAGTCTGTATATATGTGGATCCCGTCCACCTGTCACCCAATGACAATATGCATCATGCATGTAAATGTCAGGATATAATCAAAACCATGGAAACATCATGAAACCTGTGCCTAGCATCGGCACGTAAATCCTCGTCCATATGGGGCTCCGTCTGTGGTATCGGCCCTCGGCCCCGGCAGCACGGGTCAACCCATGTTCATCTCTCAACTCCGGTCGGTATCCTCTGGATATCCGCCGAGCTCAAATAAAATCACCAGTAGGTACTCGCCCATCTCCAGGCTCAATCAGCATAATCCTTCGATCTTCTTGCCGAGGGGAACCATACCGGGCCCCACCATGTACCCTCATACAGCACACACTCCTCGTATGGGGTATATAATCAGAACTGATAAATCTCATGGTGGCTGCGCAAATATCATGTCAAGAAAACTGGGTTTTTCAAATAAGTACATACTCTCCTTTGAAAAATCCCCACGGTTCCCAAATGCAGAAATATCATGAAAACGAATATCTCAATACGTATAATCAGAAAGCATGATGTATGTGACATATAAATGAGATGCAAGTATAACAGTATATCATGCAACATAGAATACCGGTATGCACATACAAAGTGATATCCTGATGCAATAATACTATGTGTAGTGACATGGCAATTATCGATGATGAAGTGTATGAGCCGGCAAGCAAGTGTACGTGGAATATATGCATCATCGATAATAGTGCTGGTGTCCTAACAGCATGATGGTAATATAGCAATAACACATGCAAGGCGATGTGAATAGCATGAATATGCGGAAATTGAATAATCAACGCAACAGTAAGGAATCTACATCCATATGTGTATATCCTGCAGTGGTGCCTTTTGAAATAAGACGAATCGGGGTTTTAGTGAAATAAGGGTTACGGTGTTTTTAAGAATAGATACGCCTTTTTAAAATACCCGTAGAACCCCTTTACTTGTCCTTAAGATATTCCCGATCGCTAGTTTTGAAAGAGGTATGACTCGGGTCTAGTCTAACATCTACAAAGCCAAGTCCATTAGGAGGGGTATGGAAACCACCTGAATCTGAGTCGATATATATATATAGTCGGTGATCCCGCCTCAATAGTATCGCGTACGATACAGTATATCATCTGACATCATCGAGTCATGAGTGCGGATCTATCATCAATCTAAAGCTCATACGGTAAATCGTCGTACGACATCCCAATAGCTGGGTACGGGTCAATATCATAATCAGCTCATCAATTATTTGGTATCCTCATCATCATATCACATAATCTGAGGTACTGATCTATGTCTAGTACAACTGATACCATCAATATCACTGCGTGTGTAAACACACGTCCAAAGGCCCGCTAGAGATCACATGTCGTATCCCAAATACGAATCATATCAAATCACCGATCTCACGGTACGAAACCCAATATCATCGACTCATCTCCAATGTCGTCCAATATCCATCAAACACAGTGCAAGTATAATGAATATGCAAGGGTGTGCGTGTAGATGTAAATCTATTCTAGGGTTCGCGACTATAAACTACACTAGTTGCTTCTAACCCTAAACTATCCATGAAACACCTAACCCAAAAACCACGACACACTATAAACTATCATATAGGTAAATATATCAACTACGGACTGCGGGGGTGCTATACGCCATCCACCAGACTTCCCCCTGTAGATATAATCTACTCACCTTGCATCTTCATTTGTGGACGTCGCCACATGCTTCCTTATCGTCCCGAAGTCTTCATGGGGTACCTACACATCAAAGTATCGTATATGCGCATTAAAACCAAATCAAAGCTAAAACGGCATACGAAACCCCAAACAATACGATAAGGGGCCTATAGGTTAGAACCTATGGGCACGCCTTCAAAACAATCAATCAATCCTCGATATCGTCGTATAAACGCCAAATAGTCGAGGTAAAACACAATACACAATTGTAGAATTAAAAATACGGAATACGGAAACACGAATCCAAAACAACAACTTAGGAAATAGGCTCCAGATTTCAACCTAGGTCAAACTAGACAAATCTATACATACCAGGGGCCTAATCTACAGATAAGGGAACACCAAAACCAAAACGAGCAAGTTTGGTAGGGTCCAGGCCGCAAATTGCGGCCAAACAGAATAAATCTGCGGTCAGGAAAATGAGTTAGGGGTTAGGGTCTTGTGTGGTGGTTCTAGGGTGCCTACACATCTCACTGTCCAATCAATTTTATTTTAGGATGTCTCGGGTGAAAGCAGATTCAATAAAACCTTCACAGATTTCACAAATTCTCCGATATCGTATCCATAAATCCGTATTCCGGGTCTTAAGTCTCTGGTTTGGGTCTAAATTACAGCACTAGGGTGCTTGTATGGTCTCCACTGAACTCAATTTCCCATCACAACTCATAATTTCCTCAGACCCTAACTAGGTTTTCTTTAACTCCATAATATGAAACAATATCAGTTCAATTTAAACATGGGGGTATAAGAATTGCTAAAACTAATCTAATGGTCCAGAAAATACCTCATTTGGCAACTCAAGAATTTTCTTGAGTTGCCCCTAGTGGACAAAATCCTTGCTTTCTTCGTCCAATGTGTAGATCTTGAGCTTGTGCATACTTTTAATGAAATGAGAGTGGGGCTTTGGAGTTGTTTTAGAGGTGTTTACAGGGATTGAAGAGGGGAAGGAGGTGAGGTGCAGGAGCAGCAGCAGCTATGGAGGGAGAGGGAGGGAAATAAGGGGAGGAAAATGGCTAAGTGTTTGGTCAAAGAAGCCCATACCTCTCTCTCTCACCAAACCTCATTCTTTATTCTTTTTCCATTTTCTTTTTCTTTTCTTATTCTCTCAAAATCCTTCTCCCAAGAATAGTAAACCCAAAGTGAGCCATGGCAAGAAAAGTGCACAAGTGTGATAAAAATGATATGTGCATGTTTTGCACAAAAATGCTAAAAAACCGATTAGCGATTTTTAATCGCGATTAACAATAAATTAGCATATAACTAATCATAAAAACTTAAAAATGGCATAATTCTATAAAATACCCTATTTTATAATTTTCCATAATTTTTCCAAATTTTTCTGTATTTAATTATACCTAAATATTAAAATATTCATTAAAATAATATTAAATTATAAAAATTCCCAAAAATAATATTTTATTATTTTGGAAAAGTTACAACTAAGGCCATGTATTGGCGTATCGCAGACCTATCATCTTGAATAGCCTTTCGAACTGAGTCTGAGGGATGGCCTTTGTGAGTGGATCTACAATGTTGTTCTCTGTGTCAACTCTCCGCATCTTGATCTCCTGGCGATCCATGATCTCCTTGATCAGGTGATACCGCCTCAAAATATGTCTGGATTTCTGATGGGACCTGGGTTCCATTGCTAAAGCTATAGCCCCATTGTTGACACAATACAGCAGTATTGGATCAACAATGGACGGAACAACCTGAAGTTCTGTTAAGAACTTCTTCATCCAGACTGCTTCTTTTGTGGCATCACAAGCAGCTATATACTCCGCTTCCATCGTCGAGTCAGCAACGGTGTCCTTCTTGGAGCTCTTCAATCTGACCGCCTCTCCTTTGAGGGTAAAGACATAACCCGACATGGACTTGGAGTCATCCTTGTCACTTTGGAAGCTGGAGTCAGTAAAGGACTCGATCTAGAGGTCTTTTCCGCCATACACAAGGAACATCTCCTTAGTCCTTCTCAGGTACTTGAGAATATTCTTTACTGCTATCCAGTGCTTCTTCCCATGGTTTGACTGATACCGGCTTATCACGCTTAGTGCGTAAGCAACATCTGGTCTGGTACACAACATCGCATACATTATAGAGCCTACCGCAGAAGCATAAGGTATAATTGACATGCGATCCCTTTCCAAATCAGTCTTTGGAGACATCTCTTTGGAGAGGGTGATTCCGGGACAAGCCGGTAGATTACCGTGCTTAGAATCTTCCATACTGAATCTTTTCAGTATGGTGTCGATGTACCTGGACTGTGAAAGTCCTAACATCCTCTTAGATCTATAACGATAGATCTGGATCCCCAGAATGTAGGAGGCATCACCCAGGTCTTTCATGGAGAACCTTTGTGACAAGAATCCTTTGACTGATTGTAGCATAGGAATGCCATTTCCTATCAGCAGAATGTCATCCACATACAAAACGAGTGATACCACAGTTCTTGCTACATTCTTACTATAAATGCATGGTTCATCTGGATTTTTGATAAAGTTGAATTCTTTGACCGTCTCATCAAAACAGATGTTCCAACTTCGTGATGCCTGTTTTAGTCCAAAAATGAACTTAAGCAACTTGCACACTTTCCCGCTTCTCCTACTCTGAATGAAACCCTCTGGTTGATCCATATATACGCACTCTTCCAAATTTCCATTTAGAAAAGAGCTCTTTACGTCCATCTGCATATCTCATAATCGTGGAAGGCAGCAATGGCAAGAAGGATCCGAATGGATTTGAGCAGAGCCACTGGAGAAAAGGTTTCATCATAGTCCAAACTAGGTCTTTGACGATATCCTTTTGCATAAAGTCTAGCCTTATAGGTTTCAACCTGTCCATCTACACCAATCTTCTTTCTGAAGATCCATTTGCAGCCTATGGGTTTTACCCCTTCTAGAGCAATGTCCAATGTCCATAGTTTGTTGGTGTTCATGGACTCCTTTTCTGTCCGCGTTGCATCCGGCCATTTTACCGAGTCTCTGCTCTGAATGGCTTGCTGGAAACTAGTTGGCTCATCATTGTCGATGATGCAATCCTCTCTTCCCCGTCGATGAGAAAACCGTAGTATCTCTCGGGCGGATGAGATTTCCTACTAGTCCTGCGGAGTGGCGTGGGGATGTCCGGTTCTTTCGAAACTTCTGGTTCTACCATGCTTTCAGTAATAGTTTGTGGTTCTGGAATTTCTTCCAGTTCTATTGCACTCTCACTTATCTTATTTTCAAAAAATTCAGAATCCAAGAAGTGGGCATGACGAGAAACAAAGATCTTTTGTTCCTTTGCGTAATAGAAAAGATACCCCCTGGAGTTCTTTGGGTATCCCACAAACTTACACTGTACTGAGCGTGCATCGAGCTTGTCCACTTGCTGCTTTTTGACAAAAGCTGAACATCCCCATGTCTTAAATTACTTAAGATAGGGTTTTTTCCCACTCCACATCTGTTATGGTGTGGTAGGAACAGTTTTGGTAGGAACCGTATTCAAAAGATATGCAGCTGGTTCTAGTGCATAACCTGTCATGACCAGGAAAAGGCACATGACTAGCACTTGAATCAAGTGAAGTCTATAGGCCCCCACCGAATTCAAGTAAGCCAAAAGCCCAGAAATCTAAACCTTTTTGGTAAAATATTGGAGGTGAAGTTTTGAAATAACGGTACAATGAAAACAACTTCTTTATTTAAAAGATAATGTTGGATATAGTGCCCTCAAAATCAATTATTGGATCGCAGGCACGTGATTGCAATGATTAAGGTAGGACCTATACCGGTAGGACAGTCTTACTCGAGAGGATAGTATGCTATCTGAGTTGTCTTTATCATCAGGTACATGCTTTAAGTGACATTGCAGTTCACTGTTACACGTTGATATAGAGAATACTATTCTACCTGGTTTATCTTTATCATCATGTACATGCTTTAGGTGATATTACAGATAACTATTACACGTTGATATAGTCCTTAGGATTCTTTCTTGACTACCAGCAGTATGATGGCGATCATATACGTGAGAGTTGGGTAGTCTATAAGCACATCCTTAAAGTGGTCCCCAGTCGTGGGAGTTTCGAGACTGGGCATCGATACTCTATTAGTAGACTAGTGTATACGATCGAGACCCCGACGAGGGGCGGTGGCTGGTCTAACAAGCCATTGGTGTCAGTTGGTTCACCTAAGACGTATACAGGTGCTCATTGGGTTATGAGTACACTGGACAGGACCCTTCGGGAACATGCTAGTTGGTATTATACCTAGCGTGAGATAGTAGTTCCCTGGTGACATGTGTACAGGTTAGTTTATCGACCTGAGATTGTCATTTGTCTTGTGTGAGTTCCCACTGTGCTTTGATTACTACCCTACCACGGCTCAATGGAGTCGTGCAAACAGGTTTTAGTTGGGTACAGTCCCGAGCCACATGGAGGCAGTGAGCGGATCGGCAGGGGTTTCGTCTTTCCCGGTATTGGGGGTGAGATCGCGCTGTGTCTAGGAGAGCTATTACACGAAGTCCTTGGTCAAGGCAAGAGGTTTACTGGTAGGTATTCACCTAGTATCTCAGGGTGTTCTGGGCTACACTCCGACACGACTTGTATCGCTTTGGGGGGGGTCTGACGTTTACCAGCCCCCTAGGCCCGACATGCGATACTCGTAGACGAACGGACCGGACTGTACGGATATTGTCACTGACAGGCTCAGTACTGTGTCAGGATGAGTTCGCTCATCGGCCACCCTTTTGGTCAATGTCTGGTAGCCCGTTACGTACAGCTAGTACCACTGACGTGCTAGTGGTTAAATCCACAGCCAGTGTATTGACGAGTCTTTAGAGTCCCCCACAGACAGTTTCTCAAGTTTCGGGCGAAACGTTGTAGAGGCCGTATGGTATTATGGCAGGGTTCGATCATATACGTGCAGTCGTGCACGGATCATGATCGGGCGGATCATACTAGTGGGCTTTGGTTTAAACCAGATCCTAGTATTAGATTTTTTGGATTACTTTAGTCTCATTGCATTCACATTCAGTCGGAATGCGGATGCAGGTATGTATTTACAGGTGAGGGGTATTCTTGTGATCCGTCACGAGTTTACTTTAGTAGATGCCATTCTCTTTTTATTTGTTGTAAGCATTTGGATAAATGTTTACAAATGGAAATAATGAGCTCAAAGTCATGATTAGGAGCATTAACTGTGACTCATGGTCTCTTTATTTGTGCATTTGTCACATTATTGTTTGATTTATATGTTGAAATGATAAGAGGAGAGAGGGAGGGCAGCCAAGGGGAAAAGGGGTTTGCTCTTGTGTTTATCATTGGTGCTCTCATCTTTTATCTCACAAAAGAAAAGAAAAGCTCTTCTTCTTCTTCTTCCTCTAGCTCATAACTTCTACCAATGGCATCATCTTCAACCTCCATCCATACACTTTCATGTGTTGAGATCAATGGATGCTTGAGACAAAGTTATCACACACATTCTCTACATCGCCTTGGACATGTCGGCTACCATACTTCATGTTCGAGTTGCTTCGGATGAAGCGGGAGCCCGTAAAAAGACTCATTGATGTGGTGCCCTTCCGACGAGGAGACCGGAGATCGGAGATGCCGCGAGGAGCTTGGGATGGTGGCCAAAGAATGAAGGACACGGATCGATCGGTATAGCCACTCTCACTTCTATGTAGTTAGCTAGTTTAGCGTTAATGGTTCGATCCGGGTGAAAGACTACGATAGCGTCGGTTTCCTAAAAGGTTTTTGTTTCCGCATTTGGCCTTGGATTGATGGCCGGGGCGCTACCGTAGGCTTACATGGTATCAGAGCCACGCCATTAACCTTTACTAGCCTGTTCTAACGCGTTTAAAATATTGATCGATCGAAATTTCCGAATCGTATTTTCATTTCAGTGTTCTTGCTGTTGATTTTTAAAGTTGGTCAAAAAAATATTTTAGGCATCTTAAAAATACATGCTGGTATAACTAAAGCTACAGAAAACGTTTGGAGACCTAACTCCAAAATTCCACCGCGGAACCGCCGCGAAATGTCACATTTGGCGGCCCTTCCGCGGCTCTTTTTAGGCTACAGTGCCCTAAATATTTTTCTGGGGCTTTAGTTCATGGAAATATGATTTTTGTGATATATAGTTTTGTCCCAGATTCTTTTGAGTGCTGAATTTGCACTTAGGGCCCACTTCGGGAAGTTTTGTCGATCGGAATTTTAAATACGTTAGTTCACAGTGCTTACTTTATATCTGCGACCGTGAATGTCACTCGAGCGGTAAATCTCGTCTAATTGCTATAGCTCTTTTAGACTGGTTTTGCGAACGTGACATTCGCGTTGATGTTTTGTGTTGTGCTGTGATGTTGTGGATTTGTCGTGGTGGATAGCATGGTGCAATGTTTGTACTGTTTGGTTATATTTGTATATTTGATATTGTGGGGCGAGCGTCCGACATATGGACTGCCGTCACTGCCTGTTTGTATATTATTCTTTTGGGGCACGACCGGGTTGAGGCCGATGTACCCGTTGTACATATTTTACTTTCTGTACTAGGATTACCCCGCAGTGGAGTGCACGGATAGCCGGGTTCTAGAGGGCAACGGGCCCGCATCTCATGGCTTTGAGACGGAGGGGGCTTCACTCTAAAATTGGCGGGCTATTCACCGCACTCGTAGGGGGTACAGGTTGACCCAAGGTGGGGTGCTCAAGTTACCGGATTCCGTAAACTGTTGGGTGGTCCATTCACTTTGATGAAGGGGGATGCCTCTCTTCTGGTTTTGGCGGGTAACTTGCCGCACCCGTAGGGGTCTAGGTTTTCATTGCACAGGCTATCCACACGACCAGGGGAATATCGGGTTCCACTTGCGGCTCAAAGGAAACCCGGGGCTCCCAGTTATCTGTATTGTTCTGTGATACTTATTACATTTCTGTGATGTTGCTTTTATCACGCCATGAGCAATTATTATATATTGATATATATACTAGTAGATGTTGTATATGTTTTACACCCGCGCTAGTCCAGTCCCCGCTCTGTCGTTAGTTAAGTAACCTAACGGGTGATGACGGGACCCAGTGGCGAATGCGGATGGCATATACGTACATCGTATTTTCGTTCTTTATTGGTGTGATTAATTGATGGGACTGCATTGATTCGGATCAATGCAAGCTAAGCTATTTGACGTTGTTGGAGCAATTTTCAAAAAGTTGTTATTGTAAGGACGTTTTCTTTTGTTTTGCACAGTGGCATTCGGTTATGAATATCCAGCAACTCAATCGACGAGGCAAGGGCCGAGTTCTCTTCACCGGGAGTGACACCTTGGACAGAAGTTTGCGTCATGGTAATAACTTCACTATAGTCGATTACTTTTTGCTTTGCATCGCGGTATTCAGTTTGGAATATCCTGCACCTCATTCTACGGGGAAAGAGCCGAGATCCCTTCACCGGGAGTGACCACTTTAGCAAAGGTTTTCGCCACTATATATTTATAAAAACTATCCGGTTCCTTCAACGATATCAAGTACATTACGTTAAAGGTTTTTCGCCAAAAACCATTCGTAGCCCTCCGTCATTTCAGACGGGTAGCACTTAGTATTCATGCTATGTTTGTTGACCTTCGTCAAGGCATAGTGTATGGTAGCTGCTTGTTACCTTTATGTTGCATAGATAGATGCGTTGGTTTAGGAGAGTTGTATAGCCTTGTTGACCTTCGTCAAGGGCTTGTACGGGTGGGTTCAAATTAACCTGGACAATGATGGGTAGAACTAGACATGTGACTTATGATTTGTTGACCTTCATCAAGGTCATAAGAGCATAGGGTAAAAATCACATCGGGAGTTCCAAACATACAGGAAACTTGCAAGATATGCGCATACCTTCTGGAGTGTGATAACGTGAGTGGATTCCATCACGTTATCATGCGATGATAGTTGGATCCCGATTCCCGCTGATGAGTTAGTTTACTCCTCGGGTAATCCCGACTAATTCTTCTTTAAGGTTTGGAGGAGAATTTGAGGATACAGTGGGAGGTTTCCTGATTAGATAAAGTGATAACCATTAAGTCTAGGTTAGAGTGCACGCAGAGTGTTTCTTTTCTCTCTCTCTTTGGCAGCGACCAAGGCCCGACCCTAGACTATGACTCAGTGACCAAGTTGACCGAACCTTCTTATAATACTGGCTTTATGGATTGTCTGAGTTACATACATCATTGCCACTCCTTCTTTTGTTAGTTATATGTATGCCTTAGAGGCCATTATTGTACATATGGTGTATATTATAGTGGATGCTTGGATATATATATATAGATGACTTTCTTGCTCGACATGATAGTGTGCTCTCTGGTTACTTTTATCTTAACATGTAGACCTGTATTGAGATACTATCGTGCTCTCACGTGTTGATAAAGCCTTTAGGATATGTACTTGACTACAAGGACTATGATGTAGATCATACTAGTGGGGCCAGGGTAGTTCACAAGTACATCCTTCAATTGTTCCTAGTCAGGGGAATATCGAGACAGGGCATCGATATTCCAGAGTAGACTAGCGTATACGCTTCTTGACCCATATGATGGGCGATGGATGATCCCATATCCATTGGTGTTTGACAACAGAGATGGTATACGGGTGCTCAGTGGAGACTGGGTACACTGAACAGGACTCGCCGAGGACTCCTATGTGGTATTATACCTATCGTCAGATAGCAGTCCTCTGGTGACACTGGTACAGGTTAGTCTGTAGACCCGAGATCGCCATAGAGTCTTGTGCGGCTCCCATTGTGCTTTGATTTTCTCCCTACCACGCTCAAAGGAGACGTACAAACAGGTGGATTTTGGGTACAGTGCCGAGTCGTATGGAGGCAATGAGCGATAGGAGGGATTTCGTCTCTTCCGGTGTTGGGGGTTGATGTTGCGCTATGTACGATTGGCAATAGCTGGAAGTCCCTAGCCAGGGCTGATATGGAGATCTGCTAATAAGTGTCATCAATAGTTTCTCGACCTGTTATGAGCCTCACATCGACATGACTTATCACGTTACTAGGGTTTGACGATTTCCTCCCCTAGACATGATATGCGACATTTCAGACGAAGAGACCGAATTGTACGGTAGTGTTACTGATAGGCTTCATGGAGCCTGTGGGCAGGCTTGCTTGTTGACCTTCATATAGCTCAATACCCGGGTAGCCGTTACGTCCAGCTAGTACCGCTGACGGCTTGTAGGTGACTGATATGATCATCACCTACTGCCGGCGTATTGACGAGTTTTTAGAGTCCCACACAGAAGTTCCCTGGTTCAAGCGAAATAAGGTTGGACACATATGTGATATGTGTGAGGGCCTGATTAAATACGAGTATGTGATACCGTATTGTAATCTGGCATTCATCTGTTATCAGTTCAGTCATATGTGATATAACCAAATTGTCGAATCAAGCGTTGATTCGATAATGTGATATACAGATAAATGATATTAGACGGTCGTATATAATATAACCGTATTATTAGATCAAGTGTTGATTTAATAATGTAATATAAATTATATGTGATATAATTATATATTAACTAATATCATTAGCTCACTAATTAATATTCATTAAATATATATTAATATATATGATATATATATATATATATATATATATATATATATATATATATATATATATATATTAAAATGAAGCATGGCATTTTCTTTTCTATTTTGTGAAAATAGAAATGAGGTGTAAAATGAAGCATGGTTGCAAGCATGGGTTAAACACTTGTTTATTGATTCTTAACTCACTATTCAAGCATGGTTGCAATTTACTATTGCATAATTCCATGCTTGAATGAGTGAGGGGTCTTGGCTTAGCTCTCATTATTATTCTTGTTCATTCCAAAAGACTTAGCCAATTTCTTGCTCATGCTTGCTCTTGCTTCTTCTTTCTCCTCTTGCTTTTTCTCAAGCTTCAACCCTCACATGAGATGTGAATCATGAAGCTTTAGCACAAATTAGTGAGCTCTTAACATCCCCTACTTCATCATCTCGCACCTTTTAGCAAATTAGTGTGATGTGTTTCATGCACTAAAGGGTTTAGTGCAATGGTAGCTTGAACTAGTAGGAGCTTTGTGGTGGATCATCTTTGGCGCGAAGGCAACGAAGGAAGCCCATTCAAAGCCTCAAGAGATGCCTAGTAGAGTCGCAGGACTACTACAAAGAGCAAGTGAAGTGAAGGACTTGATTCTACCAAGGTATAATCTTCCTACACTTATCTAGTTAACATATCATCTAAAGAAAACCCTAATAATCTAGTTAAAGATCTTGTTAGTCTAGTTTAGCACCAAGAAAAATTTGAATTTGGCATGGTAGATGCTTCTACAACCTCATCATGGTGCTAAGGTAGCCTTTCATGGTATCAGAGCCAAGCTAGAAGATTTGGGTAGGTCGTTACGATACTAAAGAGTTCGATCGGTTTTAGAAATACGGTTTTTTACAAGTTTATGTCGAATTTTTCAAATGTTAGAATTTTTGAAATTAAAAATATTCAGAAATACGTGCAGGCTTTTATATGGAGCCTCAAGAAATTTGGAGACCCAACTCCTTCAAAGCGCCGCGGAACCGCCGCACAAACCTTGGTTTGGCCGCGGTTCCGTCGCCGTTTTGAGGAGATGTGGTTCCATTTTTCTTGTGTTGTTCCATGTTTGTATATTGCACTTTCTGGGTATTTTTAACTGTGATTCTCAAGTTGTTGAGTTCTCTGGATTTTGTTAAATCGATCGAAATATTTGGCGTCGTATAGATCTTGATGATATGTGATACAATTAATAGAATCCAGCTTATTGGTTTTGTGAAACTGGTAATGTATATAGTATATTGTGAATCTAGTATGTTAGTCTCAATTAATCGGTTGCCACGAAGTTTTGATTCGGATCAAAACTCCGTCGCAATCGCGTATTGTACGCGAATGCTCGCCGGGTAACTCTAGTAGACAACCACGCCCCATAGCCACGACCAAGTGTCTGTAGGAGAACCCCGTTGCCAAAAAGCACCCACTCGGGTGCTCGCGGTCACGGTGTTCCGCTTTAGTGCACTTCGTCGCCGACATCGGGGGTGCGGCCATCTAGTAAAGTTTCCGACGAGTATTCGATATTGTAGTCGGGAATCTTGTTGAATTACCCGACTAAGATAATTGAAAAGTGTTTTCAATTTGAGACTAAAATACAAGCTTTACAGTTTAGGCATGAAATCCGGAATATGCGATATTCCGGGTTTATGATGTCTAAGAATATACGGATTCTAATTATTTTAGTTTTACAATTTCTTTTCTGCGACCGTAAGTGTAATATGTGGGTATCCCGATCTCGTTGTTATATGTCAACCAGTTTCGGAATACGCATATTTACTTGCATTGATGATATGTGATGTCATGTGTTGCTGATATGTTATATTGGATCGTCGTGAAAGAATAGCCGGGGGTTTTATATGAGATGAGAGTTTTCTTTTTCATTCATGTAAAATTTGTATGTAATATTCTTTTATTGGGGCACTTCCGGGATGAGGATGATGTCACCATTGTTGTATATTATTTACTTTTCCGCATTAGGATGGACCCAAGGCGGGGAGCACAAGTAACCGGGTTCTAGAGTTCAGTGGGAGACCATCTCAAGGAGTTGAGACCGGGTCTCCTAACTGTAGAATTGGCAGGGTTACTTTCCGCTCTCGTAGGGGCCTATGAGATGTGGGTTTGGCTATTCTTCACGACCGTGGAATCCGTGTTTTACATTACTGGCTAAATTTAAAACACGGACATCCTAGTATATCCAATATTTCATATGTTTTTCTTCTGCTGCTGTGTTCTGTAATGTTGATCATATATCCGCGTGAGACAAATGTTATATTATATATAAGATATATATTAAACGTTGCTTATGTTTTGCACCCGCGCTAGTCAAACCCCCGCTCTACCGATAGTTAAGTAACCTAAAGGTGCATGACGGGGCCCCGTGGCGAATACGGATGGCATAAGCGTACATTCTATTTTCGTTTCATTTCTTCTGTGATGTTTAGGGAAACATTAATTGATGGGACTTCATTAATAAGATTAATGAAAGAAAAGAAACCTAAAGATGTTGTAGAATCAAATTTTTCAAAAAGGGTAGCTCTAGTTTTTGCTTTGCATAGCGGTATTCCTTGTAGAATATCCAGCACCTTATTCGATAAGGAAAGAGTCGAGATCCCTTCACCGGGAGTGACCTCTTTAGCAAAACTAGCAAATGCTACAAATCACTCGGTTTAGTTTTTGATTGCTTCTATAGTTCTTGCTTTGCATAGTGGTATTCCTTGTAGAATATCCAACACGCTATTCGATAAGGAAAGAGCCGAGATCCCTTCACTGGGAGTGACCTCTTTAGCGAAACTAGAAAAGCTTAAAAAACACTCCTTTTCAAAATCACTAAATTCTACAACGATATCAAGTTCATTACGCTCATAGTTTTTCTAAAAACATGCGTAGCCCTCCGTCATTTCAGATAGGTACTATTTAGTATTCGTGCTGCGTTTGTTGACCTCTGTTAAGGCGTAGTGTGCGGTAGCTGATTAGTGCTTATCTGTAAAGCATGTGATGTGATTGGATTAGGGTAGTCGTACGACCTTGTTGACCTCTGTCAAGGGTCGTGCGGGTGTATTTGATTCAATCAGAAATGACAGGTTGAACTTGACTATTGCATTATGATTTGTTAACCTCTGTCAAGGTCATAGTGTGCTAGGGGTAAAAGCATTATCGGGAATTTTAAGTGTTGAAATTTGCAATGAGATTGCATACCTCCTATGAGATAGTTGGATCCCGATACCCACTGCGAGTAAGAGTTACTCCTGGGAGAATTTTACATATTACAATTAGACGATCAAGTAGGTGTCTAGAAAGGTGTCAACAGGGTTACGCCTCTGGGAAAACGAGGTTTATTTTAATTAGGTCCGTGCGAAAGCACGGGGAACCTCCCTCAAAGTACTGACACTGGCCTGGCTGAAAGATTGGCGAACTTGTACGGTGTAATTAATCCAGGATAGTCTTTCCTTTTAGGGATTGAAGGAAGATTTGACTAAAATAGTGGGAGACATCATGATTAGATATATTAATAACCAATCTAATGTTGCAAGAGCATACGCTAGTGTTTTCTTCTATCTCTCTCCAGATAGCGACCATGTCACGCCTTAATCAAGATAATAATATGGATGTATTGACCGGACCCGCTTGTTATACTGCGCTAGGGAACGTTTGTCCCACTCCAACTTATAATTGTTATAAGATAGAGCAGGAAATTGGGGATTACCAGAATCCCGTGCCACCAAAATGAAGAAAAGTACATGCTGATGCATCTTCTTCGGGTGTGTTCATTACCGAGAACTGTTCGCAGTATCCTCTACGTCATGGGTATGTGATACCGGATCATGATCCCTGATATGTAATATGTTACATGGGCTGCAGAAAGGTAGAGAACTGAGAACGGGTGATAAGTTTCAAGAGTTGGATATGGTGCAAAGTGTTGCAGCCAAGTTTGTTGGCAGTTATCACCCTGTATTACTAAATACATTGATTCTGAACAAATGTTATTAGATACCGAACCTGATATACAACATCATATCAGTTTCTTTATTAGTAAAGAAGGATATAATTTTGTACTATTGGATAATGTTTTTGAACATTTCCTATATGAAAAGTTGATCAGTTCAGGCACGTTATCTAAAAGCATAGACGTCCTAAATCATACCACAGTTCTTAACGTACAGAATAAACATAAGAGGAAGAGTTCAGAAATGAACAAATCCTTTTTGAGGTATTCTAGACTAGGTCATATCAATGCGACCCGACTAGCTCAAGTTACATAAAGATGCATATTTAAAACAGTTTGGATTTACATCTTGTGAAATGTGCCAGTCATGTCACAAAGATAAGATGACCATAGCTCCGTTTATTGGAAACAGAGAAAGAGTTATTGAACTCTTAGGATTGATACATGATGTATGTGGGTCCCCTGTCTACACATGCCAGGACTGGGTCTTTATACTTCATTACATTCACTGATTATCTCTCAAGATTCGAACATATGTTCCTGTTGAAACACAAGTCTGAACCTTTTGAGAAATTCAATGAATATAAGTTAGAAGTAGAGAACCAAAAAGGGTATAAGTATTATGTCCTATGATGAGACCAGGGAGGAGAATACTTGAGCACGAAGATCCTGGATTATCTTAAAGGAGAATGAGATTCTCTCTCAGCATTACTCCTCCGTATACACCACAGCACGATGGTATATCGGGGCGGAGCAAATCACACCCTATGTAATATGGTGTGCTCTATGAGTACTACTGAGTAGCCTATTTCCTTTTGAGAGTTATACACTTGAGAAGCTGCATACCTATTGAATAGGGTTCCAACCAAATCTGATGCCTACCACTCCATATGTGATATGGTATGGGAAGAGCCCATCTCTTAAAGATGTTAATGTTTAGGTTGTCCGACCTATGTCAAAAGCAAAATCCGGACAAGCTCGAGGCAAGGTTAGTTCTGTGGAAGTTTGTTGGATATCCCAAGCATTCGCAAGGGAATATCTTCTACCACACCGAGGAACAAAAGATGTTTTATTTCTCGGCATACCACTTTTTGAGAAAAATGGAATTTCTTGTGAAGAAATTAGTGGTCATAAGGTAGAACTGGAAGGAGTTCCAGCTATACAAACTGCAGCTGATGATTTGGTAAACCCGGAGGATTCAATAGTTTCCAACGAACCTCAGCCTCTCCGCCAATCTGGTAGGGTTCCTCATCCACCTGAGAGATACTTCGGTTTCTCTATGACAGTGGGAACGAGGATTGCATCATGAGATGATGACCCAACTAATTTCGAGTAGGCCATCAGGAGTGGGACTCTGTAAGAATGGCTGGATGCTTAGTGATCTGAGATGGAATCCTTATACACCAACAAAGTATGGACTTTGGTTGCTTTATCTGAAGGGTTAAATCCCCATCAGGAGCAAGTATATCTTGAGAAGATTACTGTGTGTACATGGAAAAGTTGAGACTTTCAAAGCTATGCTTAAGTCCATCCAGATCCTACTTGCCACGGCTACATACCATGACTACGATATCTGGCGGTTGGATATCATGACTGCTTTTCGAAATATTGATTTGGAAGAGAGCGTCAATAAATACACAGCCGGAGGGCTTCGTAGACAGTGGGAGCAGCGGAAACGTGAGCATGATGTTTTATGGGATAAATCAAGCATCGCGTTGGAACGCCTGTTTTGATGTAGTAGTCAAAAAGTTTGACTTCATCAAAATGGCAGATGAACCTTGTATAATGAAAAAGGTAGTAGAGAGTATGGTGGTGATCCTCGTAGAGTACGTGGATGACATACTCTTAATAGAGAAGGAGTTTCCTATGCTACGCTCGGTCAATCTCCGCTTATCACAAAGATTCTTTATAGGATCAAGGTCATACCTCCTAAATCCTGGGTTATGGATCTATGAGATAGATCTAATTGGATGTTAGGATTCTCACTAGTTGTAGTGAGATGGTATCAATCGATCCTGGGGAGAATCACTGGAAAGGTTCCAGGGTGATAAGGACGACTGAATGTCAGTCGCAGGCATTGTCTTTACCCTCAGTGGAGGGACGATATGTTGGAAGAGTTCCAAGCTAGATACCGTGACATACTAGACGATTAAAAGCAAGATACATCGTTACCAAGAATGCTACCAAAGAGATAGTCTGGATATATTTTAGTTCATGAGACGAACTTAGTTCATACCATTGTGTGACAATGGAGTTATGGCTTTGGCCAAGGAACCCCGTCCCGTCTGTAGTCCAGACATATTCTTAGGCAGTATCACCTGATCATGGAGATGGTTGATCTCCAGGGAGATCGAGGTCAGGAAAGTTGACACGAAGGATAAGGTAGCGGATCCACTCACGAAAGCCGCCCCTCAGACGCAATTTGAGAGACTTTTAGGACGTTGGGTATGATATACTACAGCAACTGGCCTTAGTGCAAGTGGGAGATTGTTAGTTATATATATACCCTAGAGGCCATTATTGTACATATGATGTATATTATAGTGGATGCTTGGATATATATATAGATGACTTTCTTGCTCGACATGATAGTGTGCTATCTAGTTACCTTTATCTTAACATGTAGACTTGTATTGAGATACTGTCGTGCTCTCACTTGTTGATAAAGCCCTTAGGATATGTACTTGACTACCAGGACTATGATGTAGATCATACTAGTGGGGCCAGGGTAGTTCACAAGTACATCCTTCAATTGTTCCTAGTCGAGAGAATATCGAGACAGGGCATTGATATTCCAGAGTAGACTAGCGTATACGCTTCTTGACCCATATGATGGGTGATGGATGATCCCACATCCATTGGTGTTTGACATCAGAGATGGTATACGGGTGCTCAGTGGAGACTGGATATACTGAACAGGACTCGCCGAGGACTCCTATGTGGTAGTATACCTATCGTTACATAGCAGTCCTCTGGTGACACTGGTACAGGTTAGTCTGTAGACCCGAAATCGTCATAGAGTCTTGTGCGACTCCCACTGTGCTTTGATTTCCTCCCTACCACGCTCAAAGGAGACGTGCAAACAGGTGGATTTTGGGTACAGTCCCGAGTCGTATGGAGGCAATGAGCGATAGGAGGGGTTTCGTCTCTCCCGGTGTTGGGGGTTGATGTTGCGCTATGTACGATTGGCAATAGCTGGAAGTCCCTGGCCAGGGATGATATGGAGATCTGCTGATAAGTGTCATCAGTAGTTTCTCGACCTGTTATGAGCCTCACATCGACATGACTTATCACGTTACTAGGGATTGACGATTTCCACCCCTAGACATGATATGCGACATATCAGACGAAGAGACCGAACTGTACGGTAGTGTTACTGATAGGCTTCATGGAAACTGTGGACAGGCTTGCTTGTTGACCTTCATATCGCTCAATACCCGGGTAGCCGTAACGTCCAGCTAGTACCGCTGACGGCTTGTAGGTGACTGATATGATCATCACCTACCGCCGGCGTATTGACGAGTCTTTAGAGTCCCACACAGAAGTTCCCTGGTTCAAGCGAAACGAGGTAGAACACATATGTGATATGTGTGTGGGCCTGATTAAACACGAGTATGTGATACCGTATTGTAATCTGGCATTCATCTGTTATCAGTTCAGTCATATGTGAAATAACCAAATTGTCGAATCAAGCGTTGATTCGATAATGTGATATACAGATAAATGATATTAGATGGTCGTATATAATATAACCGTATTATTATATCAAGTGTTGATTTAATAATGTAATATAAATTATATGTGATATAATTATATATTAACTAATATCATTAGCTCACTAATTAATCTTCATTAAATATATATTAATATATATGATATATATATATATATTAAAATGAAGCATGGCATTTTCTTTTCTATTTTGTGAAAATAGAAATGAGGTGTAAAATGAAGCATGGTTGCAAGCATGTGTTAAACACTTGTTTATTGATTCTTGACTCATTATTCAAGCATGGTTGCAATTTAATATTGCATAATTCCATGCTTGAATGAGTGAGGGGTCTTGGCTTAGCTCTTATTATTATTCTTGTTCATTCCAAAAGACTTAGCCAATTTCGTGCTCATGCTTGCTCTTGCTTCTTCTTCCTCCTCTTGCTTTTTCTCAAGCTTCAACCCTCACATGAGATCTGAATCATGAAGCTTGAGCATAAATTAGTGAGCTCTTAACATCCCCTACTTCATCATCTCACACCTTTTAGCAAATTAGTGTGATGTGTTTCATGCACTAAGGGGTTTAGTGCAATGGTAGCTTGAACTAGTAGGAGCTTCGTGGTGGATCATCTTTGGCGCGAAGGCAACGAAGGAAGCCCGTTCAAATCCTCAAGAGATGCCTAGTGGAGTCGCGGGACTACTACAAGGAGCAAGTGAAGTGAAGGACTTGATTCTACCAAGGTATAATCTTCCTACACTTATCTAGTTAACATATCATCTAAAGAAAACCCTAATAATCTAGTTAAAGATCTTGTTAGTCTAGCTTAGCACCAAGAAAAATTTGAATTTGGCATGGTAGGTACTTCTACAACCTCATCATGGTGCTAAGGTAGCCCTTCATCTTTTACCCTTTGCATTTCTACAGAACACCCCGTATTACTACGAACATCCAATTCCATTGGATAAATCCATCGTATGGTTATATACGAACTCGAAGGAACTTTTTCGAAGATGGATTCTGGTTCAGGAGAAATAGGAATAAGGTTTATTCAGTTGTCTTTTATCATCACCTTCTCTCAGGTTGCGGGTACTCCTAGGATTAGGAGAGTACACATGTTATGCTTATTGGATAGTTTTCTTCCAAACCATAGTCTGGTGCCGAACGGTATGGAAGGAAGAAAACCATTTAGCCTTACAATGGTGTACAGAAGGTAATGAATAAAGACAAATAAAGGGATTTGGAGAGATGGCAAAGAAATATACGGTTACAGTTGTGAATCTGATAATGGAAGAGGAATTAGTAGGAATACCAGGATACCTCTTCGAAACATTTTCATGTTTCAGTTTCACTGTGTATTGTTAATAGAAAACTAATTTCCCAATTACTCCTTGCTCCAGGGTATGTATTTACCAGGTATGATTCTCACATCTGTATGGTTTTACAGATGATGAGTGGGAGTATGTTATTAGGAATTAGGTGATCATCCTCATTATATCGGGATTCGTTGTAATTGGTGATATTTGAGGAAATCGCATGGGTGTTTGCAGGACGAAAAATATTTGGTTTTGAATATCCGTTGTTATGCACCAATTTCAAATTGATATATCTGTACATTTATTTTATAAAGTGAGATATAACTTTTTGAAATTATGTCCATGACATTTACCTATATCAGTTGATGGTTAGGTAAGGAGCATTCAACAGCGGTGTAATTCTTCTTAACCATAAGTACAGTTTTCAACCTACGACACATAAGGAATGAGTTCTTAAACTCAAGGGACTTATACAGAGTATTGTATGTTGTCCAGTGTCCATTAGGACAGAGGGGTTGAGTTATTCAACTCAGTGGACTTATACAAAGTATTGTATATTGTCCAGTGTCCATTAGGTTAGAGGGGATGGTCCTCGTACTATATTCTGTTTACTTGTGACTTCTCTAGTTTGTAGATAAGTGTTTCGTAGAAATACAAGGTCCAAGTTTTGAGAAGTTATAGGTACAAGAATAAAGTAGAAAACCATGTGTTTCAAGTATCGGGATTCTTCAAGGTGATCGAAGATGTAGATACTTGTGTTGGGTATTCAGTTCATAGTAATGGTTTTGAGAAACTTGTTTCTCTTTCAGGTTACTCATAATTGGATGCACTCCTAAGTGGAGTAATGCTGATCGGTCTCTCTCCATTTAGCAGACATGCACTGGAGACAGCTGCATGATTTGAATCTGGTTCCAATTAAATCAGTGCCTCTGTTTCTATATTGTATATAGAATGGATCATATCTTAACAATGTTAAGGTATATGGAGTCGTCCGGCTTATGCTTAAAACCAGACTCTGGATAACTCAAGGCACGTTTCTGTAATGGCTGTTTGTGGGTTAACCCGGGCTATGATGAGGGTTGACTTTATACCATCTTGAAGATCAATAGTGATATTGTTCTTGCCTCGCTACAGTTTTAATAAAATGGATTTTTTCAGATAATAGTAGTGCGAGTATGGTAGAACTGGAAGTGATTCCAGAACCGCAAACGATTACTGAAAATTTAACAGGACCTAAAGATTCTATCAGAATTGACATTCCATTAGCCACTCCGCACATATGGTGGGTAACCTCAGGCACCGAGAGGTACTCCGGTAGCCTCAAGGACGGTGACAGGGAGGTTCCTGTTTACCCAGACTTGCCATTACTGCTGTTCCAGACCATGAGACCCGGCAGGAGGATGAGTATAGCGTCGTTCTAAACTAGCTTTAGAAGTGCACGTGTATATGACTCTGCCAGAGGGTTGTCGTTGTCAGTGGGAGCAGCGGAAGCATAGTGGACAAGTAGCTTATGTCTATTTATAGACTAAAGCAGATATAGCGGAGATAGACCGTCTACTTTTGATGTGACAGTCATGGGCTATGACTTCATCAGAATAGGGAATGGATCTGTTAAGAAGATAGTAGGGTGTGATGTCCTGGTATGTGGATGACATACACAGAGTAGGAAGTGAAATTCCTATACTACGATCGGTTATACCGTGGTTGTCACATAGTGGTTTCTCCATACAGGATTTGGATATTATATTAGGCATTCTGGTTACTAGATCTATGGTTTTAGATCAAGATTTGGGTAGTTTCCCAATCTGGGTACTTAGACAGTATTCTAAAGGTATTTAGAATGGACGACTCCTGGCACGGTAGTATACTTGCAGGTGATGGAGTCACCCTCTCTAAGGTGTTTTACAGACTAAAGGGGAGAGGGATGTGCATGATTGGCATATCACATGCTTAGGCAACTGAGTCAATCACGAGGTGTCAAGTACCACACCATATGTTGTTTTTGCACTTGCTGCAATAAGTTGATATTAATCCAATCCTGGAGAAACGTTCGGTAGCAGTTTTAGAACATAAGTGGATATTCTTGGTAGATGATAACGACAGCCTGCTTTGGGAGACAATTATTATTTCAGGCTTCCAAGGTGACCTAGATGACAGAGTGACTGTCAGAGTTATAGTTTTCCCTCTGACGAGGGGCAGTCGTTTGGACAGGTGATCCAAGCGGATACTGAGGGAGGCATGGCGCAGGATACTGATTAAATTCAGTAGATGATACTATCTAAGAAGTTTGGATTTGGAGTTCATTTGTGAACTGGGTCCTATCAGATATCCAGACATATTCTAAGACGGGTATTGCTCAATACGGGATATGGGTTTCTCCGTGAACTTGAGATTAAGAGAGACATAGAAAGAAACATCAGGGCGGATCCACTAGCTGAGGCTATTTCTCGAACGCAATAGTTTCACAAACAAGATTTGTGAATCTGATTACTAGAGGAGTTGGGTTTCGGTATCACACGGGCTGTGAGTATGAGACACTGCAATAATTAGCCTTGAGTGCAAGTGGGAGATTGTTGGATATAGTGCCTTCAAAGTCAATTATTAGATCGCAGGCACGTGATTGCAATGATTGAGGGAGGACCTATACCGGTAGGACAGTCTTACTCGAGAGGATAGTATGTTATCTGAGTTGTCTTTATCAACGTGTACATGCTTTAAGTGACATTGCAGTTCACTGTTACACGTTGATATAGAGAATAGTATGCTACCTGGTTTATGTTTATCATCATGTACATGCTTTAAGTGATATTACAGATCACTATTACACGTTGATAGAGCCCTTAGGATTCTTGCTTGACTACCAGCAGTATGATGGCGATCATATACGTGAGAGTTGGGTAGTCTATAAGCACATCCTTAAAGTGGTCCCTAGTCGTGGGAGTTTCGAGACTGGGCATCGATACTCCATTAGTAGACTAGTGTATACGATCGAGACCCCGACGAGGGGAGGTAGCTGGTCTCACAAGCCATTGGTGTCAGTTGGTTCACCTAAGACGTATACATGTGCTCATTGGGTTATGAGTACACCGGACAGGAATCGCCGGGAACATGCTAGTTGGTATTATACCTAGCGTCAGATAGCAGTTCCCTGGTGACATGTGTACAGGTTAGTTCGTCGACCTGAGATCGCCATTTGTCTCGTGTGAGTTCCCACTGTGCTTTGATTACTATCCTACCACATCTCAAAGGAGTCGTGCAAACAGGTTTTTGTTGGGTACATTCCCGAGCCACATGGAGGCAGTGAGCGGATCGGCAGGGGTTTCGTCTCTCCCGGTATTAGGGGTGAAATCACGCTGTGTCTAGGAGAGCCATTACACTAAGTCCTTGGCCAAGGCAAAAGATTTACTGGTAGGTATTCCGGTAGTATCTCAGGGTGTTCTGGGCTACACTCCGACACGACTTGTACCGCTTTTGGGGGTCTGGCGTTTACCAGTCCCCTAGGCCCGACATGCGATACTCATAGATGAACGGACCGGACTGTACGGATATTGTCACTGAAGGCTCAGTAGGGTGTCAGGATGAGTTTGCTCATCGGCCTCCCTTTTGGTCAATGTCCGGTAGCCCGTTACGTACATCTAGAACCACTGACGTGCTAGTGGTTAAATCCATAGCCAGTGTATTGACGATTCTTTAGAGTCCCCCATAGACAATGTCTCAAGTTTCGGGCGAAACGTTGTAGAGGCCGAATGGTATTATGGCAGGGTTCAATCATATACGTGCAGTTGTGCACGGATCATGATCGGGCGGATCATATTAGTGGGCTTTGGTTTAAGCCAGATCCTAGTATTAGATTTGTTGGATTACTTTAGTCTCATTGCATTCGCATTCAGTCGGAATGCGGATGCAGTTATGTATATACAGGTAAGGGGTATTCTTGTGATCCGTCGTGAGTTTACTTTAGTAGATGCCATTCTCTTTTTATTTGTTGTAAGCATTTAGATAAATGTTTACAAATGGAAATAATTAGCTCAAAGTCATGATTAGGAGCATTAATTGTAACATATGCACAAGTGATGACTCATGATCTCTTTATTTGTGCATATGTCACCTTATTGTTTGATTTATGTGTTGAAATGATAAGAGGAGAGAGGGAGGGCAGCAAGGGGAAAAGGGGTTTGCTCTTGTGTTTATCATTGGTGCTCTCATCTTTTATCTCACAAAAGAAAAGAAAAGCTCTTCTTCTTCTTCCTCCTCTAGCTCATAACTTCCACCAATGGCATCATCTTCAACCTCCATCCATACACTCTCATGTGTTGAGAATCAATGGATGCTTGAGACAAAGTTATCACACACATTCTCTACATCGCCTTGGACATGTCGGCTAGCATATTTCTTGTTCGAGTTGCTTCGGATGAAGCGGGAGCCCGTAAAAAGACTCATTGATGTGGTGCCCTTCCGACGAGGAGACCGGAGATCGGAGATGCCGCAAGGAGCTTGGGATGGTCGCCAAAGACCGAAGGACACGGATCGATCGGTATAGCCACTCTCACTTCTTTATAGTTAGCTAGTTTAGCGTTAATGGTTCGATCCGGGTGAAAGACTACGATAGCGCCGATTTCCTAAAAGGTTTTTGTTTCCGCATTTGGCCTCGGATTGACGGTCGGGGCGCTACCGTAGGCTTACAGATAAGTAATATTATACGAAAACAAAATGTTTTGTAGCTATCTTGAAAACATGTTTCGTCATTGAAAATTTCGGCAGCACCTCCTTTGTATATTTTGACTCGAAAAAAAATACAAGTAATAATAATAAATGGCATCCCCAAGCGGGAGCTAACTCTTCGCCAAATGGCGGAAACAACCATGCAATGATATAAATAAACAACGCCGAAGGCGAGGATCAAAACCCAGAAAGAAAGTAAAGAAAACATGCATCATCAAGAAAACCAGAAAACAATAATATATACATGAGCGTGACTCTAAGGCCGAAAGAATATACAATAAAGTTTTCTAAGTCTACGAATATACATAGTCTAGTTGATAGAGCTTTTAACTAGATACAACTGAAATGAAATACACAACTATAAAGTGGTGGTCGCGATGCAAGGTGTCCCACCTATCAATGTAATCACCCTGAAGGAAGTGATGTGCCAGCAAGCCACAAAGGAAACTGAGCGGTCAACCTGCAAGAAAACTATGGCACAATAGGGGTGAGTTTCCAACTCGTGAGTAGAAGACATCACCGAGAAGAAACTGAATGTATGACGATCTCCTAGGTCATACAGTAATATACTAATAATATAACACAAAAACATCTAGAAGTGGCAAGGGCAATAATATAAGCATAAGTGTAAAACCAAGTACTCATGTCTGTGTCACAAAGTAACTATTTGTCATGTATTTTATGTATGAATGCATCATCTAATGGGTGTACCTATCATCGGCACAAAAAATCATCAGAAAATCTGAGTGCCCAGGATCGACACTCGAAAACATCATGAAAATAGTGTCCATTAGCGACACATCATCCTCATAAATCTCGGCCTCCACCAGTCCGGATCGGCCCAAATCATCTGATCACTTGACTACAGTCGGTATCCTCCGGATATCCGCCACGCTAAATATCACCGGTTGGTAGGGCTCCCCTGCCGGGCTCAACGCCTTTCTATACGATCTTCTTGCCCCGGGATACCGAACTGGGTCCACCATGTACCCGCAGACGGTGCATCCCCTTCCTCGAATCGGGTATGTGTACACACGTGGCTCAAGAACTGAGAAAACTCATGGTGGACGCCACACACATCATATCCTGAGAAACCACATTTTCTTTTAAGAAAATATAATCATGAGTTTATAAATATCACTTGCGGTTCCCCAAATTCAGAAATCACATGAACACGGAAATATCCAAAAGAATCACAATCTATGAGCATATAATGAGATAGTAAATACCGACGTTAATCCAATGATCAGTGCAATAAATAGAATGTATGGATGCAAATGCATGTGGTATTTAAGAGAGAAATACAATGTCTACACTAGCATTTTAGATCATGAATGTAAAACAATACTACTTCTACGGATTGCTAGATTATATGAATGGAGTAAAGGTTCTCTAGTGTGTACATGGCATGGCAATTACCGATGATGATGTGCGTGAGCCGGCAAGCAAGTGTACGTGCAACATACGCATCATCGGTAATGGTGTTGGTGTCCTAACAGACAAGATCATAATAGCTAAAGAAAACCCATGTATATATGCAGTGCAATGAGTGACAGGAAATAAGCAATAAATGCAACATAATAAGATATAAATCTATATACGAGCCATACATTGATAGTGTTGGAAAAAGCACGTTTCATAGTTTTTAGAAAAGTAGGGGCTATGGTGTTTTTGAGAAAGATGTGTCTTTTGAAAATCCGTAGCGTCCCTCGGGTTATCTTTTGAAAATTTATACGATTCGTTACTTTTGAAAATAGGTATGACTCGAGCCTAGTCTAGCATCTTCCTAAACAACTAAAAGACTAAACTAAGGACCTAGTCGGAGTGATAAGGAAAATCTAGGCATATTCTGAGTCGATATATCT
The DNA here is from genome assembly GCA_030015575.1 of Agapanthus africanus. Classification (NCBI taxonomy): domain Eukaryota; kingdom Viridiplantae; phylum Streptophyta; class Magnoliopsida; order Asparagales; family Amaryllidaceae; genus Agapanthus; species Agapanthus africanus. The sequence continues at coordinate 253,050,611 of CM057350.1, forward strand.
AGTAGTCGGCGATTCATCCTCATAGCATCACATATGGTAATATCTATCGTACGGCATCTTCGAGTCAAGTGCGCGGATAAATCATCATATATACATCTCGTACGCTATAGTCCGTCATACGACATCCTCAAAATCGAGGGTACGGGTCAAATATCATATATATCATATAGTTAGTACGGTATCAATCGTCGTACAATATCATAATCATGGGTATGGATCTAAGGTCTCGTACAATCTATTATTTCATCAAGTCACATACTATCGCATGTCTTGTATATATCACCCAACGATTCTTTAATGCATCATATCATATACGGTATCTCGACTCAATCATAAATCATAATCTCACGGCATCATGCCCGATCATATCGACTCATATCCATTCAACATCTCATATCCTCATCTCACATGTATATGTGTATATATATGTATATATAGGAACAAACACACACACACACACACATACACACACACACACACACATACACACTATTACCATGTGCATGTGTGCATGTGTGTGTATGATAGCACATAATCTGCGATTCACTACTAAGGTAATAATCCTATTGATAGGTCTTCCTAGATCAAACTTAATCTAACCTAAGGTCTTCTAAAAACCCTAATTGCTAGGTATTCATATATAACATCAACATAATATAAGTAATATATGATATCCTATTCTACAGTTGCTGTTGTGCTACACGCTATCCACCCGACTTCCCTCGTAGATATACATCTACTCATCTTAATCCTCGCTTGCCGAAATCAATGACGCCGTGCTCTCCCTTGTCGTACGAAGTCCTCACGAAGGTACCTACATTTCAACGAATATCGTATCGTAAACAAGAATCAAATACGAGAAATCCAATATGGCATACGAAGTGTATATAGGTTAGAACCTATGGACTACACATGCAAGAATAGCCAAAAAAATCCTCGATGTTGATGTACAAAAGTTAAACCACCGAGTCAAAACCCAAATACCAAAATCCAAGTCTTAAAAAGTCGCAAAAACAAAACAGCAACTCAAGAAAACACCTCTAGATTTTGCCTCGGGTCAACTTGGGACATTTAGCATATAGAATAGGTTTAATTATAAGATAAAGGAACCATGGTCAAAGCACGAGGTGAAAATCTCATGCCAAGACCGCAAATTGCAGCCAGAATGGAAATTTTGGCGGCTAGGTAATGGAGTTAAGGGCTCGGGTCTCAAAGGTAGCTTCCTAGGTGTCTGTTCGTCTCCAGGTGTTTGCTAAATGTTTTTTAGAGTACCCGGGTTATAGCAGATTCACAACAACACGTCACAATTCTCACAAAATCCGATATCGGCAAATCTAAAGTTCAAGTCTTGGGGTTTAGTCTCTGGTTTTGTCCATAGTATTAACACTACAGGGGTTGTGGTCACTAATTATACCTCAACTGCACCCTTTTAATTCATAAAATTCCTTAAACTTCTCTTGGAATTTCCAAAGATCACTAAACCTCATTTGCTTAATTCTATATCACTATAGGAGTTAAAGAAATTATGTTCTAAACTAAAGGTGAAGAAATTACCCTATTTCGCAACTCAAGAATTTTCTTGAGTTGCACAAAGTCCTCAAAGTCTTGACTTGATGTCTCCATAGGATTTGTAGTGAGGTTGTGCACATTTTTTGTGAAGGGGGTATGGAGTTTTTGTGAGGATTTTGGGGGTGGCCATAGTAGTAGTGGAGGTGATGGAGGAATGAAGGAGAATGAGAAAGGAGGAGGAGGAAGGGAAGAAATGAAGAAGAGGAGAGAAAATGAGAAGGGTGAAGAAACTTCCTTCTCTCTCTCTCACATAGCCATACTCTCATGGTCCCCACCCTCTCTCTCTCACTAAATTCTATTTCCTTTTATTTTTATTTAAAAGAAGAGAATACAAAACCATGCACAAATGAAGAATTGAAGTCATGTTTCATAAAAATATAACAAGTATTTGCAACATGCTTTGTTACATGCCATGCACATAAACATGCTTAATACATAATTAATAATATTAATCAAGTTTAGCATTAACTTTGAATACAATTAATTGTTAAAAAAATCTATAAATGCTCAATTCACATAATTTCTTGCAAAATCAATAATTCTTATTAATTTTCCAAACTATCGGTATATAGTTATTCCATATCATTAAAACTAATCTCCATACGTTAAAATATTCATAATATTTATTATTTTAATTATTTAAATTCCCAAAAATAATATTTTATTTTCTGAAATGTTACAATCATCCCCCCTTAAATAAATTCGGTCCCCGAATTTTAAATTTAAATTCCCCAAATACTAAAACATTTCAGCAAAACAATCAAGCCTTCGAGGCTCCGAAATCATGAATACATAAAACATATCATAGCGCAATGTATGCGCCATGAAAACGAGTGTAAAAATCAAAATCAAAACTCCGTCAAGCATCACACAATTATCGGAGTTATGGCGAAAATACAAATGTCAAAATCCAATATGAAAACCAGCATGATATACTCAAAACTATAATATGTATATAATACGCATCGTTGTAAAATAGTCAAAACATCCAAATAGAAATGCATGCAAAACCTTTTCAAATCGCCGTGCGATGCACGTATCACGGCACAAGTAGCGGACATTCATTATAAGGAAAATAGCTATATATATATCCCTTGTTTTAATATATGCGTTCCACCTTTTGAAAATGATTTAGAAGGGTCTTCTTCGTAAAGTTTCGTGTCGTCATGGACACGCAGGAAAATATTGAGACTATAGCTCCTTTTGAAAATCCCTTCGGTAAATATCGATGCATGTAAAAATACTCAAGTACTGTCCTCAGACTAGTCCTGCTCGGTTACTAAACCGCATAATATAAATCATAAAAACATGATGCTCGGAATGAAATCGATCTCAAATAAAGTATACAAAACGCCACGTTTGTCTGGTGCGCACGGAAATCAAAATCAAGACAGATGCCATGAATGTGCACAGAAACAAAACTAAGTGCAACGGTTGTACCCAAAAATCATATGTCGAATGCAACAGGTGTGCCTGACAACAATATCTAGTGCATTTGATTTGCCCGAAGAATCTCGATTTAGTGCATCTGCTGTGCACAAAATCACATCAAGTGCGCCAGGTGTGTGCAAAAATCTCAATCAAGTGCACAAGGTGCACGAAAACATAAATCCAGTGCTCTAGGGTGCACGAAAAAAAATATCAAGTATGAAAATCGAAATCAACGGTATACGACATACACAAAATCAAATCAAGTCTACTGTGGTATAAGCACCTGTAAACGTGTGCAACTGTGTGCAAAAAAACCCATATCAAGTACTGAAAGCTCGTATAAACTATACCGAAAGCATAAGTCAAATCATGTGCAAACTATATGCACGAAATCAAATCAAATATGTTGGGGTGTACAAAATCAAAATCAGGTGCAATGGGTATACACAAAAACGAAAATCAGTACAATTGATATACGAAAATACGAATCAAGTGCCGCTGTGTTGCACATAAGAAATATCAATCATGAAACGAAATCCTCAAAATTCCAGAATCAAAAACGATGGAAACGTGATATTCGAATCACCAAGTCGCAAATCATAAATAACTGTCGTCGATGAGCCCCTCCTTCAAAGTCGAAAGGTGTCGGTGTATCCAAGGCTGGCAGAGCAAGAATATCTATTTGCCTCCGGTTCACGGTCTGGCTCCTTCTGCCTTTAGGTTCTCATCTCTCTCTACGGATTACCAGCTTTATGCCTCCTCGGATCGACAACCCGATTCGGAGTAATGACTGAAACAATCCCATTCTGCCGCTTCTATGAAGATCTCCTGACAAATTAACATGGTCACTCGTAACGTATGTCGTTAATGATGGCAATCTCTGGCCCAATGAGTGCGCGTGATACGACCGATCCTGGGTCCAAGTCTTCTTGTGTAGTATTCCAGAAAGATCCTGTTGTAGTCTCTTTCCCAATCTCGTCTCTGCATAACTGCCCGGAAGTTGGCACTGCTTACTCAATCTGTTCCTTGCTCCGGGATAGTTGCATTCTTTTCACGACTTTCCTCTAGAATTATGGCAGCATTCAACGCGTCTACATGCGTATCAAGTCTCTGATGTCAACGGAGTAGAACGTCATCTCGTCAAGATCTCATACGAACCTCTTACTCTGCTTCCCTTCGATATGGACCAATTTGGAATCGTCCTTTCGTAGCTGTGTAGACAGCGCTCCATTTGGCTGTAATCGTATCTAGAGTCTCTTTTTCCGAAGCTACGAACTCGGTATCTCTATTATACTGTACTAAGCATCTGGCCAGAACGTCCTTGGGAACTCATCCAAATCATCGGAGTGATGCGCTTACGCTCGTCCTGTCTCGATCAACTCACCACATGCCTGTGTGAGGTCCTTTTCTAGCCGAGATTAGTCAATCTGATGATCACACATCGGAGTATCCAAACGAACAATTTGTCCTAGTCATTCATCCCGGGGTGACTAGCGATCTTCTATCATATCCTCATGTATAAACTCATGCTCCATTAGCTTCAATGATCTGGGGACGATATCTTATCAACTCAGCAACAGCTGGCTCCTCTGTCCACACGGTAGACAACGCCTCTGTGATCTGGAGTAGACGGTATTTTAATAATCTTCGCAATCTGGCTGGCTTCTAGCAGTGGCCCGATCATCTGGTGCAGATCTGATCGTTCGCGTCAACGAGAAATCTTAGTAAAATCAACACATGAAAATGCTCGTGTCAATAGAAAACATCGTAAAACAATACGTCAAACGTTCGTGTGTCACGGGGATACGCCCTGGTCAGTCCTCGTCCATGACGAGCTCGCTCTGACCGCACTTCTAGATGCAGCTCTCTCTGCTCATGTAGCCACAGTAACATAAACCACGATCAAACATCGATGAGGATTGATCATAGGAACAAATAGAAATACAGTGCCTAAGAAATGTACATCCTAAGGCTTCTTAAGATGAGTACCGTATCGTAAGTTTGCCGCGGAATATACACATGGTACGTCACTCTACTTAAGTCACCAACTCCATCAACCAAGGTCAACCTACGCGATGAAAGTTCGGGTCTAATACCCTCTCGGCCAAGTCTAAGTTTTGTAAGGTCAAGCGTAGGTTGCGAAATATATGTACGCCCTAGACTCCGCATAGTCAAATCTAGACTCGAACTAAGGTTAAACCTAACGCTCTGATACCAACTTTGTCACGACCAGGTAAAGACACGTGACTGGCACTTGAATCAGGTGAAGTCTATAGGCCCCCACCTAATTCAAGTAAGCCAAAAGCCCAGAAATCTATTCTTTTTAGGGAAAATATTGGAGGTGAAGTTTTGAAATAACGGTACAATGAAAACAACTTCTTTATTTAAAATAAAAGTAATATTATACGAAAATAAAATGTTTTGTAGCCATCTTGAAAACATGTTTCGTCATTGAAAATTTCGGCAGCATCTCCTTTGTATATTTTAAACCGAAAATAAATACAAGTAATAATAATAAATGGCATCCCCAAGCGGGAGCTAGCTCTTTGCCAAATGGCGGAAACAACCATGCAATGATATAAATATACAACGCCGAAGATAAGGATCAAAACTCAGAAAGAAAGTAAAGAAAATAGGCATCATCAAGAAAACCAGAAAACAATAATATATACATGAGCGTGACTCTAAGGCTGAAAGAATATACAATAAATGATTCTCAGTCTACGAATATACATAGTCTGGTTGATGGAGCTTTTAACTAGATATAACTGAAATGAAATACACAAGTATAAAGTGGTGGTCAAGATGCAAGGTGTCCCACCTATTAATGCAACACCCTGAAGGAAGTGATGTGCCAGCAAGCCGCAACGGAACCTGTGCTATCAACCTGCAAGAGAACCGTGGCACAACGGGAGTGAGTTGCCTACTCGTGAGTAGAAGACATTACCGAGACGAAACCGAATGTATGACGATCTCCTAGGTCATACAGTAATATACTAATAATATAACACCGAAACATCTAGTAGTGGCAAGAGCAATAAAATAGGCATAAGTGTAAAACCAAATACTCATGTCCGTATCACTAAGTAACTATTTGTCATGTATTTTATGTATGAATGCATCATCTAATGGGTGTACCCAGCATCGGCACACAAAATCATCAGAAAATCTTAGTGCCCAGCATCGATACTCAAAAACATCATGAAAACAGTGTCCATCAGCGACACATCATCCTTATAAATCTCGGGCTCCACCAGTCCGGATCGATCTAAATAATCTGATCACATGACTACGGTCGGTATCCTCCGGACATCCGCCACGCTAAATATCACCGGTCGGTAGGGCTCTCCTGACGGGCTCTACGCTTTTCTATACGATCTTCTTGCCCGGGGGTACCACACCGGGTCCACCATGTACCCGCTGATGGTGCATCCCCCTCCTCGAATCGGGTATGTATACACATGTGGCTCAAGAACCGAGAAAACTCATGGTGGATGCCACACACATCATACCACGAGAAACCACATTTTCTTTTAGGAAAATATAATCATGAGTTTATAAATATCACTTGCGGTTTCCCCAAATCCAGAAATCACATGAACACGGAAATCTCCAAAAGAATCACAATCTATGAGTATATAATGAGATAGTAAATACCGATGTAAAGCCAATGATCAGTGCAATAACTAGAATGTATGGATGCAAATGCATGTGGTATCTAAGTGAGAAATACAATGTCTACACTAGCATTTAAGATCATGAATGTAAAACAATACTACTTGTACAGATTGTCAGATTATATGAATGGAGTAAAGGTTCTATAGTGTGTACGTGGCATGGCAATTACCGATGATGATGTGTGTGAGCAGCAAGCAAGTGTACGTGCAACATATGCATCATCGGTAATGGTGCTCGTGTCCTAACAGACAAGATCATAATAGCTAAAGAAAACCCATGTATATATGCAATGTAATGAGTGATAAGAAATAAGCAATAAATGCAACATAATAAAATATAAATCTATATACAAGCCATACAGTGATAGTGTTGGAAAAAGCACGAATCGTTGTTTTTAGAAAAGTAGGGGCTACGGTATTTTTGAGAAAGACGTGTCTTTTGAAAATCCGTAGCGTCCATCGGGTTATCTTTTGAAAATTTATACGTTTCGTTATTTTTGAAAATAGGTATGACTCGAGCCTAGTCTAGCATCTACCTAAACAACTAAAAGACTAAACTAAGGACCTAGTGGGAGTGATAAGGAAAATCTAAGCATATTCCGAGTTGATATATCTAGTAGTCGGCGATCCAGCCTCATAGCATCACATACGGTAATATCTATCGTACGACAATCTCAAGTCAAGAGTGCGGATCAATCATCATATATACATCTCGTACATTATAGTCCGTCGTACGGCATCCTCAAAATCGATGGTACAGGTCAAATATCATATAGTTCGTACGGTATCAATCGTCGTACAATATCATAATCAGGGGTACGGATCTAAGATCTCGTACAATCTATTATTTTATCAAGTCGCATACTATCGCATGTCTTGTATATATCGCCCAACGATCCTTTAATGCATCATATCATATACGGTATCTCGACTCAATCATATATCATAATCTCACGGAATCATGCCCAATCATATCGACTCATATCCATTCAACATCTCATATCCTCATCTTATATGTATATGTGTATATATGTATATATAAGAACAAACACACACACACACACACACACACACACACACTCATATATACACACCATTACAAAGTGCATGTGTGTGTGGATGTGTGTGACAACACATAATCTGTGATTTGCTACCAAGGTAATAATCCTATGGATTCCTAGATCAAACCAAATCTAACCTAAGGTCACCTAAAAACCCTAATTGGTAGGTATTCATATATAACATCAAGATAATATAAGTAATATAGGATATCATATTCTACGGTTGCGCGGGTGCTACACACTATCCAACTGACTTCCCCCGTAGATATACATCTACTCATCTTGATCCTCACTTGTCGAAGTCGATGACGCCATGCTCTCCCTTGTCGTACGAAGTCCTCGCGAAGGTACCTACATTTCAACGAATATCGTATCATAAACGAGAATAAAATACAAGAAATCCAATACGGCATACGAAGTGTATATAGGTTAGAACCTACAAACTATGCAGTAAGAATAGCCAAACAAATCCTCGATATTGAAATACAAACGTCAAACCACCGAGTCAAAACCTAAATATGAAAATCTAAGTCTTAAAAGGTCGTAAAACCAAAATAGCAACTCAAGGAAACACCTCCAGATTTTGCCTCGGGTCAATTTGGGACATTTAGAATATAGAATAGGTCTAATTATAGGATAAAGGAACCATGGTCCAAGCACGGGGTGAAAATCTCATGCCAAGCCCACAAATTGCGGCCAGAATAGCAATTTTGGCGGCCAGATAATGGAGTTAGGGGCTCGGGTCTAAGGGGTAGCTTCCTAGGTGTCTGCTAATCTCCAGGTGTTTGCTAAATATTTTTTAGAGTCCCCGGGTTATAGCAGATTCACAACAACACATCACAATTCTCACAAAACCCGATATCGACAAATCTAAAGTTCAAGTCTTGGGGTTAGTCTTTGGTTTAGTTCATAGTATTAACACTACAGTGGTTGTGGTCACTAATTATACCTCAATTGCACCCTTTTAATTCATAAAATCCCATAAACCTTCTGTTGGAATTTCCAAAGATCACTAAATCTCATTTGCTTAATTTTAAATCACTGTAGGAGTAAAAGAAACTTAATTTCTAAACTAAGGGTGAAGAAATTACCTCATTTGGCAACTCAAGAATTTTCTTGAGTTGCACAAAGTCCTCAAAGTCTTGACTTGATCTCTCCATATGGTTTGTAGTGAGATTGTGCACATTTTTTGTGAAGGGGGTATGGAGTTTTTGTGAGGATTTTGGGGTTGGCCATGGCGGTAGTGGAGGTGATGGAGGAATGAAGGAGAATGAGGAAGGATGGGGAGGAAGGGAAGAAATTAAGAAGAGGAGAGAAAATGAGAAGGGTGTAGAAACTTCTTTCATACTCTCTCTCACATAGCCATAGTCTCATGGTCCCCACCCTCCCCCACCCCTCTCTCTCACTAAATTCTTTTTCCTTTTCTTTTTATTTAATAAAAGAATACAAAACCATGCACAAATGAAGAATTGAAGTCATGTTTCATAAAAATATAACAAGTATTTGCAACATGCCCAAAAATAATATTTTATTTTCTGATATGTTACATAACCCCAGAAGGATCGCGGCAACTCAGCGTTACTTATCATGGAACGAACTATATCCAATTTGGTTCTTTTCCGCCTTTCTGATACACCATTGTGTTGTGGTGTGTATGGAGGAGTAAGCTGAGAGAGAATTCCATTCTCTTTTAGGTAATCTAGGAACTTGGCACTTAAGTATTCATTACCTCGATAAGATCTTAGTGTCTTGATACTTTTGCCTATTTTTTTTCACTTCATTCTTATATTCTCGAAATTTCTCAAAGGTCTAGGATTTATGTTTCATCAAGAAGACATGTCCATACCTAGAGAAATCATCCGTAAAAGTAATGAAATAGGAATAACCACTTCGTGCAAGTGTAGAAATTGGACCACACACGTCGCTGTGTATGAGTTCTACGAGCTCGCTCCCTCTTACTCCGTGTCCAGTGAACAGAGTCTTTGTCATCTTTCCTATGAGACATGATTGATAAGTTGCATAAGACTAATATTCGAACGGATCCAAATATCCCTCTTTATGTAACTTCGTTAACTGTATTTCATTGATGTGATCCAGTCTTCAATGCCATAAGAAAGCCTGATTTAATTCTGGAGACTTTCTTTTGTGTGTGTTCTGGACGTTGAAAGCTTGATGTTGGTTTAATACATATATACCGTTATTTAGTGTACCCGACCCAATCAAACCATGATTAAGGTGGATGTTTACAACATCGCTTACAAATGTAAAATCATAACCTTCTTTAGATAACAAAGATATAGAAATGATATTACAAGTCAAACTAGGTACAAAAAATAGTTGCACAAAACCAAAAAATGTCCACTTGTCAATCCTAAGTGATATTCCCCTACGGACACAGTATCCACGCTCGCTCCGTTAGCAACCCTGAAGGTCATATCACCCGCTTTCAAAACTCTACGGCTTCTCAGTGCCTGCAATGAATTACAGATATGAGATCCTGATCCGGTATCCAATATCCAGGAAGTAGAGTTGATTGATAGACAGTTTTCAATCATAAACACACCTGAAGCCGAAGCCACAACTTGCTTCGAATCCTGATTCTAGGCTTTCCAGGATCTGCAGTCCTTCTTCCAATGGCCCTTTTTGTGACAATAGTAGCATTCTTCCGTCCCTACTGTCAGCCCCCAACTTTTTCCTTGCCCTTCCCTTGTACCTTACTGACACCGCTTTTCGGCTTGGTGGGGGCTTTCTTTTTCTTCCCCTTGGCTTTCGCCTTGGTTCTAGAAGAGGAAGATCCCCCAATAAGCAGAGTAGGTGTCTTCCTGGATTTCTGCAGGGTTCCTTCAGCGCTCCTCAACATGTTGAGGAGTTCTGAAAGTGTAACTTCCTTTCCTTGAATGTTAAAATTTAAGATAAACTGGGCATAGGTAAAAGGGAGGGACTAAAGAACCAAGTCTGTGTATAACTTGTTCTCTAACATGGTCCCCAGGTCCACGAGCTCCTCAATATAGCTGATCATCTTAAGGACGCGGTCCTCTACAGATGACCCGATAGCCAACCTTGTTTGAAATAATTTCTTCAAGGTCTTGCGATACGAGATTGCTCTCCATATAAGTCCTTGGTATGGAGGAAGATGGATTCAAGATCCATCTTCTCGTGCCGCCTCTGGTGTTCATTATCCAGAGGCACTTGGCTTTCGCACTATCAATTTCTCATGTCTTATGGATCTCTTTATCCGCGATCCTGGAATCTGGACCTTGGACGGCGAGGGCTTTAGTAGTAAGAAGATAGCCCAGTTTGTCATATGTGATGGCTATCTGGACATTACTGAGCCAATCTTTATATTTTGGCCCTGTCAATATGTTTTTGTCTAATAATAACTTAAGCCCGGTCATTTTCGTCGCTGTAGTCAAGAGAGAGAGAGAGAACACTTAGCATGATGCTCTTGTAAGTTTAGATTTGTAACGTTCTGAAAATTTCATTAGGTTAATTGTGTATTAATTATTGATAATACGTGTTTTCCGTAAAAACCAAAATATAATTATTTTTCAACATATACTTAATTATACCTATTATAGCTGTGTAATTGGTAGTATTTGGTTTTTAATTAGTCACTTATAAATTGCTAGTTTAATTAAATATTTTCGTAATTAATTATTTTAAATATTATTTCAAGCTTTCACTTATACATTTAATTAGTGATAATTATAAATTGGAATGGGTTAATTATACTTTAGTGCACCATGACACACTAAACATTCAAATGTAACATGGTTCTAGAATTTTGTAGAAAGGTAAAAGAGAAATAAGAAAACAAAATAAATGAAAAGAAAATAAATAAAGAAAAGAAGCATGGGCATGTTGACTTGAGGTATGGGGTTTTCTTGACTTGGTATTTTTCTCATACACACTCACTTCCCTCTCTTCCCCTCATCTGGCCGAGTCATTCCTGCAGCTCATCCCCATTTTCCCCACCTCATTTCACTGATAAAATCTTCATGAAATGCATCAAAAATCAATACAAAGTCTCACTAATTCAACATTAAACCTTTACCCAATCTTCCTTGGCCAAATCTAGCATGAATCAAGGAGCAAGAGAACCATTTTGGGAGGTCAAGTTGCATGCTTGATCTTAAATTTTAAAGGTATAAATCTAAACCTTATGGTTTGATTGTTGGTTAATTACTTTAATCTTGCTTAATTAGGTTTAAATATGGTTTTAATTGAAAGTTAGAATTCTAAAGAGAATGGTTTGGGATCAAGTTAGAGTTTTTTCATTTGAATATGGTTACAATGTGTAGTTTAACATTTTAAAACATGCAAATCTAATCTAGTTGTTAAGTTGCTAACTGTTATTTTTTTTAATTGTCCTAATTAAACTTTTTTGCAAACTAATTTCATGTTTAATTTAAAGTAGGTGAGATTAAAATCTAGTTATTAATTGTGTAGCCTAATTAAGATATTAAGTGAACATTGTGGCCACTAGATTTGTTAAAACATTTAGCTTTACACTAAAATGGTTAGGTGATGCTTACTAGGTTTTTGGAATAAATAGATCTTAATTATGTTTGAGGTTTTGATGATCTATAATCTATTCCCTAAAATATTTAATGTGTTGTGAATGCGCGATTGGGTTATGGGCTTGGCAATTGCCACGTATTGCGACCCTAGTTCTGGGTTGTGGCGTTGTCGCGAGCGCGTTTGTGCACCAAGTGCGTGCGCGTCAAGTTAGTGCGCGTTGGTTGACTTGTATCGTTGTGTTCGCAACTATGTATATCTATCCTCTTATTTACCAATGTGCGATTCTAGGATAAGGTGCAGAGGCGACGATTGTGGCGCGGAAAAGGCAAGGATGAGATCAGATCATATTAGCCGAGGCATCCCGGTGAGTAGATGTACACATCTAAGGGGGATCTTCTGGATGGCGTGAGGCACCCGATAGTCAGGATTACTAGTAGTGCTTGTGTTTATATGCGTAGTCTCTTAGTCATTCATCTCATTGCATTGCATCATCATAGATATATATGATATTATCTCATAAGACACTTGCACCATTACCATTGGTTCATGCCGCATGTGCACTATTCATGCGAACACACATGCCTTTGGTAATTTCTATGTCACGAACACTATAGAACATGCTTAGAATCGATATCTGTACATTGCATCATATATGATCTGTAGACTTATACTTGTATAGTCATTTCATCAGGATGGATACGCAGGATTGTTGGTCATATATACATACATCATTGCATCATGATTCATGCATAGCTTCTGGCCGTACTTCGCATGGTATATACTATCATATCATAGAATCCATCATCACCGACATGTTTACATATTGTGATTCTTCTCGAGGATTTCAGTATTTATGAGATTTATGGATTTTGGGGAAAACCGCAAGGATTTTTATAAACCTATTATCATTTTAAAGTAGAAATTTATGGTTTTCTCGTGATATGATGTGTTTGGTGGCCACCATGTGTTTTCTCAGTTCTTGAGCGGTATCATATACCCGATTCAAGGAGGGGGATGCACCGTCTGCGGGTACATGGTGGACCCGGTGCGGTACCCCGGGGCAAGAGGATCGCATAGATGGCGTTGAGCCCGGTAGGGGAGCACTACCGACCGGTTATTTTTGACGCGGCGGATATCCGGAGGATACCGACGTAGTCGTGAGATTTGATCATATGGGTCGATCTGGACTGACGGAGCCCGAGATATTGAGATATTGAGATATTGTGATATATATATATATATATATATATATATATATATATTGTGTCGATGCTTGACACGGATTTTCTGTTGATTTCATTGATGATACTTCAGTAATTGCACAGAGGTTTTTCTAAAATAAGAACAAAGATTTTTTCATACCAGACTTGTTCAGGTTTCGTGTTTGATTATGCATTCATGTTGCATTCATGTTAGTACATTGTATCATATCGATATGCGTATGTTGAGACACATTTGCGTGCATGCATACGATAGTCTTATTAGATGTTATTTACTACTCACGAGTTGGCAACTCAACCCCGTTGTTGTCACGACCCAAAATGGCACGTGACTGGCACTTGAATCATATGACGTCTATCGGACCCCATCTAATTCAAGTAAGCCAAAAATCCCAGAAATCTAAACCATTTTAAGGAAGAAGTGAAGAAAACTTAATTCAAAACAAGTGGTTTTAATAACATAAGCCAAAGTATTGCATTTTTAAAATCTCAAATCTTTTCTGAAAATTTCGGCAGAGTTTCCTTTGTAAATACTGGCCCTAAAAGGGATACAACATGCATAATATGAATAAAGGCATCCCTAAGCGGGAGCTAGCTCTTCACCAAAAAGGCGGTCACAACCACGCAAGCAATATAATATACAACGCCGAAGGGCGAGGATCAAAACTCATAAGGAAACTCAAAAATATCAAGAAAACCCATAATAATACAACGCGAGACTCTAAGGTCGAAATAATAACAACTGGTTTTTTAAGTCTGAAATAATATACAAGTCTGGTTGATGGAGTTTCTAGATACAACTGAATATAAATAAAATGTACAATGGTGGTCACGATGCAAGTGAACCCACCTACCAAAGCAATCACCCGGAAAGGAAGCAGTGTGCCAGCAAAACCGCAACGAAACCTATACGGTAAAACCTGCAAGAACTGTGCCACAACGGGGGTGAGTTGCCTACTCGTGAGTAGAAAACATCACCGAGTAGAAATCGTATGTATGACTCAAATCCTAGGTCCATACGATCAAATATAAAATATATAACCTTAAAATGATAAAGTCTGAAGCACGATAAGGTGGCAAGGGTAAACATCTATACATAAGTGTTGTACCAAGTGCTCGTGTCAGTGCCTCAAATCGAAACATATCATAATATGAGGTATGAATGCATGAAAACAGAACACATATAAATGAGAAATTGTTTTCTTGTCTCAGGGAGATATCTGTATATAAATCAAAATATCATCAATGAAATCAACAGAAATCAGTGTCTAGCATCGACACAAATTCTCAATATCTCAATATCTGGGACTCCGGCTATCCGGACTGGCCCCTGGGCTCCGGCCATCCGGACTGGCCCAAACTCCGATCGGTATCCTCCGGATATCCGATGAGTCACAATAAAGTCAGTGGTAGGTAGTGTTCTCCTGCCAGGCTCAACGCCATCATCTGCAACCTTCTCGCCCCGGGGTACCGCACCAGGTCCACCATGCACCCACAGACGGTTCCTCCTCCTCCTCGAATCGGGTGTATGATATCGCTCAAGAGCAGAGAAAACTCATGGTGGACATATCTCAAATCATTTCATGAGAAAACCGCAACTTTCATTTACAATGATAATAAGTTTGTGGTTTCTCCAAATCCATAAATCTCATGGAAAATCTGAATCTCGAGAATAAATAAACAATGAATTTAAAATGTATTAGGCTCCGGCAATCCGGACTGCCCCTAAAAATGCATGACAATGAATATGTAAATATGCATGCAAAATACGGTAATAAATGCAATGTCTAAGCTATCATATAAAGCAAGTACACTAATACCATGTCGAAACTATCAAATAACGATTTGTACTAATGAATAGTATTTTCTAATGTGTATGTGACATGGCAATTACCGATGATGATGTGTGTGAGCCGGCAAGCAGATGTACGTGGAGCATACGCATCATCGGTAATGGTGCTGGTGTCCTAACAGCATGATTTCGATAATAGCATATGAAAACACAATATAAACATGCAATGCGATGCGAACAACAAGAATATGCGGGAGCTGAATAATAAATACAACAATAAATAATCTACAATAATATAAATAGGTCATACAGTTTTATGTTTGAAATAACACGAATCGTGGTGTTTAGAAAATAGGGATACGGTGTTTTTAAGAAAAGGTACGTCTTTTGAAGTATCCGTAGAATCCCTTGGCCTGTCTTTAAAATACTCACGATTCGTTAGTTTTAAAATAGGTATGACCGAGTCTAGTCTAACATCTACAAGTAAACTACTGGACAAAACTAAAGGGTAAGGAAAAACCACCTAAGTCTGAGTCGATATATATATATATATATATATATATATATATATAAAATAGTCGGTGATCTCGCCTCAATAGTATCACATATGATACAATGTATAACGTGACATCCTCGAATCAAGAGTGCGGATCTATCATCAATATATAGCTCGTACGGTAAATCCATCGTACGGCATCCCAAATCGGGGTACGGGTCAAATATCACATTTATCTCATTAGTCATCTGGTATCCTTTTCATCATATATCATGGTCTGGGGGTACTGATCTACGTCTGGTACATACTGATACCATCTACATATATGTATGCGTGTGTATGAAAACACATCGCTCAATGATCAGCTAATATAACGTGTCGTATCTCATAATATGATCCAATTCTCATCACCGATCTCATGGCATGTGCCCAATCTCATCGACTCATCACCAAGTACCAAGTACTATCCTCATAATCCAAGTATATGTACATGTATATATATATATATACATAGTCCCATACCTATGTGTGTGTGTGTGTATACATATCCCCATATACACACAAGTAATAAAATGTATGCATGTGTGTGCGTGTGCGTGTGGGTGTAATCTCTAATCTAGGGTTTCGCGACTAAGAAGCTAAACTATGTTACTTCTAACTACACTAAAACTATATCATGAACAACTAGAATCTATCTTGATAATCAATAAACTCACAATAAACATATTTATATATATATATATGTATACGCATTCGTATACAACACTACGAAACTGCGGGGGTGCTATACGCCATCCACCCGACTTCCCCCGTAGATATATATCTACTCACCTTGATATTCGCTTGCCGATGCCGATGTCGCCACACGCTTGCTTGTCGTCTCGAAGTCCTCGTGGGGGTACCTACACATCATAACACATCGTATCGCATTAAAATCCAATTCGTAATCGAAACGACACACAAAACACTCATAGGTTAAAACTTATGGTCTACGCACGCAAATCAACCAAATAACATTCGATATAGACGTAGAAACGTCAAGTGACCGAATACAAAACACAATATCAAAATTTGAATCCATGAAAAGTTATAAAACAAGGCAGCAACCCATGAAAACTAGTCCCAGATTTTAGTTCAGGTGAATATAGGTGAAACAAACAGTACTAGTGTGTTGTATAGGGGTCCTATAAACTACAGAAGCAACCTGGGCACCCAATTCATCAAAGTGGCCGGCCCCTACCACCAGAATTCCGGCGAGCTCGGTTCAACAGGCATGGATTGGTCTCGTATTGGTAGGGTGGCCTCGTAGTGCCTTAATTTGGTCTCTGGAGTTGTTTGCTTATCTCGTAATCATCCCAGGTTACACCAGATTCCTCTGCACCCTCAATTTACACACAAAACCGACATAGAAGTTTATAATTTTATATTTTGGGTTTGTTTCAATTTGGTCTGGGTTTCTAGCACCAAGGGGGTTTAAGGTCACTACTAAGCTCAAATTCACCATCTCACTTCAAGGGTTCCTCCAAACCTCTCTTAGGAATTTTCAAAGTTCACAAACTACACTAAATCGGTTTTAAACTTAAATAGAGGCTATGGAAACTTAACTAATACACAAATATTGAAAATATTACCTCATTTGGCAACTCAAGAAAATTTCTTGAGTTGCCCTAAGTGCTCAAAATCCATCCTTTCTTGGTCCAAAGTCCTTGTTGTGAGGTTGTGCATGTTTTTATTGAAGAGGAGATGATGTTTTGGAGTGTTTTTGATGGTGTTTTGAGGGTTTAGAGGAGGGGGATGAAGGAGGCCAGTAGCCATGGGAGTTGAGGAGAGGAAAATGAAGAGGAAATAATAGAAGGAACAAGAGCCATAACCAAGGTTTGACCCCTCACATCTCTCTGTCATGCCCATACCCATTTCTTTATCATTTCTCTTTTTCTTTTCTTTTCTTGTTTTTCTTTTCTCTTCTTCTCATTTTAAAACAAAACCTTGCATAAAAATGAAGAAAAGCCATGACAAAATGTAACAAGTGCCAAAATGTGACATGGTGCATGTCATGTGCACAAAACCGGATTAATGCAAGATTAGCGATATTTAATCGCGATTAGCATTAAAATGAGATATAATTAATTATAGAAATTTGTAAATTGCATAAATCACATAAAACGCCCTCATTTCAGTAATTCCTATAATTTTCCAAATTTTGCCAATTTATCAGTATTTAATTATACCGCATTATCAAATATTCATAATATTAATTATTTAATTTTATAAATTCCCAAAAATAATATTTTATTTTTCTGAAATGTTACAGTCTTCCCCCCTTAAAGAAATTCGGTCCCCGAATTTAAATTTAAACCCCTCAAATACTAAAACATTTCAGTAAAAAGATCCAGTCGTCGGGGCTCCGAAATCATAAACACATAAATCATATCGTAGCGCAATGCCTGTGCATGAAAAACGAGTATGTAAACCAAAACCCAAACTCCGTCAAGCATCCCGCAATCATCGGAGTTATGGTGAAGACGCCAATGTCTAAATCCAATACGAAAACCAACCTGATATACATCAAAACTATACATGTAAACATCATGGTAAATTCATCAAAACATCTGGAAGAAATGCATGCCAGACTCTTTTTAAGTTGCTGTACGATGCGCGTATCATGGCACACTGGCGGACGTCTATTGTAAGGAAATAACTATATATATGTATGTATATATCCTTTGTTTAACATACACGTCCCGCCGTTTTGAAAAATAATTTAGAAGGGTTTCCTTGTAAAATATCTCGTGTCGTCTCGGACACGTAGGTAACTACTGAGGCTATAGCTCTTTTTTGAAATCCCTTCGATAACTATCAATGCATGCAAAAATATATCCAGGTACTATCCTCGGACTATTTCTGCTCAGCTACTATACCAAATAGTAAATATCATAAAACATACTGCTCCAACAGAAATCAATCCCCAAATATGCATAAGAATGCCGCGTGCGTTTGGTACGCACGGAAATCGAAATCCATAAATGTGCCATACATGTGCACAGAAACAAAATCTAAGTGCAACGGGTGTGCACGAAACACCTGTCATAGGCAACGGATATGCCTGACAGCAATATCAGGTGCATCTGATATGCATGAAGGATCTCGATTTAGTGCTTCTGGCGTGCACCAAAATCGTATCAAGCATGTAAAGCATGCACAATAATCCAAATCCAGTGCACAAGGTGCACGAAAAAAAAATCAAATAACACAATTGAAATCGACGGTATACAACACATTTCAATCCAACTCCAAATCAGGTATACCGTGGTATATAATCTCACAACCATGTGCATCAGCTTGCACAAAAGCAAATCAAATTACTAAAAGTGCATGAAATCTTACACAAGTCAAATCAAATGCATGCCATAGGCATGAAATCAAATCAGCATCTCGAATCGAAGTCAAGT
This sequence comes from Agapanthus africanus, assembly GCA_030015575.1. Classification (NCBI taxonomy): domain Eukaryota; kingdom Viridiplantae; phylum Streptophyta; class Magnoliopsida; order Asparagales; family Amaryllidaceae; genus Agapanthus; species Agapanthus africanus. Next base: position 253,069,827 of record CM057350.1, read on the forward strand.
GCAACTGTGGTGCACAAAATCTCAATCATGCAAATAAATCGCCCAAAATATCAAAATCAAATATGGCGGAAACAGTCCAGCTCTAGCACATCCTCTAATGATCTCTGGCCAACTGTCATGGTCACTCATAACATGTCTCGTCGACGATGCCGAACTCCGGCCTACTGGGTGTGCGTAATATGACTGATCTTGGGTCCAACTCTTCTCGTATAGTATTCCAGAAAGATCTGGTCGGGGTCCCTCCCGAATCTCGTTTCTGCCGAACTGCCCGGATGTCGTCGTACATTACTAAATCTGTTTCTTGTTCCGGAACGGCTGCATACTCATCACGGCTCCTTCTAAAAGATATATCCATATACAACGCATCTGCATGCGTATCATATCTCTGATGTCAGCGGAGTGGAACGTCATCTCATCAAGATCTCGTACGAACCTCTTACTCTACTTTTGTCTAATATCGACTGATTCGGACTCGTCTCTTCGTGGCTGCATGGACTGCGCTCCAACGGCTATACTCGTATCTGGAGTCTCCCAAGCAATGTATCCCATCACACGATATCCGAATGACGTCGAACATTTCGATCGATTCGTCAAAGATCCATATTCCCCCAAGAGCTCAACATCTTGAGTACAGTTTAATAGTATTCCAGTACATGCCACAACACCTATGTACCGACCGTAGAAGGGCAAACCCAAGCTTCATTAATGGCACCACTGAACTTTTGTAAACCCTAAGGTTTTAGAGCATTCTCATGGTCATTATGTCGAGTTAGGGTTTCATTCTTCTAGAGGATCTACGGAAATACTTTCATGTTTTTCCGAATACTTTAAACATGGATAATGGGTTTCTGACATTCGATCGTCTTCTATCGACTCTCAACGTACCTGCGTGAAGTCGTCTCTAGCTGGAATCAATCAATCTGATGACCTCGCATCGAGGTAGGCAACGAATCACTTGTCCTATTCATTCCTCTGTGGGTGACTAGCGATTTCCTTCCATATCTCTAAGTACAACTCGTGCGGCGTTAGCTTCAAACATCTGGGCGACATCTCGTCAGTCGCAGCGGCAACTGAATCATTCGTCCGCACGCTGAACCGTGCCTCAATCATCAAAATAATCGGTGCATCGACAGTCATCACATGTTGGTTGGCCTCTAGCAGTAGCCCAATCCTTTGGTGCTGATCTGCACGTCCGAGAAATTTATAAAAGCGATCCATCAAACGCTCATGGCGCGAAAACACAATAAAAACGACACTTCTATGCAAATAGTATGTCCCTGGAATCACGCCCTGGTTAGTCCTCATCCGTGACGAGCTCGTGCTGACCGCAACTCTAACCGCAGCTCTCTCTCTCTCTTCCCATGTAATCGTGGCAGAAAAACCATAAACCGATGTCGATGAGGATAGATCATGAATGAATATAATACTGTGCAAGGAAATGTACATCCTAATGCTTCTTAAGCAGAGTAGCGTATCATAAGTATGTCGCGGAATATACGCACGGTACGTCACTCTCCTTAAGTCACCTACTCCATCAACCAAAGTCAACCTATGCGACAAAAGTTCGGGTCTAATACCCCCTCAATTAAGTCTAAGTTCTGTAAGGTCAAGCCTAGATTCCATGTATATACAGACGCCCTAAGCTCCGCATAGTAAAATATAGACTCGAACCAAGGTTAACCTAGCACTCTGATACCAACTTTGTCATGTCCCAAAATGGTACGTGACTGGCACTTGAATCATATGAAGTCTATCGGACCCCATCTAATTCAAGTAAGCCAAAAATCCCAGAAATCTAAACCATTTTAAGGAAGAAGTGAAGAAAACTTAATTCAAAACAAGTAGTTTTAATAACATAAGCGGAAGTATTGTATTTTTAAAATCTCAAATCTTTTCTGAAAATTTCGGCAGAGTTTCCTTTGTAAATACTGGCCCTAAAAGGGGTAAAACATGCATAATATGAATAAAGGCATCCCTAAGCGGGAGCTAGCTCTTCGCCAAAAAGGAGGTCACAACCACGCCAGCAATATAATATACAACGCCGAAGGGCGAGGATCAAAACTCAAAAGAAAACTCAAAAACATCAAGAAAACCCATAATAATACAACGTGTGACTCTAAGGTCGAAATAATAACAACTGGTTTTCTAAGTCTGAAATAATATACAAGTCTGGTTGATGGAGTTTCTAGATACAACTAAATATAAATAAAATGTAAAATGGTGGTTACGATGCAAGTGAACCCACCTACCAAAGCAATCATCCGGAAAGAAAGCAGTGTGCCAGCAAAGCCGCAACGAAACCTGTACGACAAAACCTGCAAGAACTGTGGCTCAACGGGGTGAGTTGCCAACTCGTGAGTAGAAAACATCACTGAGCAGAAATCGTATGTATGACTCAAATCCTAGGTCCATACGATCAAATATAAAATATATAACCCCAAAATGATATAGTCTGAAGCATGATAAGGTGGCAAGGGTAAACATCTATATATAAGTGTAGTACCAAGTGCTCGTGTCAGTGCCTCAGATCGAAACATATCATAATATTAGGTATGAATGCATGAAAACAGAATACATATAAATGAGAAACTGTTTTCTTGTCTCAGGGAGATATCTGTATATAAATCGAAATATCATCAATGAAATCAACAGAAATCAGTGTCTAGCATCGACACAAAATCTCAATATCTCAATATCTGGGACTCCGGCTATCCGGACTGGCCCCTGGGCTACGGCAATCCGGACTGGCCCAAACTCCGATCGGTATCCTCCGGATATCCGTTGAGTCACAATAAAGTCACTGGTAGGTAGTGTTCCCCTACCAGGCTCAACGCCATCATATACGACCTTCTCGTCCCGGGGTACCGCACCGGGTCCACCATTCACCCACCGACGGTTCCTCCTCCTCCTCGAATCGGGTGTATGATATCGCTCAAGGGCCGAGAAAACTCATGGTGGACATATCTCAAATCATATCATGAGAAAACCGCAACTTTCATTTAAAATGATAATAAGTTTATAAAATCTTGCGGTTTCTCCAAATCCATAAATCTTATGGAAAATTTGAATCTCGAGAATAAATAAACAATGAATTTAAAATGTATTGGGCTCCGGCAATCCGGACTGGCCCTAAAAATGCATGACAATGAATATGTAAATATGCATGCAAAATACGGTAATAAATGCAATGTCTAAGCTATCATATAAACCAAGTACACTAATACCATGTTGAAATTATCCACTAAGGATTTGTACTAATGAATAGTATTTTCTAATGTGTATGTGACATGGCAATTACCGATGATGATGTGTTTGAGCCGGCAAGCAGGTGTACGTAGAGCATACGAATCATCGGTAATGGTGCTGGTGTCCTAACATCATGATTTCGATAATAGCATATGAAAACACAATATAAGCATGCAATGCGATGCGAACAGAAAGAATATGCGGGAGCTGAATAACAAATACAACAATAAATAGTCTACAATAATATACAGTTTGCTGTTTGAAATAACACGAATCGTGGTATTTAGAAAATAGGGCTACAGTGTGTTTTTAAGAAAAGGCACGTCCTTTAAAATATCCGTAGAATCCCTTGGCCTGTCTTTAGAATACTCACGATTCATTAGTTTTGAAATAGGTATGACCGAGTCTATTCTAACATCTACAAGTAAACTACTGGTCTAAACTAACAGACTGATCAAAAGGGTAAGGAAAAACCACCTAAGTCTGAGTCGATATATATATATATATATAATAGTCGGTGATCCCGTCTCAATAGTATCACATATGATACAATGTATAACGTGACATCCTTGAGTCAAGAGTGCGGATCTATTATCAATATATAGCTCATATGGTAAATCCATCGTACGGCATCCCAAAACGGGGTACGGGTCAAATATCACAATTATCTCATTAGTCATCTGGTATCCTTTTCATCATATATCATGATCTCGGGGTATTGATCTATGTCTAGTACATACTGACACCATCTACATATATGTATGCGTGTTTATGAAAACACATCGCTCAATGATCCGCTAATATAACGTGTCGTATCTCATAATACGATCTAATTCTCATCACCGGTCTCATGGAATGTGCCCAATCTCATCGACTAATCTCCAAGTACCAAGTACTATCCTCAGAATCCAAGTATATGTACACGTATATATATATACATAGTCCCATACCTATGTTTGTGTGTGTGTGTGTCTGTATATATATATATATATATATATATATATATATATATATATATATATATATATATATATACATATCCCCATATATGCATAAGTAATAAAATGTATGCATGTGTGTGTGCGCGTATGGGTGTAATCTCTAATCTAGGGTTTCGCGACTAAGAAGCTAAAATAAGTTACTTCTAACTACACTAAAACTATATCATGAACATCTAGAATCTATCTTGATAATCAATAAACTCACAATAAACATATATATATATATATATATTTATATATGTATGTATGTATGTATACGTATTCGTATACAACACTACGAAACTGTGGGGGTGCTATACGCCATCCACCAGACTTCCCCCGTAGATATATATCTACTCACCTTGATCTTCGCTTGCCGATGCCGATGTCGCCACGTGCTTGCTTGTCGTCTCGAAGTCCTCGTGGGGGTACCTACACATCATAACACATCGTTTCGCATTAAAATCCAATTCGCAATCGAAACGACACACGAAACACTCAATTGTTAAAACCTATGGTCTACTCACGCAAATCAACAAAATAACATTCGATATAGACGTACAAACGTCAAGTGACCGAATACAAAACACAATATCAAAACTTGAATCCATGAAAAGTTATAAAACAAGGCAGCAACCCATGAAAACTACTCCCAGATTTTAGTTCAGGTGAATATAGGTGAAACAAACAGTACTAGTGTGTTGTATAGGGGTCCTATGAACTACAAAAGCAACCTGGGCACCCAATTCATCAAAGTGGCCGGCCCTACCACCAGAATTCCGGCGAGCTCGGTTCAACATGCATGGATTGGTCTCGTATTGGTAGGGTGGCCTCGTAGTGTCTTAATTTGGTCTCTGGAGTTGTTTGCTTATCTCGTAATCATCTCAGGTTACACCAGATTCCTCTGCACCTCAATTTACACACAAAACCGACATAGAAGTTTCTAAATTTTGTATTTTGGTTTTGTATCAGTTTGGTCTGGGTTTCTAGCACCAACAGGGGTTTAAGGTCACCACTAAGCTCAAATTCACCATCTCACTTCAAGGATTCCTCAAAACCTCTCCTAGGAATTTTCAAAGTTCACAAACTACACTAAATCAGTTTTAAACTTAAATAGAGGCTATGGAAACTTAACTAATACACAAATGGTGAAAAGATTACCACATTTGGCAACTCAAAAAAACTTCTTGAGGTGCCCCAAGTGCTGAAAATCCATCCTTTCTTGATCCAAAGTCCTTGTTCCGAGCTTGTGCTTGTTTTTATTGAAGAGGAGATGATGTTTTGGAGTGTTTTTGGTGGTGTTATGAGGGTTTAGAGGAGGGGATGAAGGAGGGCAGCAGCCATGGGAGTTGAGGAGAGGAAAATGAAGAGGAAATAATGGAGGGAACAAGAGCCTTGACCAAGATTTGACCCCTCACCTCTCTCTCTCTCATGCCCATACCCATTTCTTTATCATTTCTCTTTTTCTTTTCTTTTCTTGTTTTTCTTTTCTCTTCTTCTCATTTTAAAACAAAACCTTGCATAAAAATGAAGAAAAGCCATGAAAATGTAACAAGTGCTAAAATGTGACATGGTGAATGTCATGTGCACAAAACCGGATTAATGAAAGATTAGCGATATTTACTCGCGATTAGCATTAAAATGAGATATAATTAATTATAGAAATTTGTAAATTGCATAAATCACATAAAAACCCCTCATTTTAGTAATTCCTATAATTTTCCAATTTTTTCCCAATTTATCGGTATTTAATTATATCGCATTATCAAATATTCATAATATTAATTATTTGATTTTATAAATTCCCAAAAATAATATTTTATTTTTCTGAAATATTACAGTTGTGCCACTGTATCTTGCAGGTTCGACCCGTCAGCACATTAGTGGCGGGCGTACTTCCTCTTTTGCTTCATTGCATCGATTTGCAGCTTTGCTCATAGGTGGGTTGCGAGGATACTTTTTTTCCATCTTGTATTATTATTTGTATCTAGTATACTCCATCTACCCTTGTATATTGGACTAGACGGTGAGACTCATGAGACTTGTATTTGTGGTTTTTGGTGTCGATGCTCACTTGAGCCGACGTTGCGTTTCTCATTTCTTGCTTTCTGATGCTTATTTCGCACTTTTGATATACACATTGCATGTTGTTTTGATTCCTCCATTTCCGAAGAGCTAGCTCCCGCTTGGGGATACCTTTATTCATTATTTATGCGTTTTTTCATGTGTTGTGCCCGTTTGGGTGCCGGTATTTACAAAGGGGACTCTGCCGAAATTTACAGGAAAATTGGATGTTTTGAAATGCTTTAATGTGACTTTATTTTACTACATCTCCTTTTTAAGCTAAGTTTTCCATTACTCTATTTCTTTAAATGCTTTAGATTTCTGGGCTTTGGCTTACTTAGATTACGTTACGCCTTGAGACGTTTCGTAATTTAAGTGCCAGTCACGTTCCGTACCTTCAGGTCATGACAAAGTTGGTATCAGAGCATTAGGTTTTACCTTTCTGAGTATAGGATGACCCTTGGTAGATTGTGTAGGTTACTTAAGCAGAGTGACGTAGCGTTTGTATGTTCCGCGGCATACTTACGATACGGTACTCCGCCTAAGTGACCTTAGAATATATATTTGCTTGTATTTCCTTCCTTGATTCCAGAAATCCTTTGATTCGATCGCAATGTTCCTATCAATCCTATTTCTTGTTCCAGCCACTATGCCGCCGGAGACAATGAGGGCCAGAGGGCTACCGCCAGAGATAAGATTAGTGTAGGCTCGTTTGAGACGAGGACCGATCTGGGCGGTACGCCTACCCCTCAGGGACAGAGTGATCTGCCTTCTCCAGGACGGATAGCTAGGCTAAAGTCGAGTATTCAGGACTTGTGACAGATGGTTGGAGTGTTAGTTGAGGTTAGCTGAGCTCTAAGAGCCGATGATTTCCCTGCTACTGCGGGAACTATGATTGTACCTGCTGCTCAGGAATCTGTTCCAGTTATTACCGAGACTAATTCCGTATCCTTATAGGAGTTTATGAGGCTGAAGCCTCTAGTTTTTACATGCACAGATGCAGTGAAGGATCCGTAGACAATCCTTGACAGGATGGCTAGGATTTGTCGTTCACAGAGATGTTCTGATGAGATATGGATTGAGCTTGCGAGTTTTCGTCTGGAGAGGTCTTGCTCAGACGTGGTGCGAGTCAATTGAGAGAGGTCGAGCTGTAGATCTACCTCCTATGACTTGGGATGAGTTCATAGCTGTATTTCTTACCCATTTCCTTCCGAAAAGCATTCGAGATGCTCGAGCTCGTAGTTTCAAGCCTTTGTGTAAGACTTCAGGGATGACAATGTCCGAGTATGACAGCCGGTTTACTTAGTGGTCCGATATGCTCCTTACCTGGTGGATACTGAAGAGAAATGCATGAAGAGGGTCGTGCCGGGATGAGACACGCAGTTATTTCTTGCTATTGGTGCCTAACCTTTTGACACTTACGTCGCTGCTATGGACGCGGCCTTACTGTTGGAAGAGAGCATTTTTGAGACTTTGGTCATTTCTGGACCGAAGCGGATTCGTACCGGTATGCCAACTCAAAGGCGGTTAGATAGACGCCGTTGTGACAGGTATTCTTTCGGTGTTTTTTTCCGATGCGTATTTCTTTCTGGTTTTTTTTGAAATGGTATCCACATATTTGTATCGAAGTCTAGCCGATAGTAGTCCTTGCTAAATCAGCCGCTTGTGGTGATTTCTTCCAGTAGGCGAGTCTTTTGTCGCTCGAAATGTTTTTCGTTCGTATTTGTTTCGTTCGTATTAGAGATAGGGATTCTTCTGTCAATTTAATTCTTCTCGATATGTTTGACTTCGAGGTTCTTCTGAGCATGGATTGGTTAGCCACATGTTATGCATTCGTGGACTGCCGTAAGAAGGCAGTCAGATTTAGTTTTCCAGGTGAGCCAGTTCTTGTTTTTCGGGGAGACCGTAGCGTCGCCTTTCCTAGTTTGATTTCTTCTCTTCGCGCTAGTCAGCTTTTGAGAAAAGGATGCCAGGACTTCTTAGCATATATTTGTGATGTTAGAGCCACAGAGGTCCCGTTGGACCAGGTCCGGATTGTGAGAGAGTGTCCAGATGTCTTTCCTGACAAGTTGCTTGGTTTGTCCCCAGAGCCCGATATTGAGTTCTGTTTTGACTTGATTCCCGGCTTGGAGCCTTTTTCTATACCGCCATATCGGATGGACCCGGCGGAGCTTAAAAACTGAAGGATCAGTTGCAAAAGTTTTTGGATAAAGGGCTTGTTTGTCCGAGTGCGTCACTTGGGGTGCTCCTGTCCTGTTCGTCAAGATGAAAGACGGTAGCTTGCGATTATGCATTGATTATCATCAGTTGAATCGGGTTACTGTGCGGAACAGCTATCCCTTACGTCGTATTGAATATTTGTTCGATTAGCTCCAAGGTGTGGGACATTTCTCGAAAATTTACTTGCGATCAGGTTACCATCAGTTGCAGGTTTGAAAGGATGATATTCCAAAGACTGCTTTTCGCACACGTTACGGGCATTATGAGTTCTTGGTGATGTCGTTCGAGCTCACCAATCCCCCAGCAGCGTTTATGGATTGGATGAACCGCATATTCAGGTCTTTTCTTGATCAGTTATTATCGTGTTCATTAATGACATTTTAGTACACTTTTGGAGCCGAGTGGGGTCTGGGCAGTAATTGAGGATTTCGTTGCAGACCTTGAGGGAGCACCAGCTATTCGCTAAATTATCCACGTGTGTTTTCTTGTTGGATAGTGTGGACTTCTTGGGACACGTAGTTACGAGAGATGGTAAGTATGGAACCGAAGAAGATCGAGACCGTTCAGCACTGGCCCAGACCTGTATCAGTGATGGAGGTTCGCAGCATTTTGGGTTTGGACGGATACTATTGATATTTCGTACAAGATTTTTCGCAGATAGCTGCAACGTTGACCGGATTGACCCGGAAGGGGGTTTCTTTTCTTTGGACTGAGGTATGCGAGCAGAGCTTCAGCAGTTGAAGACTCATTTGATTACGGTGCCAGTATTATCTTTGCCTTTAGGATAAGGCGGTTTTGTTGTTTATTGCGATGCTTCTCGGCAGTTGAAGAAGCAAGAGCAGAACTATCCCACCCATGATTTATAGAAGGCTGAGGTGATTTTTACACTTAAGATTTGGAGACACAACTTATACGACGAGTCGTGCTAGATATTTACGGATCACAAGAAGCTTAAAATATATCTTTCAGCAACGAGATCTAAATTTAAGACAGCGCCGATGGATGGAGCTAGTGAAAGACTATGACTGCGAGATTCTTTATCATCCGGACGAGGCGAATGTTGTGGCAGATGCTTTGAGTCGGAGGCCCGGAGGTAGCTTTTTTCATTTGAGCATAGTTCAGAGACAGTCGACGGCAGATTAGCAGATTCTATGTGACAGCCGAGTATAGTTCGAGTTTACGTCGACCGGGGGACAACTTGTCCGTGTCCGTGCACATCGACAGTTATTTGATCGCATCCGTGAGACTCGGTCTGATGACGTTTGTTTGTCAGAAATTATGGAGAAGGTTCGACAGGGTAGTGAATTCTGAGTTTGTGATCAATGATTAGGGAGTACTACGATTTGGGGCCTGACTATGTGTGCCAGATTCCGAGGGACTGAGACGCTATATTTTAGAGGAGGCATACCAGTCGACATATAGTGTTCATCCGGTTTCCACCAAGATGTATTATGATTTAAGAGAAGTCTACTAGTGTGAAGAGACGAAGAGAGATGTCATAGATTTTGTTTTGGGATGTTTGACTTGTCAGCCAATCAAGGCCGAGCATCAAAGGCCAGTAGGAGAATTACAACCTTTGCCCATTCCGAAGTGGAAATAGGAGCAGATTTCTATGGATTTTATCGTGGGTCTACCTAGGACCAGTTGAGAGTATGACTCTATTTGAGTGATCGTAGACCGATTGACGAAAGTAACTCACCGTCTTCCAATTAAGACCACTTTCGGATTCGTTCAGTTTGCTCAGATATATGCTGATGAGATTGTACGACTACACGGCATTTCGACCTTTATTGTGTCCAAAGAGGCACCCAGTTCACCAGCCGACTATTGTAGAAACATTAAGAGACTTTGGACGCCCGATTGAGTTTCAGTACAGCTTTCTACCCGTAGACCGATGGTCAATCAGAGCGGACCATTCATATTCTTGAGGATATGCTCCGAGCTTGCATTCTAGTTTTCGGTGGCAGTTGGGATCGCCACTTGCCCTTAATAGAGTTCTCCTACAATGACGGCTTCCAGGAGATGATTCAGATGGTACCCTTCGAGATATTATATAGGAGGAAATGTCGATCACCAGTTTGTTGGACAGAGCTTAGTGAAAGCAGTATTTTGGGACCACAGATTGTACAGGAGATGACCGAAAAGATTCAGATGATTTGGGATAGGATGAGAGCGGCCCAGAGTAGGAAGAAATCTTATGCAGACCGACGTCGGCGCAAACTTGAGTTTACAGTAGGCGTTCATGTTTTCTTGAAGGTCTCTCCGATGAAGGGCGTGTTGAGATTCAGAAAGGGAAGCTTAGTCCCAGATATGTAGGTCCCTTAGAGATTCTTGAGCGTGTGATCAGTCGAAAATAATGTATTTTTAACACGGCAATTTCCCTATAATTTGCACTCAGTTAGAAGTGTTCGGCATTCATATTGCATATATTAGCAAAACAGTCCTGAAATATCAGATTGCATGTGTTAGACTCTAAAACCGACATTTCTGAGGAAATTGTGTGTTTTCATGGCATCGCATCATCCCTGTATTGCGCAACACTTGTTTCGATATTTGTGCAGGAAAATTGCAGAAGAAAAGCCAAAAATTTACATGGTGCTGATCAAACATTACGCCAACTCAATGATTTCAGTTCTGGTAGCAATCTAAAAGGCAAAACACAAATCAACACATCAGATAAAGCCCAAAATGTTAGCCCAAGACCACTGCAGAAAGCACAAGCTCCAACTCACCAAAAGAGCCACGGAACCGCGGCAGGAGCCGGCTTGCGCCGCTGTTCCGCGGCGCTTCTGCCACGTCAGCACTTCAATTTCAGTGCAAAATTCTCAGATCTGGGCCCACATTCCTTTTATATACTTCAATCTCCAGAAAACCCTCGAAGCTTCTGCCAGATCAGCAAAAGATGATTAATTAAGCTAATCCTAATTAATCTTCTAACAAACTATTTCTAGAAGCTCCCTCCTAACTAATCACATCTAGAAGCTTCTCCTCAAAAAACTTTTGGAGGGAAATTCAAATCTCCTCTAACTAACTTTTTGAGGGAAATTCAAAATCTAATCCTAGATCTAGGGTTTTGAGAAGTCTATAAATAGAAGCCTAGACCTAGGGTTAAGGGCTAATCTTAGTTGTTCAATCTTTAGTTAGCTAATTCTTCATTAATCTTTAGTCTTCTTCAATTCTTCATCTTCTTCCACAAGTCTAGTGACAAGGCTTGTGCGAAACCCTAACCCTAATTCCACTCCAAATTCAAGATCCCGAGTACCAATCAAGCGAGAAGCCTTCAACCTTTTAGGAGCCGAGCCGATCTCCAACCGAGCAAGTGATCCAAGCCGATCCGCGACTCACGGAGCCGAGCGAAGCCAAATCGACGATCAAGTTCTTCCTCTTGTAGTTCTTGAGCGATTGTAATGAAATTGTTGATATAAATAAAAGGTGAAATTCTTTAATCTTGCTTTCTTTTAATTCTTGCATCATGATTAGATCTCAATTTGTAATTGTGATTCTTGTGGTGATGTTTGAGTAAAACTCCGCTCGTAAAGCAGTCGAGACGATCAATAGAATGATGATGTAACAAATCTTAAAACGATTTTTAAGTCCTACGAGTTTTGTAAACCCTAGGAAGTTCAAGAATCGATGACCTAGTTTTGTAGCGATGCTTTCTTGATTGTGATCGCTCGAAATTAGGGATCTACGATTGTTTCTTGAATTTACTAGAGGCTAGAATGTGAATGATATCGACGAAAGAACAAGGGATAAGATGAAACCCTAGTTTCACTAGAAATCCCTAATTCTTGTCGATCATCATCGATCTAGTATCAATTCATCGAAGGATAAGAATACGTCATCGTGAGATTGCATCACATCTATAGATCCGATCGATTCCTACGAGCCTCATTTCGATTCTTGATATTTGGTTTGGAAAAATCAACAAACTATCAATTCTTGATTCTATCTTTTTCTTGTTATTAGATCTAGATTTTTCTAATTCTTGAACTTCAAATCTTTAAATCATGAATTGTTTTGTTTTCTTTTCATTAAAGTTTCGACTCGTCTAATTCAAGTGACGAACGATTACACTGTCCCTGTGGACGATCCGCACTCACTTACAATCTACATCCGATACCGTAGTTGATTGCGGTCAAATAATTCTTTGATTGAGATTCTATACATTTTCTTAAACCGACACACAAAGAAATGATCAGTCAAATGGCGCCGTTGCCGGGGATAGTGCGCTAATTGTTCGTATTTTGAAATTTGAGTTGAAAAATTTATTCCATTATAATTTTTAGATCAAAATTCGCGCAAACACTAATACGAGTTGTTGTGATTTGTTTCGAGGAAATCTGGGATCATTGGAGCTGGAGAATTTTTTTAATGAAATTTCCACAGAGCTGAGGAGTTCAAGTGGAACAGTGTTAGGAATTTTGGTGCAGAGATCTGCACATACGGCCGCATTTCCGCGGTATTAGCCTATATTTGCGGCGGTTCCGCGCCTGGGTAGAGGGTTCACTGTACCATTTTTTCTCTGTAAGCTTCTATCTTTCTTATCTCTCCCTCTCTCTGCTCCAATTAACAATTTGCTGCAGGTTTCTTTGCAAATAAATCGCAGCGCCGCAAAAAGCAAAATAAATTGTGCATGTTTTTGATTTTTATGGTTGTTTGCATATTAATACGGAAATTAAGGGGCACGACCAAATCCAGATTAGGTGGGGAGTTCATTACCCTTCCTAAGCCCCGAAAATCACAAAATTTGTATCCGCATTTACCCTCATTAATTAAAAGAAATCTAGAGATGACTCTAAGGACCGTCGCGCTCACTTAGGACAGAAGAAGGCCGTGGGTAATTCATTGCTTATCCGCGTTTTCTTGTGGTGTCTAAGGCAAGTGTGTCGAAGGCTAGTGGTTATTAATTAGGCCCACTACTTATGCAGTGGAGTACCTTCCCACTTACCTGGCACTTACCTGGCCACAGGGGGACAAAGAGGCAGTGGAGGATTCTATCCTGTGACTTGTCTTTTGGCAGTTAGGAGCGGTCTAGAGCTTTGACCTAGGTGACCCCTAGAATTAGGGTTTTCTGTGTTGCATCATCTTTTCCAAAATCCGTCCAATTTTCAAAACAAACACCGCATTCATATCATTCCCCTAATTATAAATTCACGCTGCCACTTGTTCTAACCCTTTTTAGTGCAAGATAGGCTGGACACGGGTTTCTAGTGCCTGTTAAGTCCGCGTTTCTTCGATCGACCCAAAAGTCGGTATTTCTACATTTACCCTTTCTTTTACCCACCACCACACCCACATCGATGGATCCACCTCCATCGAACTTCTTTTCCACTACTCTGCCGCCATCCGTTGGTGCGCATAATTCACCTCGCATCTCTCTCCAACAGAGGTGCTATCCTACACGAGGCCCCCTTTCCACCTGTCTTTCCATTCCACCAGCCAACGGGGAAAATTTTCAAATAAAACCCCAATACATCAACCTTCTACCAAAATTTCACGGTCTCGATTCTGAAGACGCATACGTGTTTATCACGAAATTTGAAAATGTGTGCGCAATGATGGGTACTTCACAGCTTTCTGTGGATGCTTTACGTCTTCGTCTTCTTCCATTTACCTTGTGCGATTTAGCCGAGAAGTGGCTATATAACACTACCGCACATTCCATTTCAAATTGGGACGAATTCGTCAAAGCATTCCTTAAGAAATTTTACCCACATCACAAAACAGCTCGAGTCCGTAGCGAAATCTATCAATTCACCCAACTTCCAAATGAAACATTTTCACAGTGTCTTGAACGTTTCAAGGATCTGTTAGTCCAATGTCCACATCACGGCATCCCGAGATGGGAACTGTGCCGAATCATTTATGAGGGCATTAATCCTAACACGAGACAGACCCTTGAATTCATGTGTCAAGGCAACTTCATGACCAAAAATGATGGGGAAGCCTGGAAATTCCTAGAAGATTTTGCTGAAAAATCATTACAGTGGGAGGGGGTGAGTCAATCGTCTAGGGATGGCAATGATATTTCCATAGGAGTTAGAGCTGACATTTCAGCTATGCAAAAGAAACTCGAAACTATGGAAAACAAATTTTTAGCCGCCCTAAGTCAAATATCACTCTCCAAAACTGTATGTGGCTGCTGTTCTGATCCGTCTAACTTGACGGAAGAATGTCCGTTTCAAGGTCATGAGCATACCAATGCCGCATTTCAAAGACCTAGAAACGATCCATCTTCCTCCACATATGATCAGGGTTGGAGGAATCACCCTAACTTTGCTTGGAACCAATCCCAATCTCAAAACACGGTTCCAAACACGAATCATTTCCAAAGGGTCCCTCCACCACAATAGCAGCCACCACTTCAATTGAGTCAGCACCCCTTCCAAGCACACAACTTTCAAAATCCGGCCAACACTTTTGCACCGTCTAGTCCTTTGCAATTGACCGGTACAGATAATACCTCTGCACTAGCACAAACCTTGGATACTTTCATGAAACAATCCATCCAAGGGACGGCAAGTTTGCAATCTTCCATCGAGAATGTGATGAAGATCATTGTCTTTCAAAATGAGAATATCAAATCGATGGAAGCGCAAATTGCACAACTAAAAGCCGAAATGAGTGCAAGAGAGAAAGGGAAACTTCCAGCTCAACCTTTACCTAATCCTAGCTATTCACATCATGTGGATGAGATCACGTTGAGATCTGGAAGAGTGCTTGACAATAATGTTGGGGAAGAGTTTGATGATACTGATAAATCAATCAATAACACCCCGGCTGAGACCTTTCCTCACACACACACTTCTAATTCTAACCCCAGTTCATTTACCCCACCACCTTCTTCCGAGCCTATTCTTCGTTTCCTAAAAGGCTCGCCACTTCAGCCCACCTCTTTTACCCCTCCACGGATGATCCCCACTTCTATTCTGGGATCGATTCCACACACACTTCCTTCTCCTATGATGGACCCAGTGCTTATTGCTAAAGCACCTTATCCTAATCGGTTAAGGGCAAACACACCGAGTCCACATATGGAGAAGATTTTGAACATTTTTAAGCAAGTTAAAATCAACATCCCTCTCCTAGATGCTATCCAACAAGTTCCGTCCTATGCGAAAACTCTTAAGAACTTATGCACTAGGAAGAGGAAGACTCAAGTGCCCAAGAAGATATTCATGGCAAAGACGGTAGACACGGCTTTCCCCCAACAATTACCAAGGAAACGTAAGGATCCTAGATATCCTACTATTTCCATTTCTATTGGGGATAAACACATTAACCGTGCTCTACTAGACCTTGGCACTAGTGTTAACTTGCTTCCATACTCTGTTTATGATAAACTAGGTATTGGAGAGTTGAAGCCAACCCATTGCACTCTCCAGATGGCTGACCGATCTATCACCAAACCTAGGGGTGAGCTGGAGGATGTGTTAATAAAAATCGGGGAATTTATATTCCCTGTGGATTTTATTGTAATTGATACACAGCCTGTAGCGAACCCACGGAATTAAATTCCGGTGATTTTAGGTCGCCCCTTTTTGGCCACTTCCAATGCTATTATCAATTGTCATAATGGTTCTATGACCCTATCTTTCGGGAATAGGTCAATAGAGCTGAACATTTACAGGTTGGGAAGTGTACCCTCCGAACCTACTGCTCAGGTCTGTTCTGTCGACTTAATGGATGTCGACATCAGCGAATTTGATGATCCTCCTGATACTGATCTTGACTCTTTTCATATATTGTTGTTTGACCCAACTATGTATCATACACATACGGACTCTTCCACTGAAATGTCCGGGTCAACAACTAACACTAATTATGAACTGCTTTTAGAGTCTGAAGATCACCCCGCACTTTGTGACGATATTATTCATCGGGGTATTGATGGAACTTTTGAGGAGATCTTCGCTGATGAACTCGCATTTTTAAATGACACGGGTGTTGAGATGAATCAACTCCCAATCAATGAAATTGAACCTCCACCCCTTCTTCTGAACTGTAATAAGAATGGGAGTAATCCATCACATTCACTGCATCGTCTCTCCAATACGAGACGCTCACACACTCTCTTCCACCACTTAACCTTTCCCCACTTCTTCTTCCACCAACCAGAGCACTGCATTGATAAAATTTTTGAATGGTTGGTGTTAACTTTCGGTCTTTGCAAAACTTAGCATCGACCACTGATTTTTGACCCCCTCATATGATTTTCAAAGATTAACATTGCATAACTCAAGTTTGGGGGGGATATTTTTTCTGGCTCCTGAAAAGAAAATTTTTACAAAATTTTGAGACAAAAATAAGTTTGGGGGAGGATCTTCACTTAAATATTTTGCCCCCACTAATAAATTCCTCCCAAGCTTACAGGTTTTTCGAGATTTAGCAGATGGCAACAGTGAGGACACTGTTGAAAACAAGTTTGGGGGTGGTTTGTGCTTATTTTTGCGTCATTTGCATATCATTTGCATAAGCACAAAATATTTTTCAAAACCTATAAAAATTTAAAAATTTTCAAAATATAAAAATATTTTTGTACATAAATAAAATAATAAAAGATTAGATAGTGAAAAATTACATCCATGAGATTAGAAAGATTTAAGAAAACCAAGAAAATTAGAAGTTTTCTTATACGAACTAGTAATAAGTAGTTATGAGCCGTTGTCCCAAGGGTTAGTAAGATGAAGGACGTCACTAATCTGAGGAAAAAAATAAGTCTGAAAAATAGTTTCTATTCTGGAAGCCAAACATTTTGAACGTTGATACCCTGCTATTCGCACTTACACACGTCTTGAAGACTGGGATAGTAGAGAATACCTTGAAATGCTCTTGTCTTAAAGCCGATGTATGATGGAAATAAATAAAAAAAACGAATAAAATATAAAGTGGTGAGAAAAATGGACACTGATTTTTTTATCACCAAAGGCAATAAAAAAATATATAGCGAGGGTGCTTCTTCACCTAGTGCCCTAAGGCCAACTGGTCTGGGAGTCACTGCTATGCCTGAGGTGGTGCAAGACGAGGAAAATACACCAAATAAGCAAGCATATGAGTAATCGGTCGGTTAGTACCTCAAGAAGTATTAACGGTCGCATGAAAGTGTGTGAGCAATCTCATCTAAATATTCATTAATTAAAAAGTACTGAGGCTGATGGGCAAGAGTATGATAGCTTGAATTGAATTCTCCGAGTATAGGGATGTCCTTTACACACACGCAGGGTGATATGATCAATGTTTGGAATAAAGATAGGAATGAAGAATAAGACGATGTTTTATTGAGGGAGGACGTGATTTCTAACATCTTTTCATGACTATTAAGATAGGGCTCATGACAACCGAAAAGCTAGCTTAGTTGGAAACCCTAATTTTCAAGGCTTTTCTTTTACAATTCTTTTCTTTAAATGTAATAATCATGATCTTTCTTTTATTATTGGATTTTGTGGGTGCAATCCGCTGAACACCCTCAGGAGACAACACTCCTCCTACTAGGGACACCTAGAGGTTTAAAGGCTTGTTGCACATGCTCAGTGCAATCGTGTTGCCAACGAAAGTGTGCTAGTAAGTTTTTTCTCTTTCTTTATTTTCTCCTTATCTTTTTAATAAAACAGTTCACTCGAGACGATTGAAATTAAGTTTGGGGGAATTTGATCAGTCGAAAAAAATGTATTTTTAACACGGTAATTTCCCTATCATTTGTTGTCACGACCCGAAAGTACGGAACGTGACCGGCACTTAGATTACGAAGCATCTAGAGGCGCAACGTAAACTAAGTAAGCCGAAGCCCAGAAATCTAAACCATATAAAAGAAGAAGAAGTAAAAGAAAATATGAAGAAAAACAAGTTTAAAAGTATCAGCAAATTTTCCCAAAAATTTCGGCAGAGTCTCCTCTGTAAAAACTGGCCCCAAACGGGTACAACAAATACAATATACATAAACAATAAAAAGCATCCCCAAACGGGAGCTAGCTCAACGCCAACAGGCGGAAACAACCACAACAAGCACAATAATATACAACGCCAAAGGGCGAGGCTCAAAAACTCAAAAGAACACAATCCACCAAATCAGAATAGTACATGCGCGACCCTAAGGTCGAAATAAAAGACTGGTCCAATAAACTTATCAAGTAATACAAGTATGGTTGATGGAGTTTACTAGATACAAATGAAAGAATAAAAGTACAATGGTGGTTCAGATACAAGTGAACCAACCTACCGTGCAAATCACCCTGAATGAAAAGATGTGCCAGCAAGCTGCCAGGGAAACCTGTACATCGAACCTGTAATAAAATTTGGCACAACGGGGGTGAGTTGCCAACTCGTGAGTAGAAGACATCTACGAAAAGAAATCGAATGCACGACGCTCTCCTTGGTCATAATAATACACTACTAAGTCCCAATCACCTAGTAATAGCAGGGTAATACTACGTGTAAGTGCAGATACTCCGTGCTCGTGTCAGTGCCTCATATAGTACTATGTCATATGAATGGATATGCATGCACCATGAATGTAAAATAACCAATCCTGAAATCCAGGTATATCTATATAAGAAATCTTTAGCTGTATCATAGTAAAACGTGTATAGAAACCTGAAATATCAACAACGAAATCCATGGAAATCCGTGTCAAGCATCGACACAGCACGTAAATCTCAAGTCTCATAGTCTCAAAATCTCGGGCTCCGTCAGTCCGGACCGGCCCATATCATCAAATCTCATGACAACGGTCGGTATCCTCCGGATATCCGCCGCGCCAGACATCACCGTTAGGTAGCCTTCCCCTGCCAGGCTCATCGTCTACAACTCGATCTTCTTGCCCCGGGGTACCATACCGGGCCCACCATGTACCCGAGACGGTTCATCCACTCCTCGAATCGGGTCTCGAAATCCAACAGAAAACATGAAATCTCATGGTGGACGACACATACATCACGAGAAAACCGCATCTTATTTTAAAAAGAGAGGAGGAGAGAGAGAGAAGTTTTTATAATTTCTTGCGGTTTTCCCCAAAAATCCAGTAATCTCATAGAAATCCAAATCTTAAAATCATGAGTAAGTATATGATAAGTGTCGGCATATGCCCATTATACTACATGATAACATGATAATATGAATGCATGAATGTCTAAGTAATAAATACCATGTCTAGACTAACATCTGAGAGTAATCACAATATTATATCGGTCTAGTTGTTAACTGGTTCTATCAATAAAAGATAATATAATCTAAAGTGTACATGACATAGCAATTACCGATGATGATGTGTGTGAGCCGGCAAATAAGTGTGCGTGGAATATGCGCATCATCGGTAATGGTGCTGGTATCCTAACAGGTAAGGTTTATACTGATTATAGCAACATATATAAGAACATGCACCATGATGATTACAGTATGAATGTAAAGACAGATGTGCATTATCCACTACTCTACGATATACGAGTTCAACTACCACTATATGAATCGAACCTAAACTAGTGTCCATCTAACCTCCTAAGGAACTAAACCTAAGAAACTAGTCAGTAAGAAACAAGAGTCTACCTAAGGTCTGAATCAATATCTCTAATAGTCGGCGATCCAGCCTCAATAGCGTCACGTACATAGTACGGCTTCCCCGAATCAAGAGTGCGGATCTATCATCATATCTATGCCTCGCACGGTAAAATCCATCGTACGGCATCCCAATATTGGGGTACGGGTCAAGTATCTCCTAGGTGTCTAATCATTCGTATAATGTTATCATCAACACATCTCATGATCAAGGTGCTAAACTGTAATCTCATACATCAATCATATATCATTGCCATCATAATATGCATCATTAGTTTATCCTCAGAAATATCACGTCATATGTATCATATTGCGATTAAGTCATACTGATATCATATCGTCATCAAGTCACACCTATATGATGTCGTAATCAAGTCATACATATCCCATATCATGATCAATCACAAGTTACAGTCCGGGTACTATTTTAGAGTCCCATGTACCTCAATATCATCACCACCCAATATAATTTATGTACACATGTTCATTATCTCATTCTCTAATGATCCGCTAACACTTAATACGACTGTAT
The DNA here is from genome assembly GCA_030015575.1 of Agapanthus africanus. Classification (NCBI taxonomy): domain Eukaryota; kingdom Viridiplantae; phylum Streptophyta; class Magnoliopsida; order Asparagales; family Amaryllidaceae; genus Agapanthus; species Agapanthus africanus. The sequence continues at coordinate 253,090,419 of CM057350.1, forward strand.
AGCCAAGAATCACGGCATCAAGCCCAGTTATACTGTTTCATCATACCTCAGATATCATATCACATCAATGAATCCCATATACGTGTTGTATATATATATATACCTATACCTAGTCCTATATATATATATACACATATACGTATACACCATGTCGAGTTTCAGTGTGTGCGTGTGTGTTTCTATCTGAAACCTACGAACCTCTTCCAAGGTATTCATCCTCTGGTATGGTTTTTCCTAAATCAGTCTAGTCCAGCCTAGGGTCATTACTAGGGTCCCGCTCATTTAGAATATAGGGTTACATCTGGTTTCCTAATGATAATAAGTACTATTCCTATGCTACGTTGCGGGGGTGTTAAACGCCATCCACCCGATTTCCCCCCGTAGATATACATCTACTCACCTGGTCCATGTCTGCCGAAGACGGTGTCGCCATCCTCATCTTCATCGCCCGCAGTCCACGTGAGGGGTACCTAAACGCAAATATATAAATAGTATCGTAAACTGAATCACATACAAAAGTCAAAACGACGTAAGGAACCAGCATAGGATAAAACCTATGTCCCGTCCACGCAAAAGAACCAAATATCGCTCGATATCGGCGTACAAACTCCGATGGATCGAGATAAATATCAACAAATAACTCGTAGTTTTAAAACTCATTACTTATATTATAAAACATGATTAAATCTATCGAAACCCTAAAATCTATCAAATCTCCCGATTTCGTAAAACCCGAAAATGCCAATTTACCGTTTTTCTTCAAAACTTGACATTTAAATGCAACCAATGGTCATAAAACTCATCAAATAGCATAACTAGACTATACAACCCCTTACTATATTTATGTTACACAAATTTGCATTAATTTGAAATTTCTAGTTTGCAACCATTAGAAATTTTCAACCTCTTTCAAGCAAAATTCACAATTCCACAACAAAACATGATTTTGCATGAATTAATGTATTAAACTACACTTCATGATGATAATGATATGATGAAACCATAATTATATTTTTAATCTCATTTATTTAGGAATTTCCAAAATCTAGTTTGCAAAAACTAGCAATATTAGCATATTTATCACACTTTACTAACTAACATTTGAAACTAATAACTAGATTAGGTTTTGCATTCCACTAACATGTTAATATCCTATTTAAAACCACACTCTAGTGTTATAAACATTAATTGGAATTTTATTCCACCAATATATACCATAAATAGAAATCTAGTTTATTAAAAATGGTTTACTTTAAGAAATTTGGATAACAATTTGCAATATATCAACCATGCAAGAATTTCCACTTCTAAAAATGGTAAACTAGTTATTATAACCCTAATTAATTAATAAAAACCACAACTTGAATTTTCAAACCCTAACTTGAAATTTAAAATTTGCAACTAGAATTACTATATTAAATCTAATTATGTTTAAAAGAAGCATCTAATAGAAATAAATCAAAAGAGAAGGATTTATACCTCCACAACCTAAAGTCCCAACATGAAAATGAGCCTCCAAAATGCATGCTTTCCCACTCCAAAATCCATGTAAAAATGAGCAAGAATAAAAGGGTAGGAAATAAATAGGATTTTATGAAATTTTTGTTGAATTTTTGATGGATTTTTGATGAATTTTGAACAAAAACGAAATGGAAATGGGGGGGGGGGCTGCCATGGTAGTGAGGCCGGCCATTATTTGGAGGTGAGGGAGAGAAAGAAGAGGGTGAGAAATTGTGTAGAAGTCTCCACCAAAATATCACTTCATTATGTCTTTTCATGAATTTCTTTATTTTCTTTTATTTCTTTACTATAGCAACTCAAGAAAACTCTAGAAAAATGGAAAAATTTGCAAATAAATTTTGCATGATACACACTAAATTCTAATATGCCATGGTTCATTTTTACAAATTAAAACCATTCAAATTTGTAATTTACACTAATTTAGTGTAAAAATAAATCTTATGTTAATATTTAAAATAATTAATTTAGGAAAAATATTTAATTAAACTAAAAATTTATAAGCGGCTAAATAAACACCATTTACTAGTAATTACATAATTAAAATATGTATTTTTGAAATTATAATGAAAAACAATCACGGTTTAGTTTTACGAAAAATACATTTTATTTTACCGAAAATCATAAAATTCACTTAAACAATTTTATTCATTTAATTATTTATTTAATTATTTTTAAAATGATACAATCTTCCCCCCTTTAAGAAATTCGGTCCCCGAATTTAAATCAAAACTCCCCCTCCAAATAGTAAAACATTTAGCAAAACACTCAAATCGTCGGGGCTCCGAAATCATCAATACATAACAAAAATCAACTCCGTCAAGCATAACGCAATCATCGGAGTTATGGTGAAGATAAAATATCAAAACCCAGTACGAAACCCAACGTAATATATATCAAAACTATAACTCATATATATAGTGCGCATCATAGTAAAATCGTCCAAATATCTGGATAAAGAAATATGCAAAAACCCCTTTTGAAAATCGCCATGTGATGCACGTGTCACGGCATAAGTAGCGGACGTTTATTTAAAAAAATAGCTATATATATATATCTTTTATTTAACATACACCTCCCGCCTGGTTACTAAATTAAATAATAATGATTATGAAAACATACTGCTCAAACTGAAATCAATCCCAATCACATCATAAAAATATCATGTGCGTCCGGTGCGCACTGAAATCGAAACCAAATACAGATACCACGAATACACACAAAAACAAAACTAAGTGCAACAGGTGTGCACCAAAAATATCTGTCAAGTGCAACGGGCGTGCACGACTCAATATCAGGCGCATCTAATCTGCACAAAACCCCGATTTAGTGCATCTGGTGTGCACAAAATCGCATCAAGTGCGCCAAGTATGCGCAAGAATCCTAATCAGGTGCACATGGTGCACGAAAACATATATCGAATATCAAAATCGAAATCACAGTACAAAAATGCATGAAAACTAGGTCGAAACATATGTCAAAATCATGTGTAACCCCTATGCACGAAATCAAATCAAAAATCTCAGAATATATAAAACCAAATCAAGTGTACTGGGTGTGCACTAAACAACATCAATACAACTGATATATGAAACACAAATAGAATGTAATGAAGGTACACATAAGAAATACCAATCGTAGAACAAAATCCTCAAAATACCAAAATCCAATAACAGAAATATGAAATTCAAATCACCAAATCACAATCGTAAACACTATCGTCAATGTGCGCCCCTTTTCCTCTGATGTCGATTGCTTCGAACTCGTCTCTTCGTAGCTGTGCTGACTGCGCTACTAACGGCAATACTCATATCTAGAGTCTCCCATGTAGTCGATCCATTCACTTGATATCCGGACTACATTAAACTTTTCGATCGATCCATCAAAATCCCATAATTCCCCGAGAGCTCAACACTCAAGTACATTTTAAAAATATCCGGTACATACCCCAGCATCGATGATCCAGCCGTAGAAGGGAAAACCCAAGCCTTACTAATGGCATCGCGGAACTGCCGTAAACCCTAAGGTTCAAGGGCGTTCTCATGGTCATTATGTCGAGTTAGGGTTTCATTCTTCTAGAGGGTCCATCGAAATACCTGCATGTTCTTCCGAATACCTTAAACTTGGGAAAATGGTTTTCTGATAATCGTTCGAATCCCTTAACTTCACCTGGACGGCATGTGAATACCCTTCGTCCGCACGCTAAGCAATGTTTCAATCCTCAAGAATAACCAATACCCTAATGGTTATCGCATTCAAGCCGTAGCTTTCTCTGCCCGTTCGCCCGTGGTAACAGAAACCACCTTCCGACATCGACGAAGATAGATCAAAGGAACGAATGAAATACGGTGCAAACAAATGTACATCCTAAGGCTCCTTAAGCAGAGTAGCGTATCGTAAGTATGCCGCGGACCATACCCACGGTACGTTACTCTACCTAAATCGCCTCCTCCATCAACCAAGGGTCACCTAGACTTATACAAGGTTAAACCTAGCGCTCTGATACCAACTTTGTCACGACCCGAAAGTACGGAACGTGACCGGCACCTAGATTACGAAGCGTCTAGAGGCGCAACGTAACCTAAGTAAGACGAAGCCCAGAAATCTAAACCATATAAAAGAAGAAGAAGTAAAAGAAAACATGAAGAAAAACAAGTTTAAAAGTATCAGCAAATTTTCCCAAAAATTTCGGCAGAGTCTCCTCTGTAAAAACTGGCCCCAAACGGGTACAACAAATACAATATACATAAACAATAAAAAGCATCCCCAAACGGGAGCTAGCTCAACGCCAACAGGCGGAAACAACCACAACAAACACAATAATATACAACGCTAAAGGGCGAGGCTCAAAAACTCAAAAGAACACAATCCACCAAATCAAAATAGTACATGCGCGACCCTAAGGTCGAAATAAAAGACTGGTCCAATAAACTTATCAAGTCATACAAGTATGGTTGATGGAGCTTACTAGATACAAATGAAAGAATAAAAGTACAATGGTGGTTCAGATACAAGTGAACCAATCTACCGTGCAAATTACCCTGAATGAAAAGATGTGCCAGCAAGCTGCCAGGGAAACCTGTACATCGAACCTGTAATAAAATTTGGCACAACGGGGGTGAGTTGCCAACTCGTGAGTAGAAGACATCTACGAAAAGAAATCGAATGCACGATGCTCTCCTAGGTCATAATAATACACTACTAAGCCCCAATCACCTAGTAATAGCAGGGTAATACTACGTGTAAGTGCAGATACTCCGTGCTTGTGTCTGTGCCTCATATAGTACTATGTCATATGAATGGATATGCATGCACCATGAATGTAAAATAACCAATCCTGAAATCCAGGTATATCTGTATAAGAAATCTTTAGCTGTATCATAGTAAAACGTGTATAGAAACCTGAAATATCAACAACGAAATCCATGAAAATCCGTGTCAAGCATCGACACAACACGTAAATCACAAGTCTCATAGTCTCAATATCTCGGGCTCCGTCAGTCCGGATCGGCCCATATCATCAAATCTCACGACAACGGTCGGTATCCTCCGGATATCCGCCTCGCCAGACATCACCGGTAGGTAGCCTTCCCCTGCCAGGCTCATCGTCTACAACTCGATCTTCTTGCCCCGGGGTACCATACTGGGCCCACCATGTACCCGAGACGGTTCATCCAATCCTCGAATCGGGTCTCGAAATCCAACAGAAAACATGAAATCTCATGGTGGACGACACATACATCACGAGAAAATCGCATTTTATTTTAAAAAGAGAGGAGGAGAGAGAGAGAAGTTTTTATAATTTCTTGCTGTTTTCCCCAAAAATCCAGAAATCTCATAAAAATCCAAATCTTAAAATCATGAGTAAGTATATGATAAGTTTCGGCATATGCCCATGATACTACATGATAATATGAATGCATGAATGTCTAAGTAATAAATGCCATGTCTAGACTAACATCTGAGAGTAATCGCAATATTATACCGGTCTAGTTGTTAACTGGTTCTATCAATAAAAGATAATATAATCTAAAGTGTACGTGACATAGCAATTACCGATGATGATGTGTGTGAGCCGGCAAATAAGTGTGCGTGGAATATGCGCATCATCGGTAATGGTGCTGGTGTCCTAACTGGTAAGGTTTATACTGATTATAGCAACATATATAAGAACATGTACCATGATGATTACAGTATGAATGTAAAGACAGATGTGCATTATCCACTCCTCTACGATATACGAGTTCAACTACCACTATATGAATCGAACCTAAACTAGTGTCCATCTAACCTCCTAAGGAACTAAACCTAAGAAACTAGTCAGTAAGAAACAAGAGTCTACCTAAGGTCTGAATCAATATCTCTAATAGTCGGCGATCCAGCCTCAATAGCGTCACGTACATAGTACGGCTTCCTCGAATCAAGAGTGCGGATCAATCATCATATCTATGCCTCGCACGGTAAAATCCATCGTACGGCATCCCAATATCGGGGTACGGGTCAAGTATCTCCTAGGTGTCTCATCATTCGTATAATGTCATCATCAACACATCTCATGATCAAGGTGCTAAACTGTAATCTCATACATCAATCATATATCATTGCCATCATAATATGCATCATTAGTTTATCCTCAGAAATATCACGTCATATGTATCATATTGCGATTAAGTCATACCGATATCATATCATCATCAAGTCACACCTATATGATGTCGTAATCAAGTCATACATATCCCATATCGTGATCAACCACAAGTTACAGTCCGGGTACAATTTTAGAGTCCCATGTACCTCAATATCATCACCACCCATTATAATTTATGTACACATGTTCATTATCTCATTCTCTAATGATCCGCTAACACTTAATACGACTGTATAGCCAAGAATCACGGCATCAAGCCTAGTTATACTGTTTCATCATACCTCAGATATCATATCACATCAATGAATCCCATATACGTGTTGTATATATATATACCTATACCTAGTCCTATATATATACACATATACGTATACACCATGTCGAGTTTCAGTGTGTGCGTGTGTGTTTCTATCTGAAACCTACGAACCTCTTCCAAGGTATTCATCCTCTGGTATGGTTTTTCCTAAATCAGTCTAGTCCAGCCTAGGGTCATTACTAGGGTCCCGCTCAATTAGAATCTAGGGTTACATCTGGTTTCCTAATGACAATAAGTACTATTCCTATGCAACGTTGCGGGGGTGCTAAACGCCATCCACCCGATTTCCCCCCGTAGATATACATCTACTCACCTGGTCCATGTCTGCCGAAGACGGTGTCGCCATCCTCCTCTTCATCGCCCGCAGTCCACGTGAGGGGTACCTAAACGCAAACATATAAATAGTATCGTAAACTGAATCACATACAAAAGTTAAAACGACGCAAGGAACCAGCATAGGTTAAAACCTATGTCCCGTCCACGCAAAAGAACCAAATATCGCTCGATATCGGCGTACAAACTCCGATGGATCGAGATAAACATCAAAAACTAACTCGTAGTTTTAAAACTCATTACTTATATTATAAAACATGATTAAATCCATCGAAACCCTAAAATCCATCAAATCGCCCGATTTCGTAAAACCCGAAAATGCCAATTTACCGTTTTTCTTCAAAACTTGACATTTAAATGCAACCAATGGTCATAAAACTCATCAAATAGCATAACTAGACTATACAACCCCTTACTATATTTATGTTACACAAATTTGCATTAATTTGAAATTTCTAGTTTGCAACCATTAGAAATTTTCAACCTCTTTCAAGCAAAATTCACAATTCCACAACAAAACATGATTTTGCATGAATTAATGTATTAAACTGCACTTCATGATGATAATGATATGATGAAACCATAATTATATTTTTAATCTCATTTATTTAGGAATTTCCAAAATCTAGTTTGCAAAAACTAGCAATATTAGCATATTTATCACACTTTACTAACTAACAATTGAAACTAATAACTAGATTAGGTTTTGCATTCCACTAACATGTTAATATCCTCTTTAAAACCACACTCTAGTGTTATAAACATTAATTGGAATTTTATTCCACCAATATATACCATAAATAGAAATCTAGTTTATTAAAAATGGTTTACTTTAAGAAATTTGGATAACAATTTGCAATATATCAACCATGCAAGAATTTCCACTTCTAAAAATGGTAAACTTGTTATTATAACCCTAATTAATTAATAAAAACCACAACTTGAATTTGCAAACCCTAACTTGATATTTAAAATTTGCAACTAGAATTACTATATTAAATCTAATTATGTTTAAAAGAAGCATCTAATAGAAATAAATCAAAAGAGAAGGATTTATACCTCCACAACCTAAAGTCCCAACATGAAAATGAGTCTCCAAAATGCATGCTTTCCCACTCCAAAATCCATGTAAAAATGAGCAAGAATAAAAGGGTAGGAAATAAATAGGATTTTATGAAATTTTTGTTGAATTTTTGATGGATTTTTGATGAATTTTGAACAAAAATGAAGTGGAAATGGCGGGGGGGGGGGGGCTACCATGGTAGTGAGGCCGGCCATTATTTGGAGGTGAGGGAGAGAAAGAAGAGGGTGAGAAATTGTGTAGAAGTCTCCACCAAAATATCACTTCATTATGTCTTTTCATGAATTTCTTTATTTTCTTTTATTTCTTTACTATAGTAACTCAAGAAAACTCTAGAAAAATGGAAAAATTTGCAAATAAATTTTGCATGATACACACTAAATTCTAATATGCCATGGTTCATTTTTACAAATTAAAACCATTCAAATTTGTAATTTACACTAATTTAGTGTAAAAATAAAGCTTATGTTAATATTTAAAATAATTAATTTAGGAAAAATATTTAATTAAACTAAAAATTTATAAGCGGCTAAATAAACACCATTTACTAGTAATTACATAATTAAAATATGTATTTTTGAAATTATAGTGAAAAACAATCACGGTTTAGTTTTACGAAAAATACATTTTACTTTACCGAAAATCATAAAATTCACTTAAACAATTTTATTCATTTAATTATTTATTTAATTATTTTTAAAATGTTAAATTTGCACTCAGTTAGAAGTGTTCGGCATTCATATTACACATATTAGCAAAACAGTCCTGAAATATCAGATTGCATGTGTTAGACTCTAAAACCGACATTTCTGAGGAAATTGTCTGTTTTTCATGGCATCGCATCATCCCTGTATTGCGCAACACTTGTTTCGAGATTTGTGCAGGAAAATTGCAGAAGAAAAGCCAAAAATTTACATGGTGCTGATCAAACATTATGCCAACTCAATGATTTCAGTTCTGGTAGCAATCCAAAAGGAAAAACACAAATCAACACATCAGATAAAGCTCAAAATGTTAGCCCACGACCACTGCAGAAAGCACAAGCCCCAACTCTCCAAAAGAGCCGTGGAACCGCGGCAGGAGCCCGCTTGCGCCGCGGTTCCGCGGCGCTTCTGCCACGTCAGCACTTCAATTTCAGTGCAAAATTCTCAGCTCTGGGCCCACATTCCTTTTATATACTTCAATCTCTAGAAAACCCTCGAAGCTTCTGCCAGATCAGCAAAAGATGATTAATTAAGATAATCCTAATTAAGCTCCTAACAAACTATTTATAGAAGCTCCCTCCTAACTAATCACACTAGAAGCGTCTCCTCAACAAACTTTTGGAGGGAAATTCAAATCTCCTCTAACTAACTTTTGGAGGGAAATTCAAATTCTAATCCTAAATCTAGGGTTTAGGGAAGTCTATAAATAGAAGCCTAGACCTAGGGTTAAGGGTTAATCTTAGCTGTTCAATCTTTAGTTAGCTAATTCTTCATTAATCTTCAGTCTTCTTCAATTCTTCATCTTCTTCCACATGTCTAGTGACAAGGCTTGTGCGAAACCCTAACCCTAATTCCACTCCAAATTCAAGATCCCGAGTACCAATCAAGCTAGAAGCCTTCAACCTTTTAGGAGCCGAGCCGATCTCCAACCGAGCAAGTGATTCAAGCCGATCCGCGACTCACGGAGCCGAGCGAAGCCAAATCGACGATCAAGTTCTTCCTCTTGTAGTTCTTGAGCGATTGTAATGAAATTGTTGATATAAATAAAAGGTGAAATTCTTTAATCTTGCTTTCTTTTAATTCTTGCATCATGATTAGATCTCAATTTGTAATTGTGATTCTTGTGGTGATGTTTGAGTAAAACTCCGCTCGTAAAGGAGTCGAGACGATCAATAGAATGATGATGTCACAAATCTTAAAACGATTTTTAAGTCCTACGAGTTTTGTAAACCCTAGCAAGTTCAAGAATCGATGACCTAGTTTCGTAGCGATGCTTTCTTAATTGTGATCGCTCGAAATTAGGGATCTACGATTGTTTCTTGAATTTACTAGAGGCTAGAATGTGAATGATATCGACGAAAGAACAACGGATAAGATGAAACCCTAGTTTCGCTAGAAATCCCTAATTCTTGTCGATCATCATCGATCTAGTATCAATTCATCGAAGGATAAGAATACGTCATCGTGAGATTGCATCACATCTATATATCCGATCGATTCCTACGAGCCTCATTTCGATTCTTGATATTTGGTTTGGAAAAATCAACAAACTATCAATTCTTGATTCTATCTTTTTCTTGTTATTAGATCTAGATTTTTCTAATTCTTGAACTTCAATTCTTTAAATCATGAATTGTTTTGTTTTCTTTTCATTAAAGTTTCGACTCATCTAATTCATGAGACGAACGATTACACTGTCCCTGTGGACGATCCGCACTCACTTACAATCTACATCCGACACCGTAGTTGATTGCGGTCAAATAATTCTTTGATTGTGATTCTATAAATTTTCTTAAACCGACACACAAAGAAATGATCAATCAGCGTGCCGGCGCAGTTGCTTATCGTTTGGCTCTTCCACCCACCTTTCCAGATATTCACCCCGTGTTTCATGTATCAATGCTCCGCAAGTACCTTTATGACCCCTCTCACGCGATACAACATCAGACGATCCAACTGGAGCGCGATCCTTCTTTCATCGAGCAGCCAATAGTCATTCTAGATCGGCAAGTGAAGAAACTGAGGTACGAGGTCATACCGTCCGTATAGGTTGTTAGACGTGGCCTGAACGGCGAAAAAGGTCACGTGGAAAGCCGAGGACGAGATGCGGAAGAAATATTCCCATCTCTTCGAGGGTATGCGTAGTTAGATTTTAAATTCTGGGACCGTATTTCTTTAAGGGGGGAAGATTGCAACGTTCTGAAAATTTGATTAGGTTAATTGTGTATTAATTATTAACAATACGTGTTTTCCGTAAAAACCAAGATATAATTATTTTTCAATATAGACTTAATTATACCTATTTTAGCTGTGTAATTGCTAGTATTTGGTTTTTAGTTGGTCACTTATAAATTGCTAGTTTAATTAAATATTTTCTTAATTAATTATTTTAAATATTATTTCAAGCTTTCACTTATACATTTAATTAGTGATAATTATAAATTGGAATGGGTTAATTATACTTTAGTGCACCATGACACACTAAACATTCAATTTTAACATGGTTCTAGAATTTTGTAGAAAGGTAAAAGAGAAATAATAAAACAAAATAAATGAAAAGAAATTAAATAAAGAAAAGAAGCATGGGCATGTTGACTTGAGGTATGGGGTTTTCTTGATTTGGTATTTTTCTCACACACACTTACTTCCCTCTCTTCCCCTCATCTGGCCGAGCCATTCCTGCAGCCCATCCCCATTTTCCCCACCTCATTTCACTTATAAAATCTTCATGAAATGAATCAAAAATCAAAACAAAGTCTCACTAATTCATCATTAAACCTTTACCCAATTTTCCTTGGCCAAATCTAGCAAGGATCTTGGATCAAGAGAACCATTTTGGGAGGTCAAGTTGCAAGTTTGATCTCAAATTTTAGAGGTATAAATCTTAACCCTATGGTTTGATTGTTGGTTAAGTACTTTAATCTATCTTAATTAGGTTTAAATATAGTTTTAATTGAAAGTTAGAATTCTAAAGAGAATGGTTTGGGATCAAGTTAGGGTTTTTATCATTCGAATATGGTTACAATGTGTAGTTAAAGATTTTAAGACATGCAAATCTAATCTAGTTGTTAAGTTGCTAATTGTTATTTTTTTAATTGTCCTAATTAAACTTTTTTGCAAACTAATTTCATGTTTAATCTAAAGTAGGTGAGATTAAAATCTATTTATTAATTGTTTAATCTAATTAAGATATTAAGTGAACATTGTGGCTACTAGATTTGTTAAAATATCTAGCTTTGCACTAAAATGGTTAGGTGATGCTTACTAGGTTTTTGGAATAAATAGATCTTAATTATGTTGGAGGTTTTGATGATCTATAATCTATTCTCTAAAATATTTAATGTGTTGTGAATGCGCGATTGGGTTATGGGCTTGGCAGTTGCCACATATTGCGACCCTAGTTGTGGGTTGTGGCGTTGTCGCGAGCGCGTTTGTGCACCAAGTGCGTGCGCGTCTAGTTAGTGCACGTTGGTTGACTTGTATCGTTGTGTCCGCTACTATGTATATCTATCCTTTTATTTACTTGTGTACAATTCTAGGATCGGGTGCAGATGCGTCGGTTGTGGCGCAGAAAAAGCAAGGCTGAGATCAGATCATATTAGCCAAGACGTCCCGGTGAGTAGATGTACACATCTATGGGGGATCGTCTGGATGGCGCGAGGCGCCCGATAGTCAGGATTACTAGTAGTGCTTGTATTTATATGCGTAGTCTCCTAGTCATTCATCTCATTGCATTGCATCATCATAAATATATATGATATTATCTCATAGGACACTTGCACCATTACCGTTGGTTCATGACGCACGTGCACTATTCATGCGAACACAAACGCCTTTGGTAATTGCTATGTTACGAACACTATAGAACTTGCTTAGAATCGGTATCTAGAGATTGCATCATATATGATCTGTAGACATATACTTGTATAGTCATTTCATCAGGATGGATACATAGAATTGTTAGTCATATATACATACCTCATCTCATCATGATTCATGCATAGCTTATGGCCGTACTTCGCATGGTATATACTATCGTATCATAGACATCCATCATCACTGACATGTTTACATATTGTGATTCTTCTCGAGAATTTCAGTATTTATGAGATTTATGGATTTTGTGGAAAACCGCAAGGATTTTTATAAACCTATTATCATTTCAAAGTAGAAATTTGCGGTTTTCTCGTGATATGATGTGTGTAGTGTCCACCATGTGTTTTCTCGGTTCTTGAGCGGTATCATATAACCAATTCGAGGAAGGGGATGCACCGTCTGCGAGTACATGGTGTACCCGGTGCGGTACCTCGGGGCAAGAGGATCCCATAGATGGCGTTGAGCCCGGCAGGGGAACACTACCGGCCAGTTATTTTTGACGTGGCGGATATCCGGAGGATACCGACGTAGTCCATAGATTTGATGATATGGGTCGATCCGGACTGACGGAGCCCGAGATATTTAGATATTGAGACATTGAGATATTGGGATATATATATATATATATATATATATATATTGTGTCGATGCTTGACACAGATTTTCTTTTGATTTTATTGATGATACTTCAGTTATTGCACAAGGGTTTTTCTAAAATAAGAACAAAGATTTATTCATACCAGACTTGTTCAGGTTTCGTGTTTGATTATGCATTCATGTTGCATTCATGTTAGTATATCGTATCATATCGATATGCGTAGGTTGAGACGCATTTGCGTGCATGCTTACGATAGCCTTATTAGATGTTACTTACTACTCACGAGTTGGCAACTCACCCCCGTTGTGCCACAGTATCTTGCAGGTTTGACCCATCAGCACATTAGCGGCGGGCGTACTTCCTCTTTTGCTTTATGGCATCGATTTGCAGCTTTGCTCATAGGTGGGTTGCGAGAATACTTTTGTTCCATCTTGTATTTTTATTTGTATCTGTAAGTCCATATTGCGGCCCCCGGTTCTTACGGGGAGGCGGAAACGGTATAAAATCAAAATTTTTATCGCAAGAGGCAACATGGACTAACTTATGGTCGGGATCGTTACCTAAACTAAAACTAGCAAACTAAGCTAAAGATGTTTAGCTACTCGGATGAAGATGGTTATACCTAAACTTGGACTCCTTCTCTTCAAGCTCCGGTGATGGTCCGATGGCTCCTTCTCGTCGTCTCCGTACGCCGAAGATAGATCCACTCGAAAGCTCCAACCTTTAGGTCCTTCTTCGGTCTTTGAAGAAACTAGTTCACTTGGTTTGCTAAACCTAGTGAACTAGAATGAGTAGAGAGGAAGTAGAATGGGATTTTATCTATGGTTCTTGATTCTCAACTCATGAGACAAGAGAACCATAGATCAAGAGAGGGAGCAAGAGGTTGAGGGTGAGAGCAAGGGGAGAGCTCAAGAACAAGAGAGAGAATGAGCAAGAAAGAATGAGGCTCTCTTTTTCTCTCTCACCCTCTCATAATCCAAAGTGATCATAACTCATCATATCAAAAAAGTCTTTTGGTGATGGTTAGAAGCAACCATAATGTTATCATATCATGCACTCATTTTATTCAAAAAGCAAGCAAGAAAAAAGTCTTTGGCATGAAATGATAACCATGGTTATCATGATGGTCAACTAGTCAAGCCTACTCAACCGGTCAACAAGTCAACAAAAGTCAACAAGTCACCAAAGTCAACAAGTCAACAAAAGTCAACAAGTCAACAACCATATCACCATAATACTTAATTAATATAATAGTTAATCACATATCATATTCTCATTAGGGTTGAGCAAAAAGTCAAAAGTCAACGGTCAACTGTCAACAACCCTAATGAGAATCCACTACCTCTGCCTCCCTGTCAACTGTGCATACACACCCGCATCCGCGTTCCGAGGAACACGAATGCAAACTGGATAAATCCAATCCCATAAGGTACACTAGGATCTGGCTTAAACCAAAGCCCGCTAGTGTAAACTGTCCGGACACTGTACGTGCACAAGTGCACGGATGTGACCGAACCCTGTCGCAAAACCATGCGACCTGTCGCAATACCATGCGACCTCTACTCTTTTGCCTAAAGGCGAAAAGCTTTCTGTGTGGGACTCTAAAGACTCGACACTACGCTGGCAGTGGGTTTAACCACAGACCGCAAGCGGCACTAGCTGTGCGTAACGGTCCCCAGGTAATGCCGACAAGAAGACCGACGAGGCGAAACCCATCTGAACTCCTACTGAGCCTGAGTGTGACATTCTCCATACAGTCCGGTCTGTTCGTCTGATACATCGCATGGCGGGCCTAGGGGGCGGTAAACGTCAGTCCCCCAATAGCGGTACAAGTCGTGCCGGAGTGAAGCCCAATACACCCTGAGATAACACTGGAAACCTACCAGTATATCTCGTTTGCCCTGGCCAGGGACTACTCGTGTAATGGCTCTCCTAGACACAGCGCGATGTCAACCCCCAATACCGGGAGAGACGAATCCTGTCTAACCGTCACTGCCTCCAAGTGCTTCGGGACTGCACCCAACCACCACCTGTTTGCACGACTCCTTTGAGCCGTGGTAGGGTAGTGATCAAAATACAGTGGGAACACACTCGAGGCGGAGTGACAGTGTCAAGTCAGCGGACTAAGCTGTACTCATGTCACCTGGGAACTGATAACTGACGATAGGTATAATACCAACTAGTCAGTTCCCGACGAGTCCTGTCCAGTGTACCCGTAACCTAACGAGCACCCGCATACTATCTCAAGTACGACGTACTGACGGCTGTGGGACAGACCGTCTCCCACACTGGGATGAGAAGCGCATGCGCTGGTCTACTCCGGAGTATCGATGCCCTGTCTCGATAGTCCTGCGACCAGGGACCTGAATAAGGATGTGCTTATAGATTACCCAGCCCCCACTAGTGTGACTGCCATCACAACGCTGGTAATCAAGCAAAGATCCTAAGGGCTCCACTAATGCGTATAAGTGATATACTGAAATAAACACAAGTACACATTGAAGTAGAAACAAACCAAGTAGCATACTACTATTTTGAGCAAGATTGTATATACAAGGTGAATATCCCAAGCATCCATTAAGTAATATACAAACTAGTATGATACAGTAATGGCCTCTAGGGCATATACACTAACAATCTCCCACTTGCACTAAGGCCATGTACTGGCGTATCGAAGACCTATCATCTCGATCAGCCGCTCGAACTGAGTCTGGGGCAGGGCCTTGGTGAATGGATCAGCAGTGTTATCTTCTGAAGCGACTCTCCGAACCTCGATCTCCTGGCGATCTACGATCTCCCTGATCAGGTGATACCGCCTTAAGATGTGCCTGGATCTCTGATGGGACCTGGGTTCCTTCGCTAATGCTATAGCCCCGTTGTTGTCGCAATACAGAGGTATTGGATCAACAATGGACGGAACCACCTGAAGTTCTTTCAAGAACTTCCTCATCCAGACAGCTTCTTTTGCGGCATCAGATGCAGCGATATATTCCGCTTCCATCGTCGAGTCTGCAACGGTTTCTTGTTTGGAACTCTTCCAACACACCGCCCCTCCATTGAGGGTAAAGACAAAACCCGACATGGACTTGGAATCATCCTTGTCACTCTGGAAGCTGGAGTCAGCAAAGGCCTCGATCTGGAGGTCTTTTCCGCCATACACCAAGAACATCTCCTTAGTCCTTCTCAGGTACTTGAGAATGTTCTTTACCGCTATCCAATGTTTCTCCCCAGGGTTTGACTGATACCGGCTTACTACACTCAGTGCATAAGCTACATCCGGTCTGGTACACAACATCGCATACATTATAGAGCCTACCGCAGAAGCGTAGGGTATAATAGACATGCGATCCCTCTCCAAATCAGTCTTGGGAGACATCTCTTTAGAGAGGGTGATCCCGTGACAAGCCGGTAGGTTACCACGCTTGGAATCTTCCATACTGAATCTTTTCAGTACGGTGTCGATGTACCTGGACTGAGAAAGTCCCAATATCCTCTTGGATCTATCACGATGGATCCGGATCCCCAGGATGTATGAGGCATCACCCAGGTCTTTCATGGAGAACCTTTGTGACAAGAACCCCTTGACAGATTGTAGCATAGGAATATCATTTCCTATTAAGAGAATGTCATCCACGTATAAAACGAGGAATACTACAGTTCTCGCTACAAATCTACTATAGATGCATGGTTCATCTGGATTTTTGATAAAGCCAAATTCTTTGACCGTCTCATCAAAGCAGATGTTCCAACTCCGCGATGCCTGCTTTAGTCCATAGATGGACTTAAGCAACTTGCACACCTTTCCGCTGCTCCCACTCTGAATGAAACCCTCTGGCTGGTCCATATAGACACACTCCTCTAAATTTCCATTTAGAAAAGCTGTCTTTACGTCCATTTGCCAGATCTCATAATCGTGGAAGGCAGCAATGGCAAGAAGGATCCGAATGGATTTCAGCATGGCTACTGGAGAAAAGGTTTCGTCGTAGTCCAAGCCAGGTCTTTGACGAAAACCCTTTGCTACCAGCCTAGCTTTATAGGTCTCAACCTGTCCATCTACACCAATCTTCCTTTTGAAGATCCACTTGCATCCTACGGGTTTTACCCCGTCTGGAGCAATGTCCAACGTCCATACCTTGTTGGTGTACATGGACTCCATTTCGGTCCGCATTGCATCCAGCCATTTCACTGAGTCAACGCTCTGAACGGCCTGCTGGAAGCTAGTAGGCTCATCATAATCTATGATGCAATCCTCTCTATCCCCGTCTATGAGAAAACCGCAGTATCTCTCGGGCGGATGAGACTGCCTACTACTCCTGCGGAGCGGCGTAGGAATGTCCTGTTCTGTTGAACCCTCTGGTTCCACTAACCTTTCAGTAATAGTCTGTGGTTCTGGAATTTCTTCCAGTTCTACTGCGCTCCCACTTATTTCTTTTTCTATGAACTGGTGTTCTAGAAAGTGGGCATGTCGAGAAATAAGAACTTTTTGTTCCTCTTCACAGTAGAAGAAATATCCCTTGGAATTCTTTGGATATCCCACAAACTTGCACAGTACTGAGCGTGCCTCGAGCTTGTCCGTATGCTGCTTTTTGACAAAAGCTGGACTTCCCCATATCTTAATGTGATTAAGATGGGGTCTCTTCCCACACCACATCTCAAATGGTGTGGTAGGCACAGTCTTAGTGGGAACTCGGTTCAAAAGGTATGCGGCTGATTCTAGCGCATACCCCCAGAATGATCGCGGTAACTCAGCGTTACTCATCATGGACCGAACCATATCCAATAGGGTTCGGTTCCGTCTCTCCGATACACCGTTATGTTGCGGAGTGTATGGAGGAGTAAGCTGAGAGAGAATACCATTCTCTTTTAAGTAGTCCAGGAACTCGGCACTTAAGTATTCTCCACCTCGATCCGATCTTAGAATCTTAATACTTTTGCCGGTCTGTTTCTCTACTTCATTCTTATACTCCTGGAATTTTCCAAAGGCCTCGGACTTATGTTTCATTAAGAAGACATAACCGTACCTTGAGAAGTCATCCGTAAAAGTAATGAAGTAAGAATGTCCGCTTCGGGCATGTGTAGACATTGGACCGCACACGTCACTGTGTACGAGTCCTAAGAGCTCGCTCGCTCTTACTCCTTGTCCAGTAAACGGAGTCTTTGTCATCTTTCCTTTGAGACAAGATTGACAAGTGGCATACGATTGATATTCGAACGCATTCAAATATCCTTCTGTATGTAACTTAGTCAACCTTCTCTCATTGATGTGACCCAATCTACAATGCCATAAGAAAGTCTGATTTATTTCTGGAGACTTTCTTTTGTGTGTATTCTGGACATTAAAAATCTGTGGTTGGTTTAACACGTATATACCATTACTCAGAGTACCTGACCCAATCAATACTTGATTAAGGTGAATGTTTACAACATTACTTACAAACGCAAATTCATAACCTTCTTTAGAAACTAAAGATACAGAAATGATATTACAAGTTGCGTTGGGTACAAAAAAGCAATTACGCAAAACCAAAACATGTCCATCTGACATTCCCAGGTGATAGTCCCCCACGGCTTTAGCATCCATGCTAGCTCCGTTCGCAACTTTGAGGGTCATGTCACCTGCCTTCAAAACCCTACGGTTTCTCAACGCCTGCAAAGAATTACAGATATGAGATCCTGATCCGGTATCCAATACCCAGGAAGTAGAGTTTATTGAAAGACAGTTTTCAATAACATACACACCTGAAGCTGAAGCTGCAACCTGCTTCAATTCCTGTGTTCTGGCCTTCCAGGCCCTGCAATCATTCTTCCAGTGTCCTTTCTTATGACAATAGAAGCATTCTTCCTTATCCACAAGCTTCCCCGCTATCTTTGTTGCTTTGCCTTTTCCCTTCGTATCCACTTTACCAACACCGCCCCTTGGTTTGGCGGGGGCCTTCTTCTTCTTTCCCTTGGCTTTCGCCTTGGACCTAGAAGAAGATGATCCTCCTACAAACAAAGTGGATGTTTCCC
This sequence comes from Agapanthus africanus, assembly GCA_030015575.1. Lineage (NCBI taxonomy): Eukaryota > Viridiplantae > Streptophyta > Magnoliopsida > Asparagales > Amaryllidaceae > Agapanthus > Agapanthus africanus. The sequence goes on from CM057350.1 coordinate 253,109,502, forward strand.
TACCTTTCTGTAGGGTGCCCTCTGCGCTCCTCAGCATGTTGAGGAGCTCTGATAGTTCAACCTCTTTTTCTTGTAGGTTGAAGTTCAGTATAAACTGGGCGTAAGTGGAAGGAAGGGACTGGAGAACTATATCCGTATATAGCTCACTCTCCAATGTGATCCCTAGGTCAGCGAGCTCCTCAATGAAGCCGATCATCTTTAGCACATGCTCGGCTACTGATGATCCGACGGCCATTTTTGTCGAAAATAACTTTTTCGACGCTTCGTATCTTGCGATACGTGATTGCTCTCCATACAGTTCTTTTGTATGGAGCAATATGGACTCCATGTCCATATTCTCATGCCTCCTCTGATGTTCGTTGTCCATCGAGGCAAGCAGGAGGCACTTGGCCTTCGCGCTATCAATCTCCCAAGTCTTGCGGATTTCCTTATCCGCGACACTGGAAGTTGGACCAGGGACAGGGGGAGCTTTGGTGGTAAGAAGATACCCCAGCTTGTCATAAGTGATTGCTATCGTGACATTCCTGAGCCAATCTTTGTAGTTTGGCCCTGTCAGTTTGTTTTTATCTAGGAGTAACTTAAGTCCAGTCATGTTGATTGGTCGCTGCAATTAGGAGAGAGAAGAAGAAACACTCAGCATGATGCTCTTGCAAGTTTAGAGTGGTTTTTAGTTTGTCTAAACAGGATGGCTCCCACTGTTTCTCGAATCCCTCCTCAAACCATAAAGGAAGAATTAGTCAGGATCAATCCCACCGTACAATTCTTGCTTAACCGTTCAGCCAGGCCGGTGTCGGTACTTCGAGGGAGGTTTTCCAACGCTTTCGCGAAGTTCCTTAATTAGAGAACCTCTTTTCCCTGGGGGCGTAGCCCCGCTAACACCTTTCTAGGCACCTACTAGGTTTATAGCATTGATCGTTAAGTGAGAAATTTCCCGAGGAGTAGCATATACTCACAGTAGGATCGGGATCCAAATATCATTGCGTGACGAAACTGAAGGAATCCTACCAGAATCATCACACTCCAAATGGTATGCAAATCTAGCAAGTTTCAGTACTTATGAAACTCCCGATGTGGATTTTTGCCCCATGCTCTTATGACCTTGACTTTGGCCAAAATATCATAAGTCACATGTCAAGTTCTGCCCGTCACTATCCAGGTTAATTTGGATCCATCCGTACCTACCCTTGACTTTGGCCAAAATGGCAGCACGACTGTCCCAAACCAACGCATCTATCTATGCTACACATGAACACCCAATAGCTACCAATCACTATGCCTTGACTTTGGCCAAAATACATAGCTTGAATACTATTGCCTATTCATGCGAAGCGACGGAGGGCTACGAATGGTTTTGGCGAAACCGTGAACGTAGTGAACTTGATTTAATCGATGGAACGAGATAGCTTTTAGAAGGAGTGGCTCAAGCTCCGCATTTAAAAGTTATTTTTGAAAAGAACCGAGTGGTTTTTCGAAAGTGTTCCAACGACTTTAACTTGGTTTATTATCTTGCATTAGTTCTTTTAATGCGTGATATTCTTGCATTAGTACTTTTAATGCGTCCCATCATTTAACCCTACCATTGCAAAAAACAACCAAAATATGACGTACGCTTATGCCATTCGCATTCGCCACTGGGCCCCGTCATTACCCGTTAGGTTACTTAACTAACGACAGAGCGGGGGCTGGGCTAGCGCGTCTGTAAAACATAAGCAACGCCTAAATAGTAAGCAATGATAAACATTTCAGATCACAGATAAATACATTGGATATACTAGTAATCTGTAATTTGTACGAGCCTGTAACAAAAACAGATAACACGGTCGCGGTGAATAGCCAAAACCCCACCCAAGACCCCTACGGGTACGGCAAACTACCCGCCAAGTACCCGAAGCGTAGCAACCTCCCTCATCTCCATGAGTAGGCCACTCGACACTTCGGCATACCCGGTAGTTTGTGCACCCCTCCACGGGTCTATCCTAGGAGCAAAAACAGTAAAAAGAAATTATACAATGACGGCTACAACCCCGACCCGGTTGTGCGGCCAAACAAATAATTATTACATCAATTTACAAATTTACATGAATTGCAAGAAAAGTAAACTCTCGTCTCACAACCCCCGGCTATTCACCCGCGACAATCCAACATATTTATATACACATTCCAGCACATTACAGATCATGTATAACCCCGACTAATCGACTTATAGCGATTAGCCGACGTTCAATACATGCAAACATCACAGATATAACCATCATAGTCAAAGTGCAATGAAGTTCGGAAAAAATACGGAATTATAGGACCCCAAAAAGAAATTTCTTTTCTGTAAAATCTGGGCACATATAATATATCTCAAAAATCCCAAAACCAACACAGACACACACTGCACGAAAAACGACGCACTAAAGACAACAAACCGCGGCGCTTCCGCGGCGGCCAAGAAGGGTCACGCGGCGGAAGCGCGGCGGTTTAGACGAATTGGTGAATCGTTTTTCATGGGTGTTCTAACAAAACCCTGAGACGAATTTAGGAGTATGAAGTTTTTCATTTTGACCAGAAAAAAATTCAACAGAAACTCAGTTTTTGTAGTTTTCCGGTTTTGTGATTTTTTTTCGGTTCCGAACTTCGTTACACTTTACTATCTAGCTAGTTTAAGTTTAGTTAGGCTCTGATACCACTGTAAGTCCATATTGCGGCCCCCGGTTCTTACGGGGAGGCGGAAACGGTATAAAATCAAAATTTTTATCGCAAGAGGCAACATGGACTAACTTATGGTCGGGATCGTTACCTAAACTAAAACTAGCAAACTAAGCTAAAGATGTTTAGCTACTCGGATGAAGATGGTTATACCTAAACTTGGACTCCTTCTCTTCAAGCTCCGGTGATGGTCCGATGGCTCCTTCTCGTCGTCTCCGTACGCCGAAGATAGATCCACTCGAAAGCTCCAACCTTTAGGTCCTTCTTCGGTCTTTGAAGAAACTAGTTCACTTGGTTTGCTAAACCTAGTGAACTAGAATGAGTAGAGAGGAAGTAGAATGGGATTTTATCTATGGTTCTTGATTCTCAACTCATGAGACAAGAGAACCATAGATCAAGAGAGGGAGCAAGAGGTTGAGGGTGAGAGCAAGGGGAGAGCTCAAGAACAAGAGAGAGAATGAGCAAGAAAGAATGAGGCTCTCTTTTTCTCTCTCACCCTCTCATAATCCAAAGTGATCATAACTCATCATATCAAAAAAGTCTTTTGGTGATGGTTAGAAGCAACCATAATGTTATCATATCATGCACTCATTTTATTCAAAAAGCAAGCAAGAAAAAAGTCTTTGGCATGAAATGATAACCATGGTTATCATGATGGTCAACTAGTCAAGCCTAGTCAACCGGTCAACAAGTCAACAAAAGTCAACAAGTCACCAAAGTCAACAAGTCAACAAAAGTCAACAAGTCAACAACCATATCACCATAATACTTAATTAATATAATAGTTAATCACATATCATATTCTCATTAGGGTTGAGCAAAAAGTCAAAAGTCAACGGTCAACTGTCAACAACCCTAATGAGAATCCACTACCTCTGCCTCCCTGTCAACTGTGCATACACACCCGCATCCGCGTTCCGAGGAACACGAATGCAAACTGGATAAATCCAATCCCATAAGGTACACTAGGATCTGGCTTAAACCAAAGCCCGCTAGTGTAAACTGTCCGGACACTGTACGTGCACAAGTGCACGGATGTGACCGAACCCTGTCGCAAAACCATGCGACCTGTCGCAATACCATGCGACCTCTACTCTTTTGCCTAAAGGCGAAAAGCTTTCTGTGTGGGACTCTAAAGACTCGACACTACGCTGGCAGTGGGTTTAACCACAGACCGCAAGCGGCACTAGCTGTGCGTAACGGTCCCCAGGTAATGCCGACAAGAAGACCGACGAGGCGAAACCCATCTGAACTCCTACTGAGCCTGAGTGTGACATTCTCCATACAGTCCGGTCTGTTCGTCTGATACATCGCATGGCGGGCCTAGGGGGCGGTAAACGTCAGTCCCCCAATAGCGGTACAAGTCGTGCCGGAGTGAAGCCCAATACACCCTGAGATAACACTGGAAACCTACCAGTATATCTCGTTTGCCCTGGCCAGGGACTACTCGTGTAATGGCTCTCCTAGACACAGCGCGATGTCAACCCCCAATACCGGGAGAGACGAATCCTGTCTAACCGTCACTGCCTCCAAGTGCTTCGGGACTGCACCCAACCACCACCTGTTTGCACGACTCCTTTGAGCCGTGGTAGGGTAGTGATCAAAATACAGTGGGAACACACTCGAGGCGGAGTGACAGTGTCAAGTCAGCGGACTAAGCTGTACTCATGTCACCTGGGAACTGATAACTGACGATAGGTATAATACCAACTAGTCAGTTCCCGACGAGTCCTGTCCAGTGTACCCGTAACCTAACGAGCACCCGCATACTATCTCAAGTACGACGTACTGACGGCTGTGGGACAGACCGTCTCCCACACTGGGATGAGAAGCGCATGCGCTGGTCTACTCCGGAGTATCGATGCCCTGTCTCGATAGTCCTGCGACCAGGGACCTGAATAAGGATGTGCTTATAGATTACCCAGCCCCCACTAGTGTGACTGCCATCACAACGCTGGTAATCAAGCAAAGATCCTAAGGGCTCCACTAATGCGTATAAGTGATATACTGAAATAAACACAAGTACACATTGAAGTAGAAACAAACCAAGTAGCATACTACTATTTTGAGCAAGATTGTATATACAAGGTGAATATCCCAAGCATCCATTAAGTAATATACAAACTAGTATGATACAGTAATGGCCTCTAGGGCATATACACTAACAGTATCTAGTATACTCCATCTACCCTTGTATATTGGACTAGACGGTGAGACTCGTGAGACTTGTATTTGTGGTTTTTGGTGTCGATGCTCACTTGAGCCTACATTGCGTTTCTCATTTCTTGCTTTCTGATGCTTATTTCGCACTTTTTATATACACATTGCATGTGGTTGTGATTCTGCCATTGGCGAAGAGCTAGCTCCCTCTTGGGGATGCCTTTATTCAATATTTATGTGTATTTTCATGTGTTGTACCCAATTGGGGGCCAGTATTTACATAGGAGACTCTGCCGAAATTTTCAGGAAAATTCGATGTTTTGAAATGCTTTAATGTGACTTTATTTTACTATATCTCCTTTTTAAGCTATGTTTTTCTTTACTCTATTTCTTTAAATGGTTTAGATTTCTGGGCTTTGGCTTACTTAGATTACGTTACGCCTTGAGACGTTTCGTAATTTAAGTGCCAGTCACATTCCGTACCTTCGGGTCGTAACAATATTGGTTATTAGTTTATCTAAACAGGATGGATCCTACAATATCTCGAATCCTTCCTCAAACCATAAAAGAAAAATTAGTAAGGATTTAATCTCACTGTTACAATTCTTGCTTAACCTTTCGGCCAGCCTGGTGTTGATACTTCGAGGGAGGTTTTCCAACGCTTTCATGAAGTTCCTTAATTACATAACCTCTTTTCCCTGGACGCGTAGCCTCGCTAACACCGTTTTAGACACCTACTTGGTTTATAGCATTGATCGTTTAATGAAAAATATCCCGAAGAGTAGCATATACTCACAGTAGGATCGGGATCCAAATATCATTGTGTGATAATCGTAAAGGAATCCTACCAGCATTATCACACTCTCAATGGTATGCATCACTAGCATGTTTCAGTTTCCTTAGAAACTTCCGATGTGGATTTTTGCCCCATGCTCTTATGACCTTGACGAAGGCCAACAAATCATAAGTCATATGTCAAGTTCTACCTGTCATTATCCAGGTTAATTTGAACCCACCCGTACATACCATTGACGAAGGCCAACAAAGTAGTACAACTGTCCCAAACCAATGCATCTATCTATGATACATATGAACACCCAACAGCTACCAATCACTATGCCTTGGCGAAGGTCAACAAACATATCTTGAATACTACTGAATATTCATATGAAATGACGGAGGGCTAAGAATGGTTTTGGCAAAACCATGAACGTAGTGAACTTGTTATAGTCGAAGGAACCATGATAGCTTTTAAATGAGTAGTTTAAGCTCCGCATTTTAAAAGTTTCTATTTTGAAAAAACCGAGTGGTTTTAAAAGTGTTCCAACGATTCAGCTTTGGTTTGTTTGCTTTGCATTAATCTAATGTAGTCCCATCATTTACACCTATCATCACAGAGAGAAATGAAAATAACACGTCCGCTTATGCCATCTGTATTCGCCACTGGGCCCCGTCTAACACCGTTAGGTTACTTAACTAATGCTAGAGTGGGCGCTGGACTAGCACGGGTGCAAAACATAAGCAACGTCTACTATATAGCATATATATAATAACCATTTGTCTCACGCAATAATAGGCATTCCAGATCACCGATGAACATATTAGATATACTAGGAATTCCGCGTTTCGTTTAAGCCTGTAACGAAAAGCGGATTCCACGGTTATGATGAATAACCCCCACCCTAGACCCCTACGGGTGCGGCAAACTACCCGCCAAATTCCCGAAGTGAAGCAACCTCCCTCTGTAAGTCCATGTCACACACCCCACGAACATGCGGGGAGGCGGAATATATGAAAAACGATCATCAAAGCTTCGTAACACGGACTTGAGCGCAAGAATCGTATCTAAACCGTTACTAGCAAACTACGAGAGGTTTAACTACTCGAATTCGAAGTTATACCTCACGTTACTTGTCCTTCGGGTCTTTATCGCTCTACTCCACTCCTCGTAGGCTCCTTGGAACATCGGCACTTCAACGGCCTCCTCGAGTCAAAGACAATCCATCCGAGAGCTCCTACGCCAAGCTTGATCTCTAACTTGAGATAACTAGGTTGCTCAAAGTGCTAATCTAAGCTACCTAGGGAATATAGAGTGAGGTTATGGATGTATCAGTCTATCTAATCCTTGATCTCAACACATGAGAGGGGAGTATTAGGGTTCCAAGAGAGAGCTTTAGGAGAGAGAAGGTGAGCATGAGAATGAATGAAAAAGCTTCTCACTTCTAATATATTATGAAGCATAAGAAATCAAAAAGAATAAATCAAAATGCATTATCATCATGCTTCATTAAATATATGCAATGAATCATCAAGTGAGTCATTAAGCAATAAATGCTTCATTAACTCACTTGAATGATTCATCTAAGTGAGTCACAAATTCATTAAGTGCTAATGCCACCTTACCCTCCATGTCATCATGCTTCTAGAAGCTTCCCGGAAAATTACGAGAACGCCCCTCCAATCCATGAAAACACGGAAACACTTTAGACTGTATAAATCCAATAACCTGATACTAGAATCTGGCTTAAACCAAAGCCGACTAGTAAAAACTGTCCGAACGTCGTACGTGCGTTTAAACACGTATGCGTCCAAACCCTTTTCGTAAAACCATACGACCTCTATATCGTTTCGCCTGGAGTAGGAAAACTCTCTGTGTGGGACTCTAAAGACTCGACACTACGCTGGCAGTAGGTTTAACCATAGACCGCAAGCGGCACTAGTTGTACGTAACGGTCCCCAAGTAGATGTCGATAAGAAGGCCGATGAGGAAACCCATCCGAACTCCTACTGAGCCAGATGTGAAAATCTCTGTACAGTCCGGTCTGTTCGTCTAAGACTATCACATATCGAGCCTAGGGGGCGGCAAGCGTCAGTCCCCTAATAGCGGTATAAGTCGTGTCGGAGCGTAGCCCATTACATCCTGAGAAACTACTGGAACCCACCAGTAAATCTCGCTTGCCCTGGCCAGGGACTTTGCATAATGGCTCTCTGACATAACGCGATATCAACTCCCAATACCGGGAGAGACGAATCCTTTCTAACTGCCACTGCCTCCAAGTGTTCGGGACTGCACCCAACTGCTACCTGTTTGCATGACTCCTTTGAGCCGTGGTAGGGTAGCAATCTAAGAACAGTGGGACACACTCGAGGCGAAGTAGCAGTGTCAAGTCTGCGGACTATGCTGTACTCATGTCACCTGGGAACTGTTATCTGACGATGGGTATAATACCATCCAACAGTTCCCCTACGAGTCCTGTCCGGTGTACCCGTAACCTAACGAGCACCTGTATACTATCTCCAGTACGACGTACTGATGGCTGTGGGACAGACCATCTCCCCTACTGGGACGAGAAGCGTATACACTAGCCTACTCTGGAGTATCGATGCCCAGTCTCGATAATCCTACGACTAGGGACAAGTATAGGATGTTGCTTATAGACTACCCAGCCCCCACTAGTGTGACTGCCATCACAATGCTGGTAATCAATCAAAGATCCTATGGGCTCTACTAATATGTATAAGTGATACGTTACAAGAAACATATGCACATATTAAAGTAGACACAAACCAAGTAGCATACTACCATTTTTAGCAAGACTGTATATACAACTATGAATATCCCAATCTTGCATTAAGTAATATACATACAAGTATGATACAATAATGGCCCCTAGGGCATATACACTAACAATCTCCCACTTGCACTAGGGCCATGAGCTGGCATATCGTAGAGTTATCATCTCGAATAGCCTCTCGAACTGCGTCTGAGGAATGGTCTTTGTGAATGGATCAGTAATGTTATTCTCTGTCTCTACTCTCTTTATCTCGATCTCCCGGCGATCTACAATCTCCCCGATCAGGTGATACAGTTTTAATACGTGTCTGGATTTCTGATGGGACCTGGGTTCCTTCGCTAAAGCTATAGTGCCGTTGTTGTCACAAGACAGAGGTATTGGATCAACACTGGTAGGAACCACTTGAAGTTCTATGAGGAACTTCTTCATCCAGACAGCTTCTTTTGCGGCATCGCAAGCAGCTATGTACTCCGCTTCCATTGTTGAGTCAGCAATGTTCTCCTGCTTGGAACTCTTCCAACAGACCGCCCTTCCATTGAGGGTAAAGACATAACCCGACATGGACTTGGAGTCATCTTTGTCACTCTGGAAGCCGGAGTCGGCAAAGGCCTCGATCTGGAGGTCTTTTCCGCCATACACCAAGAACATCTCCTTAATCCTCCTTAGGTACTTGAGAATGTTCTTTACGGCTATCCAGTGCTTCTCCCCTGGGTTTGCCTGATACCGGCTTACAACGCTTAATGCGTATGCTATATCTGGTCCGGTACATAACATCGCATACATTATAGAGCCTACCGCAGAAGCGTAGGGTATAATCGACATGCGATCCCTTTCCAAATCAGTCTTGGGAGACATCTCTTTGGAGAGGGTGATTCCATGACAAGCCGGTAGGTTCCCGCGCTTAGAATCATCCATACTGAATCTCTTCACTATAGTGTCTATGTACCTGGACTGTGAGAGTCCCAACATCCTTTTTGATCTATCATGATAGATCCGGATCCCTAGAATGTAGGTGGCATCACCCAGGTCTTTCATGGAGAATTTCTGTGATAAGAATCTTTTGACTGACTGTAACATAGGAATATCATTTCCTATTAGGAGAATGTCATCCGCGTACAAGACGAGCAGCTCTCCCTACAATCTTACTGTATATGCATTATTCATCTGGATTTTTGATAAAGTCAAATTCTTTGACAGCATCATCAAAACAGATGTTCCAACTCCGCGATGCCTGCTTTAGTCCATAAATGGACTTAAGCAGCTTGCATACTTTACCGCTGCTCCCACTCTGAATGAATCCCTCTGGTTGATCCATATAGACGCTCTCTTCCAAATTTCTATTTAGAAAGGCCTTCTTTACGTCCATCTGCCAGATCTCATAATCGTGGAAGGCAGCAATAGCAAGAAGGACCCGAATGGATTTGAGCATAGCCACTGGAGAAAAGGTTTCGTCATAGTGCAAACCAGGTCTTTGACGGAAACCCTTTGCAACAAGTCTAGCCTTATAGGTTTCAACCTGTCTATCTACACCAATCTTCTTATTGAAGATCCATTTGCATCCTACGGGTTTTACCCCATCTGGAGCAAAGTCAAAAGTCCATACTTTGTTAGTGTACATGGACTCCATTTCGGTCGGCATTGCATTCAGCCATTTCACTGAGTCACCGCTCTGAATGGCTTGCTGGAAGCTAGTAGGCTCATCATAGTCAATAGTGCAATCCTCTCTATCCCCGTCTATGAGAAAACTGTAGTATCTCTCGGGTGGATGAGACTGCCTACTACTCCTGCGGAGTGGCGTCGGAATTCCCTTTCTTCTGAAATCTCTGGTTCTACAAAACATTCAGTAGTAGTTTGTGGTTCTGGAATTTCTTCCAGTTCTATTTCGCTCCAATTCTTCTGATTTTCTAAAAATTCAGCTTCTAAGAAATGGGCATGACGAGGAACAAAAACCTTTTGTTCCTCTGCGTAATAGAAATAATATCCCTTGGAGTGCTTTGGATATCCCACAAACTTACACTTCACTGAGCATGTCTCGAGCTTGTCCGCATGCTGCCATTTTACAAAAGCTGGACATCCCCATGTCTTAAAATGTTTTAGACAGGGTTTCTTCCCACTCCACATCTGATATGGTGTGGTAGGCACAGTCTTGGTGGGAACCTGGTTCAAAAGATATGCAGCCGATTCTAGTGCATATCCCCAGAATGATCGCGGTAACTCAGCGTTACTCATCATGGAACGAACCATATCCAATAAGGCTCGATTCCTCCTTTCCGATACACCGTTATTTTGTGGTGTGTATGGAGGAGTAAGCTGAGAGAGAATTCCATTCTCTTTTAAGTAATCCAGGAACTCGGCACTTAAGTATTCACCACCTCGATCAGATCTCAGTGTCTTTGTACTCTTGCCTGTTTGTTTTTCCACTTCATTCTTGTATTCTTGGAATTTCTCAAAGGCCTTGGATTTATGCTTCATTAAGAAGACATATCCATACCTAGAGAAATCATCCGTAAAAGTAATGAAGTAGGAATAACCACCTCGCGCATGTGTAGACATTGGACTGCACACGTCACTGTGTACGAGTCCCAAGAGCTCGCTTGCTCTTACTCCGTGTCCAGTGAACGGAGTCTTTGTCATTTTTCCTTTGAGACAAGATTCATAAGTAGCATAAGATTGATATTCGAACGGATTCAAATATCCTTCTCTATGTAACTTAGTTAACCTTCTCTCATTGATGTGACCGAATCTACAATGCCATAAGAAAGCCTGATTTATTTCTGGAGACTTTCTTTTAAGTGTGTTCTGGACATTGAAAACCTGAGCTTGACTTAATACGTATATACCGTTATCTAATGTACCGGACCCAATCAAAACTTGATTTAGGTGGATATTAACTACATCGCTTACGAATGTAAAATCATATCCCTCTCTCGAAAGTGAGGACACCGATATGATATTACAAGTCATACTAGGTACATACAAACAGTTACGTAGAATCAATATATGCCCACTTGTCAAACCTAGGCGATATTCTCCTACGGATTCAGCGTCCACGCTCATTCCGTTTGCAACTCTGAGAGACCAATCACCTACCTTTATAACTCTACGGTTTCTCAAAGCATGTATTGAATTACAGATATAAGATCCTGCTCCGGTATCTAGTACCCAGGAAGTAGAGTTAATTGACAAACAGTTCTCAATAACAAATACACTTGAGGCTGAAGCCATAACATGCTTCGTATCCTGGCTACTGGCTTCTAAAGCCCTGCAATCTTTCTGCCAATGCCCAGTCCCATAACAATAGGAACGTTCCTCTTTTACTACATTCAGTCCCGAAACTTTTGCCCTTCTCTTTCTTTGTTCTTCCCTGGTTTCCTTCAGGGTAGAAGGCAGAGACTTTAGGATCAAGTCAGTATCTGACTCGTTCCCCAACGTGGTCTCCAGGTCCTGGAGCTCATCAATACAGCTAGTCATTGTAAGGACGCTGCCCCCTACAGATGACCCGAAAGTCAACCTCGCTTGAATTAATTCGTTCGAGGTCTCATATTTTGCGATATGAGATTGCTCTCCATATAAATCTTTGTTATGGAGAAAGATGGAAACTGAGTCCATCTTCTCGTGCTGCTTCTGGTATATACCATCAACTGAAGCCAACACGAGGCATTTGGCTTTCGCTTTATCCTTTTCCCTTGTCTGGCGGATATCCGTATCCGTGACGGTGGAAACTGGACCTGGGACGGCGGGATCTTGAGTAGTAATAGGGTGGTCTAGCTGTAGGGTTCCTAGGCACACCCATGAGGTTCTACAAGTGATCAAACATGGCCAATTCAAAAAATTTCTATGTGCCAAGTGACCCTAAGCAAGATCGTAACTAGAGGTATAGGCGAAACAATATATGTTAACAAGTTAACTAAGAGTAAACGGAAAATACAACCTTTGTTGATCCGGTACTCCACCTCCATAGCTCCGTGTTGATGTCCCTCCGCTGTACCCATCGGAATCCTAAACTCTTGCGGTGGTTTCATCGGAGAAAAGATCGGGCTAGGTCGTCGACTTCGATGCCGAAGATGATCTACGTCGAGGCAACACAAGATCAAGCTCCAACTTCACCAAGTCATGAAACTTGTGAAGAAAACACCCTATACTACATGGCAAGTGGTAGAGGATGAAGAAATAGGAAGTAGGTTCACTTTAGAATTGGATTTCTCACTCTTTTTCTCATTTCACCATTGAAGCTAGCAAGCTTTCATGAAGCTTGAAGAAGATGATGAAGATGAAAGAATAAAAAGAATTCACTTAAAAAGAAAATCCCATTCATTCTTATCATAAGCAACCATGGTTAAGTGTAGAGAATAAACTAGGATTAGGTGAATGGTTAGGGTTAAGGCAAAAGACAAAATGGTAGACTTATTCAAAGCTTCATGAAGCTTCAACAACAAAACAAACTAAGCCACCATTTCATTTTTGCCCAAAAATGAATAAATAAATAAATAAATAAATGAATAAGTAAATAAACAAAACCCTAACCATTAACATAACCATGGTTTAATCATACACACCCAAGTTTGTATGTATCATCAAACATGATACAAACTAGTGCACAAAACTATATCATATATACAATGTGCACTTCAAGTGAGAAAATCCATCTAAAGTGAACAAATACTAGTTAATGCAAAGTAATATATCAAATATATAATTTTGCATTAAATCATTAAATCAACACTTGATTTAATGATCCGGTCATATCGCATATGACCGACTAATATCCAATGTATCGGCTTATCGAATCAATCCTTGATTCGATAACTAGGTTATATCGCATACAACCAATCGATACATTCATCGCGAGAATAGAATACGGTATCACATACACGCATTATTCTCGGTCCCGCACATATCTCATATGCACTCCTATTTCGTTTCGCTTGAGCCAGGAAACCTCTGTGTAGGACTCTAAAGACTCGTCAATACGCCGGCAGCAGGTGATGATCATATCAAACACCCACAAGCCGCAAGCGGTCTGCTAAACGTAACGGCCACCCGGGTATTGAGCGATCAGAAGATCGACGAGCAAGCCTGCTCACACTCCTGTGAATCCAACCAGTAACACTTATCGTACAGTCCGGTGTGTTTGTCTGATATGTCGCATATCTCACCTAGGGGTGGTAAACGTCAGACCCCAATAGCTTGATAAGTCATGCCGACGTGAGGTCCATAACAATCGTGAAACTACTGATAACTCTTACCAGTATATCACTGCAACCCTGGCCAGGGATTTCCTGTTATGGCCAGTCGAGCATAGCACAACATCAACCCCCAATACCGGGAGAGACGAATCCCCTCCTATCGCTCATTGCCTCCATGTGAATCGGGACTGTACCCAAAAACCACCTGTTTGCACGACTCAGTAGAGCCGTGGTAGGGTGGAAATCAAAGCACAGTGGGAGACACACAAGACTCTATGACGATCTCGGGTCAACAGACTAAGCTGTACCAGTGTCACCAGAGAACTGCCATGTGACGTGAGGCATAATCCCATCTGGGAGTTCTCGGCGAGTCCGTTCAGTGTACCCAGTCTCCACTGAGCACCCACATACCATCTCTGATGTCAAACACCAATGGATATGGGATCATCCATCGTCCATCACATGGGTCGAGAAGATATACGCTAGTCTACTCTGGAATATCGATGCCCCGTCTCGATATTCCCACGACTAGGAACATTGAAGGATGTACTCATGGACTACACAGGCCCCATTAGTATGATCTACATCATAGTCCTAGAAGTCAAGTACACATCCTAAGGGCTTTATCAACATATAACAGAGAGACAGAAAGTATACATGTTAAGATAAAGAGCAACCAGATAGCGTATTATCATGTCGAGCATGAAAGTCCTACCTATACATGTCCCAGCATCCACTACAATATACATCCAATGTACAGTAATGGCCTCTTGGGCATACATATAACTAACAATCTCCCACTTGTACTAGGGCCATCTGCAGCAGTGGTTGTAGTATCTAATACTCAACCATCCCATATAAGTCTCTCTCTGGGAAAAAGCCTTTGTGAGTGGATCCGCCGTGTTGTCCTCTGAGTCTATTCTCCTAACCTCGATCACCCTGGAGATCAACTATCTCCATGATCAGGTGATGCTGCCTCAGAATATGTCTGGGTCACTGATGGGACCAGGGTTCCTGGGCCAAAGCCACACTTCCAGTGTCACACAATGGTAGGAACCTAGTTCATCTTATGAACCAATATACACCCAAACTGCCTCTTTGGTAGTATCTTTAATAGAGATGCTACCGGCCTTTATCGTCTAGTTTGCCACGGTATTTAGCTTAGAACTCTTCCAACATACCGTCCCTCTACTGAGGGTAAAGACAATGCCTGCGACTGAAATTCTGTCGTCCTTATCACCATGGAACCTTTCCAGTGATTCTCCCCAGGATCGATTGATACCATCTCACTACAACTAGTGAGAATCCTAACATCCATTTAGATCTATCTCATAGATCCAAAACCCAGGATTTAGGAGGTATCACTTTGATCCTATATGGAGAATCTATGTGATAAGAGGAGATCGACGGATCGTAGCATAGGAAACTCCTTTCCTATCAAGAGTATGTCATCCATGTACTCTACGAGGATCATTACCATACTCCATACTACCCTTTTGTATATACAAGGTTCATTTACCATTTTGATGAAGTCAAACTCTTTGACTACCACATCAAAACAGATGTTCCAACTCCGCGATGCCTGCTTTATCCTGTAAAGCAGCTTGCACACGTTTCCGCTGCTCCCACTATTTACGAAGCCCTCTGGCTGTGTTCTTATAGACGTTCTCTTCTAAATCAGTATTTAGAAAAGCAGTCATAACACCCAACCACCAGATATCGTAGTCATGGTATGTAGCCGTGGTAAGTAGGATCCTGATGGACTTAAGCATAGCCTCTGGAAAAGGTTTCATCATTATCCACGTCTGGTCGATGACGAAAACCTTTAACAAGTCTAGCTTTGAAAGTCTCAACCTTTCCATATACACCATGTAATCTTCTTAAGATATACTTGCTCCTGATGGGGATTTAACCCTTTAGATATAGTAGCCAAAGTCCATACTTTGCTGGTGTACATGGATTCCATCTCAGATCGCTAAGCATCCAGCCATTCTTACAGAGTCCCCACTCTCGATGGCCTGCTCGAAAATTGTCGGGTCATCATCTCATGATACATTCCTCTCTCCCACTGTCATCGAGAAACCGAAATATCTCTCAGGCAGGTGAGGAACCCTACCAGATCGGCGGAGAGGCTGAGGTTCATCGGGGACTATTGAATCCTTTGGTTATGTTAAACATCAGCTGCAGTTTTGTATAGCTGGAACCTTTCCAGTTCTACAGAACTGACCTTGCCTCGATCTTGTCCGGATTTTGCTTTTGACATATGCCGGACAATCCCAAATCTTAACTTACTTAAGAGACAGGCTCTTCCCATACCATATCTTATATGGAGTGGTAGACACTGATTTGATTCGAACCCTATTCAATAGGTATGCAACTTCATAAGTGCACAACCCCAAAAGGAAATAGGTAACTCAGTAGTACTCATCATAGAGCACACCATATCTAATACGGTGCCATTGCTCCGCCCTGATACACCGTTGTGCAGTGGTGTATTCAGAGGAGTAATACTAAGAGAGAATCTCATTCTCCGTTAGAATAGTCCAGGAATGCCATGCACAAGTATTCTCCTCCCTGATCTTATCATAGGACATAATACTTATACCCGTATTGATTCCCTACTTCTAGCTTATATTCTGTGAATATCTCAAAAGGTTCGGACTCATGTTTCAACAGGAACATATGACTGAATCTTGAGAGATCATCAGAGAATGTAGTGAAGTACAAAGAATCGGTCCTGGCATGTGTAGACAGGGGACCTTACATACATCATCATGTATCAGTCCCAAGAGTTTACTAACTCTTTCTCTGTTTCTAATAAACAGAGCTATGGTCATCAAATCTTTGTGACATGACTGGCAAGTTTTACAAGATGTAAATTCAAACTGATTTAAATATGCATCTAAAATGTAACTTAAGCTAGTCGGGTCACATTGATATGACCTAGTCTACAATATCTCAAGAAGGAATCGTTCATTTCTGAACTCTTCCTCTTGTGTGTGTTCTGTATACTAGGAACTGTAGTTTGATTTAGAACGTCAATGCTTTGAGATAACGTTCCTGAATCGATCAACTTTTGAAATAGAAAATGTTCAAAACATTATCCAACAATACAAAATTTTATCATTTCTTTACCTGTAAAGAGACTGATATGATTTTGTATATCGGGTTCGGTATCTAATAACATTCGTTCAGAATCAATGTATTGGTAATACATGGTGACAGTGACCAACAGACTTGGCTGCAACACTTGCCCCGTTTTTTGTCTTATGAAACTTATCACCCTTTCTCAGTTCTCTGCCTTCATGTAGCCATATGTAACAGATTACATATTTGGGATCCTGATCCGGTATCAAATACCCAGGATGTAGAGGATACTGAGAAACAGTTCTTTATAATGAACACACCCGAAGGAGATGCATCTCATGCACTTTCTTCGTTTGGGCGGCATGGGAATCCTGGTATTCCCCTATTTCCTGCTCTGTCTTATAACAATTATAAGTTGGAGCGGGACTAACGTTCCCCAGCTTAGTATAACAAGCGGGTTCGGTCAACACATCCATATTATTATCTTGATTAAGGCGTGATGTGGTCGCTACCTGAAGAGAGAGAGAAGAAAACACTTTGCGTGCGCTCTTGCAAGATCAGATTGGTTATTTATTTTATCTAATCAGGATGGCTCCCACTGTTTTTATCAAATATTCCTTCAAACCCTAAAAGGAAAGACTAGCCGGGATTAATTACACTCTACAAGTTCGCCAATCTTTCAGCCAGGCCAGTGTAGGTACTTTGAGGGAGGTTTCCCGTGCTTTCGCACGGACCTAATTACAGTAAACCTCGTTTTCCCAAAGGCGTAACCCCGTTGACACCTTTCTAGACACCTACTTGATCGGCTAATTGAAAAGTGCAAAACTCTCCCAGGAGTAACAATTACTCGCAGTGGGTATCGGGATCCAACTATCATATAGAAGGTATGCAATCTCATTGCAAATTTCAACACTTGAAACTCCCGATAAAGGTTTTTACCCCTAGCACTTATGACCTTAACTATGGTCAACAAATCATAAGTACTAGTCAAGTTTTACCCTTCATTTCGTGATTAATTAGACCCACCCACATGACCCTTAACTAAGGTCAACAAAGTCACGCGACTGTCCTAACTAATCGCATCATATGCGGTGTAGGAAGACATCACTTAGCTACCGTACACTGTGCCTTGACTATGGTCAACAAACACAGCACGAATACTAAGTACTCTACTTCCTAAAATGACGGAGAGTTGCGAATGGTTTTTATGAAAACCTTTAACGATTTGAACTTGATCTCGTTGCGGAATCAAATGGTTTTTAAATGGAGTGTTTTTGAGGCTTTTCTAGTTTTGCTAAAGGGGTCACTCCCGGTGAAGGGATTGTCGGCTCTTTCCTCGTCGAATGAGGTGCGGGATATATCATACATATCACTGTGCAAAGCAGAAACTATAGAAGCAATCAAAAGACAAACCGAGTGTGTAGCATCTGCCAGTTATTACTAAAGGAGTCACTCCCGGTGAAGGGATCTCGGTCCTTTCCTTATCGAATAAGGTGCAGGATATATCATATATACCGCTGTGCAAAGCAAGAACTGTAGCTACCTGTTTTATTTTTGAAATTCGATTCCACAACATCTTTTAGGTTTATTTTCTTTCATTAATCTCATTAATGAATATCCTATCATTTAAGTCCACCTAAACATCACAGATAAATATAACGTACGCTTATGCCATCTGCATTTGCCTCGATGTCCCGTCTGCACCGTTAGGTTAGGTAACTAACGCCAGAGCGAGGCAGGGCTAGCGCGGGTGTAAAACATAAGCAACGTCTATATAATATATCATATATACTATATACAATATCTATCTGAACAAATCACATGATCACATCACAGATAACGCAGTAGAAAATATCATATGAAATATTGGATATACTAGGACGTCCGTGTTTTTAATACGAGCCAGTATAAAACACGGATTCCACGGTCGTGATGAATAGCCAATCCCACACCCCTAGACCCCTACGAGAGTGGCAAGTAACCCTACCAATTCTAGGGTTAGGAGACCAGGACTCGACTCCTCGAGATGGTCTCCCACTGGACCCTAGAACCCGGTTACTTGTGCTCCCCTCCTTGGGTCTATCCTAATGCGGAAAAGTAAATAATATACAAATGGTGACATCATCCGCAACCTGGAAGTGCCCCAATAAATGAATATTACATACAAGTTTTTACATGAATGAAAATGAAAAACACTCATCTCACATAAAAACTCCCCGGCTATTCAAACACGACGATCCAATATAACATATCCAGCAACACATAACATCACATGTCATCAACGTAAGTAAATATGCGCATCCCAATTGTCGTTGACATATAGTAACGAAACCGGCGATATCACATATTACACTTACGGTCACAGAAAAGAAAGTGTAAAACTACAACAGTTGGAATCCGCAACCTCTTTAGACATCGCATGCCTAATCAAATGAAATACTTAGACATCATATGCCTAACAATTATAAACCCCGCATTTTAGTCTCATTATCGAAAATACTTTTCAATATCAAGTCGGGCAATTCAACAGGATTCCCGACATCCTGATCGAATGCTCGTCGCAAACTTCAGTAGGCGGCCGCACCCCCGACGCCGTCGACAAAGTGCACCAAGGCGGAACACCGCTGCCGCGAGCACCCGAACGGATGCTTTCGGCGATGGGGTTCTCCTATAGTCACTTGGTCGGGGCTATGGGGTGAGGCTGTCTATTAAGTTTACCCCGCGAGTATCCGCGTACGCTACGTGATTGCGACGGACTTTTGATCGCATCAAAATTCCGTGGCAACCGATCAAGTGAGATTAAAGTGCTATGTTTATAACATTCATTCAGTTATCTCATAACTATTTGTGGATTCCAAATATTGTATCATATTCCGGATAAATAGAAAATGTTAAACTTTCCAATCGAACAATCGAACACCCAAGTTTTCCCGAAACAGCTCAACACATGAAATAAGTTTAAAAAACATTCACTTCGTGCCTTAGTACCAACGGTCCAGCCGTAGAAGGCTCAAGCCAACGCCTCACATGTGGCACGCCGCACTGCCCCAAACCCTAAGGTTCAAAGGGCAGTTCAAGATGGTCACATAATCGAGTTAAGGTTTGTTGTCTTCTAGAGGGACCATCGCGTTACTTGCACTACTTAGAACGTCATTAAACTACGGAAAAATCCAACAATTGGAAATTTCCCGGCAGGGGAAAAAGTGGATATTTATATCCGGTCGAATTTTTTAATATATTCTAAAATTACCCGGAAAAACACATAGACAAAGTTTAATAATCCGATCGAATCTACGAACTCCCAATACAACCCAGAAAACTCAACTCTTGAGTAGAAGTTAAAAATTCCCAGAAAATACAGCACAACAATATAGGAATTACTGTGCAAATTAAAATGAATGATGCTTCAGTACGGCCGCGGAACCGCCGCACGAGCCATGCTCGTGCCGCGGAACCGCGGCGGTTTGATCGATTTAGCAGCTCGAATTTCACAGTAACTCCTACAAACACCTGCTGATTTTCTGCATATTTTTAATTCAAAAAAATCCCCGATTTCAAAAAATGTACAGAGAGCGATTTTGCATTAGGGTTTCGGTTCGATCAGACTTCTAACTCCGTCTACGCATCGCCTAAGGCTCTAGCTAGGCTCTGATACCACTGTAGGGTTCCTAGGCACACCCATGAGGTTCTACAAGTGATCAAACATGGCCAATTCAAAAATTTTCTATGTGCCAAGTGACCCTAAGCAAGATCGTAACTAGAGGTATAGGCAAAACAATATATGTTAACAACTTAACTAAGAGTAAACGGAAAATACAAACTTTGTAGATCCGGTCCTCCACCTCCATAGCTCTGTGTTGATGTCCCTCTGCTGTATCCATCAGAATCCTAAACTCTTGCGGTGGTTTCATCGGAGAAAAGATCGGGCTAGGTCGTCGACTTCGATGTCGAAGATGATCTACGTCGAGGCAACACAAGATCAAGCTCCAACTTCACCAAGTCATGAAACTTGTGAAGAAAACACCCTATACTACATGGCAAGTGGTAGAGGATGAAGAAATAGGAAATGGGTTCAGTTTAGAATTGGATTTCTCACTCTTTTTCTCATTTCACCATTGAAGCTAGCAAGCTTTCACGAAGCTTGAAGAAGATGATGAAGATGAAAGAATAAAAAGAATTCACTTAAAAAGAAAATCCCATTCATTCTTATCATAAGCAACCATGGTTAAGTGTAGAGAATAAGCTAGGGTTAGGTGAATGGTTAGGGTTAAGGCAAAAGACAAAATGGTAGACTTATTCAAAGCTTCATGAAGCTTCAACAACAAAACAAACTAAGCCACCATTTCATTTTTGCCCAAAAATGAATGAATAAATAAATAAATAAATGAATAAGTAAATAAACAAAACCCTAACCATTAACATAACCATGGTTTAATCATACACACCCAAGTTTGTATGTATCATCAAACATGATACAAACTAGTGCACAAAACTATATCATATATACAATGTGCACTTCAAGTGAGAAAATCCATCTAAAGTGAACAAATACTAGTTAATGCAAAGTAATATATCAAATATATAATTATGCATTAAATCATTAAATCAACACTTGATTTAATGATCCGGTCATATCGCATATGACCGACTAATATCCAATGTATCGGCTTATCGAATCAATCCTTGATTCGATAACTAGGTTATATCGCATACAACCAATCGATACATTCATCGCGAGAATAGAATACGGTATCACATACACGCATTATTCTCGGTCCCGCACATATCTCATATGCGCTCCTATTTCGTTTCGCTTGAGCCAGGAAACCTCTGTGTAGGACTCTAAAGACTCGTCAATACGCCGGCAGCAGGTGATGATCATATCAAACACCCACAAGCCGCAAGCGGTCTGCTAAACGTAACGGCCACCCGAGTATTGAGCGATCAGAAGATCGACGAGTAAGCCCGCTCACACTCCTGTGAATCCAACCAGTAACACTTACCGTACAGTCCGGTGTGTTCGTCTGATATGTCGCATATCTCGCCTAGGGGTGGTAAACGTCAGGCCCCAATAGCTTGATAAGTCATGCCGACGTGAGGTCCATAACAATCGTGAAACTACTGATGACTCTTACCAGTATATCACTGCAACCGTGGCCAGGGATTTCCTGTTATGGCCAGTCGAGCATAGCACAACATCAACCCCCAATACCGGGAGAGACGAATCCCCTCCTATCGCTCATTGCCTCCATGTGAATCGGGACTGTACCCAAAAACCACATGTTTGCACGACTCAGTAGAGCCGTGGTAGGGTCGAAATCAAAGCACAGTGGGAGACACATAAGACTCTATGACGATCTCGGGTCAACAGACTAAGCTGTACCGGTGTCACCAGAGAACTGCCATGTGACGTGAGGTATAATACCATCTGGGAGTTCTCGGCGAGTCCGTTCAGTGTACCCAGTCTCCACTGAGCACCCGCATACCATCTCTGATGTCAAACACCAATGGATATGGGATCATCCATCGTCCATCACATGGGTCGAGAAGATATACGCTAGTCTACTCTGGAATATCGATGCCCCGTCTCGATATTCCCACGACTAAGAACATTGAAGGATGTACTCATGGACTACCCAGGCCCCACTAGTATGATCTACATCATAGTCCTGGAAGTCGAGTACACATCCTAAAGGCTTTATCAACATGTAACAGAGAGACAGAAAGTATACATGTTAAGATAAAGAGCAACCAGATAGCGTACTATCATATCGAGCAAGAAAGTCCTACCTATATATGTCCCAGCATCCACTACAATATACGTCCAATGTACAGTAATGGCCTCTAGGGCATACATATAACTAACACCAGCTTGTCATAGGCAATGGCCATCTGGACAGACCTTTGCCAGTCATATAAGTCAGAATCAGTCAATTTGTTTTCTAGATGTAACCTAGTCGTGGTCACAAGGTCGCTAAAATTTAGAGAGAGAAGAAAACACTTTTAGCATGATGCTCTTGCAAGTTTTTGAGTGGTTTTTAATATATCTAAACAAGATGGCTCCCACTGTTTCTCGAATCCCTCCTCAAACCATAAAAGAAGAATTAGTCAGGATTTATTCTCACCGTACAATTCTTGCTTAACCGTTCAGCCAGGTCAGTGTCGATACTTCGAGGGAGGTTTTCCAATACTTTCGCGAAGTTCCTTAATTAAATAACCTCTTTTCTCTGGGGGCGTAGCCCCGCTGACACCTTTCTCGACACCTACTTGATTTATAGCATTGATCGTTAAGTGACGAATCTCCTGATAAGTAATATATACTTACAGTAGGATCGGGATCCAAAATACCATCGTATGATAATGTTGAAGGAATCCTACCAACATTCATCAAACTCCAAAATGGTATGCTCTCTCTGCAAATTTCAGTTTCTTTAGAAATTCCCGATGTGGATTTTTGTCACATGCTCATATGACCTTGACTAAGGGCCAACAAATCATAAGTCACATGTCAAGTTCTAGCCGTCATTATCCAGGTTAATTTGAACCCACCCGTACATACTCTTGACTAAGGGCCAACAAAATAATACGACTGTCCCAAACCAACGCATCTATCTATGCAACAAATGAATACCCCTGCAGCTACCAAACACTATGCCTTGACTAAGGGCCAACAAATATAGCTTGAATACTGCTGACCATCCATAAGAAATGACGGAGGGCTACGAATGGTTTTGGCAAAACCGTGAACGTAGTGAACTTGATATAATCGAAGGAACCTGATACTTTTTAAAAGGAGTAGTTAAAGCTCCGTAATTTAAAAATTCTGATCTTTTAAAATAACCGAGTGGTTTCTTTTAAATTTGTTTCAACGTTTAAACTATTGTTTATTTTCTTTGCATTATAATAATACGTCCCATCATTTATCCTATCATTGCAGAAAACAACGAAAATACCACGTCCTCTTTTGCCATCTGCATTCGCCACTGGGTCCCGTCATCACCCGTTAGGTTACTTAACTAACGACAGAATGGGGCCTGGGCTAGCGCGGGTGTAAAACATAAGTGACGTCTAGTAGCTATCATATATAGATATTATACATTCGTCAGACGCAATAATAAGCATTCCAGATCACAGATGAACTTTATTGGATATACTAGCAATCCGCATTTTCTTTGAGCCTGCAATAAAAGACGAATTACATAGTTGTGATGAATAGCCATTACCCCACCCTAGATCCTAGGGTACGGCAAACTACCCACCAAGTAGCCGAAGTGAAGCAGTCTCCCTCAAAAAAGTGAGTAGGCTACTAAACACTTTGAAGTACCCGGTAGTTTGTGTACCCCGCCTTGGGTCTATCCTAGGAGAAAAAACAGTAAAAAGAAATAATACAACGGTGGCTACAACCGCAACTTGGATGCGCCCCGCCAAAGAATATTACATCATATTACATTTACATTGAATGAATGAATATTAAACCCATCTCAAACCCCGGGTAATCATCACAACACTCCAATCAAGTCCATATACACAAACAGTAAACATTACATAAATGTGCAACCCCCAGCCAACCGACATACTAGCAGTTAGGGGAGGTTTACGAACACATTAAACATTACAGATAAAACCCCAATTAGCAAATAACTTAGAATATCGATCGACAACCTTTATCCGTGTCTACCCCAAAAGCAAACCTACACTGAAGTAACCTGGGTAGAAACAGAACATTCTGGAAAACAGAAAACCAAATAATATGAATTACTGAGTAAATCCGAGTCAACACGGAGTTGACTCGGCGGCGGATCCGCGGCCAAAAGCACTATCTTGCCGCGGATCCGCGGCCGTATTACCGAGTTGAAGTCTCGTATTTTCCCAGAATTCTTATATTCCCCTGCTGTGAATTTTAAGGCATATCAAATATTTTTTTCGACACGTTTAAAATTAACAGAAACTGTTAGGGTTAGGTTTTCGTTTTTCGCGTTTGTCCGTCGATTGAACTTCTAATTAGTTGCTAATAAGCTAGTAATGGTTTAGTTGGCTTTGATACCACTGTAAGTCTATGTCACGCACCCCACGAACTTGCGGGGAGGCGGAATATATGAAAAACAATCATCAAAGCTTAGTAACACGGACTTGAGCGCAAGAATCGTATCTAAACCGTTACTAGCAAACTACGGGAGCTTTAACTACTCGGATTCGAAGTTATACCTCACGTTACTTGTCCTTCGGGTCTTCATCGCAGTCCTCTACTCCTCGTAGGCTCCTTGAAACATCGGCACCTCAACGGCCTCCTCGAGTCAAAGACGATCCACCCGAGAGCTCCTACGCCAAGCTTGATCTCTAAGTTGAGATAACTAGGTTGCTCAAAGTGCTAATCTAAGATACCTAGGGGATATAGAGTGAGGTTATGGATGTATAAATCTATCTAATCCTTGATCTCAACACATGAGAGGGGAGGATTAGGGTTTCAAGAAAGACCTTGAGGAGAGAGAAGGTGAGCATGAGAATGAATGAAAAACCTTCTCACTTCTAATATATTATGAAGCATAAGAAAATCAAAAAGAATAAATCAAAATCCATTATCATCATGCTTCATTAAATAAATGCAATGAATCATGAAGTGAGTCATTAAGCAATAAATGCTTCATTAACTCACTTAAATGATTCATCTAAGCGAGTCACAAATTCATTAATTGCTAATGCCACCTTTCCCTCCATGTCATCATGCTTCTAGAAGCTTCCCGGAAAATTACGAGAACGCCCCTCAAATCCGTGAAAACACGAAAAAATTTTATACTGTATAAATCCAATAACCTGATACTAGAATCTGGCTTAAACCAAAGCCGACTAGTAAAAACTGTCCGAACGTCGTACGTGCGTTTAAACACGTATGCGTCCAAACCCTTATCGTAAAACCATACGACCTCTATATCGTTTCGCCTGGAGTAGGGAAACTCTCTGTGTGGGACTCTAAAGAATCGACACTACGCTGGCAGTGGGTTTAACCACAGACCGCAAGCGGCACTAGCTGTACGTAACGATCTCTAGGTAGATGTGATAAGAAGGCCGATGAGGAAACCCATCCGAACTCCTACTGAGCCTGATGTGACAATCTCCATACAGTCCGGTCTGTTCGTCTAAGACTATCGCATATCGAGCCTAGGGGGCGGCAAGCTGCAGTCCCCTAATAGCAGTATATGTCATGTCGGAGCGTAGCCCATTACACCCTGAGAAACTACTGGAACCTACCAGTAAATCTCGCTTGCACTGGCCAGGGACTTTGCGTAATGGCTCTCTGACATAGCGCGATATCAACTCCCAATACCGAGAGAGACGAATCCTTTCTAACCGCCATTGCCTCTAAGTGTTCGGGACTGCACCCAACTGCTACCTGTTTGCACGACTCCTTTGAGCCATGGTAGGGTAGCAATCTAAGAACAGTGGGACACACTCGAGGCGAAGTAGCAGTGTCAAGTCTGCGGACTATGCTGTACTCATGTCACCTGGGAACTGTTAACTGACGATGGGTATAATACCATCCAACAGTTCCTCTGTGAGTCCTGACCGGTGTACCCGTAACCTAACGAGCACCTGTATACTATCTCCAGTACGATGTACTGATGGCTGTGTGACAGACCATCTCCCCAACTGGGATAAGAAGCGTACACACTAGCCTACTCTGGAGTATCGATGCCCAGTCTCGATAATCCTACGACTAGGGACAAGTATAGGATGTTGCTTATAGACTACCCAGCCCCCACTAGTGTGACTGCCATCACAACGCTGGTAATCAAGCAAAGATCCTATGGGCTCTACTAATATGTATAAGTGATACGTTACAAGAAACATATGCACATATTAAAGCAGACACAAACCAAGTAGCATACTACCATTTTTAGCAAGACTGTATATACAACTGTGAATATCCCAAGCTTCCATTAAGTAATATACATACAAGTATGATACAATAATGGCCCCTAAGGCATATACACTAACACCCTCAACAAATTGAGTAAGCCACTCGGCACTTCAAAGAACCCGGTAGTTTGTGCACCCCACCTTGGGTCTATCCTAGGAGCAGAAAAAGTAAAAGAAATAATACAACAGTGGCTACAACCTAAACCTGGATATGCCCCGCAAAAGAATATTACATCACTTTACAATTTACATCGAATGAAAGAAAACTCTCATTTTACATCCCCGGCTATTCATCTACGACGATCCAATAAAGTCCATATACACAAACCAACATCACAGATATGTGCAACCCCAAACTAACCGACATATAGCAATTACCTGAATTTTACGAACACATATATCATAACACAGATAAAACCCGATTAGACAAGAACTTTAGAATTTCGATCGAAAACTATTTTCCTTATCTACCCCGAGTGCAAACCAGCACACAGAAAAATACTAGGTAGAAACCAAATACACCAGAGAACAATACACCCAAAAATTGGAACAACAGAAGAAGAACGGGTTGAATCAGCATCGACTCGGCCTCGACTCGGCAGCGGAATGCACCGTTCCGCCGCTCTTCCACGGTCGTCTTGGAGATTCATTAACTCATTTTTCTTGGGTGTTCTTATAATACCCTGCACTGAATTTTCATAGCTCTGAAATATTTTTTTCTGGGAGTTTAAAAATCGACAGAAACTTGTGGGTGCGGGTGTATTGTTTTCGCTATTTTTCGACAATCAAAGTTCTAATAACTTTCTAACAAGCTAGTAAAGGTTTAGTAGGCTCTGATACCACTGTAAGTCGATGTCGCGCATCCCGCGGGTTCGCGGGGAGGCGGATTTTGTAAAAAACGATTTTTATATGCTTCGCAACACCGACTTGAACTCCAGGATCGATACTAAACCATAACTAGCTAAACTACTAGAGGTTAACTATTATGCAAGAGTGTTATGCCTTAATGTATCAAGTCTTTCAGGTCTTCTTGTCCTCCTCTCCTTGGCTCCTCGAAGATCGGATTGAGCTTGTATGGTCGGCTTCCTCACGTCAAAGACGATCCTATCTAACCGCCACTGCCTCCAAGTGCTTCGGGAATGCACCAAATTACTACCTGTTTGCACGACTCATTAGAGCCATGGTAGGGTAGTAATCTAAGAACAATCGGAACACACTCGAGGCGAAGTAGCAGTATCAAGTCAACGGACTATGCTGTACTCATGTCACCTAGGAACTGCTACCTAACGATAGGCAAAGTACCAACCAGCAGTTCCCCATGAGTCATGTCCAGTGTACTCATAACCCAATGAGTACCTGCATACTATCTTCTGTATGACATACTAATGGCTGTGGGACATACCATCTCCCCTGCTTTGATGAGAAGCGTATACACTAGTCTACTCTGGAGTATCGATGCCCTGTCTCGATAATCCTACGACTAGGGACCTGTATAAAGATATGCTTATAGACTACCCAGTCCCCCATTAGTGTGACTGCCATCACAATACTGGTAGTCAAGCAAAGATCCTAAGGGCTCTACCAATATGTATTAGCGACACATTAAAAAGAAACATATACACATATTGAGGTAGAAACAAACCAAGTAGCATACTACTATATTGAGCAAGACTGTTACAATATCCGTGTATATCCCAAGCTTCCAAAATGTAATATGTAAACTAGTACTATACAATAATGGCCTCTAGGGCATATACCAGTAACAATACTCTAGATAGGAAGTGATGTTCCTATACTACAATCGGTCAGACTTTGGTTGTCACACAGTGTTTTCTCCACGTTGGATATGGGTGGTATATCAAGAGTTCTGGTAACTAGATCTATGGTTTTAGATCTAGATTTAGGAAGTTCCCCAATCAGGTACTTAGACTGCATTCTAAAAGTATCTTAGAATGGACGTCTCCTGGCATGGTATTGTACCCGCAGGTGATGGAGTCACCCTTTCTAAAGGACGTCTTTTAGACTGATGAAAGGAGGGGCAGGCATGAATGACACATCATTTGCTTAGGCAATTGAGTCAATCATGAAAAGTCTTGTACAACGCCAGATATTGCTTTTGCACTTGTTGCAACAAGCATATATTAATCCAATCCTAGATAAACATTGGGAAGCAGAAAAAAACATAAGAGGATGTTCTTGGTATATGATAATGACAGCCTCCTCTGGGAGGCGGTTATCGGTTAAGGCTTCCCAAGTGACATGGATGACAGAGATGCTGTCAAGTTTTGAGTTTAGCATCTTCTGAGGATTAGTATATTGGATAGTGTTCCAATAAGGATACTGAGGTAATCATGGAGCAGGATGCTGGTGATAACTCAACAGAGGATACAGCCTAAGAAGTTTGATGGATAGGAGTTGTTCATTGATGAACTTGGTCCCATCAGATATCCAGACAAATTCTTGTGGCGGGGTATCGCTCATTTTGGGAGATTGGTGATCTCTGCAAAGTTGAGATATAGAGAGAAGAAGTTGAAACTTTATAGCGGATCCACTCACTGAGGCTATTTCTCGAATACGGATATTCCTCAAACGAGATTTGAGAAACTGATTAGTAGAGAAGTTGGGTATTCGATAGCATACGGGATGTGGGTATGCGATGCCACAATAATTATCCAGAAGTGCAAGTAGGAGATTGTTGGATATAGTGCCCTCAAGGAAATTATTGTAATTGCAGGCAGGCGATTATGATAATTGAGGGAGGACCTATACAGGTATAACAATCTCACTTGAGATGATAGTATGCTATCTGGTTTATCTTCATCGTTGATGAAGGATAGTATGCTATCTGGTTTATCTTCATCGTTGATGAAGCCCGTAGGATTGTTGCTTGACGACCAGCATTGTGATGGCGATCATATATCTGTGAGGTGGGTTATCCATAAGCACATCCTTAAATGTCCCTAGTCATGGGAGTATCGAGACTGGGCATCGATATTCTGGAGTAGACTAGTGTATACACTTCGAGACCCCGACGAGGGGAGGTGGCCGGGCTCACAAGCTATTGGTGTTGTGTCACCTAAGATAGTATACAGGTGCTCACTGGAGGTGAGTACACTGGACGGACTCGCCGAGAACTTCTAGATGATATTATACCTATCGTCAGATGGAAGTTCTCAGGTGGCATGAGTACAAGTTAGTCCTTTGACCTGAAGTCGTCATTTGTCTCGTCTGAGTTCCCACTGTACTTTGATTACTACACTACCACGGCTCAAAGGAGTCGTGCAAATAGGTTTTAGTTGGGTACAGTCCCGAGCCATATAGAGGCAGTGGTCGACTGTCAGGGATTCGTCTCTCCAAGTATTAGGAGTTGATGTCATGCTGTGTTCGGTTGGCTATCACCAGAAATCCATGGCCGCGGTAGGGGAGATTTACTGATAGTTGATGAGTAGTATCTCAGTTGGTGATGAGCTTGACTCAGACATGACATATCGGGTTAGTAGGGGTCTGACATTATCCACCCCTAGATCCGATATGCGATACACTTTGATGAGGAGACCGGACTGTATAGAGATTTTCATATTCAGGCTCAGTAGGGTAAGGACGCACTTGATTGTCGACCCCCCTTTTCGACAACTACTTTGGTAGCCGTTACGTACAGCTAGTGCCGCTGACGTGCTTGTGGTTAAACCCACTGCCAGCGTATTGTCGAGTCTTTAGAGTCCCACAAAAAGGGTATTCCCGGTTCAGGCGACTGATGTAGGAGCCGTACGTTGGTACGTGAAGGGGGTCCGATTAAATACGTGTGTGCGATACACGGACTTTAATCGGACGATTGATAATACTAGCCGTCTTAGGATTAAGCCGGATTATTAAATCAGGTTTTGATTTAATAATTTATATATGTATTTTGACACATGTATTTTAGTATTATTGTTCACTATTTATTCTCTCTTTGGTGCTATCCATATTTTAATACAGATATGTGTATATGTAGCGATACATATACCAGGTGAAGTATTCCGTATTTATATGGGAATGCTTCTAGAAGAAGAAGATCTCATATTTATTTTTCTATTTTAGAAAAATAAAAAGGGAAATGAGGTGGAAAGTAAGAGACAATGAGGCATGGTGCAAACATGGTTGAAAGGCATGGCTTTGTTTTTTAAATGATTAAATCATTTGGATGCACTATTTTTGTATGGTTAAAAAAAAAGAGCAAGCCATGACCACTTCAACACTTGATGTTTTCTTGACTTCCTCATTTGAGCTCCATGGTCGATGCTTCATCTTCTCCATCTCCTTCTTCTTCTTGCTCCCATTTTTAAGCAGGATTCTAGAGAGAGAAAATTAGTGGAGTATTCGTACATCACTGACCATCCAAACCTAGCAACTTTGGGTCGTCGGTTTGAGCCTCCTCCGCGTTCCCTCGGCTGGATCGTCTTCGGGAAGGGTGGTCAATTCTCAAGCGCGATCCCGGTGGCTACGAGCTTGGAGGGGTCTTCCATAATTGGGTGGACATACGACAAAGGTTGTATTTCTTAACCTCTTGCACTTGTAGAATATCTAGTTTAGGTATATGGTTCGAATCTTAGGTTTTACGGGACTTCGGTGCTTGCAAGAATTTTCGTTTTCGCTTCCGCCAGCAGCCTCCACGGCGTGGGTGCCGGATCCCAACAATATTGACTCCCAATACTGGGAGTGACGAATTCACTTGACCGCTCATTGCCTCCATGTGCTTGGGACTGTACCCAACTAAAAC
Source organism: Agapanthus africanus (assembly GCA_030015575.1). Lineage (NCBI taxonomy): Eukaryota > Viridiplantae > Streptophyta > Magnoliopsida > Asparagales > Amaryllidaceae > Agapanthus > Agapanthus africanus. The sequence goes on from CM057350.1 coordinate 253,140,878, forward strand.
CGGTTTGCACGACTCAGTAGAGCCGTGGTAGGGTAGTAATCTAAGTACAGTGGGAACACACACGAGACACAGTAGCGATTTCAGGTCTAGGGACTACCCTGTACTCATGTCACCGAGAACTGCTATCTGACATTGGTATAATACCATCTAGGAGTTCTCGACGAGTCCGTCCAATGTAACTCATCCAATGAGCACCTGTATACAATCATCAGTGTCAAACACCAATGGCTATGGGATCAGCCGTCGTCCCATACAAGGTCATGAAACGTATACACTAGTCTAAACTGGAGTACTGATGCCCAGTCTCGATACTCCTACGACTAGGGACATTTAAGGATGTGCTTATAAGCTACCATGCCCTACTAGTATGATCTGTATCATAATCCTGGTAGTCAATCAAAGATCCTATGGGCTTTATCTCATGTATTTGCGATACGTGATAACTAGTATCATGCATTCACATGACAGATAAAGACAAACCAGATAGCACACTATCATCTCGAGTAAAATTGTTCTTGGTATAAGCCCTCCTCGAATTCATTATTTGTATTCCCGCAACTACGATAATTGCCTTGAGGGCACCTATATCCAACACCATAGACCTTAACTAGCTAGTTTGCAAAAGTTTAAAGTCTCGATCGACGAAATTTTCCAAATCACATTTACGATTACATGCCCGCTGTCCGAATTTGAAAGTTGTTCAAATAATCATTCTGGTTGGTTTAAAATTACGTGCAGGCATTTTTAGAGAACCTAAAGAAATTTGGGCACATGATCCCAACATACGGCCGCGGAACCGCCGCCTTACATGCCTATTGGCCGCAGTTTCGCTGTTGAAGTATGGCCATTGTGCTCCAAATTTTTTCTGGCACTCTGGAATATGGAAATGTGATTTTTAGGATGTATGGTTTCGACCCAGAATTGTTTGAGTACTGGTTTGTACTTGGGGCAAATGCGGAATGTTTTTATCGATCAAAATTTTGAATTCATGTTAGTACAATCCGACCGGTTGCTACATGTGCAATAAGACGGGTTTACGAACATGATATTCACATTGATGTTCTGTGTTGCACTGATGTTATGGATGGATTATCGTGATTGATAGCCTTATGTGCAATGATAGATGTACAGTTCAGATTCATTTATATATTCATTATTGCGGGGCGAGCGTCCGACATATGGACTGCCGCTTCTGCCCGTTTGTATATTCTTTTATTGGGGCACGGCCGAGTTGAGGTCGATTTCACCATTGTATATATGTTTTATTTTCTGTACTAATATTACCCCGCGGAGGAGTGCTCGAATAGCCGGTTTCTAGAGGGCAACGGTCCCACATCTCATGGCGTTGAGATCGGGGGTGCTTACTCTAGAATTGGCTGGCTATTCGCCACACTCGTACGGGGTATAGGTTGGCCCACGGAGTGATGCTCAAGTTGCCATATTCCTTGAAGTGCTGGGTGGCCCATTCACTTTGTTGATTGGGGTTGCCTCACTACGGGGATTGACGGGTATCTTTCCACACTCATAGCGGTCTAGGATCTTCATTGCATTGGCTATCTACACGACTAGGAAACGTCGCGTCTCATTTACGGCTCAAATGAAATGCGGGGCTCCTAGATTAACCGCTATTCTATATTGTTGTTCGCATGCTTGTGATGATTTTTATCTGCCTGTGATGACTATTATCTACCTGCGATGTTGATATATATATTATATATATTTAGTAGATCCTTTTATATGTTTTTTATCCGCACTAGTCCTGCCCCCGCTCTGTCGTTAGTTAAGTAACCGAACGGTACATGACGGGGCCCCGTGGCGAATGCGGATGGCATATAAAAAGCATGTTATTTTGGTTGTTTCTTTTGTGGCTTGGAAACTTAAAATGATGGGAACACATTATCTGAATAATGCAAGGGAAAATAAACCTAAATGATGTTGTCGGAACCAATTTTAAAACACTCGGTTTTCTTCAAAACTCATAGTCGTATTCTTTTGCTTTTCATAGAGGTATTCGGTTAGGAATATCCCGCACCTCATTCTATGAGGGAAGTGCCTTGATCCCTTCATTAGGTGTTTGCTCTTAAGCAAACTAGTTTTAAAAAGTGGAGATTAAACCACTCTATTTCAAAGCCACTTGAGTTCTTTCAACGATATCAAGTTCATTATGTTAAAGATTTTCCACCAAAAAAACCAGTCGTAACCCTCCGTCATTTCAGATAGGTAGCGCATAGTATTCGTGTTATGTTTGTTGGCAAGCGTCAAGGCATAGTAAACGGTAGCTGAGTGTTACTTATCTGTTGCATAGATATGCGATTGATCGGGACAGTCACACTTCTTTGTTGGCAAGCGTCAAAGGCTAGTGAGGGTGGGTTCAATGCAATCAAGATAATGACGGGTTGAACTTGATTAGGACCCTTGATTTGTTGGCAAGCGTCACGGTCCTTGGGTCTTAGGGACAAAAACCATATCGGGAGTTTCAAACATATGGGAAACTTGCCAGCCATGCGCATACCTTCTGGAGTATGCTGACTTGAGTGGATTTCGTCAGGTTATCACATGATGATAGTTGGGTCATGATTCCCACCGACGAGTAAGTATTACTCCTCGGAAGATTTTTCACTTCACAATTAGCTAACATATTAGGTGTCTAGACTGTGTTAACGAGGTTACGCCTCTGTGGAAACAAGCTTAATAATTAGGTCTGTGCGAAAGCGCGGGGGACCTCCCTCGGAGTACCAACACTGGCCTGGCTGAATGGTTAGGAAACTTGTAAAGTGTAAATGATCCCGATTAGTTCTCCTTTGAGGGTTTGAAGGAGAATTCAAGAAAAAAGTAGGAGCCATCCTGATTAGATAAAGTGATAACCAATATGATCTTGATAGAGTGCACGCTGAGTGTTTCTTTTCTCTCTCTGGTACAGTGACCCATGACTTACCTTACAAACTCATGAACCAATTTGACAGAACCTTTTTACACCCTTGGGCTTTGGCTTGTCTTGATTCACGACAACATCGTATATATCCTTGCCACTCCTACTCTACCCTTTGCATCTTTTCAGAACACATCATATCAGTACGATGATCCATATTGCTTAGAACGACCATCGTATAGTTACATACGAACTCAAAGAAGTCTCTTCAGTCGAGGATGACCACAGCTTCTGAAGAAATAGAATAGGATTATTCGGTTGTCTCTTCCATTTACCTTCTCTCAGGTTGCGAGAGCTACTTGCATTAGGAGAGTACACCTGTTATGCTTATTGGATAGTCTTCTTCCAAACCTCAGGCTGGTGTTGAAAGGTAGGGAAGGAAGAAAACCAAATTTGCCTAAGGAAGGTGTATAGAAGATAAGATATAGATACATATAAAGGGATTGAAGTGAGGGCAAAGGAAATTGCGACTACTGTCATGAATCTGGATAATGGAAAAGGGATTACTAGGAATACCTTACCATCCCCTATGAAACATTTTCATGTTTCAGTATTTCTGTGTACTTGTAAAAGAGAACTATTTTCTCAATTAATTCTGACTCCAGAGTATGTATTTAACAGATTTGGATCTCACATATGTACGGTGTTACAGATGATGAGTAGAAGTAGAATATTAAAAAATGAGCGATTTAATCCTCAATATCGGAATTCTTTGTAATTGGTGATATTAAGACGGCAAGTTATCCGCCAATCCCCGAAGTCAGGCAACCCCAATTAAAATGGGCCATCCCTTTCTACATGTCTTCAACCATTCTCAATGCTACTCACCCTCCACCTCATTTTATGAATATTCATAAATGAGTATTCAAAAATGAGGTGTCCATCTTCTAGAAAAAATTCTGTATAAATATGGAATATAACCCGATATACGTATCGAAATACATATACGCATATACGTATAAAAATACGAATATCCAAGAAAGAAAATGAATAGTGAACAATAATACTAGAATACATATTATATATATATATATATAAATTATTAAATTAAAACTTGATTTAATAATCCAGCTTAATCCAAAGCCGCTAGTATTATCAACCGTCCGATTAAAATCGGTGTAGCCTATACACATATTTAATCGGACGCCTGTATGTACTAACATACGTCATCTACATCATATCGCTTGAATCGGGAACACTCTCTTTGTGGGACTCTAAATACTCGTCAATACGCTGGCAGTGGGTTTAATCATAAGCATGTTAGCGGCACTGGCTGTACGTAACGGAGACCCAGGTATTGAACGAAAGGAATGTTGGTTATAGTGCCCTCAAGGCAATTACTGTAATCGCAGGAAGGCGATTATGATGATTGAGGGAGGACCTATACAGTTAGAACAATCTTACTCAAGATGATAGTATGCTGTCTGGTTTGACTTTATCATTATGTATATGATTTGTATGGTATAGCATATCACTATTACATATTGATAGAGCTCATAAGATTCATGCTTGATTACCAGGATTATGATGGCGATCACACTTTTGAGAACTAGGTAGTCTATAAACACATCCTTAAATGTTCCTAGTCGTAGGAATATTGAGACCGAGCATCGACATTCCAGAGTAGACTGGTGTATACGTTTTTTGACCCTGACGAGGGGCGATGTCCGGTCTCACAGCCATTGGTGTTAGTTAGTCGCCAAACATTGTATATAGATGCTCATTAGGTTAAGAGTTACACTAGATGGACTTGCCGAGAATATGCTTGATGGTATTATACCTATTGCCAGATAGCAGTTCTCAGGTGACATTAGTACAGCGTAGTCTGTTGACCTGAAATCGTCATTTGTCTCGAGTATGTTCCCACTATACTTTGATTGCTACCCTACGACGGCTTTAAAGAGTCGTGGAAGCAGGTAGCTTTTGGGTGCAGTCCCGAAGCACTTGGAGGAAGTGAGCGATTGAGGGGATTCTACTCTCTTGGTAATGGGATTTGATGTCGCGCAGTGTACGGTTGGCCGTCACCATAAGACCTAGGCCTAGGCTAATGGGATTTACCGATTGCAATCGGTAGTTTCTCGATTGGTGATAAGGCTTGACATCGGCACGACTTATTAAGTTATCAGGGGTCTGACGTTATCCACACCCTAGACCGAATATGCGATACTCTCAGACAACAGACCAGACTGTATAGTACATGTCGCCGATAGGCTCAGTAGGGTTTCGAACGAGCTTTCTTGTCGATCTCCTTTTCGACAATACCTGGGTAGCCGTTACGTACAGCTAGTGCCACTGACGTGCTGTGGTTAAACCCACTTCCAGCGTATTGTCGAGCATTTAGAGTCCCGCATAGAGGGTTTCCGGCTTTGGCGATATGTTGTAGTTGCGGTATATTGGTACGCGCTTAGGTTCGATTAAAACTAGTGTATTATATACACTGATGGTAATTGAATAGTTGTAATATTAGCAGGGTCTTTTGGAAAAGACGGATATTAAATCAAGTTTAGATTTAATATTACATATATTTAATATATGTATTTGCTAGTATTTTTTCACTAATTATTTGTCTGTCTTTTATGTATTTTAAATATCTTGGATAACAATTACAAGTATATGTATTTATTATGTTATATTGCATATAAATATATATATTGTTTTTATTTATTCCTTTTCTTTTGTTTTCTTTAGCTTATGTTATTCCAAGGGAATAACATAAGCTTTGCCTCACTCTTTAGGGTGACATGTGGATGGGAGAGAAGAGGGTGGACACATGGTTTCTTGATTAAATTCTATGGCTAGGATTTTGTAGAGAATGATAATTAGTAGCCATTTTATTTTTAAAGTGAATGGTTAACTAATTCTTTCTTCAACTTCTTCCTCTCTATTAGCCATGAAGCTCCCATCTCCCTCCTCCTCTTTTGTGAGAAAACAAATTAGAAAAAGAAAGAAAAAGAAGGAAAAAGAAGAGAAAATTATAGTGAAGAAGAAACTATAACTCCTAACTAGTTAGCTTAGCATCCTAACAACTTAGGTTAACTCTAGTTTGAGTTTGGAGATAAAGCATTTGAGCCTTCAAGGTAGATTATCTTTGATGGAGGAGATGGGTGAGCAAGATTGTTTCATGGAGTTTCAAGGAGCTTACAATGGAGTCCAACACAATTTGGAAGCACTTGAAGATGCTACAAAGGTTGTAGTCTCTATCTAGTAGCTAGTTTGCTCTCATTTCTTGGTTTCAAGTTCCAATCTTTAGCTAAGATCCTATGGTTTTGACTAATTGCTCTCTTGAATTTTTAAAACCCTATGTTATCATCTTTTAAAATTGCTAATTAGAGTTCATTAGTTCCTTCAAGTGGTATCAGAGCCTAACTAAAGATTTGATCTTGTTCTTGTTCAAGTTGTGAACTTTGAAAATTTTCTTGGTTTGGATGTTTAGCTCTCTTGAATTTTAAAAATATAAATTCCGCTTGTTTTAAAAATGGTAGCTTGGTGAACTTAACATCCTAACATGGTATAAGAGCTTGTCCAAAGATCACAACTTGATTTGGGGACTTTAGAATTCATATAAACTCAAACTTTTCAAAACAATTTTTCTTTGCTTGGATGATTTTTCTAAACCAGCGACCATTTTTCGAAAATCTTATCTGAAACTTGATTTTATTGCTTCAATTCGATTCGGAGGGTTATCATTTCGGAATGGGGACTCCATGGATCATCAAGGGTCACTCCAGGCACCATCGGGAGGCTTTTTTTAGCAATAAAGTTAGGTTTTAGGTTGACTGGTGCGCTTGAATTTCATTTCTTGGAAATTAAGTGCTCGCCTCGAGGGTTTTTGTAATTCGAGTAGTCTTGGTGTGCTTGGGTTGCGAAGTATCATAACGTTTGGTAAAACGCCGTCTAATTGCTGTATATCAATTAAATGGGGTTACGGAATTGATACTCGCATTGATCACATTGTTGTGATGTTTGTGTCGTGATGTTTTTTGATTATGGTTATGTTGGATTGTCGTGTTGGATAGTTTGATGTATGTAGTATTAGAAGCTCTGTGATAATATAATTTATATTCATATTTCATGGAGAGCGTCCGACATGTGGACTGCCATGATAGCAGCTTGTATAATATTCTTTGGGACGCGTCTTGGTTACGGACGTAGTTGCCGTTGTATATTCAGGTATTCCTTATAGGTGCTAGGATCACCCCACGGTAGAGTGCACGAGTAGCCGGGTTCCAGAAGGCAACAGGCCACCATCTCATGGCGTTGAGACTGATGTACCTTACTCTATAATTGGTGGGCTATTCGCCGCACTCGTAGGGGTATAGGATTGACCTGTGGAGGGGTGCCCAATTCACCGGATTTTGGACATGCTGGATGGCACACTCAATTTGATGATTGGGGCTGCCTCACTTCTAGTATTTTGGTGTGTGGCTTACCGCACTCGTAGGGGTCTAGGGTCTGATACTACAGGCTATCCACACGACCAGGAAAATAGCATTTCATATTTAGCTCCATTGAAATATATTTTTCCTAGTTTATCTGGATTACCATACTGTGTTTGCTTCTACTAAGATGCTTATGTAATGTTACATTATATCATGCCTCTGAGACGAATGATATTATATATATATATATAGTAGATGCTATATATGTTTTGCATCTGCGCTAGTCCTGACCCCGCCCTGCCGTAAGTTAAGTAACCTTACGGTAAAGACACGGGTCCCTGTGGAGAATGTTGATGGCATATATGTGCAGGGTTATTTTCGTTTCTCCTGGTGTGATATTATTAATTGATGGGACTGCATTAATCCTCATTAATGCAAGACAAAAACCGTGATAAAATGATGTTGTCGGAACCTCGGTTTTAAAAACAATAGTCGTAATCTTTTGTTTTGTATAGCGGTATTCATTTAGGAATATCCTACACCTCATTCGATGAGGAAAGTGCCTAGATCCCTTCACAGGAAATGACCTCTTTAGCAAAAATTTGCGGTACTATTACCCACTCGGTTTTCTTTAAAACCGATATTTTAAATGTGGAGCCTAAACCACTTCTTTTCAAAACTACATGGTTCCTTTAATGAGATCAAGTTCATTACATTAAAGGTTTTTCACCAAAAACCAGTCGTAGTCCTCCGTCATTTCAGATTAGTATTTCTTAGTATTCACGCAACGTTTGTCGTTGCTATTTGCCGAGGCGTAGTGTGCTGTAGCACAGTAATGCTTTTCTGTCGCATTAAATGTTGATTGGTTAGGACAGTCATGCGAATTTATTGATTATTCATCAAAGGTCAAGTGTGTGGGTTTAACGCAATCAAGATAATGACGGGTTGAACTTGAGTAGGACCTTTGATTTTTTGATCATTCGTCAAGGTCTTTGGGTCCTAGGGGCAAAAACCATATCGGGAGTTTCAAATATAAAGGAAACTTGCCAAGTATGCACATACCTTCTGGAGTGTAATGACTTAAGTGGATTCCATCAAGTTGCTACGCGGTGATAATTGGATCCCGATTCCCACTAATGATTAGGGATTACTCCTCGGGTTATCCCGATTAGTTCTCCTTTTAGGGTTTGAAGGAAAATTCGAGAAAACAGTGGGAAGCCATCCAGATTAAATAAATTATTAATTAACGATTCTGATCTGAGTTAGAGAGCACGCTGAGTGTTCTTTTCTCTCTCTGGCTGCGACCTTGACTCGCCTTATACTAGAACTCATTACCAAGTTAAACTGAACATTTTGCCATCAGGAATTTGGATCGTCTAGATTCACGACAATGTCACATATATCCACTCCCCTCCTACTTTACCCTTAGCTTTCTCCAGAATACTCCGTATCACTACGAAGATCTTAATAGAATGGATAAAACCATTTCGTATAGTTACATACGAACTCGGAAAAATTTATTTCAATCCAAGGATGGATTCTGGTTCTGGAGAATTCGAATAGGATTAGTCGGTTTTCTCTACCTTTTACCTTCTCTCAGGTTGCGAGAGCTCCTCGTATTGTGAGAGTATACCTATTATGCTTATTGGATAATCTTTTTCCAAACCTTAGGCAGGTGCTGAAAGGTAGGGAAGGAAGAAAACCAATTATCCTAAGTAAGGGGTACAGAAGGTAAGAAGTAAAGACAAATGAAGGGATTGATGTGAGGGCAATGGAAATTGCAACTAGTGTCATGGATTAAGATAATGGAAGAGGCATTACTTGAAATATCAAGCCACCCCATCGAAACATTATCATGTTTCGGTTTTCCTGTGCAGTAGTTATTGAAAACTGCTTTCCCGATTACATTCTGACTCCAGGGTATGTATATAACGGTTCAGATTCTCACATCTGTATGTGTAACACCTTAGAATGCGATTAGTGTTAAGTAAGAGATAATGCGGGTTTTTTGTAAAAAGTTAACCAAAATAGTTTTCACATATTTTATAAAAATTAATTATTATTTTATTATTATTTGTTTTGGCTTCCACACACATGTGCATGTTAACTTGGGGGTTAATTGGTGTTAACCATGCTTAAGTCGCCATGCCACTCTAAACCAATTTTTAGCCATCTTAACCCACCTTACTTATTATTTGAATTAGGGTTGACTTGAGAGAGAGAGGGAGAGAGAGAGTTGACAATAGGAATGATGAGGCATGGGGCAAGCATGGGATCATTTAATGAGGAGAAAGAAGGGGCATGGCTCATCCTAACCTCACACCCCCATTTTTCTTGACCACTCTCAATCCCTCATTTTCCCCATCACTCACACTCTCTCATTTGTGTTCTTCTTCTCATTTCCCTTCCCCAAACTGAAACCCTACCTAGTTCATTACTGAACCAAGCCAAATCATCACTAAACTTCATCAAAACCCTCACAAAGTCAAGTTAAGCCACTAGAGATGACTTGGAGCATGGAAAGCTGGGGGTTTTGAGCAAGTGTGGTAAGGTAGTGATCTCTAACTGTTAATTAGGTCTTTATAAGATTGTGTTGCCTAGTAGTTGTTGTTTAGAACACTAAAGTTATAGTTTTGTGTACATATCGTATTTTTAGTGAGATATTGCAGTCTCTGTGATCTCCTATCACCATGATAGATTACTGTAAAATCTAGCAACGTAATAGTGTTGTGTTAGAAGCCCTGAGTGTTCACCTGAAACCCAGACCCGGCCCAACCTACCTGACCCGGGGAGATGAGGAGAAATTCCGGCGTCGCCGGATTTTTTGGGGACTGGGGAGTTGGGGTTTTGATGGTAGCTGTCTGTATGCTATCCTGGGTGTTTGGTTCTGCTTGATTTTTATTTATTGACTGTAGGCAAAATCTGGGACCATTTTGCTAATTTCTAGTGTTTCAACAACGCGCGTTATGGTATCCGACACGGTTCGCGTTCTTGGTGTAGCTTGCTTCACTTAGGTTTGATTTAGAATGTCGCTATACATCTTAGCTACTAAGAGAACACTTGAGAGTTTGTTGGAGTCGGTGCGTCGATCTAAACGTAGTTTGTATGTATTATTGAACGGTTTCTAAGTTGCACTTGTTATGTTTTGTGTGATATTAAGAGCGAGTGCGGGGACTTCAGACGCTACAAAGAAGGGAAAGCAGGTGGTTGGATTTACCTAGCTCGAGATCATCGGTGAGTAGATTTAACATTTACGGGGGAATCGCCCGTATGGCGTTAAGCTTCGAGGGCTAGATATGATGTTATAGCCACATGTTATATGCATATGAGTTGATTATGCATGAGCATCATTGCATACCATTACTTGTTGTACCTTGACTTAGTACCTATTGGACACTGCACCATTACTGATGGTTCATGTTGCACGAGCACTAAATTGAATGCCACACACACACCGTTGGTAATTGCCATGACACGCACAATATATACACATACGCGGTACTGCATTCGTTATTGATATTGAGGCAGTTGTTCTTGTACCACCTTACTAAGGGAATATGTCTTGTTCCGCCTTCACTGTTATCAATAGTTAGACGTTGATTCTTGTTCTATTGCGCATATGAAATGCATCATGAATACATACCTACCGACATACACACATACCTTTCTATTGCTACATATACACTTTTATTTGACGTTGCATTTGACTTTGGAGAAATTGGGAACCGCATGATATCCTTAAAAACTTGATTCATTTAAAAGAGCGGTTTTCCTTTGATATGCTCATATTACTGTTCTATGTTGCATACATCATATTTCATGGATTTACGCATTGAGATACGGATTTCATGTGATTTATGGATTTGAGAACTGTGGTTATATTTCAAGAAAGTATGCATTGTTTTGAAAACACGGTTTCTCTTGATATGATATTTCTATGCGTCCACCGTGAGTTTTCTCGGTTCTGAAATTGGCTTTAGAAACCCGATTCGAGGAGATGGATGATTCATTTATGGGTTCATGGTGGACCCGGTATGGTACCCCGAGGCAAGAAAGGTATGTTGTGCAGTAGACGATGTGCCTGGAAGATGGACTACTACCTACCGGTGATAGTTTGGACCCGGTGGTTATCCGGAGGATACCGACCGGAGTCGTAAGATGGATATGGGCCTATTCGGACTGACGGAGCCCGTGGGCCGATCCGTACTGACAGAGCCCGAGTTATGTAGATTTACGTGTCGTTGATGGACACGGGTTTTCATGATATTTCGAGTGTCGATGTTGGGCACTCAGGTTCCATGAGATTTACGGATATGAGGGCCGATCAGAGTGACGACGCCTGAGGTATTGGGATTTGGGGTGTTGTTGATGTACACCGATTTTTCCACGATGATTATTCATTGATGATGATATGTTTTATCCTACACTCAGTAGTTATTTGATATGCCTTGTTTCATGTATTTATAGTACCTGGTGGTGTACTTTGATCATGATTGTTGCATATCCATATTGCCATACTTATGCTATCAGATTGCATGTGATAGATTATTGTTGTTCGTGCATACCTTCGATTATCTGTATGATGTTACTTACTATTCATGAGTTGGCAACTCACGCCCGTTGTGCCATAGTGTTTTGCAGGCTTGACCCTCAGAGTAGTCGCGGCAGGGCTCCCTATTGTATCTACTTCAGCGGATACCGCTACAGTTGGCTGTGAGGACTTTTTGCTGTAGGTTGGTTTGCGATTATCCGAATACATCTATTGTATATCTCATTGTATCTAGTACTCTCTATCTACCACTTTCATGTATTGACTTAGAGACGAGTTTGTGAGGATCGATATTGTATATTTTGTGACTCTAGGTGTCGTTCTCGTGTGAGCCGGCTTTTCTTACGTTGATTTACCTCTTTTTATGTTGTTTTCATTTTTATTGTCTATTTCTTCACTACGGCGTCGTATATAGTCTTGTGGTGGTTGTTTTCCTCCTTTGGGCGTGATTTGCTCCCGTTTGGGGATGCTTTCATTATATTCTGTGTTTGTACCTGTTTCGGGGCTAGTTTTACAAAGGAGGTGCTGCCAAAATTTTTAAGAAAATACACTTAAGCTTTAAGATTTTACTTGAGATTTCCAAATGTTTGTAGCAATGTTTTTATCACTTACTTCTTTTTATGGTTTAGATTTCTGGGTTTTCGGCTTACTTAAATTGCGTTACGCCTGTTGACGTCACATGGTTTAAGTGCTGGTCACGTTCCTAAATTGGGTCGTGATAAAGTTGGTATCAGACCCAGGTTTTACCATTCGAAGTGTAAGATGACCTTGGTATGATAGTGTAGGTAGCTTAAGCAAAGTGACGTAGCGTGTGTATGTTCCGCGGCATACTTACGATACGATACTCCGCCTAAGTGACCTTAGGACATATTGCTTGTAATTCCTTCCTTGATTCCATGTATCATTATGATTCGATTTCTATGTTCGTATCGAATCCTATTTTCATTTCCAGCCATTATGCCGCCGAAGACTGCGAGGGCGCAGAGAGCGGCCACGAGAGCCGAGGTCAGGGTAGGCTCGTCAGAGACGAGGACTGACCAGGGCGGTACGCCTATTCCACAGGAGCGGATTAATCTACCCTCGCTAGATCGTATTACTAGGCTAGAGGCCGGTATGCAGGATTTGCGCCAAATGATGGGGTTGTTAGTTGAGGCCAATCGAGCGCAGAGACAGGAGGTTATCCCACCTGTCATGGGGACCGCGATTGTGCCTACTGTTCAGGCAGTCGTACCTACAGCTACGGAGGTTATCACTATATCATTATCTGAGTTCATGAGGCTGAAGCCTCCAGTTTTCACCGGCACCGATACAGCTGAGGATCCCTAGTCATTCATCGATCGGATGGCTAGGATCTGTCATTCGCTGAGATATACCGACGCGACATGGGTAGAGTTCACGAGTTTTCGTCTGGAGGGTGTTTCCCAGACCTGGTGCGAGTCTTTAAAGAAGGGCGGAGCCGCAGGTCTTTCTCCTATGACCTGGGCTGAGTTTGTGACGATTTTTCTTGCCCGTTTTGTTCTACAGAGGGTCAGGGATGCTCGAGCTTGCAGTTTTGAGTCGTTACGCCAGACTCCGGGTATGACGGTAGCAGAGTACGATGTTCAGTTTACCTAGCTATCTGTGTATGCTCTATATTTGGTGGACACTGAGGAGATACGGATCAAGGGATTTGTGCAAGGCCTGATTACCCGGTTTTTCCTCGCTATCAGCGCCCAGCATTTTGGTACATATGCAGTCGCAGTGGACGCAGCCCTACTGGTTAAGGAGCCTCTTTCCGAGACTTCGGTCGTTCCGGAACCGAAGATGGTTCGTACCGGTGTATCAGCCCGGCGACAGATGTATAGACGCCGTGATAGATTCCGTTCAGGTCGTGGGGGTAGCAGAGGCTTAGGACAAGGCCAGTTATTTAGCTCTTATCCCCAAGAGGGTCAGCAGTCATCGTCTGGATGTTTCCGGTGCGGGAGTTTTTATCATGGCGTCATAAATTGTACTGAGGCACCTGAAGACAAGGCAGCCGTACTACATGTTACCTTACCACCTTCTTGATTAGTAGGATTTTACGATCACCAAAAATATTTTACCGCAATCAGAAACGGCGTCGCTTTGTAGCTAGCCGGTGAATACGGGTCGGTCCACAGGGATGTGTAATTTTCCTAAGTGTTCTTACGAGCTGATTCCAACGGTTGTTTGGTCTTTTGATTGAATCTAAAAAAAACTAAGTTGTACAATGATCAAGAGACTGGCTAGGATTAGGTCTAAGCTGAGTTTGATAAGATTAATATTAACACCTCTTTCAATGCCCTCAATTAAATCTTTTTAGAAGTTATAACAATTATTGGTAAAGGGGATTAGGATGATTGGGATGAAACGAAGTTTTCTTCCTCTAGATCCTTGTCCGTCCTTTACTACTAATTGTTCTAACCTTCATGGAAGTCATGCATGTCCGGTCCTTTATACTACGGTTTCACCGTTACCTCGTGGGTAGGGTGCCGTAGGGAGCGGATCATGCATGCGTGCATGAAGTTCTAGTTATTACAAATTATTGGTCTTGAAAGAGATGAGAGATATTCATCTCTCAATCCCTCCCTTATTCCTAACCCTAACAAGCGAGGAAACTACTCGCTCATTAGGGGATCTTTTAAAAATAACGTTTAAAAATCACTTACCTACTGCAGTTTAAGAAAGACTACACTAGATTAAATTAGGGCAATGGAAGGATTTATCTAAGGCAAGAATTAAATTAGAAAGCTAGGGCAAGAAATTAATTTTAAACTAATGCAGAAAATTAAATGAACTTACAAGAAATGATGCTTTTCAATCCTCAAAAGAATCTGAATTTTTATTAATTGAAAAGAGGCATGCCTATTACAGTATTTTGATTACATATTTATAAGGAAATAGGAAAACTAGGGTTACAATTGCTCGCATATGTGATATTACAGATATACCCACGAAAAATCCCAACCTACGCACCGACGCACCGCCAGAAGAAATCTGCACCAACACGTGCAACAGATGGCCGCGGAACCGCCGCATGGGTAGGGGTGGGGCCGCGGTTCCGCAGACCTTTGGTGAGATCACCTCATCATTTTTTCTGGTCTCATTCTTGATGCTTTGGGATTTTTATTTATATAGTTCTTTTCTCCATTTAGCTTCTGGTTCTTCTCCAGATCTTTCAGTGAAAACTTGTAGTGATCTTTTAACCGTTTGCCTTGACATTTTGGACCTTGCGTTGCCTTGTTGATTGTGAACTGTTCTTCGTCTAGGCTTGACTAAGATCCTTCCATTTGATGGTAAAAAGTCCATTTTTGTGTCGTCTTCTGTCTTTTTCACTGTTTTTGCTCCAAGAACCTGTATCCTGTAATATGTAGCAGACATGCGTCAAAAGCACCTGTTTATTTATAAAACGAATAAGAATGGAGAATATAATAATGCAATATTATGATATGAACAAATACCCCCAAACTTATCTTTTGCTCGTCCTCGAGCAAACTTATTTTTTTACTCTCAACAAAAAAAGAACTTAACCGCACTTTCGCAGGGAGACACGATTGCACTGAGCTCGTGCAACAAGCCGTTAAACCTCTAGGTGTCCCTAGTAGGAGGAGTGTTGTCTCCTGAGGGTTTTCAGTGGATACTACCCACAAAATCCTAACAATTTGGCTCATTAACTTTAATTCTCCAATTAGGTTTTCTAACAAAGAACTCTATTATCTTTGACTCGTAAACTATTCACCCGTATTCTTCACACTTCCTCACCATTTAACGTAAGATTATATATGTTTTATAGACTACTTAGCTTTCGGCATTTCTTAAGTTTTCCTTCTAGGGTTCCATCTCCATTTAGGAATTTTATCAATTCTACTAAAGATACAAGTTCTATTTTTCATTCCTTTCTCTTATCTAAACTCTAATCACATATCCCCACGTGTGTGTATAAATCACCCCTACACTTGGAAATTCAAATCAAGCAATCATACCCTTATCCGTTGTCCACAGCACTTATTAATTGGTGAATATTTAAATGTGTTTTGCTTACACATCCTTCATGCGACCGTTAATACTTCTTGAGGTACCAACAGCCGATTATAAGAAGTGTTTGCACATTAAAGCATACTTCCTAGTCTTGCAACACCCAAGGCTTTAGCAGTGACTCCCAAACAAGTTGGTCTAAGGCACTAGGTGATGAAGCACCCTTGCTAAATATTTTTCTAGTTTTGCACCCTTAAGTAATCACAAAAACCAGTGTCCATTTTTTTTATTCACCTTTTTTCTTTTATTTTTTTTCGTACTAAAACTTTAGACAAGAGCATTTCAAGGTCTCCTCTACTATTCCAAGTTTCAAGGTGTGTGTTAGTGCAATTTGTAGGATATACATTTTCAGAATCCATACTTAAGTTAGGAATTATTTTTCAAACTTATGCTCTAATAAAAATTAATATTTTTCCTTGATTTCGACTTAGCCCAGGAAGTTAACCCACAATTTGCCTATTTCTAAATAAACTACAAAGACATACATTTTCTACCGTTAAAATTAAGGAAGGTTATATTTAGGGTTTTTAATTAATAAGTCTAAGATCTAGTTGTTCGTAGCTTGTTAACCTATCTGTCAAACTCGAGTCAAATAAGCCCTAAATTGAATACATTAATTTTTATAATTTTTGAAATTTTCAATTTTTATGGGCTTTTCTTTTTCTATTTTATTTTCAAATTGTTCAAATTTTTATGACTTTTATATAAAGATGCAATGCAGAAATTAAATATGCAAGAGGAAAAGTAAAATATATACAAAAATGAAAATATGCAATGCAAGAGATAACTATATACACCACCATTTCCCCCAAACTTGAGCAAAGCAGTGCCCTCACTGCCCGGCCCCACGTCGCGCCCTCGAGCGTGAACGTGATCGCTCCTCTCTAGCCAATAGGGTCTGATACCCCTCTCAATCTCTGTCAAACGACTGTCGTGCTCTCGTGCCGTCGTCCTAAACTCGTCCCTCAACATATCAATTCCCCTCACAGCTCTCCTCATTAAGCGTGCATGCTCTTGAGGGGTCAGCTCACCCTCACTCGATGTCGAACTAGAGCTAGGGGTGCGAGCGGGGACATTTTCGGCTGGTTCGGTTCGTGACCATATATCTGTTAGTCTAGAATAGGACGAAGTGACGCCCTCAATAAGTGGTCGAACTGGGACCCCTCCCATCATGTAAAAGTCAAATTCCTCGATGGGGAGGAAATAACGGCAGAGCTGGGTGACTAGCATAGGACAAGGGTAGTTTGTAGCCCTTTTCCCCGCACCTATAGAGTGAAGTAAAACAGTGCACATGTCGAACCTTGGGTTCTTCGTCATTAGTGTGTGCACGACATGTAATGAGGGGGTGAAAAAAGTCGTGTTGTGAAAACTACCAAAGATGTTGTTTTGTGCCCACTGGCACACAGTAAAACATTCGCAAAGAGGGATCGTGCTTGGATACCCTTTCGCGGCTCTCTCGCGCAATCATTGCCCATCAAGGGCATGTAATCCTCAAACTGTAGGGGGTGGTCATGCACGGGCAAACGAGGAATGAGTGTGACCTCGTGGATTAAATCCCGATCAATGTTAATAACGCGACCCTCCCCAATTCAACTTGATATACCCTAAGTCTGCTAGACAATTTTCTTCCATGGATTCATAAAAATAGGCAACTAGATCTGGTAAAGCAAATTTAGAGGGGTGATTGTAAATAAAAAAATTCCATCCCCTCGGCTCAATTTCGCGTGAGAAATAGGTACCGTAAATTTCATGCGAGAAAACTAGGGAGAAATCCCTCTCAAATTGCATTTTGTGTTCCATAGTGATTTTACAGAGAAGAAATGAGGAAAACAAAGTTCAGGGGAACAGATTTACCTCCCCTGGAAATTCCAGGGGGTGTCGAGGCAGAACGGCGGCGGGATTTCGGTGGGAGTGAACTGGCGCGGCGGAATCGAGGCGGTAGGGAGGCTGCGCGGCGAAAATTTTCGTCGGCTGTTCTGTGGCGGCGGCTAGGGTTTGAGGAGGAAAGATATTCTAGGGTTAGAACCGCAGTGGGGGGCTCGAGTTTGTTAAATAGAGGTGGGGAATGGAAATTTTTAGAAAACCCCCTCAAAAAAGGGGTAATTTATTTGTAAATAAATAATTGTATTTATTAATTAATCTAAAATTTTACAATTAGGTCCAAAAATATTTTTTTTATTTTCTTTTTCAAAAATTTTTATTTTTATTTTTATTTGTATTTTTGAATTATGTATTTACAAATGATACACACCCCCAAACTTATTTGAAATAAAGTTTTGGAAATTTGATTGGAAATTCGGGGGTGAAAGTGGAGGAAAATCAATCAGTGTAAATCGGCTCCTGCAAAAACAGGAGCTCCTCCGAATGGTCCGCCGTGAGGAACGGTTTCAATCGATGTCCATTAACCTTGAATAAAGTGCCGTCCTCAGAATTTTCAAGATCGACCGCACCGTGCGGATAAACGGTGCGGACAACAAATGGTCCATTCCATCTAGAACGGAGCTTGCCGGGGTGATAATGTAACCGAGTATCATAGAGCAAAACCTGTTGACCAGGTTCAAAAGTTTTTCGCAAAAGGTGTTTATCGTGGAACACCTTAGTTCGGTTTTTGACAATTGCGGCATTATCATATGCCTCATCCCGCAGCTCTTCTAGTTCATTTAATTGCAGCTTTCGGTTGCTGCCCGCATTCCTAAAGATAAATTCAGCTCTTTGATAGCCCAAAATGCCTTGTGCTCAATCTCTACTGGGAGGTGGCAAGCCTTCCCGTAAACAAGCCGGTATAGAGACATACCCAGATCAGTCTTGTATGCAGTACGGAAAGCCCATAGTGCATCGATCAGTTTAAGTGACCAATCTTTACGGTTTTTAGAAACCGTTTTCTCCGAGATTTGCTTTATTTGCCGATTTGAAATCTCGGCCTGCCCACATGTTTGGGGATGGTATGGCGTTGACAACTTGTGGGTTATAGAATATTTGCGCATTAAGTACTCAAATGTCCTATTGCAAAAGTGAGAACTATAATCACTTATGATCGCTCGAGGGTGCCCAAATCAAGAAAAGATGTGTTCTTTAAGAAATCGAACCATGACCTTGTTGTCGTTCGTTCGACTAGGCACAGCCTCGACCCACTTTGAAACGTAGTCAACAGCCAACAGAATATAAACATTCCCAAAATAATTGGGAAATGGTCCCATGAAGTCTATACCCCAAACATCAAAAACAACAACAACCAAAATTGGTTGGAGCGGCATTTCGTTTCTCCGTGATATCCGGCCTAAGTATTGGCACCGGGAGCACGTCTTGCAGTATTCATATGCATCCTTGAAAAGTCGTGGCCAATAGAAACCACGCTGCAAGATTTTTTCGGCCGTCTTCTTTGGGCCAAAGTGCCCGCCACATGCTTGATCGTGGCAATAAGACAACACACTCTTAAACTCGTTTTCTGGTACACACCGACGAATGATTTGGTCGGAACAGTATTTAAAAAGATATGGTTCATCCCAGTAAAAATGCTTTGCTTGGGATAAGAATCGAAGTTTATCCTGTTTCGACCAATCGTTAGGTATCAAGCCGGTGGCTAAGTAGTTTACTTCATCAGCGAACCATGGTTCGCAAGAAACGGTCAAGAGCTGCTCATCGGGAAAAGCATCAGTTATGGGAAGTTCGAGTGTGGGCAAAGAAGGAAGTTGTGAAAGGTGATCGACCACTACGTTTTCACGTCCTTTTTTGTCCCTTATGACAAGGTCAAACTCTTGTAGCAGGAGGATCCAACGTATTAGCCTTGATTTTGCATCCTTCTTCGCAAAAAGGTGGCGAAGAGCTGAATGATCCGTATACACAATAACTGGAGAGCCGATTAAATAAGGCCAAAATTTTTCAAGTGCAAACACAACTGCTAAAAACTCTTTTTCTGTTGTTGTGTAGTTTAGTTGGGCCTCATTTAATGTACGGCTAGCGTAATAAATCACGTGCGGCATCTTGTTAATGTGCTGTCCAAGAACAGCACCAATGGCAAAATCTGATGCGTCGCACATAATTTCGAAAGGTTGCGTCCAGTCTGGAGATGAAAGAATGGGCGCAGAAATGAGAGAGAGTTTCAAAGACTCGAATGCTTCCATGTAAGTTGAGTCGAAGTCAAATGTTGTGTCCTTGGCCAATAAGAGAGTCAAGGGTCTAGCAATCTTGCTAAAATCCTTCATGAACCGTCTATAAAATTCGGCGTGGCCAAGAAAAGCTCGGATGTCTTTAACGCATTTAGAAGGAGGAAGATTAGAGATCACTTCAAGTTTGGCTCTATCAACCTCTATGCCGTTTTGCGAAATGACATGTCCTAAGACAATGCCCTCTCGTACTATAAAATGGCACTTCTCCCAATTCAAAGTTAGGTTCTTATCCCTACAGCGGGTAAGAACAGCATCAAGATGTCGTAAACACTCGTCGAAGGAGTCATCAAAAATGGAGAAATCATCCATAAAGATCTCCAAGAACTTTTCAACCATGTCTGAAAAGATCCCCATCATACATCGCTGAAATGTAGCGGGAGCATTGCATAACCCAAAGAGCATGCGACGATAAGCAAAAGTGCCAAAGGGAAAAGTAAATATGGTCTTGTCTTGATCCTCTTTGGCTATGGGGACTTGGTTATAACCGGAATAGACATCTAAAAAGCAGTAGAACTCGTGCCTCGCTAATCGTTCTAGCATTTGGTCAATGAATGGTAGAGGAAAGTGAACCTTTCTTGTCGCGGCATTGAGTTTTCTATAATCGATACAAACTCGCCACTCCGTTTGGATGCGAGTGGGAATTAACTCATTTTCCTCATTGGTAATGACCGTGATGCCCGATTTCTTTGGCACGACATGAATGGGGCTAACCCATTGGCTATCCGAGATAGGGTATATGATACCACTATCAAGACATTTAACAATCTCCTTCTTAACAGCCTCTTTCATAATGGGGTTAAGGCGTCTTTGTGGGTCCCTTGCTGGCTTGGCATCATCCATCAAGTGTATATGATGTTCAACAATGAGGGGACTAATCCCCTTGATGTCCGCCATAGACCAGCCAAAAGCTTTCCGATTATTCTCTAGGACCATTAAAAGGGCCTTCTCTTGCTCAAGAGCTAGAGAGGCCGATATGATAATGGGTAAGGTCTCATTATCACCTAGATAAGCATATTTTAGGTGCGATGGCAAAAGCTTTAGTTCGAGTTTAGAAGGTGAAACAATAGATGGTAACAATGGAGTAATTGTTTCAAACTCGAAGGATTCCATCACAGGTTCAAATCGAGTGTACGCAACCGAGTCGGATGGTTCAACTAACTCATCCGAAAAAGCAAAAGACTCAAGCTCGGGTGGTGAGTCTTCAAATTCGTCTACAACGGTGAAACACTCATAATCGTTGTCCGCAGTGAAAGCTGTGTCGGATTCTAGGAGGAACGCACTAGTGGCGTTATCACTGCTGTGGTCGAACATGAAATTTTCGAACTCACAGTCCTCCTCCGCGATCTCATTGATCGGTCAACCATCAAGTACGCTAGCATTAGGCTCGGCAGGCTGATTTCCCAACTTAAAGATGTTGAGTTCAATTGTCATATTACCAAAAGATAGATTCATTGAACCGTTACAACAATTGATCACTGCGATAGAAGTCGCTAGGAATGGTCGACCAAGTATCACTGGAATTTGACTCCGGGGGTTAGCGACAGGTTGTGTATCCATAATAATAAAGTATACGGGAAAAATGAAATCCCCAACTCTAATTAACACATCCTTCAACTCTCCCCTAGGATGGGTGATTGATCGATCGGCCATTTGGAGAGTGCAGTGAGTGGGCTTAAGCTCTCCAACGCCTAATTGCTCGTACACAGAATAAGGTAGCAAATTGACACTAGCACCAAGATCTAATAGTGATATATTGATGTTTTTGTCCCCAATTGTTATCGAAATAGTAGGACAACCGGGGTCCTTTTGCTTTGGGGGTAAAGAGTTTACAATAGCATCACTAATAGCACTAGCCACAAAAACTTTCTTTGGTACTTGTGTCTTCCTCTTTTTGGTGCATAAGTCCTTTAAGATTTTTGCATATGAAGGAACTTGTTGGATTGCATCCCAAAAAGGGATATTTTTGCTGACCTGTTTGAACAACTCTACAATCTTCTCCATTTGTGGAGTTGGTTTATTGGATCTCAACCGGTTTGGAAAAGGTACATTTTGAAAGGTTGTTGAGTCCAATTTTTGCGGATCAGATTGTTGAGTTGGAATGGAACCCCGTGTAGATGTGTTTGTGTTGTGAGAAGTAGGTCCGTTCGAGCTAGAAGAGGTAGAGCCGTGTGAAGGATGGAGAATAGGCTCTAACGAAGAAGGTGAAGGTGAAGAAGATGAAGAAGAACCACCGGCAGGGGTGTCATTGTTAATACCCACATTGTTTTGCAACACTTTTTCCGATCTCAATATGGTCACAGCATTTACGTTATGATTCTGCTGTTCATTTGCAGCATGTGCGTGACCGGGATTGGGCAGTGGTTGAGATGTGAGCTTTCCTTTTTCTCGCTCGCTCAATGCTGTATTGAGTTGTGCAATTTGTGCCTCAATAGATTTGATGCTTTGATCGTGTGAGGCACTGTTTTGCACCAAAGATTGAATAGAAGTCTCTAGTCTTGCTGTAGACTGTGTAGATTGATTTAGGAACGCATCTAGACTTCTTTCGAGCGAGCTAACCTTGTCATTTTTAGGTTGAACAAAATTGTTTGGCGGGTAAGAAGTGTTTGGCACAAAATTGTTCACCTGATTAGGGTAAGGTTGCGGTTGAAATTGAGTTTGTGGAGGTGCTTGTTGTTGTGGAGGAGGCCCTTGAAAATTGTTATTTCCTTGAAATTGTTGATTTTGGTTCCAAGCGAAATTTGGGTGACACCTCCAACCTGGATTATATGTAGAAGAGTATGGATCGTTTCTTTGTCATTGCTGAAAGGCAGCATTGACTTGATCATGTCCTTGAGTAGATGCATTGTAAGGACACTCTTCGGTTATGTGTGATGGAGCCGAACAACAAGCACACACAGTTCATGGAGGCATAACAGGGGCAGGAGAAGGCGACGAGATTTTGGTCTCAATCGCTTCTAGCTTTTTCATAAGAGCGGCCATCTCGGCCTTCATAGCAATTGACATCTCTACTTGATGTATGCCTGACCTAGATTGACCACTAGAAGAAGATGATGTGGTCTTGGAGCTCTCTCACTGAATTGTTTGTTCACTAAGATCCTCAAGAAACTGCCACGCTTCCTCACTAGATTTGGAGAGAAAGTGACCTTGACAGATGGTTTCTAGCAACTGCTTCGTTGCTGAGTTCAATCCCTCATATAATGTTTGGCAAAGTTGCCAACTTTCGATCCCATGATGAGGGCATTGAACGAGTAGGTCTTTAAATCTCTCAAAGCACTTCCAAAATGGTTCGGAAGGAAGCTGTGAAAATTGTATAATCTCATTGCGGATTCTAGCAGTTTTGTGATGAGGATAGAACTTCTTAAGAAAAGCTTTCACAAATTCGTCCCAATTTCTAATGGAATGTGATGCTGTGCTGTATAGCCACTTCTCGGCTAGGTCACATAAGGTGAAAGGAATGACCCTTTGCCTTATAGCGTCATCACTTAATTGGGTCGTTTTCATCATAGCGCAAACGTTTTGGAATTTATTAATAAAAATATACGCATCTTCTGATTCCAAACCGTGAAATTTTGGCAGCATATTGATGAAATGTGGTTTTATTTCAAAATTGTCCCCATTTGCCGGTGGGGGTGAAAGACAGGTAGGTAAACAAGTGCGGACAGGGTAGAAGAGGTCCTGGAGCGCGACTCGTGCTGGCGCTTCAACAGGCGGTTGATTCGGGTTATTCGCACCTAACGGAGGTGGAATCATTCCCGTCGGTAAGGTATTGTTAGGGTTGTATCCCGACATACCTTCGGAAGAAGAATTTGAAGGTGGAGGTAAGAAAGTGGACGGAATTTCGACTTCGGTGTCGAAGGGTTCGTCGGTCGGTACCAACGAAACATGGACTAATCGGACGTTAGTGTCCCTAGTCCAAAGTGACATACACTAAAGGGGTAGTGTAGTCAGAAAAAAAATGAAAGACAGAATGTGGAGGTAAGAAAACGTCAATGAAAGAAGTGGTGTAAGTGAGGTGCAGGTTTTCTTTAGCGACAAGTTGCAAGTTTTGAAAAGATTTTTCCTTTTTTTTTTATATATGTATGTATGTGAGAGTTTTGCAAAGAGAATTTTTAAAAGAGACTTGTGACGCAAATGCGATCAACCACACATGCACAATCAGGCCTAGATCTAGGGTCACCTAGGTCAGCTAGACAGCTCCTAACTAGGGCTAGAAATAGGACCTCAAACCGTCTCTTCACCGCCAATTGCGGCCATGTAAGTGCCAGGTAAGTGGGAGGCTCCCTGCTACAAGTAGCGGTCCTAATTAAGTAACCACTTGCCTTGACACACTTGCCTAGACACCGCAAAGTCAGTTAGGATAAACGGTCGATGTCTATGACTAGTCCTTTGTCCTATTGAGCTCGAAGTCCTTAGGGCTGAGTCTAGTATTTTTTAATTAAGAGTGGCCGATGCAAATGCCTTAAATGCTTTCTGGGGTCCTGGGAAGGGTGATGAAATCCCCACCCAATCTGAGTTTGGTCAATAGCCCCTTAAAGTCCGATTAAATTATGAAAAACAGTAAATTCACTTGCAATTAATTATTTTTAAGCGCGGCGCAAAGAAACCTGCAGAAAATTGTTATTTAGAAGGGGAAAGAAGATTTTTAGCGCAAAGAAATCCTGCAGAAAATTTCGCAAAAGGATATATGGAGGTTGGCTGAGGGGAAAGAAAGAAACAAACCGACAAAATTTGAGGAGCTGACGTGGCAAGAGTGCAGCGGAACCGCGGTTTCGGGCGCAGAATTGCCGCGGAAGCGCGGTCTGGAGGATGGATCGAAGCTCCAAAAAATTTCTGCACCTCTGTTGTGGAATTTCCCCTCTGTTCTGATGTGACTTTTTCTGTTTCTCCCTCTGTAAATTTCTAGATCCGAGATTCTTCGCTGTTCCTGCAAGATTCAAACGATAACCCTTCAAACAATAAAAAAATGATAAAAATATTTGTACTTTTTATATTTTCAGATTTTTATGATTTTATAAGATTTATATTAACCCGAAATTACACAAATGAAATTTTACGCCATCCCCGGCAACGGCGCCATTTGATTAGTAGGATTTTACGATCACCAAAAATATTTTACCGCAATCAGAAACGGCGTCGCTTTGCAGCTAGCCGGTGAATACGGATCGGTCTACAGGGATGTGTAATTTTCCTAAGTGTTCTTACGAGCTGATTCCAATGGTTGTTTGGTCTTTTTGATTGAATCTAAAAAAAAACTAAGTTGTACGATGATCAAGAGACTTGCTACGATTAGGTCTAAGGTGAGTTTGATAAGATTAATATTAACACCTCTTTCAATGCCCTCGATTAAATCTTTTTAGAAGTTATAACAATTATTAGTAAAGGGGATTATGATGATTGGGAAGAAACGAAGTTTTCTTCCTCTAGATCCTTGTCCGTCCTTTCCTACTAATTGTTCTAACCTTCATGGAAGTCATGCATGTCCGGTCCTTTATACTACGGTTTCACCGTTACCTCGTGGGTAGGGTGCCGTAGGGAGCGGATCATGCATGCGTGCATGAAGTTCTAGTTATTACAAATTATTGGGCTTGAAAGAGATGAGAGATATTCATCTCTCAATCCCTCCCTTATTCCTAACCCTAACAAGCGAGGAAATTACTCGCTCATTAGGGGATCTTTTAAAAATAACGTTTAAAAATCACTTACCTACTGCAGTTTAAGAAACACTATACTAGATTAAACTAGGGCAATGGAAGGATTTATCTAAGGCAAGAATTAAATTAGAAAGCTAGGGCAAGAAATTAATTTTAAACTAAGGCAGAAAATTAAATGAACTTACAAGAAATGATGCTCTTCAATCCTCAAAAGAATCTGAATTTTTATTATTTGAAAAGAGGCATGCCTATTATAGTATTTTGATTACATATTTATAAGGAAATAGGAAAACTAGGGTTACAATTGCTCGCATATGTGATATTACAGATATACCCGCGAAAAATCCTAACCTACGCACCGACGCACCGCCAGAAGAAATCTGCACCGACATGTGCAACAGATGGCCGCGGAACAGCGGCATGGGTAGGGGTGGGGCCGCGGTTCCGCGGCCCTTTGGTAAGATCACCTCATCATTTTTTCTGGTCTCATTCTTGATGCTTTGGGATTTTTATTTATATAGTTCTTTTCTCCATTTAGCTTCTGGTTCTTCACCCGATCTTTCAGTGAAAACTTGTAGTGATCTTTTAACCGTTTGCTTTGACATTTTGGACCTTGCGTTGCCTTGTTGATTGTGAACCGTTCTTCGTCTAGGCTTGACTAGGATCCTTCCATTTGTTGGTAAAAAGTCCCTTTTTGTGTCGTCTTCTGTCTTTTTCACTGTTTTTGCTCCAAGAACCTGTATCCTGTAATATGTAGCAGACATGCGTCAAAAGCACCTGTTTATTTATAAAACGAATAAGAATGGGGAATATAATAATGCAATATTATGATATGAACACTTCTCCACCTCAGAGAGCATTGCCCCTTACGCCTGTTGTTGCTCCGTGTCAGACTTATGCTCAGAGAAGTCGTAGTCGCGGAGGTTTTGTTCAGAGAGGACAGAGTGGCAGAGGCGGAGGACAGCCAGTCGCCGGTAGAGGGCAGGCTTGAGTATTTTCTTTGACTTATGAGGACGCGCAGGCGTCCAATGCAGTGGTTTCAGGTACTCTTTCATTATGTTCCTACGATGCACACGTTTTGTTTGATCCGGGATCTACGCACTCGTATGTTTCTACACACTTCGTTCCGAGGTTGGGCCGAGAGTCGTGTTTGCTAGATCAGCCACTTGTTGTCACTGCTCCTGTTGGCGAGTTTTTTGTTGCGCGGCATGTGTTTCGGTCGTGTGCCATTCGTATTGGAGATAGAGATTCGTCCGTCGACTTGATCCTTCTTGAGATGTTGGACTTCGATGTTCTCCTGGGCATGGACTGGTTAGCTACTTTCTACGAGTCTGTGGACTGCCGCAAGAAGACAGTCAGGTTTTGTTTTCCGGGCGAGTCATTTCTTAATGTGCAGGGGGACCGTGTTGCCGCCCCTCACAATTTGATTTCTGCCCTTTGCACTAGTCGGCTCTTTTGGAGAGGATGTCGGGGATTCATAGCTTTCATTCGTGATACCGGAGCCACGGTAGATTTTTTGGACCGGGTTCCTATTATGAGGGAGTTTCCCGAAGTTTTTCCCGATGAGTTACCTGGATTGCTGCCAGAGTGTGAGATTGAGTTTTGCATTGATTTGATCCCCGGCATGGGGCCTATTTCTATACCGCCTTACCGGATGGCCCCGGCGGAGCTTAAGGAGCTTAAGGATCAGCAGCAAGAGTTGCTTGATAGCGGACTTATGCGTCCGAGTGTTTCGCCTTGGGGAGCTCCTGTTCTGTCCGTCAAGAAGAAGGACGGCGGTTTGAGGTTGTGCAATGATTATCGTCAATTGAACTGAGTTACGATGCGGAATATGTATCCTTTACCTCGCATTAACGATTTGTTTGATCAACTCCAGGGTGCGGGACATTTTTCCAAGATTGATTTGAGATCGGGTTATCATCAGTTGCGGGTTCGGAATGATGACATTCCGAAGACTGCTTTTCGTACGCGCTACGGGCATTATAAGTTTTTGGTGATGTCGTTCGGACTCACCAATGCCCCAGCAGCGTTCATGGATTTGATGAACCGTATTTTCAGGCCGTTCCTCGACCAGTTCATTATTGTGTTTATTGATGACATTCCGGTTTATTCCAAGTGTCGAGAGGAGCATGAGCAGCACTTGAGGATTGCTTTGCAGACATTGAAAGAGCACCAGTTGTCTGCTAAATTCCCGAATTGTGCCTTCTGGCTTGATAGTGTTGACTTCCTGGGTCATGTGGTTACGGGAGACGGTATTCGTGTGGACCCAAGAAAGATCGAGGCCGTACAGCTTTGGCCCAGACCTGTATCAGTGACAGAGGTCCGCAGCTTTTTGGGCTTAGCCGGTTACTACCGCCGTTTCGTGCAGGACTTCTCGAGTATTAGTGCACCGCTGACTGGACTGACCAGGAAGGGGGTTCCTTTTCTTTGGACTGAGGCATGCGAGCTGAGTTTTCAGCAATTGAAGACTCGGTTGACAACTGCACCAGTTTTATCTTTGCCTTCTGGATCGGGCGGCTTTGTCGTTTACTGTGATGCTTCTCGAGTGGGGCTCGGTTGTGTATTGATGCATCATGATAGAATTATCGCTTATGCTTTCCGGCAGTCGAAGAAGCACGAGAAAAATTATCCTGCTCATGATCTTGAGATGGCTGCGGTAGTATTTGCGCTTAAGATTTGGAGACACTACTTGTACGGGGAATCGTGACAGATTTTCACAGACCACCAGAGCTTAAAGTACATCTTCCATCAGCGGGATCTGAATTTGAGATAGCGCCATTGGATGGAGCTCGTGAAGGATTATGATTGTGAGATCCTTTATCACCAGGGCAAGGCGAATGTGGTAGCTGATGCTTTGAGTCGTAGGCCCGGAGGTAGCTTGTCCCAGTTGAGCGCAGTTCAGAGACAGTCTTCTGCAGATTGGCAGATCTTGTACGACAGTAGAGTACAGTTTGAGTTCACTTCCACTGGGGGACAGCTTACTCACGTCCGCGCCCGTCCACTTCTACTTGATCATATTCGTGAGGTACAACCCGTAGATGCTCTTTTGTCTGTGATTCTTGAGCATGTTTAGCAGGATAGAGATTCGAAGTTCTTGATTGATGACCAGGGTGTGCTACGTTTTGGGACTTGTTTGTGTGTACCTGATACCGGTGGGTTGAGACGCGAGATCGTAGAGCAGACACATCAGTCAGCTTATAGTGTTCACCCAGGTTCCACCAAGATGTATCGTGACTTGAGAGATATCTACTGGTGGGCAGGGATGAAGAGTGATGTTTCGGATTTCGTTTTGAGGTATCTGACTTGTCAGCAAGTCAAGACCGAGCATTAGAGACCGGCAGGAGAGTTACAGCCTTTACCCGTTCCGGAGTGGAAATGGGAACAGATCTCCATGGATTTCGTTGTGGGTCTACCCAGGTCCAGTCGAGGGTATGACTCCATTTGGGTGATTGTTGACCGGTTGAAGAAATCGGCTCCCTTCCTTCCAGTGAAGGCAACTTTCGGTTCTGCTCAGTATACTCAGTTGTACATTGATGAGATTGTGCGTTTGCACGGCTTTCCCACGTGCATCGTATCCGACAGGGGAACCCAGTTCACTAGCCGTCTTTGGCAGAAGCTTTAGGAAGCTTTGGGTACCCGATTGAGTTTTAGCACCGCTTTACATCCGCAGACCGATGGTCAGTCAGAGCGGACAATACAGACTCTGGAGGATATGCTTCGTGCGTGCGTGCTTGATTTTGGTGGCAGTTGGGATCGTCACTTGCCGTTGATATAGTTCTCCTACAATAAAAGTTATCAGGAGATGATTCAGATGGCGCCTTTTGAGGCTTTGTATGGTCGAAAGTGTAGATCGCCAGTCTGTTGGACCGAACTCAGCGAGAGCAGGATTTTAAGACCCCAGCTTGTTCAAGAGACTACGGAGAAGATCCAATTGATTCAGGATATGATGAGAGCAGCCCAGTGCAGACAGAAGTCTTATGCCGACCATCGTCGTGACAGGCTCGAGTTCGCAGTGGGGGATCATGTATTCCTACGGATTTCTCCGATGAAGGGCATGATGAGATTTGGGAAGAAAGGGAAGCTTAGTCGCAGATTTGTGGGTCCTTTTGAGATCCTTGAGCGAGTTGGTGCCGTTGCCTATCGTTTGGTACATCCGCCCAGTTTTCCGGATGTTCACCCCGTATTCCATGTATCGATACTTCGTAAGTACCTTCATGACCCTTCTCACATGATTCAGCACCAGACCGTTCAGCTAGAGTGCGAACTTTCGTTCACCAAGCAGCCGGTAGTTATATTGGATCGGCAGGTGAAGAAACTTCAGTGAAAGGTCTTGCCATCTTAGAAGGTTCTTTGGCGTGGCCCGAATAGTGAAGAGGTCACTTGGGAGGCCGAGAGCGAGATGTGGAAGAAATTTCCTCATCTCTTTGAAGGTACAAATAGTAAGTTTTTAAATTCGGGGACCGAATTTCTTTATGGGGGGAAGATTGTAACATCTTAGAATGCGATTAGTGTTAATTAAGCGATAATACGGGTTTTTAGTAAAAAGTTAACCAAAATAGTTTTCACATATTTTATAAAAATTAATTAACATTTTATTATTTTTTGTTTTGGCTTGCACACACATGTGCATATTAACTTAGGGGTTAATTGGTGTTAACCATGCTTAAGTTGCCATGGCACTCTAAACCAATTTTTAGCCATCTTAACCCACCTTACTTATTATTTGAATTAGGGTTGACTTGAGAGAGAGAGGGGGAGAGAGAGAGTTGACAATGGGAATGATGATGCATGGGGCAAGCATGGGTGCATTTAATAAGGAGAGAGAAGGGGCATGGCTCATCCTAACCTCACACCCCCATTTTTCTTCACCACTCTCACACCCTCATTTTCCCCATCACTCACACACTCTCATTTGTGTTCTTCTTCTCATTTCCCTTCCCCAAACTGAAACCCTACCTTGTTCATCACTAAACCAAGCCAAATCATCACTAAACTTCATCAAAACCCTCACAAAGTCAAGTTAAGCCACTAGAGATGACTTGGAGAATGGAAAGCTAGGGTTTTAGAGCAAGTGTGGTAAGGTAGTGATCTCTAACTGTTAATTAGGTCTTTATAATGTTGTGTTTCCTAGTAGTTGCTGTTTAGAACACTAAAGTTATAGTTTTGTGCACATATCGTATTTTTAGTGAGATATTGGAGTCTCTGTGATCTGCTATCACCACGATAGGTTACTGTAAAATCTAGCAATGTAATAGTGTTGTGTTAGAAGCCCTGAGTGTTCACCTAAAACCCGGACCCGACCCAACCTACCTGACCCGGCGAGATGAGGAGAATTTCCGGCGTCGCCGGATTTTTAGGGGACTAGGGAGTTGGGGTTTTGAGGGTAGCTGTCTGTATGCTATCCTGGGTGTTTGGTACTGCTTGATTTTTATATATTGACTGTAGGCAAAATCTGGAACCACTTTGCTAATTTCTAGTGTTTCGACAACACGCGTTACGGTATCCAACACGACTCGCATTCTTGGTGTAGCTTGCTGCACTTAGGTTTGATTTAGAATATCGCTACACACGTTAACCACTAAGCGAACACTTGAGAGTTTGTTGGAGTAGGTGCATCGATCTAAACGTAGTTTGTATGTATTATTGAACGGTTGCTAAGTTGCACTTGTTATGTTTTGTGTGATATTAGGAGCGAGTGCGGGGACTTCAGACGCTACAAAGAAGTGAAAGCAGATGGTTGGATTTACCTAGCTCGAGATCATTGGTGAGTAGATTTAACATCTATAGGGGAATCGCCCGTATGGCGTTAATCGTAGAGGGCTAGATATGATGTTATAGCCACATGTTATATGCATATGAGTTGATTGTGCATGAGCATCATTGCATACCATTACTTGTTGTACCTTGACTTAGTACCTATTGGACACTGCACCATTATTGACGGTTCATGTTGCATGAGCACTAAATTGTATGCCACACATACACCGTTGGTAATTGCCATGAAACACACAACATATACACATACGTGGTACTGCATTCGTTATTGATATTGAGGCAGTTGTTCTTGTACCACCTTACTAAGGGAATATGTCTTGTTCCGCCTTCACTATTATCAATAGTTAGACGTTGATTCTTGTTCTATTGTGCATATGAAATCCATCATGCATACATACCTACAGGCATACACACATACCTTTCTATATCTATATATACACCTTTATATGATGTTGCATTTGACTTTGGAGAAATTGGGAACCGCATGATATCTGTAGAAACTTGATTCATTTAAAAGAGCGGTTTTCCCTTAATATGCTCATATTGCTGTTCTATGTTGCATACATCATATATTATGGATTTACGCATTGAGATACAGATTTCATGTGATTTATGGATTTGAGAACCGTGGTTATATTTCAAGAAAGTATGCATTGTTTTCAAAACCCGGTTTCTCTTGATATGATATTTCGATTCGTCCACCATGAGTTTTCTCGTTTCTGAGATTGGTTTTAGAAACCCGATTCGAGGAGATTGATGATCCGTTTTTCGGTTCATGGTGGACCCAGTATGGTCCCCCGGGGCAAGAAAAGTATGTTGTACAGTAAACGATGAGCCTGGCAGAGGGACTACTACCTACCGGTGATAGTTTAGACCCGGTGATTATCTGGAGGATACCGACCGGAGTCGTGAGATGGATATGGGCCGATCCGGACCGACGAAGCCCGTTGGCCGATCCGGACTAACGGAGCCCAAGTTATGTGGATTTACGTGTCGTTGATGGACACCGGTTTTCATGATGTTTCAAGTGTCGATGTTGGGCACTCAGGTTCCATAAGATTTACGGATTTGAGGGCCGATAAGAGTGACGGCACCTGAGGTATTGGGATTTGGGGTGTTGTTGATAGACACCGGTTTTTCCATGATGATGTTTCATTGATGATGATATGTTTTATCCCACATTCAGTAGTTATTTGATATGCATTGTTTCATGTATTTGTAGTACCTGATGGTGTACCTTGATCATGATTGTTGCATATCCATATTGCCATACTTATGCTATCAGATTGCATGTGATGGATTATCGATGTTCGTGCATACCTGCGATTATCTGTATGGTGTTACTTACTATTCACGAGTTGGCAACTCACCCCAGTTGTGCCACCGTGTTTTGCAGGCTTGACCCTCAGAGTAGTCGTGGCAGCGCTCCCTATTGTATCTATTTCAGCGGATACCGCTACGGTTTGCTGTGAGGTCTTTTTGTTGTAGGTGGGTTTGCGGTTATCCGATTAAATCTATTGTATATCTCATTGTATCTAGTACTCTCCATCTACCACTTCATGTATTGACTTAGAGACGACTTTGTGAGGATCGATATTGTATATTTTGTGACTCTAGGTGTCGTGCTCATGTGAGCCGGCTTTTCTTACGTTGATTTACCTCTTTTTATGTTGATTTAATTTTTATTGTCTATTTCTTCGCTACGGCGTCGTATATATGCTTGTGGTGGTTGTTTTCCGCCTTTGGGCATGATTTTCTCCCATTTGGGGATGCTTTATTTATATCGTGTGTTTGTACCCGTTTCGGGGCTAGTTTTACAAAGGTGGTGCTGCCAAAATTTTTAAGAAAATAAACTTAAGCTTTAAGATTTTACTTGAGATTTCCAAATGTTTGTAACAATGTTTTTATCACTTACTTCTTTTTATGGTTTAGATTTCTGGGTTTTTTGCTTACTTAAATTGTGTTACGCCTATTGACGTCACGTGGTTTAAATGTCGGCCACGTTCCTAAATTGGGTCGTGACAGTATGGCGTTACAGATGATGAGTGGGAATAGAATATTGGGAATTGGGTGATTAGATCCTCAATATCAGAGTTCGTTGTAATTGCTGATATTCGAGGAAATCACCTAGGTTTGCCTATTGACGATTTGTTGGTTTTGAATACCCATTGTTATGTATAAATTTCAAACTAATATATCTGTACATTTATTTCATAAAGTGAGATATAACCTTTTGAATTTATGTTTACAACATTTACCTTTATCAGTTGATGATTAGGTAAGGTGCATTCAATAACAGTGTAATTCTTCTTAACCAAAATATAGTGTTGGGTTTCGGTGCCCTCACCGTGTTAACCGCGGCCGAGGTGGATGTGAAAAAAAAAATTTAGTGAACACCGAACACCCGTAAAACCCAAGATTCGATTCATAGACCTAAACTAGATAACTAAAAGTGCAATGGTTAAGAAAATACAACCTTTTGTCGCGTGTCGACCCAATTATGGAAGAACCTTCCAAGCGCGTAGCCGTCGGGGTCACGGTTGAGAATTGACCACCCTTGCCAAAGACGATCCACCCGGGGGGGGTCCGGAGGAGGCTGTAACCAACGATCCAAATTTGCTAGGTTTGGATGGTCGGTGATGTAGGATACTTCACTAAATTTTTCTCTCTAAAATCTATGCTAAAAAATGAGAGCAAGAAGAAGAAGGAGAAAGAAAAGAGGAAGCATGAAGCATGAGCTCAAGTGAGGACTGAAAAACATCAAGTGAAGAAACAAAAATGAGAATGGCTTGCTTTTACAGCCATGGTGCAGTAGTGCAGACAAATGAATTTATCATTTTAAAAGCACCAAGCCATACCTCTCTACATGCATGCACCATGCTTCATAACTCCTCCTTTACACCTCATTTCTTTCTATTTTTCTAAATAGAAAAATAAATATGAGGTGTCCTTCTAGAAGCATTCCCGTATAAATATGGAATACTTCACCCGGTATATGTATCGCTACATATACGTGTATCCATATAAAAATACGGATAGCACCAAAGAAAGAAAATAAATAGTGAACAATAATACTAAAATATATGTATCAAAATACAAACACAAATTATTAAATCAAAACCTGATTTAATAATCCGGCTTAATCCTAAGCCAGCTAGTATTATCAACCGTCCGATTAAAGTCTGTGTATCATATACACGTATTTAATTGGACCCCTGCAAGCACCAACGTACGGCTCCTACATCTGTCACCTGAACCGGGAAAACCCTCTGTGTGGGACTCTAAAGACTCGACAATATGCTGGCAGTAGGTTTAACCACAAGCACGTCAGCGGCAATAGCTGTACGTAACGGCTACCCGGGTACTTTTCGAAACGGGGTTCGACAATCAAGTGCGTCCTTACCCTACTGAGCCTGAATGTGACAATTTTCGTACAGTCTAGTCTTTTCGTCAAAGAGTATCGCATATCGGGTCTGGGGGTGGATAACGTCAGACCCCTACTAAGTCGATAAGTCGTTTCTGAGTCAAGCTCATCACCAACAGAGATACTACCGATCTATTATCAGTAAATCTCATCCAGCGTGGCCACGGATTTCTGATGATTGTCAACTGAACACAACACAACATCGATACCTACTACTAGGAGAGATGAATCCCTGACAGTCGACCACTGCCTCCATGTGGTTCGGGGTTGTACCCAACTAAAACCTGTTTGCATGACTCCTTTGAGCCATGGTAGGGTAGTTATCAAAGTACAGTAGGAACCCATATGAGACAAATGATGACTTTATGTCAAAGGACTAACCTATACTCATGCCACCTTAGAACTTCCATCTGAAGATAGATATAATACCATCTAGAAATTCTCGGCGAGTCCGTCCAGTGTACTCATCTCCAGTGAGCATCTGTAAACTATCTTAGGTAACACAACACCAATGGCTTGTGAGACCGGCCACCGCCCCTCGTCGAGGTCTAGAAGCGTATACATTAGACTACTCTGTAATATCGATGTCCAGTCTCGATACTCTCACGACTAGGGACATTTAAGGATGTGCTTATAGACAACCCAGCTCCTACGTATATGATCGCCATCATAATGCTAGTCGTCAAGAAAGAATCCTATGGGCTTCATCAACGATGAAGATAACCAGATAGCATACTATCATTTCGAGTAAGACTGTTTTACCCGTATAGGTCACTACTCAATTATCATAATTGCCCACTTGCAATCACAATAATTGCCTTGAGGGCACTATATCCAAAAATCTTCCACTTGCGCATAAGGCCAATTATTGCGGTATCGCGTACCCATAGCTCGTGTGCTACTGAATACCCAACTTCTCCACTAATAAGTTTCACAAACTATGTTTGTGTAACTCATTGTGTTCGAGAAATAGTCTCAGTGAGTGGATCCACTACAATGTTCCAATTTCTTCTCTCTATATCTCAACTTTGCAGAGATCAAAAATCTCCCAAACTGAGGGATACCCTGCCTCAAGAATTTGTCTGGATACATGATGGGACTAAGTTCATCAATGAACAACTCCATCCAACAAACTACTTGGGCGATATCCTCTGTTGAGTCATAACCAGCATCTTGCACCATGATTACCTCAGTTTCCTTATAGGAACTCCATCCAATATACTGATCCTCAGAAGAGGCTAAACTAAAAGCTCTGACAGCATCTCTATCAACCAGGTAACCTTTGAAGCCCGAACCGATAACCGCCTCCTAAAGGAGGCTGCCGTTATCTTATACCAAGAACATCCTCTTATGTTATTTACTGCTTCCTATTGTTTCTTAAGGATTGGATTAATATATGTTTATCGCAACTAGTGCAGAAGCAATATCTGGTGTTGTACAAGACTTTTCATGATTGACTCAATTGCCTAAGCAAATGATATGTCATTCATGCCAGCCCCTCTCCTCATCTGTCTAGAAGACAACCCTTTTAGAGAGGGTGACTCCATTACCTGCGGGTACACTACCACGTCAAGAGTCGTCCATTCTAAAATACTTTTAGAATACTGTCTAAGTACCTGACTGGGAAACTTCCTAAATCTATATCTAAAACCAGAATCCCTGATACATTGTACATCTGGTTTTGTACATGATATTGCATGATTGAATCAATTGCCTAAGCAAATGATATGTCATTCATGCCAGTCCCTCTCTTCATCAGTCTTGAAATCATCTCTTTAGAGAGGGTGACTCCATCACCATCGGGTATACCACCACGCTAGGAGTCGTCCATTCTAAAATACTTTTAGAATATTGTCTAAGTATCTGATTTGGGAAACTTCCCAAATCTAGATCTAGTCACCAGAATTCGTTATATACTATCCATGTCCAACATGGAGAAAACATTATGTGAAAACCAAAGTTTGACCGATTGTAATATAGGAACATCACTTCCTATTTAGAGTATGTCATCCAAATCCCAGGACAGTACTTCCTACATCTTTCTTTCTCGGTTCATCTATTGTTTTGATGAAGTCAATCACCTTGACTTTCACATCAAAATAGATGATCCTTCTCCGCTATCTTTGCTCTAGTCTATGAATAGACATAAGCAACTTGCACACCTTCCACTGCTCCCAATGACTATGATAACCCTTTGGCAGAGTCATATACACGTGCACTTCCAAAATCCTATATGGAAAGTGATTGTTATCGTTTCTGCGTGTTCAAGTTTTAGTTAAATACCGCAATCAAGACGGTTTCGCTCGTAGCTAGCCGGTTGAGTACGGGTCGTCCGCAGGGAGATGGGAATCTTTTTCTATGTGTTTTAACGAGTTAAGTCCGAAGGTTCAGATTTTGTTTGTGATTATCAAAGTGGTAAAATGATATGTAAAGAGAGCTTGTTAGGGTTAGGATTAGGTTAGTTTGAGATAGGAGTCTCCCACATCTTTCGTTGCCCCTCTTAAAATCGGTGTTACGGTAATCGGCAACAACGGGGATTAGCACGACTAGGAAGGAACTTGCGAGTATAAGCTAGGCTTTCCAACGCATAAGTTCTTCCTTTTGGTGCTTGTCCGTCCGTTCTTGGCTCTTAGCCATAACCTCCGGTTAATTCAACCACAACCGGTCTCACTACGGAATCACCGCTATCATGTAGGATAGGGTGCCGTAAGGAGCGGATTGTGGTTCAATTAACGGGAGTCGAATTAAGTTGTTGGGCAAGGAAAGAGTGAGAGAGATTTTCCTTCTCTCAAACTTCCCTTATCCTACCCTAAAAAGTATGAAACTACTCACACATCATGATACGGAAAAAAATAAAACAAAACAAAAGAGGAGGATAGAAAGAAAGAGATTAGAAGATAACAACTAGCTATTTGCGACCTCACCTTGGCAAGGATCAAGCGTAAGCATCATGGTTGTTTTAAGGATAAAGAAAAAGAGAAAAGAAAGAAACAACAAGAAATAACAACAACTAAGTTAACAAATTAAAATTACAATAATTAACAAGAGAACAAGACAAGCATAATAATAAACGGTTCTTCTTTATTCATAATTCTTCACTCAATAGCTCACTACAAGTTTTAATGGAGGAGAGATGAGAAGAGGAAGAAGAACATGTATTCTAAAACCTAGAGAAAAAATACAAGATTATGCACCCCTTCCTTCACAAAGTTCTGGGCTATTTATAGGCTAAAAAATGAAAACCTAGGGCAACCACCAGAACGCAAATAAAAAGACTAAAACACCCCTGGAAAATCAACATCTGCCGCCACCATACGGCCGCGGTTCCGCGGCCTAAGCATGCTTAGGCCGGGGTTCCGCGGCCTAATAGAGGGTTTGGGCTGTCCGGTTTCTTGTGCTTCCCTGGTCTTCTGTCCCCTTTTGTCTGGTACATGTTGTTTCTGATAATCTTTCCACATTTCTTCCAGAATTCTAGTGGATCAAAAGGTGATTTGGACATGGATCTTTTGTCATGATTTTCTTGAGCTCCGCGTAGATTTCTTGGATCTTGTGTTGCCATTGAGCCTTGTGCATGAAGGTGACAATCGATTTGCCATTTTGTCTCCTAAACTGATGTGTGGCAACAGACGGATAAAGAGCGGAGACCCGTGTTTTATCTGAGGTTGACAGGAACCCGGATTTTTGTCGTGTTTTCCATGAATTTCACCATTTTAGAATCGAGAACCTGTATCCTGCAATTGACTAGCAAACACGGCTCAAGAGTATCTACTGATTTGCAATGTGATAAAAATTGGGCGGTATGAAAATGCAAAAATCTGATATGAACAAATACCCCCAAACTTATCATTTGCTCGTCCTGAGCAAAGCCAATTTATTCACAAAAATTTCCTAACCTCACTTTCGCAGGGAACGCGATTGCACTGAGCATGTGCAACAAGCCGTTAAACCTCTAGGTGTCCCTAGTAGGAGTAGTGTTGTCTCCTGAGGGTTTTCAGCGGATACTACCCACAAAATCCGGTCAAGTTGGTTTTGTAAAATAACTAAAATTCAATCCCTAAAGTTTTGTTTCAGAAAATAACAATTCTATTATCCTAAGTCTAGACTATCGAACCTTAATTTTTCACACCTAGCTTTTTATTTAACTACAGATTTTATATGTCTTTACGTGCAGTGCAAATAGTGTCGTTAAGTTCCAGAAGGATCGATTAAAGTCATCATGTCGCACAATAAAGCCCAGATAACAATTTTAAAAGGATCACATAAGTTTTATAAAGAGTTAAGCATTTTTCAAGTTTCGTTTTCCAGTAAGGTTTCAACTTCAGAATTTCTATCTTCCTTAACAGGAAACTAAGTCGTATTTTTCACTCCACCTTTTTCTTGTTTTCATTTCATACACACCTCTGTGAACGTGCAATAGTCTTTATCGTAGAATAAAACCTTCATATCTCCGTTAAATTTTTTTTTTTTATAAAAGCCTGTCTTTTATCAAGATTATTCTCACACAAAGAACCGTTAGGAATTTTAACTCGGAAAGAACACTTGCTTGACTTTGTTTTAATCTGGACTTTCTAGGCTTCTTAGCGAGCTTTGGGCCAATGCACCCAAACCAGTTGATTTTAGGGCATTAGGTGTAGAAACACCCCAGCGGACTTAATTACTCAAGTTACCTAGGTCCAAAAACAAAAGACAGTTTGGTGTGAGAATCAGATGCTTTAATACGAACGGAGATATAACCGGCAGTTCAATTATTTTTTGGATAAAAGACGTGTTTAGTGGGTTCGGTGTGTAATCATTCCAATCAAGTTTCAGATGGGTTATTTTTCAGACTTAGTTCCAATTACGGCATCAATAACATTCCTTCATATTCGCTTTACTTCATAAACTATTCTTGACATTACTTATTTCAGAACAAACCTATTTGATCCTCAAAAAATCATTTATCTGTTTATAAGTTTTTAAACATAAAAGACTTGTCATCTAATTCCCAAAAACTCACGACACGTGTAGTGTGATGTAAAGACGTATATCAGCTATAGTTAACTTTAAAGGAGGGTTATCTTTCAGGTTTTCAAAATCTAAACATAAGATTTAGTTATTCTTATTTTATCAAACAAAACCGTCGAAATGTTGAATCAGAGTTCTCCCACTAGCTAACTTGACAGAAAAGTTTTTATGTTTTTAGAAAATTTTCAGATTTTTATGGATTTTATGGATTTTCATATGCAGATGCAGAATATACATATGAATGCGAAGGTAAGAAATGTGTACCGAGCGTACCCCCAAACTTAAACTGGACAGTGTCCTCACTGTCATTGCATGAAGAGATCATTTGAAGGGTCAAAATTGTCGGTTAGCGATACACAATTTTTATTTTTTTTGTTTTTAAAGAAAAGAAAAAATAATATACACAAATATATACAGAATGGTTTGTACATACCCCCAAACTTATTTGGAACAGTGTCCACTGTTCTTGGCTGGATAACCGAAGTTTGGAGGTAGGCAGAGGAAGATCATACAGGGTAAACCGGCTCCTGTAAGAACAGGAGCTCCTCTGTTGGTTCGGCGCTAAGGTACGGTTTGCATCGGTGTCCGTTCACTTTGAAAAATGAACCGTCCTTTGGATTTTCCAAATCCACAGCGCCCTGCGGATACACATTCCGCACAAAATACGGCCCTTTCCAGCGAGATCTGAGCTTTCCAGGATGGAAGTGAAGTCGGGTGTCGTAAAGCAGTACCCGCTGACCAGGTATGAAGGTTTTGCGCAAAAGGTGTTTATCGTGAAACACCTTCGTTCGATTCTTAACGACAACCACGTTATCGTAAGCCTCATCCCTAAGGTCGCTCAGTTCGTTCAGTTGCAGCTTCCGATGGCTGCCCGCATCTTCGAGAGATAGATTCAGCTCTTTTATCGCCCAAAATGCGCGATGCTCTATTTCGACAGGTAGGTGGCAGGCTTTTCCGTACACAAGCCGATAGGGAGACATGCCAAGGTCGGTCTTATAAGAGGTTCGAAATGCCCAAAGGGCATCCGTGAGTTTTAGCGACCAATCCTTACGGTTCTTGGAAACCGTCTTCTCCAGTATCTGCTTGATTTGCCGATTTGAAACTTCGGCCTGCCCGCAGGTTTGGGGGTGGTAGGGCGTAGAGAGCTTATGATTAATGGAATATTTCCGCATCAAGGCCTCGAAAGTCTTATTGCAGAAATGGCTTCCATTGTCGCTAATGATCGCTCGGGGGTGCCCAAACCGGGAGAAAATGTTTTCTTTAAGGAACCTAACGACAACCTTGTTGTCGTTAGTCCGGCTGGGCACAGCCTCGACCCATTTAGAGACGTAATCAACAGCGAGAAGGATGTACAAGTTCCCAAAAGAGCTGGGAAACGGCCACATGAAATCTATCCCCCAAACATCGAAAATCTCCATAACCAAGATCGGTTGGAGCGGCATCTCGTTCCTCCGGGATATCCGGCCCAAGTGTTGGCACCGGGAGCAAGTCTTGCAATAGTCATGAGCATCTTTGAAGAGTTGTGGCCAGTAGAAACCACATTGCAAGATCTTCTCAGCTGTCTTTCTGGGGCCAAAATGCCAGCCACATGCTTGATCGTGGCAAAACGACAGCACACTCTTGAATTCCTCGTCAGGGACACACCGACGAATAATCTGGTCGGGACAGTACTTGAACAAATAGGGTTCGTCCCAGTAAAAGTGCTTTACTTGGGATAAGAAGCGAAGTCTGTCCTGACTTGACCATTCAGTCGGTAGTAATCCTGTGGCCAAATAGTTCACAATATCTGCGAACCAGGGTTCGCAAGATACTGTCAAGAGTTGTTCATCCGGGAAAACGTCGTTGATCGGAATTGGAAGAGAAGGCGAAGAAGGAAGTCGTGAGAGATGGTCGGCAACTACGTTTTCACATCCTCGTTTGTCCTTAATGACAAGGTCAAACTCTTGAAGCAAGAGGATCCAACGTATTAGCCGAGATTTTGCATCTTTCTTCGCAAAAAGATGGCGCAGAGCAGAATGGTCTGTGTAGACAATGACTGGAGAGCCGATGAGGTAGGGCCTGAACTTTTCTAAAGTAAATACAACAGCTAAGAATTCCTTCTCAGTTGTTGTATAATTGACTTGGGCGTCGTTCAGGGTTCGGCTCGCATAATAGATTACGTGCGGCATCTTGTTGATGTGTTGTCCAAGGACAGCACCAATGGCAAAGTCGGATGCATCGCACATAATCTCGAATGGGTGCGTCCAGTCAGGTGAAGAAAGAACGGGTGCAGAAGTGAGTGAGCGTTTCAATGACTCGAATGTAGTCACACAGCTCGAGTTGAAGTCGAATGGCGTATCCTTGGCCAGTAAAAGAGTCAAGGGCCTAGCAATCTTGCTAAAGTCCTTGATGAACCGTCTATAGAAACCGGCATGGCCAAGGAAGGCTCGGATATCTCTGACGCATCGGGGAGGAGGTAGATTGGAAATTGTTAGTGTATATGCCCTAGAGGCCATTACTGTATCATACTAGTTTGTATATTACTTAATGGAAGCTTGGGATATTCACAGTTGTATATACAATCTTGCTCGAAATGGTAGTATGCTACTTGGTTTGTCTCTGCTTTAATATGTGCATGTGTTTCTTTTAGCATATTGCTGATATACATATTAGTAGAGCCCTTAGGATCTTTGCTTGATTACCAGCGTTGTGATGGCACTCGCACTCGTGGGAGCTGGGTGATCTATAAGCACATCCTTATACAGGTCCCTAGTCGTTGGACTATCGAGACAGGGCATCGATACTCCGGAGTAGACTAGCGTATGCGCTTTTCATCCCAGTGAGGGAGACGGTCTGTCCCACAGCCGTCAGTACGTCGTACTTGAGATAGTATACGGGTGCTCGTTGGGTTACGAGTACACTGGACAGGACTCGTCGGGAACTGTTGGTTGGTATTATACCTATCGTCAGTTATCAGTTCCCAGGTGTCATGAGTACAGCTTAGTCCGCTGACTTGATACTGTCACTTTGCCTCGAGTGTGTTCCCACTGCACTTTGATTACTACCCTACCACGACTCAAAGGAGTCGTCAAACAGGTAGTTTTTGGGTGCAGTCCCGAAGCACTTGGAGGCAGTGACGGTTAGACAGGATTCGTCTCTCCCGGTATTGGGGGTTGACATCGCGCTGTGTCCAGGAGAGCCATTACACGAGTAGTCCCTGGCCAGGGCAAGCGAGATATACTGGTAGGTTTCCAGTGTTATCTCACGGTGTTCTGGGCTACACTCCGACACGACTTGTACCGCTATTAGGGGACTGACGTTCACCGCCCCCCTAGGCCCGCCATGCGATGTATCAGACAAACAGACCGGACTGTACGGAGACTGTCACATACAGGCTCAGTAGGAGTGCAGATGGGGTTCACCTCGTCAGTCTTCTTATCGACATCTTCCTGGGGACCGTTACGTACAGCTAGTGCCGCTTGCGGTCTGTGGTTAAACCCACTGCCAGCGTAGTGTCGAGTCTTTAGAGTCCCACACAGAGAGCTATTCGCCTTTAGGAAAAATGAGTAGAGGTCGCATGGTTTTGCGACAGGGTTCATTCGCATC
The DNA here is from genome assembly GCA_030015575.1 of Agapanthus africanus. Taxonomy (NCBI): domain Eukaryota; kingdom Viridiplantae; phylum Streptophyta; class Magnoliopsida; order Asparagales; family Amaryllidaceae; genus Agapanthus; species Agapanthus africanus. Next base: position 253,184,372 of record CM057350.1, read on the forward strand.
CGCGCACTTGTGCACGTTTGCTGTCCGGACAGTTTATACTAGCGGGCTTTGGTTTAAGCCGGATCCTAGTATATGATTTGAGATTGGTTTTTCTCAGTATATTCGTGTTCCTCGGATCACGAATGCGGGTGCGTATGCACAGTTTCTTGAGATTGGGGGAGAGGACCTTGTTTAGGGTTAATGGCTATTGTCATTTTATTAACCCTATTGCTTATGTGTGTATTATAGTTAATTGATAATTAGCTTAATAATTGTGCATGGTTGTTGTTGTTGACCTTTTGACTTCATTGACTTGTTGACCTAGGTTGACACTTTGACCATCATCATTTCTTTTGGAAGATGCTCTTTGATCTTTGCAAAATTGAAATGATAATGGTCATGTCATGATTTACCATGACAATTTTCAAGCTAATTGTTCAATTAAAATTATTCACACATATTAGTGAGAATGGCTCACTAATAATTCATTCTCTCATATCATTTCTCTCTCTTGCTCATCCTCTCCCTCAAGCTCTCTCCCTCTCATGTGTTGAGAAACAAAAAGCTTGAGAAAAACCCTCACTTGATCTTCTCTACTCTCTTCTAGGGTTCAAGTCTTAGCATTTCTTGCACTCTAGTTACTCCTAGCTTGGAGTTGAAGCTAAAGGTCGAGGCTTTCGGGTGGATCCTTCTTTGACGGGAGAAGACAAGCAAGGTGACCTCTTTCTACCATTCCAAGGAGCAAGGAGAGAAGGACTTTGAGCTCAAGGTATAACCTTTCCATCACTTAGCTACTTTGTAGTTAGCTTTAGCAAGTTTATGTTTAGCAACGATCCTTAATGCTAGGTCCATGTTGCCTAAGTTCATAAAAATCCAATTTTTATTATGTTTTCCGCCTCCCCGTAAGCACCAGGGTGGGCAACGTGGACTTACAGTGGTATCAGAGCCTAACTAAATAAAAACTTGCTAAGTAGTTAAGTGTAATGAAGTTTCGATACCGGAAAATCGAAAAACCAAACTCGCAAAACCCTAAGTTTCTGTTAATTTTTTTTCTGGTCAAAATAAAATTTGTTATATACCAAAAATTATCTCAGGGTTTTGTTAAGAACACCACCAAAAACGAAACAGAGAGTCGACCAAATGGCCGCGGATCCGCGGCAATAGGAAGCTATTGCGCCGCGCATCCGCGGCCGTCTTGTCTCCTCTCTGCCTCGATTTTGGTGCAGTGTATTTCTGTGTTGGTTTTGTGATTTTTAGGATATGTTATATGTGCCCAGATTTTCCAGAACTAAAATTTACTTTTGGGGGCCTATAAATCCGTATTTTTCCGGAACTTCACTACACTTTAACTATATCGGTTATATCTGTGATGCTTGTATGTATTGAACGTCGGCTAATCGGTATAAGTCGATTAGTCGGGGTTATACATCTCTGTGATCTGTGATTGTTGTTGGTTTGTGGATATGAATGGATTGGATTGTCGCGGGTGAATAGCCGGGGTGGATGTGAGATGAGCGTTATTTTTCTTTCATTCATTTGTAACATGTAAATTGATGTAATAATATTATTTGTATGGCCGCACAACCGGGTCGGGGTTGTAGCCGTCATTGTATAATTCTTTTTACTGTTTTTGCTCCTAGGATAGACCCATGGAGGGGGTGCACAAACTACCGGGTATCTCGAAGTGCCGAGTGGCCTACTCACGGTGGTGAGGGAGGTTGCTTCGCTTCGGGTGCTTGGCGGGTAGTTTGCCGCACCCGTAGGGGTCTTGGGTGGGGTATTGGCTATTCACCGCGACCGTGTAATCCGCTTTACGTTGCAGGCTCGAACGCATTGCGGATTCCTAGTATATCCAATGTATTCATCTGTGATCTGTAATGTCTATCATTGCTATATATATTTATATATAATAACTATTTAGGCGTTGCTTATGTTTTACAGCCGGGCTAGCCCAGCCCTCGCTCTGTCGTTAGTTAAGTAACCTAACGGGTGATGACGGGGCCCCGTGGCGAATGCGAATGGCATAAGCGTACGTCATATTTTGGTTGTTTTCTGCAATGGTAGGATTAAATGATGGGATGCATTAAAAGAACTAATGCAAGAAAATAAACCAAGTAAAAGTCGATTGGAACACTTTGAAAACCACTCGGTTCTTTTCAAAACTAAACTTTTAAACGCGGAGCTTGAACCACTCCTTTTAAAAGCTATCTCGTTCCATCGATTATATCAAGTTCACTACGTTCACGGTTTCGCCAAAACCATTCGTAGCCCTCCGTCATTTCACATGAATGGTCAAAAGTATTCAAGCTATGTATTTTGGCCAAAGTCAAGGCATAGTGATTGGTAGCGTTTAGGTATTCATGTGCAGCATAGATAGATGCGTTGATTTGGGACAGTCGTGCTGCCATTTTGGCCAAAGTCAAGGGTAGGTACGGGTGGGTCCAAATTAACCAGGAGAATGACGGGTAGAACTTGACATGTGACTTATGATATTTTGGCCAAAGTCAAGGTCATAAGAGCATGTGGCAAAAATCCACATCGGGAGTTTCATAAGTACTGAAACTTGCTAGCCTTGCATACCATTTGGAGTGTGATGATTCTGGTAGGATTCCTTCGGTTTTATCACGCGATGATATTTGGATCCCGATCCTACTGTGAGTATATGCTACTCCTCGGGAAAACTCTCACTTAACGATCAATGCTATAAACCTAGTAGGTGCCTAGAAAGGTGTTAGCGGGGCTACGCCCACAGGGAAAAGAGTTTACTTAATTAAGGAACTTCGCGAAAACGTTGGAAAACCTCCCTCGAAGTACCGACACTGGCCTGGCTGAACGGATAAGCAAGTATTGTACGGTGAGAGTAATCCTGACTAATCCTTTCTTTACGGTTTGAGAAGGGATTCGAGAGACAGTGGGAGCCATCCAGTTTAGACAAATTAAAAACCACTCTAAACTTGCAAGAGCATCATGCTAAAGTGTTTCTTTTCTCTCTCCTAACTGCAGCAACCATTCAAGATGACCGGACTTAAGTTATTATTAGATAAAAATAAACTGACAGGGCCAAACTACAAAGATTGGCTCAGGAATGTCAAGATGGCTATCACTTATGACAAGTTGGGTAATGTACTTACCACCAAAGCTCCCCCTGTCCCAGGTCCCACCTCCAGCGTCGCGGATGTAGAAATCCGTAAGACATGGGAGATAGATTGCGCGAGGGCCAGATGCCTCGTACTAGCCTCGATGGACAACGAACATCAGAGGAGGCACGAGAATATGGACCTAGAGTCCATATTTCTCCATACAAAAGAACTGTATGGAGAGCAGTCTCGTATCGCAAGATATGAAGTGTCGAAGAAGCTTTATTCGGCAAGATTAGCGGAACACGTGCTTAAGATAATTGGCTACATTGAGGAGCTCGCGGACCTTGGGACCACGTTGGAGAATGAACTCTATACTGATTTGATTCTCCAGTCCCTTCCTTCCACTTACGCCCAGTTCATTCTTAACTTCAACATGCAAGGAAAGGAGGTTGAACTTTCCGAACTTCTGAACATGTTGAGGATTGCTGAGGGCACCCTACAGAAGGGTAGGGAGACATCCACTTTGTTTGTAGGAGGATCTTCCTCTTCTAGGTCCAGGGCGAAAGCCAAGGGCAAGAAGAAGAAAGCCCCCGCCAAACCAAGAGGCGGTATCAGTAAAGTGGATACGAAGGGAAAAGGAAAAGCAACAAAGGTAGCGGGAAAGCTGGTGGGGAAGGGAGAATGCTTCTACTGTCACAAAAGTGGTCACTGGAAACAGGATTGCAAGGCTTGGAAAGCCAGAACACAGGATTTGAAGCGAGTTGCAGCTTCAGCTTCAGAAGTGTATGTTATTGAAAACTGTCTATCAATAAACTCTACTTCCTGGGTATTGGATACCGGATTAGGATCTCATATCTGTAATTCTTTGCAGACGTTGAGAAAGCGTAGAGTTTTGAAGGTAGGTGACATGACCCTCAGAGTTGCGAACGGTGCTAGCATGGATGCTGAGGCCGTGGGGGACTATCACCTGGGATTGTCAGATGGACATTTTTTGGTTTTGCGTAGTTGTTATTATGTACCAAATGCAACCTGTAATATCATTTCTGTATCTTTATTGTCTAAAGAAGGTTATGAATTTGCATTTGTAAGTAATGTAGTGAACATTCACCTTAATCAAGCTTTGATTGGGTCAGGTACATTGAACAACGGTATATACGTATTAAACCAACCACAGATTTTCAATGTCCAGAATACACACAAAAGAAAGTCTCCAGAAATCAATAAAACTTTCTTATGGCATTGTAGACTGGGTCACATCAATGAGAGAAGGTTGACTAAGTTACACACAGAAGGATATTTGGATTCTTTCGAATATCAATCGTATGCAACTTGTCAATCCTGTCTCAAGGGAAATATGACAAAGACTCCGTTTACTGGACACGGAGAAAGAGCGAGCGAGCTCTTGGGACTCGTACACAGCGACGTGTGCGGTCCAATGTCTACAAATGCGCGACGCGGTTATTCTTACTTCATTACTTTTACGGATGACTTTTCAAGGTACGGTTATGTCTTCTTAATGAAACATAAGTCCGAGGCTTTTGAAAAATTCCAGGAATATAAGAATGAAGTAGAAAAACAAACAGGCAAAAGTATAAAGACACTAAGATCTGATCGAGGTGGTGAATACTTGAGTGCCGAGTTCCTGGGTTACTTAAAAGAGAATGGAATTCTCTCTCAGCTTACTCCTCCATACACTCCGCAACATAATGGTGTATCGGAGAGACGGAATCGAACCCTATTGGATATGGTATGGTCCATGATGAGTAATGCCGAGTTGCCGCGATCGTTTTGGGGATATGCGCTAGAATCAGCTGCATACCTTTTGAACCGGGTTCCAACTAAGACTGTGCCTACTACACCATATCAGATGTGGTGTGGGAAGAAACCCTATCTTAATCATATTAAGACATGGGGATGTCCAGCTTTTGTAAAAAAGGAGCATGCGGACAAGCTCGAGGCACGCTCAGTACAGTGCAAGTTTGTGGGATATCCAAAGAACTCCAAGGGATATTACTTCTATTGTGAAGAGGAACAAAAAGTCCTTGTTTCTCGCCATGCCCACTTTCTAGAACACCAGTTCATAGAAAAAGAATTAAGTGGGAGCGCAATAGAACTGGAAGAAATTCCAGAACCGCGAGCTATTACTGAAAGCTTGGTTGATCCAGAGGGTTCAAAAGATCAGGACATTCCCACGCCACTCCGCAGGAGTAGTAGGCAGTCTCATCCGCCCGAGAGATACTACGGTTTTCTCATTGACGGGGATATAGAGGATTGCATCATAGACTTGATGAGCCTACTAGCTTCCAGCAAGCCATGCAGAGCGTCGACTCGGTAAAATGGCTGGATGCAATGCGGACCGAAATGGAGTCCATGTACACCAACAAAGTATGGACGTTGGACATTGCTCCAGACGGGGTAAAACCCGTAGGATGCAAGTGGATCTTCAAAAGGAAGATTGGTGTAGATGGACAGGTTGAGACCTATAAAGCTAGACTGGTAGCAAAGGGTTTTCGTCAGCGACCTGGTTTGGACTATGACGAAACCTTTTCTCCAGTAGCTATGCTGAAATCCATTCGGATCCTTCTTGCCATTGCTGCCTTCCACGATTATGAGATTTGGCAGATGGACGTAAAGACAGCTTTTCTAAATGGTCATTTAGAGGAGTGTGTCTATATGGATCAGCCAGAGGGTTTCATTCAGAGTGGGAGCAGCGGAAAGGTGTGCAAGTTGCTTAAGTCCATTTATGGACTAAAGCAGGCATCGCGGAGTTGGAACATCTATTTTGATGAGACGGTCAAGGAATTTGGCTTTATCAAAAATCCAGATGAACCATGCATCTATTGTACATTTGTAGCGAGAACTGTGGTATTCCTCGTTTTATACGTGGATGACATTCTTTTAATAGGAAATGACATTCCTATGCTACAATCTGTCAAGGGGTTCTTGTCACACAGGTTCTCCATGAAAGACCTGGGTGATGCCTCATCTGGGTATCCGGATCTACCGTGACAGATCCAAGAGGATATTAGGACTCTCGCAGTCCAGGTATATCGACACCATACTGAAGAGATTCAGTATGGAAGATTCCAAGCGCGGTAATCTACCGGCTTGTCACGGGATCACCCTCTCTAAAGAGATGTCTCCCAAGACTGATTTGGAGAGGGATCGCATGTCTATTATACCCTACGCTTCTGCGGTGGGCTCTATAATGTATGCGATGTTGTGTACCAGACCGGATTTGGCTTATGCACTTAGTGTGGTAAGCAGGTATCAGTCAAACCCAGGGGAGAAACATTGGATAGCAGTAAAGAACATTCTCAAGTACCTGAGAAGGACTATGGAGATGTTCTTGGTGTATGGCGGAAAAGACCTGCAGATTGAGGCCTTTGCTGACTCCAGCTTCCAGAGTGACAAGGATGATTCCAAGTCCATGTCGGGTTTTGTCTTCACCCTTAATGGAGGGGCGGTGTGTTGGAAGAGCTCCAAACAGGAAACCGTTGCTGACTCGACGATGGAAGCGGAATACATCGCTGCATCTGATGCCGCAAAAGAAGCTGTCTGGATGAGGAAGTTCTTGAGAGAACTTCAGGTGGTTCCGTCCATTGTTGACCCAATACCTCTGTATTGCGACAACAACGGGGCTATAGCTTTAGCGAAGGAACCAAGATCCCATCAGAAATCTAGACACATCTTAAGGCGGTATCACCTGATCAGGGAGATCGTGGATCGCCAGGAGATCGAGGTCCGGAGAGTTGCATCAGAGGATAACACAGCAGATCCATTCACCAAGGCCTTGCCCCAGACTCAGTTCGAGCGGCTGATCGAGATGATAAGTCTTCGATACGCCAGTACATGGCCTTAGTGCAAATGGGAGATTGTTAGTGTATATGCCCTAGAGGCCATTACTGTATCATACTAGTTTGTATATTACTTAATGGAAGCTTGGGATATTCACAGTTGTATATACAATCTTGCTCGAAATGGTAGTATGCTACTTGGTTTGTCTCTGCTTTAATATGTGCATGTGTTTCTTTTAGCATATTGCTGATATACATATTAGTAGAGCCCTTAGGATCTTTGCTTGATTACCAGCGTTGTGATGGCGCTCGCACTCGTGGGAGCTGGGTGATCTATAAGCACATCCTTATACAGGTCCCTAGTCGTTGGACTATCGAGACAGGGCATCAATACTCCGGAGTAGACTAGCGTATGCGCTTTTCATCCCAGTGAGGGAGACGGTCTGTCCCACAGCCGTCAGTACGTCGTACTTGAGATAGTATACGGGTGCTCGTTGGGTTACGAGTACACTGGACAGGACTTGTCGGGAACTGTTGGTTGGTATTATACCTATCGTCAGTTATCAGTTCCCAGGTGACATGAGTACAGCTTAGTCCGCTGACTTGACACTGTCACTTTGCCTCGAGTGTGTTCCCACTGCACTTTGATTACTACCCTACCACGACTCAAAGGAGTCGTGCAAACAGGTAGTTTTTGGGTGCAGTCCCGAAGCACTTGGAGGCAGTGACGGTTAGACAGGATTCGTCTCTCCCGGTATTGGGGGTTGACATCGCGCTGTGTCCAGGAGAGCCATTACACGAGTAGTCCCTGGCCAGGGAAAGCGAGATATACTGGTAGGTTTCCAGTGTTATCTCAGGGTGTTCTGGGCTACACTCCGACACGACTTGTACCGCTATTAGGGTACTGACGTTCACCGCCCCCCTAGGCCCGCCATGCGATGTATCAGACGAACAGACCGGACTGTACGGAGACTATCACATACAGGCTCAGTAGGAGTGCAGATGGGGTTCACCTCGTCAGTCTTCTTACCGACATCTAGCTGGGGACCGTTACGTACAGCTAGTGCCGCTTGCGGTCTGTGGTTAAACCCACTGCCAGCGTAGTGTCGAGTCTTTAGAGTCCCACACAGAGAGCTATTCGCCTTTAGGCAAAATGAGTAGAGGTCGCATGGTTTTGCGACAGGGTTCGTTCGCATCCGCGCACTTGTGCACGTTTGCTGCCTGGACAGTTTATACTAGCGGGCTTTGGTTTAAGCCGGATCCTAGTATATGATTTGAGATTGGTTTTTCTCAGTGTATTCGTGTTCCTCGGATCACGAATGCGGGTGCGTATGCACAGTTGCTTGAGATTGGGGGAGAGGACCTTGTTTAGGGTTAATGGCTATTGTCATTTTATTAACCCTATTGCTTATGTGTGTATTATAGTTAATTGATAATTAGCTTAATAATTGTGCATGGTTGTTGTTGTTGACCTTTTGACTTCATTGACTTGTTGACCTAGGTTGACACTTTGACCATCATCATTTCTTTTGGAAGATGCTCTTTGATCTTTGCAAAATTGAAATGATAATGGTCATGTCATGATTTACCATGACAATTTTCAAGCTAATTGTTCAATTAAAATTATTCACACATATTAGTGAGAATGGCTCACTAATAATTCATTCTCTCATATCATTTCTCTCTCTTGCTCATCCTCTCCCTCAAGCTCTCTCCCTCTCATGTGTTGAGAAACAAAAAGCTTGAGAAAAACCCTCACTTGATCTTCTCTACTCTCTTCTAGGGTTCAAGTCTTAGCATTTTTTGCACTCTAGTTACTCCTAGCTTGGAGTTGAAGCTAAAGGTCGAGGCTTTCGGGTGGATCCTTCTTTGATGGGAGAAGACAAGCAAGGTGACCTCTTTCTACCATTCCAAGGAGCAAGGAGAGAAGGACTTTGAGCTCAAGGTATAACCTTTCCATCACTTAGCTACTTTGTAGTTAGCTTTAGCAAGTTTATGTTTAGCAAAGATCCTTAATGCTAGGTCCATGTTGCCTAAGTTCATAAAAATCCAATTTTTATTATGTTTTCCGCCTCCCCGTAAGCACCGGGGTGGGCAACGTGGACTTACAGAAATGACCTCAATCTTTGCTTTGTCAACTTCTATGCCATTTTGCGAGATGATATGTCCTAAGACAATACCTTCGCGCACCATGAAGTGGCACTTCTCCCAATTCAAAGTGAGATTCTTGTCCTTACATCGGGTAAGGACAGCGTCAAGATGCAGCGAACAGTCGTTGAAGGAATCGCCGAAGATGGAGAAGTCATCCATGAAAATCTCCAGAAATTTTTCCACCATGTCTGAGAAAATTCCCATCATACACCGCTGGAAGGTAGCGGGCGCATTGCATAACCCAAAGGGCATGCGACGATATGCAAATGTGCCGAAAGGACAAGTGAAAGTGGTCTTGTCCTGGTCTTTTTCGGCGATAGGAATTTGATTATAGCCGGAGTAGCCATCATGAAAGCAGTAGTACTCGTGTCCGACCAATCATTCAAGCATCTGGTCAATGAAAGGTAGCGGAAAGTGGTCTTTCCGCGTTGCGGCGTTGAGTTTTCTGTAATCAATGCACACTCTCCACCCAGTTTGGGTGCGAGTAGGGATTAACTCGTTCGCCTCATTAGTGATGACCGTTATACCTGATTTCTTGGGGACAACGTGGATGGGGCTAACCCACTAGCTATCGGAGATAGGGTAAATGATACCACTATCTAGACATTTTACGATCTCCTTCTTCACAGCCTCTTTCATGACTGGATTGAGACGTCTTTGGGGATCCCGGGCTGGTTTGGCATCATCCATCAGATGAATGTGATGCTCAACGATCAGGGGACTAATCCCCTTGATGTCTGCCATGGACCAGCCAAAAGCTTGCCTGTTGCTGTGCAAGACCGCGAGAAGGGCTTTCTCTTGCTCGGGAGCTAGAGAAGCCGAGATGATGACAGGGAGGGTCTCGTTTTCACCTAAGTAAGCATACTTAAGGTGAGACGGCAAAGGCTTGAGTTCGAGCGATGGAGGTGAAACGATTGAAGACAAGATTGGTGCAGAGGTCTCGAACTCAAAGGACTCCAGCAAAGGTTCAAAACGAGTGTAAGCGACCGAGTCGGATAGTTCAGGTAACTCATCCGGAAATTCGAAAGATTCAAACTCGGGTTGTGCGCGGCTAAGATCGTTTGAAAACGTGAAACACTCGTAGTCGTTGTCGGGCGCAGAAACAGCAGCAGGTTCGAAGAGAAACGCACTAGTGGCGTCAAGATTATCGTGATCAAACAGAAACTCCTCGAATTCACATTCTTCTGGGGTGATCTCCTGGATCGAGCAGACGTCCAGTATATGAGCATTAGGTTCGGCGGGCTGATTCCCCAACCTAAAAATGTTGAGTTCAATCGTCATGTTTCCAAAAGAGAGGTTCATCGAACCATTGCGACAATTGATCACAGCATTTGAGGTTGCAAGGAATGGGCGACCGAGTATCACCGGAATTTGATTCCGGGGGTTAGCTACAGGCTGTGTGTCTAATACAATGAAGTCAACGGGGAATATGAAGTCCCCGACTTTTATTAACACATCCTCTAGCTCACCCCTAGGATGGGTGATCGATCGGTCGGCCATTTGGAGAGTGCAGTGCGTGGGTTTCAACTCTCCGATGCCTAATTGCTCGTATACTGAATACGGAAGCAGGTTAACACTGGCACCAATATCTAATAGTGCGCAGTTGATGTTCTTATCCCCAATGGTAATTGAAATCGTAGGACAGCCAGGGTCCTTCCGTTTTTGTGGTAAAGATTGGGTAAGGGCATCACTCACAGCACTAGCCAAGAAAACTTTCTTGGGTACCTGAGACTTCCTCTTCTTCGTGCATAAGTCCTTTAAGATTTTCGCGTAGGACGAGACTTGTTGGACAGCATCTAAAAGAGGAATGTTAATGTTAACCTGTTTAAATAACTCCAGAATCTTCTCTATTTGAGGATTTTGTTTATTAGACCTCAACCGGTTTGGAAATGGGACGTTTTTAAAATTGGTTGAGTCTAATGCTTGTGGAGGAGATTGTGGAGTAGGAACGGATCCCAGAACAGGTGTTTTCGTGGAGTGAGAAGTGGGTCCTTTCAAAGCAGAAGAAGAGGAAGGAGAGCCTTGTGAAGAACGGAGAATAGGCTCAGAAGACGAAGAAGCAGGAGACGAAGAAGAAGAAGTAGAAGAAGAAGCGGCCGGGGTGTCATCATTGATCCGTGTGCCGATGTTGTTTTGCAGGATCCTTCCCGATCTCAATGTGGTCATGGCACTCACATTATGATTCTGTTGTTCAAGAGCAACATGTACATTCTGTGGGTGACCGGGATTTGGGAGTGGTTGGGACGGGAGCTTCCCCTTCTCTCGCTCGCTTAAGGCCGCATTCAGCTGTGCAATCTGGGCCTCGATGGTTTTGATGCTTTGCCCGTGAGCGGCAGTGTGTTGCACTAAGGACTGAATAGAAGACTAGATGTTGGCGGTGGACTGAGTCGATTGTTTAACGAACGCCTCCAGACTTCGTTCGAGCGAGGAAACCTTATCGTTGTTTGACGGAACAAAGTTGTTTGGTGGAAAAGAATTGTTGGGTGCAAAGTTGTTCGTCTGATTTTGGAAAGGTTGGGGTTGGAAGGGTTGCTGAAACTGCTGTTGAGTTTGTTGTTGCGCTTGTTGTTGCGGCGGAGGGGCCCTTTGGAAATTGTTGCCTTGGAATTGATTCTGATTCTGATTCCATGCGAAATTGGGGTGGTTCCTCCAACCGGGATTGTAGGTGGAAGAGTATGGATCATTCCTCGGTCTTTGCTGGAATGCAGCATTAACCTGATCCTGTCCTTGCGATGGTGGATTGTAAGGACACTCTTCGGTCAAGTGAGAAGGATCTGAACAACAAGCGCAGATGGTACGAAGGGGAAGAACAGGGGTAGGAGCAGGAGAAGAGAATTTGCTCTCTATCGCTTCAAGCTTTCTCGTTATTGCAGCCATTTCAGCTTTCATCGCAATAGAGACGTCAAGTTGGTGAATTCCTACCCTAGACTGACCGGTAGAAGTGGAGGTAGAAGAAGAAGAAGTCGGTCTGGTGCTCTCCCATTGTAGCGTTTGCTCCGCAAGGTCGTCAAAGAATTGCCACGCTTCCTCGTCAGATTTGGATAGGAAGTGGTCTTGACAGATGGTTTCCAACAGCTGCTTCGTTGCTGGGTTCAGGCCCTCGTATAAGGTTTGGCAAAGTTGCCATTTCTCTATACCGTGGTGAGGACACTGAACAAGAAGGTCTTTGTACCGGTCAAAGCACTTCCAGAAGGGTTCAGAAGGAAGCTGAGAGAATTGGTTGATTTCATTATGAATCCTTGCGGTTTTATGATTCGAATAGAACTTTTTGAGAAACGCTTTTACAAACTCGTCCCAACTGGTTATGGAATGGGAAGCGGTGCTATACAGCCATTTTTCAGCAAGATCGCATAAAGTGAACGGAATGACCCGTAGACGTATAGCATCGTCCGACAGTTGGGTAGTTTTCATCATGGCACAGACGTTTTGAAATTTGTTAATGAAGATATAGGCATCTTCAGATTCAAGCCCATGAAATCGTGGAAGCATGTTGATGAAGTGGGGCTTAATTTCAAAATTATCCCCATTGGCCGGTGGAAGAGAAAGGCAGGTGGGAAGTGCAGAACGGGTGGGATAGAAACGATCCTGGAGCGCGATTCGCTGCGGCGCTACAACAGGCGGTGGTGGTGGGTTATTGGTCTCCGTAGGAGGTGGAGCCAATCCAGGGGTAGTCAAAGAGATGCTCGGATTAAATCCTGACATCGCGGAAGAAGAGGTTGGTGAAGGTGAAGGTGAAGATGTATGAACAGAATTCCGGTCAACGTCGGAGTTGGCCGGCAAAGGAAGGGGTGAAAGAGGAGTGGACGGAGTATCGACGTCTGAGTCGATCACGTAGTCGGTAGCGACTAACGTAACGCGGACTAGATGGGCGCTAGTGTCCCGAGTCCAAGCGGACATACACTAAACGTGTTTAGTATAGTCAAAGCGGAGAAGGTGAGGGTAAGAAAACGTCAATGGAGAAAGGCGATGGGTGGTGGGTGAAAAATGGATTTTGGCGACAAAGGGCAAGTTTTTATAAAAGTTTTTGATTTTTTTCTTTTTTTTTTTTTAGAAAGAGCTTTACAGAAATATGTATGGACTTACGGCTTTAAGCAATCACAAACAAGATATGCACAATCACACCTAGATCTAGTGGTCACCTAGGTCTGCTAGACCTGCTCCAGAACTTGATTGTCGAAGAAAAACTGTGTCGAGAAACGGGCTCAAGATACACTGATCACGAGGCCAGGTAAGTGCAGAGATAAGGGGAGGTTTTCCAACGCTTTCGTGAAGTTCCTTAATTAAATAACCCTTTCTCTTTTGGCGGTTGCTCCGTTAACACTTTCCTAGACACCCCGTAAACAATATACCGTTAAGCGAGGTTCTAAACACGGTTTAACTTCTCCTAATGAGCGCGAAGTCCTTAGGGCTGCAGTCTAGTATTTTTTAATTACAATGGACAATGCATATGCTTTTGTGATTTTTGGGGTCCTGGGAAGGGTGATGAAATCCCCACCCAATCTGAATTGGTTTCAAGCCCCTTAAGTCTGTATTAAAGAATGCAAAGCGGTAACAAATCAACTGCAAACAATTTTTATTTTTAGCGCGGCGCAAAGAATCCTGCACAAGAACAGTTTATTGGAAGGGGGAAGAGAATTTGCGCAAAGAAACCTGCAGAAAATACAGTTTATTGGAGTCCAGAGGAGTGGGGAGAAGAAAATAAGGACTCACAGAGATTTTGGAACCCTGAATCCACCAAGTGGCCGCGGATCCGCGGCCTAAGCTTCCTTATGCCGCGGAACCGCGGCAATATGGTGGGATTGGGACATCAAATTTTTTGTGTTTGCTTCTGTGGTTGTCCTCTGCTTGTATGGATTTGCTGAATCTTGATTTGCTTACTGTATATACTCCAGATTTTTACAGTAGACCGTTTGCTTCGTTTTGTCCGTCGCGGTGTAGCCGCGAAATGTGGGTCTATCTTCCCACGTCTTTGGCACTGAACTTGAACTCCGTATATTCTACGTCTTGGCCATTGAACTCGAACTTCGTATTTTCCTGCACACTTGCATAAAAACTAGTCAAAAATAACAAGATGATTTTTTACAAAGTATATATTTTTTTTGTTTTTCGGTTAGATTTATATTCACAAGTTAACCCGAAATTACACAAAGAAATAAACTACCGTCTCCCCGGCAACGGCGCCATTTGATTGTTATCGTTTCTGCGTGTTCAAGTTTTAGTTAAATACCGCAATCAAGACGGTTTCGCTCGTAGCTAGCCGGTTGAGTACGGGTCGTCCGCAGGGAGATGGGAATCTTTTTCTATGTGTTTTAACGAGTTAAGTCCGAAGGTTCAGATTTTGTTTGTGATTATCAAAGTGGTAAAATGATATGTAAAGAGAGCTTGTTAGGGTTAGGATTAGGTTAGTTTGAGATAGGAGTCTCCCACATCTTTCGTTGCCCCTCTTAAAATCGGTGTTACGGTAATCGGCAACAACGGGGATTAGCACGACTAGGAAGGAACTTGAGAGTATAAGCTAGGCTTTCCAACGCATAAGTTCTTCCTTTTGGTGCTTGTCCGTCCGTTCTTGGCTCTTAGCCATAACCTCCGGTTAATTCAACCACAACCGGTCTCACTACGGAATCACCGCTGTCATGTAGGATAGGGTGCCGTAAGGAGCGGATTGTGGTTCAATTAACGGGAGTCGAATTAAGCTGTTGGGCAAGGAAAGAGTGAGAGAGATTTCCTTCTCTCAAACTTCCCTTATCCTACCCTAACAAGTATGAAACTACTCACACATCATGATACGGAAAAAAATAAAACAAAACAAAAGAGGAGGATAGAAAGAAAGAGATTAGAAGATAACAACTAGCTATTTGCGACCTCACCTTGGCAAGGATCAAGCGTAAGCATCATGGTTGTTTTAAGGATAAAGAAAAGGAGAAAAGAAAGAAACAACAAGAAATAACAACAACTAAGTTAACAAATTAAAATTACAATAATTAACAAGAGAACAAGACAAGCATAATAATAAACGGTTCTTCTTTATTCATCATTCTTCACTCAAAAGCTCACTACAAGTTTTAATGGAGAAGAGATGAGAAGAGGAAGAAGAACATGTATTCTAAAACCTAGAGAAAAAATACAAGATTATGCACCCCTTCCTTCACAAAGTTCTGGGCTATTTATGGGCTAAAAAATGAAAACCTAGGGCAACCACCAGAACACAAATAAAAAGACCAAAACACCCGTGGAAAATCAACATCTGCCGCCACCATACGGCCGCGGTTCCGCGGCCTAATAGAGGGTTTGGGCTGTCCGGTTTCTTGTGCTTCCCTGGTCTTCTGTCCCCTTTTGTCTGGTACATGTTGTTTCTGATAATCTTTCCACATTTCTTCCAGAATTCTAGTGGATCAAAAGGTGATTTGGACATGGATCTTTTGTCATGATTTTCTTGAGCTCCGCGTAGATTTCTTGGATCTTGTGTTGCCATTGAGCCTTGTGCATGAAGGTAACAATCGATTTGCCATTTTGTCTCCTAAACTGATGTGTGGCAACAGACGGATAAAGAGCGGAGACCCGTGTTTTATCTGAGGTTGACAGGAACCCGGATTTTTGTCGTGTTTTCCATGAATTTCACCGATTTAAAACCGAGAACCTGTATCCTGCAATTGACTAGCAAACACGGCTCAAGAGTATCTACTGATATGCAATGTGATAAAAATTGGGCGGTATGAAAATGCAAAAATCTGATATGAAAAGAAAGACGTTATAGTCACCTACCTACCAGATATCATAGCCACGAACTGCATCAGCGCCAAATCATATCCATATGGACTTCAGCGTAGACACTGAACTAAAAGTCACATCACAATCCACAACGGGTATTTGATGAAAACTCTTTACAACAAGTCTAGCCTTATTAGGTTAGTACCTTTCCAACTGCACAGATCCCGAAAGATCTACTTGCACCTAATGGGCTTCACCCCTTCAGGAGCACCCAACAAAGTCTAAAATTCATGATTTGTTGAAGTGCGTGGAGTCCATCTTAAATATGAAGTATCTAGTCACCTGGAAGTTACCGCTTCCTATGACCTACTGATAAATAGTAGGGCCATCATTATCATGATGCTGACCTCACTATCACTGTCTATGAGAAAACCAAAGTATCTCTCGGGTGTCTGAGGTCACCTACTTGATCTGCGGAGTGGCTAATGGTTTGTCAAGTCCAATTGAATCCTTAGGTTCTACTAAATTTTCGGTAACCGTCTGTGGTTTTTGAATCACTTTCAACTCTACCATACTCCTACTAGCTTATTTTGCAAAAAGATTCCTTTTATAAAAAGGTGGCGAGTCAAGAACAATATAACTATTGATCTTGAAATTGGTAGAAATAAAATTCTAGTGAATGATTGGGATAATCCATAAACCGCCGTAACCGAAGCGTGCCTCGAGTTTGTCCGGATTCTTCTTTTAAACAGAAACCAGATAACTCCATATCTTAACAACCTCAAGATATGTAACCATTCTATATCCATATAGAATCAAGGCATTAATTTAGATGGAACCTGATTCAAATGTCATGCAGCTATTTCCAGTGCATATCACTTAATGGAAAAAGGCCAATACAACTTACTCATCATGGAGCGCACCCACGGATGAGTAACCTGCGAGAGAATCAAGTTCTCTATATTACTATGATGGAATACCTAGCATAAGTATCTATATCTTCGATCACCTCGAAGAATCCTGATACTTCCAATGTATGGTTCTCTACTTTATTCTTATTCCAACAAGCTTCTCAAAATCTTTGGACCTTGCATTACAACGAATGCGTGTCTAAAATCAGAGAACTCATAGGCAAACCCGAATGAAGTAAGAGTACCAACCCTTTGTCTTGAAGGACACTGGAAAAAATACATTTTCATGTATAAGTCCCAAGAGTATACCAACTCAAATTCAATGTTTTGTAAATTTAAAACTGTATCTTGGTCAAGAATGTCTTACACCGTTATTCAATGCACCCTACCTTACCCTCAACTGATAAAGATAAATGTTTAAAACACAATTTTCAAAATGTATATCTCACTTTATAAAAATAAAGGTACATATATTTCATTTTAAAATTTGGTGCATAATAACAGTTATTTGAAACCAAATATTTGCCGTCAGGAAAAAGCCAGACGATTTAATCCAATATCAGCAATTGCAACGAATTCCAATATTGAGGATCAAATCGCCCATTTCCCAATATTCTACTCCAACTCAAGATCTGTAATACCTTATAGATGTGAGATCCAAATCTGGTAAATACATACCCTGGAGTCAGAATTAATTGGGAAAACAGTTCTCTTTTACATGTATACAGAAAAACTGAAACATGAAAATGATTCATAGGGGATGGTCAGGTATTCCTAGTAATGCCTTTTCCATTTTCCAGATTCATGACAGTAGTCGTAATTTCCATTGCCCTCACTTCTGTCCCTTTATATGTCTCTACTTCTTACCTTCTGCACACCGTCCTTAGGCCAATTTAGTTTTCTTCTTTCCCTATTTTACGGCACCAGCTTAAGGTTTGAAAGAAAACTATCCAATAAGCATAACAGGTGTACTCTCCTAATACAAGGAGCTCTCGCAACCTGTGAGAAGGTAAAAGGAAGAGACAACTGAATAATCCGATTCAATTTCTTCAGAACCTGTGGCTATCCTCGACTGAAGTACCTTCTTCGAGTTCGTTTGTAACAATACGATGGACGTTCCAAGCAATATGGATCATCGTAGTGATACGACATGTTCTGAAGATATGCAAAGGGTAGAGTAGGAGTTACAGGGATATATGCGACTTTGTCGCGAATCAAGACAAAACAAAGACAAAGGGTGTAAAAAGGTTCGGTCAAATTGGTTCATTAGTTTTTAAGGTAAGTCATGGGTCGCTGTAGCAGAGAGAGAGAGAGAGAAAAGAAACACTCGGCGTGCACTCTATCAAGATTAGATTGGTTATCATTTTATCTAATCAGAATGGCTCCTACTGTATCCTCGAATCCTCCTTCAAAATGTTGGCTATAGTGCCCTCAAGTCAATTATTGGGTCGCAGGCACGCGATTGCAATGATTGAGGGAGAACCTATACCGGTAGGACAGTCTTACTCGAGATGATAGTATGCTATCTGGTTTGTCTTTATCATCATGTACATGCTTCAGGTGACATTACAGATCATTATTGAAGGGTTACACTAGCGGCCCGGCCAACTTCCGTGGCCAAATGCGGAAAAAAAAATTCATAGCGATAACGAACTTGGCGCTAGAATAAACCTTAACCGGATTTGTACCATAAACCTAACTAGCAAAAGAAGATTTTATCTACTATGATAGAAAGTTATACCTCAAACTTGAACTCCTTCTCTTCTTGTGTTGCTTCCCCTTGTTGTGAGCTCCTCAGAGTGGTGTAGATGGCTCCTCCTCACCGTCTTCTCTTTGCCAAAGAAAGATCCACCCAAAGTCCTCTACCTTGAGCTCCAACCTCTATCTTGAAGTAACTAAGGTGCTTAGCTTGCTACACTAAGAACCCTAGAGTGAGTAGAGAAGTGTTTTGGTGGTTTAGTCTCAATGCTTTGATTTTCAACACATGAAACACTTAGGCTTTTTTCGGGGAGAGGAAGAGGGAGAGCAAACCATGAGAGAGAAAGTTAATGAGAGAATGAGAGAACAAAACTCTCATATGAGAAATATATGATAATATTAATAATAATTAAGAAAATTTTGATGGTGATTTGATTTGACCATTATCATTTCATAATTAATGCTAAGCATGCTTCAAAAAAATATCTCATGCTTAACAAAAGAAAATATCTAAGTCAATGTGAGTCAACAAGTCAAATGGTCAAACCAACTTTAACTATGATACAATTATCCTTAATTAAAACTATTAATCATATTCCTCCTTCTCATTATGGTTTTGATCAAGTCAATGGCCAAAACCCTAATGAGGTGTCTCCTTCTCCGCCCCTATCAACTGTACATACATACCCGCTTCCGCGTTCCAAAGATCACCAATGCAATGAGACTGAACCAAGCCAAAATCAAATACTAGGATCCGGCTTAAACTAAAGCCCACTAGTATCAACTTTCCGAACACCAAACGCGCACAAGTACGCATATATGAACGAACCCCGTCGTAAAACCATACGACCTCTACTTGTTTCGCCCAAAGGTGAACAATCCTCTGTGTGGGACTCTAAAAACTCGACACTACGCTGGCAGCGGGTTTAACCACAGGCCGCAAGCGGTACTAGCTGTACGTAACGGTCCCCAGGTAGATGCCGATAAGAAGACCGATGAGGTGAACCCTTCCAAACTCCTACTGAGCCTGAATGTGACAATCTCCGTACAGTCCGGTCTGTTCGTATAAGAGTATCATATGTCGGGCCTAGGGGGCGGTAAACGTCAGACCCCTAATAGTGGTACAAGTCGTGTCGGAGTGTAGCCCAGAACACCCTGAGAAACTACTAGAAACACTACCAGTAAATCTCGCTTGCCCTGGCCAGGGACTTTGTGTAATGGCTCTCCTAGACACAGCGCGATATCAACTCCCAATACCGAGAGAAACGAATCCTATCTAACCGTCACACCCTCCAAGTGCTTCTGGACTACACCCAACTACTACCTGTTTGCACGACTCAATAGAGCCGTGGTAGGGTAGTAATCTAAGAACAGTAGGAACACACTCGAGACACTAATGAGGTCTCACAAGGCAACAACCATGCCAATTTCAAATTTTACAAGTGCCGAGAAACCCTAATACGGATTCGTTAACTAGAGATTAAGGCGAAAACCGAACAAGTAAACAACTTTACTAAGAAGTGAACGGAAATACAACCTTTGTAGATCCGGTCCTCCACCTCCATAGCTCTATGATGAAATCCCCTCGCTGCGATCATCGGATCCCAGGTTCTAGCATCGGCTTCATCGGAGAAATGGGCGGGATAGGTCGTCGACTTCGATGCCGAAGATGATCTACGTCGAGGCAACTCAAGATCAAGCTCCAACTTCACCAAGTCATGAAACTTGTAAAGAAAACACCCTATACTACTTGGAAAGTGGTAGAGGATGAAGAAATAGGAAGTGGGTTCACTTTAGAATTGGATTTCTCACTATTTTTCTCATGTTGCCATTAATGGTAACAAGCTTTCTTCTTTGTTGAAGAAGAAGAAGAAGAAGAAGAACAGAATATGATAAGAATAAAATGATTAAGTTAAAATGAAAAACCCCTTCATTCTTATCATATTGCAACCTTAGTTAAGTGTAGAGAATGAACTAAGGTTAGTTGAATGGTTAGGTTTAGGAGATGAAGACAAAATGGTCATTTTTAGTCAAAGATGCATGAAGCATCAAGAATGTTCTAAAAGCAACCATTTTGTTTTCCTTTTTCTTTTAACCAAAAATGAATAGATAAATAAAAGAAATGAAACCCTAACCATTCACTTAACATAGTGTATAGCATACACACACCCAAGGTTGCATGTATCATCAAACATGATACAAACAAGTCTACAAAAATATATCACATATACAATGTGCACTTCAAGTGAGAAAATCCATTTAATGTGAACCAATACTAGTTAATGCTAAATAATATATCAAATATATAATTATACATTAAATCATTAAATCAACACTTGATTTAATGATCCGGTCATATCGCATATAACCGACTAGTATCAAGTGTATCAATGTATCGAATCAACACTTGATTCGGTAACCCGGCTATATCACATATAACTTGCCGATGATACAAATTGCGAGAATAGAATACGGTATCACATACACGCATTATTCTCGGTCCTGCACATATCTCATATGCGCTCCTATTTCGTTTCGCTTGAGCCAGGAAACCTCTGTGTAGGAATCTAAAGACTCCTCAATACGCCAGCAGCAGGTGATGATCATATCAAACACCCACAAGCCGCAAACGGTCTGCTAAACATAACGGCCACCCGGGTATGAGCGATCAGAAGATCGACGAGCAAGCCCGCTCACACTCCTGTGAATCCAACCAGTAACACTTACCGTACAGTCAGGTCTGATCGTCTAATATGTCGCATATCTCGCCTAGGGTGGTAAACGTCAGACCCCAATAACTCGATAAGTCGTGTCGATATTAGGTCTATAACAGTTCGAGAAACTACTGGTAACACTTACCAGTAAATCTCAGCAACCCTGGTCAGGGATTTTCGGTTATAGCCAATCGAACACAGTGCAACATCAACTCCCTATACCGGGAGAGACGAATCCCCTCATATCGCTCATTGCCTCCATGTGATTCGGGACTGTACCCAAAAACCACCGTTTTGCATGCCCACTTGGACATGGTAAGGTGGAAATCAAAGCACAGTAGGAATCACACAAGACTCTATGACGATCTCGGGTCTACAGACTAACCTGTACCAGTGTCACCAGAGAACTGCCATCTGACGTAAGGTATAATACCATCTGGGAGTTCTCGGCGAGCCCCTCCAGTGTACCCAGTCTCTACTGAGCACCCGTATATCATCTCTGATGTCAAACACCAATGGATATGGGATTATCCATCGCCCAACTGTATGGGTCGAGAAGGTATACGCTAGTCTACTCTGGTATATCGATGCCCCGTCTCGATATACCCACGACTAGGGACCTTGAAGGATGTACTTATGGACTACCATGTCCCCACTAGTATGATCCGCATCATAGTCCAGGTAGTCAAGTACACATCCTAAGGGCTTTACCAACATGTAACATAGAGACAATCAGTATACACGTTAAGGTAAAGAGCAACCAGATAGCATACTATCATGTCGAGCAAGAAAGTCCTCCCTATATATGTCCCAGCATCCACTACAATATACATCCTATGTATAGTAATGGCCTCTAGGGCATACATATAACTAACAATCTCCCACTTGCACTAGGGCCATCTGATAGCAGTGGTTGCAGTATCTCATACTCAACCATCCCATAAAAGTCTCGCTCTGGGAAAAGGCCTTTCGTGAGTGGATCCGCCGTGTTGTCCTCTGAATCTGCTCCCCTAACCTTGATCACCCTGAAGGTCAACCATCACCATGATCAGGTGATACTGCCTTAGAATATGTCTGGATCACTGATGGGTCAGGCGTTCCTTGGCATAAGCCACAACTCCATTGTCACACAATGGGAGGAACTAAGTTCATCTCATGAACAAAAATACATCCAGACAGCCTCTTTGGTAGCATCTTAAGTAGCGATGTATCCAGCCTTTATCGTCTAGTTTGTCACGGTATTTAGCTTGGAACTCTTCCAACATACCGTCCCTACGCTGAGGGTAAAGACAATGCCTGCAACTGACATTCAGTCGTACTTATCACCCTGGAACCTTTCCAGTGATTCTCCCCAGGATCAACTGATACTATCTCACTACAACTAGTGAGAATCCTAACATCCATTTAGATCTATCTCATAGACCTAAATCCCAGGATTTAGGAGGTATCATCTTGATCCTATATGGAGAATCCTTGTGATAAGCGGAGATTTACCGAGCGTAGCATAGGAAACTCCTTTCTTATCAAGAGTATGTCATCCACGTACTCTACGAGGATCACCACCATACTCCCTACTACCCTTTTGTTTATACAAGGTTCATCTACCATTTTGATGATGTCAAACTCTTTGACTAACACATCAAAACAGACGTTCCAACTCCACGATGCCTGCTTTATCACATAAAACATCTTGCACACGTTCCCGCTGCTCCCACTATTTACGAAGCCCTCTGGCTGTATACTTATAGACGTTCTCTTCTAAAACATCATTTAGAAAAGCAGTCATGGCACCCAACCGCCAGATATCGTAGTCATGGTATGTAGCCGTGGCAAGTAGGATCTGGATGGACTTAAGCATAGCCATTGGAAAAAGGTTTCATCATTATCCACGCCTGGTCGATGACGAAAACCTTTAACAAGTCTAGCTTTGAAAGTCTCAACTTTTCCATGTACACCAAGTAATCTTCTCAAGATATACTTGCTCCTGATGGGGATTTAACCCTTCAGATAAAGCAACCAAAGTCCATACTTTGTTGGTGTATAAGGATTCCATCTCAGATCGCTAAGCATCCAGCCATTCTTACAGAGTCTCACTCCTGATGGCCAGCTCGAAACTAGTTGGGTCATCATCTCATGATGCATTCCTCGCTCCCACTGTCATAGAGAAACCAAAGTATCTCTCAGACGGGTGAGAAACCCTACTAGATCGGCGGAGAGACTGGGGTTCGTTGGTTGCTATTGAATCCTTTGGTTCTGCCAAATCATCAGCTTCAGTTTGTATAGCTGGAACATTTCCAGTTCTACATAACAGACCTTGCCTCGAGCTTGTCCGGATTTTGCTTTTTAGACATAGGCCGGACAACCCCAATCTTAACTGACTTAAGATATGGGCTCTTCCCTTTCCATATCTCATATGAAGTGGTAGGCAACTGATTTGATCGGAACCCTATTCAATAGGTATGCAACTTCATAAGTGCATAACTCCCTAAAAGGAAATAGGTAACTCAGTAGTACTCATCATAGAGCACACCTTATCATATAGGGTGTGTTTGCTCCGCCCCGATACACCGTTGTGCTGTGGTGTATTCAGAGGAGTAACACTGAGAGAGAATCTCATTCTCCTTTAGAATAGTTCAAGAATTCCATGCACAAGTATTCTCCTCCCTGATCTCATCATAGGACATAATACTTGTACCCGTATTTTGGTTCTCTACTTCTAACTTATATTCTATGAATATCTTAAAAGGTTCGAACTTGTGTTTCAACAGGAACATATGTCTGAATCTTGAGAGATTATCAGAGAATGTAATGAAGTACAAATAACCTGTCTTGGCATGTGTAGACAAGGGACCTACATACATCAACATGTATCATACCAAGAGTTCACTAACTCTTTCTCTATTTCCAGTAAACAGAGCTATGGTCATCTTATCTCTGTGACATGACTGGCAATTTTCACAAGATGTAAATTCAAACTGATTTAAATATGCATCTACAATGTACTTAAGCTAGTCGGGTCACATTGATATGACCTAGTCTACAATACCTCAAGAAGGATCCGTTCATTTCTGAACTCTTCCTCTTGTGTGTGTTACGTATACTAAGAATTGTAGTTTGATTTAGAACATCAATGCTTTTAGATAACGTGCCTGAACTGATCAAATTTTGATATAGGAAATGTTCAAAACATTGTCCAACAGTACAAAATTTTATCATTTCTTTACTAATAAAGAGACTGATATGATTTTGTACATTAGGTTCGGTATCTAATAGCATTTGTTCAGAATCAATGTATTGGTAATACAGGGTGACAGTGACCAACAGACTTGGCTGCAACACTTGCCCCGTTTTCTGTCTCATGAAACTTATCACCCGTTCTCGGTTCTCTACCTTTCTGTAGCCCTATGTAACAGATTGCATATCTGGGATCCTGATCCGGTATCAAATACCCAGGACGCAGAGGATACTGAGTAACAGTTCTTTGTAACGAACACACCCGAAGATGATGCATCAACATGCACTTTCTTCGTTTGGGCGGCATGGGAAATCTGGTATTCCCCAATTCCTGCTCTGTCTTATAACAATTATAAGTTGGAGCGGGACCAACGTTCCCCAGCTCAGTATAACAAGCGGGTTCGGTCAATATATCCATATTATTATCTTGATTAAGGCGTGACATGGTCGCTACCAGGAGAGAGAGAGAAGAAAACACTCTGCGTGCGCTCTGGCAAGATCAGATTGGTTATTATTTTATCTAATCAGGATGGCTCCCACTGTTTTTATCAAATCTTCCTTCAAACCCTAAAAGGAAAGACTAGCCGGGATTAATTACATGCTACAAGTTCGCCAATTTTTCAGCCAGGCCAGTGTCGGTACTTTGAGGGAGGTTCCCCGTGCTTTCGCACGGACCTAATTACAGTAAACCTCGTTTTCCCAGATGCGTAACCCCGTTGACACCTTTCTAGACACCAACTTGATCGGCTAATTGTAATGTGTAAAACTCTCCCAGGAGTAACAATTACTCGCAGTGGGTATCGGGATCCAACTATCTCATAGAAGGTATGCAATCTCATTGCAAATTTCAACACTTAAAATTCCCGATAATATTTTTCCCCTAGCGTGCTATGACCTTGACGCATGCCAAACAACCCATAGCCCGCTAGTCAAGTTCAACCCGTACATTTCTTGATTGAATTAAACCCACCCGCACGACCTTTGACACATGCCAAACAACGCCGTACGACTACCCTAATCCAATCACATCATATGCTAGCAGATAAGCACTAGTTAGCTACCGTACATTACGCCTTGACGCATGCCAAACTACCGCAGCACGAATACTAACTAGTACTTATCTGAAATGACGGAGGGCCACGACAGGTTTTTCTGAAAACCTATTGCGTAATGAACTTGATATCGTTGTAGAATCAAATGATTTTAAAATGGAGTGTTTCTGAGGCTTTTCTAGTTTTGCTAAAGGGGTCACTCCCGGTGAAGGGATCATCGGCCCTTTCCTCGTCGAATGAGGTGCGGGATATATCATATATATCACTGTGCAAAACAGAAACTATAGAAGCAATCAAAAGACAAACCGAGAGTTGTAGCATCTGCCAGTTATTGCTAAAGGAGTCACTCCCGGTGAAGGGATCTCGGTCCTTTCCTTATCGAATAAGGTGCAGGATGTTCTACAAGGAACACCGCGATGCAAAGCAAGATCTGTAGCTACCTGTTTTATTTTGAAATTCGATTCCACAACATCTTTAGGTTTCTTTTTCTTTCATTAATCACATTAATGAAGTCCCATCATTTAAATTTACCTAAACATCACAGATAAATACAACGTACACTTATGCCATCCGCATTCGCCTCGATGTCCCCTCGTGCACCGTTAGGTTAGGTAACTAACGGCAGAGTGGGGCAGGGCTAGCGCGGGTGTAAAACATAAGTAACGCCTATATAATATATCATATATACTATATACTGTATCTATCACAGAACATCATATGATCACATCACAGATATCGCAGCAGAATAAACATATGAAACATTGGATATACTAGGACGTCCGTGTTTTCAATACGAGCCAGTATAAAACACGGATTCCACGGTCGTGATGAATAGCCAAACCCACACCCCTAGACCCCTACGAGAGCGGCAAGCAACCCTACCAATTCTAGAGTTAGGAGACTCGGACTCGACTCCTCGAGTTGGTCTCCCACTGGACTCCAGAACTCGGTTACTTGTGCCCTCCTCCTTGGATCTATCCTAGTGCGGAAAAGTAAATAATATACAAACGGTGACACCTTCCGCAACCTGGAAGTGTCCCAATAAAAGAATATTACATACAAGTTTTTACATGAATGAAAATGAAAAACACTCATCTCACATAAAAACCCCCGGCTATTCAAACACGACGATCCAATATAACATATCCAGCAACACATAACATCATATGTCATCAACGTAAGTAAACATGCGTATCCTAATTGTCGTTGACATATAGCAACGAAACCGGCGATATCACATATTACACTTACGGTCACAGAAAAGAAAGTGTAAAACTACAACAGTTGGAATCCACAACCTCCATAGACATCGCATGCCTAATCAAATGAATTACTTAGACATCGCATGCCTAACAATTATAAACCCCGCATTTTAGTCTCATTATCGAAAACACTTTTCAATATCAAGTCGGGCAATTCAACAAGATTCTCGATATCCTGATCGAATGCTCGTCGCAAACTTTAGTAGGTGGCCGCACCCCCGACGCCGTCGACGAAGTGCACCAAGGCGGAACACCGCTGCCGCGAGCACCCGAACGGATGCTTTCGGCGACGGGGTTCTCCTACAATCACTTGGTCGGGGCTATGGGGTGTAGCTGTCTATGTAACGTTTTGAAAATCGTTTCGGTGAAATTTCGAAAAATCGGTAAAATAAGGGGGTTTTCTGTAAAAAGTCAAAATACAAATATTTTATTATAAAAATTAAATATACATATTCTAGCTATGTAATTGCTATTATTTGGTGTTTATTGAGCCGCTGTTGAAATTTCAAATTTTCTGAAAAAAATATTATTTTATTATTATTTTAAGCCGTCACTAATACATTTAATTAGGGAAAATTACAAATTGGAATGAATTGAAACAAATTTTGTGCATCATAAAACATTAAATAAAATTTTATCATGTGGTTTTTGGAACGAAATCATTTGCCAAAACGGTTTAGAAATTATTGAAGAAAAAAGGCTTTTTTTTAGCGTAAATGGATGTTTGGGGTATTGTATTTATCATTTTTCATCACCCCACACCCGTACCCACACCCACACACCCCCATTCACTTCTCCCCTTGGCTAAATTCAGCAGCCCCCATCTTTTTCCCCACTTGAATTTCAAAGGAAAAGAAATGAAAGAAAAGAAAAGAAAATGGAGAAATGAGGTGGACCTTTGACCTTGAATTGACTTTGACTTCTCCCCCCACTTTCTCTACCTCCCTCTCTCTCCTCTCCCCCTCCCATTCCAGCCGACCCCCCCTCTCCTACTGCAGCAACAGCCCCCCCATTTCCCTTCTCTTTTCTCTTCAAAACTTCATCAAAAATTGCCCCAAAATCCATCAAAAAAATCCCAAAACCCAAATCCGACTCCTACCCATTTTAGCTTAGCCCGTATAGCATGGATCTTTGTGAAAAGAGAGCATTTTAGGAGGCCATGGATGCTTGTGGATCTTCAAATGTTTTTGGGTATAATTCTAAAACATTTTTGCTTAATTTGTTACTAATTTCTTAAAGCTAATTTAATTAAGTGTTAATTTGGTTTATGTGAGTTTAATTGCATGATTAAAGATTTCAAGTTAGGGTTTGTTGTGGAAATGAGTTGTGTTTGATTGTGTATGGTTTAGTGAGGTGGATTAACATATTTAGTTTTGTAGAAAACTAATCTAGTTGTTAATTACAAGT
Source organism: Agapanthus africanus (assembly GCA_030015575.1). NCBI lineage: Eukaryota > Viridiplantae > Streptophyta > Magnoliopsida > Asparagales > Amaryllidaceae > Agapanthus > Agapanthus africanus. The sequence continues at coordinate 253,212,365 of CM057350.1, forward strand.
TGTTACTTGAAAAATGTCCAAATTAAGCTTTTTGTTGCAAACTAGTTTTTTTGATTTAATTCGAAATATGAGATTAAAAATATGGTTAGGGTTTTTATCATATTATTAACTTTATTAAGTATAGTTTAACACTTTAGTTCATGGAAATCCAACCTAAATTGTAGTTTGTGCATTTTTGCTATGAAATTGTTAAAAAGGGTATTTTGTAAACTAGAATATTAGGGTTTTTGGAATTTAATGAGATTAAATTCCGGAAATTGTTTCTATGACTTATTTAAGATATTTAATAAGTATATTGGCCGCTACATTCATTTAAACATCATGTTTTGTACAAAAACGGCGAATTGTGCTTGCTAGATTTTCGGAAAAATGACTTTTTAAGTGAAATTGGGGTTTTTGTGAGTTTTAACCTAGTTCATATTAAAATTAGTGTTCGTGAATGTGCAAATGAGTGTGATTGGATTTTTCTCGGTGGTTTGACGTTTGTACATCGACATCGAGGGTTGGTTTGACTATTCTTGCATGCGTAGGCGATGGGTTTGGACCTATGCGTGATACGCGTGCCGATTTGATTTTCGTATGCCGTTTCGATTTCGAATTTAGTTTTAATGCGATATAGTGCGTTATGATATGTAGGGACCCCCATGTGGACTTCGAGACGACAAGCAAGCGCGTGGCGATATCGGCACCGGCTAGCGAGGACCAGGTGAGTAGATTTATATCTACGGGGAGAAGTCGGGTGGATGGCGTATAGCACCCCCGCAGTCCGTGGTGATGTATACGGATGCGTATACACACCAACAATTTATGATATGTTGTTAGGATTTATTATTGATGATTTTAGATGGATATTGGTGTTGGATTGGTGCATGGTTACGAAACCTTAGGTAGTGGGTGCACTACACTTACACATACACACATATACATACTTGCATACATTCCTTATTTCATATGTGCGTGTATGGGAATATATATTTATGTGTTCACATGGGTATGGGACTATGTGTTCATATACTGGATTTGAGGATAGTATTTGGAATTTGAGATGAGTCGATGAGATTGGGCTTGAGGCCAGGAGATCGGTGATGTGATTTGGTTCGTATTGAGATACGACATGATGTTTTAGCGGGTCTTCTGACGTAGTAATTCTTACACCCGCATGCATACATAGATGGCATCAATATTGTACTAGACGTAGGACATTATTCCGGATCATGATATTTGATAAAGAAGATACCAAATGAAAAGTGTGATTGATGTGACTTTGACCCGTACCCAGATTTGGGGATGCCGTACGACGGATTTACGTACGAGCTATATATTGATGATTGATCTGCACTCTTGACTTGGGATGTCTGATTATAGATATGGTATCAGATATGATATTATTGAGGTGGGATCACCGACTAATATATATACATGTATGTATATACATCGACTCAGATGTTAGGCGGTTTCCTTACCTGTAGTCCAGCTGGTTAGCTTAGCCCTTTAGTTTAGTTTAGTTGTTAGATTAGATTCGATTCTTACCTATTTCAAAAACTAACGAATCGTGGGTATTTTAAAAGACAGCCCAAGGGATCCTACGGAGATTTCAAAAGACGTATCTTTTCATAAAAACACCGTAGCCCCTATTTTCAAAACCCCATGATTCGTGTTATTTCAAAAGGCACCATTTGTAGGACTTATATTAGATTAATGCAGATTAGTTATAGTTGCGTCTAGTTTTCAGCTTCCGCTCATTATTGTGGTTCGCTTCGCATCGCATGCTTATATTATGTTTCGTACTACATTATTGATATCACGCTGTTAGGACACCAGCACCATTACCGATGATGCGTATGTACCACGTACACTTACTTGCCGGCTCACACACATATTCATCGGTAATTGTCATGCCACGTACACTTTAGAAATACTATTGCATTGACATAGGTTGTTAGCTAATAATTTAGACATGATATTAGTGTACTCGCCTTATATGCTAGATTAGACATTGTAGATATTACTTGTTACTTCATGCATGTTAATATTCATTGTTATGCCGCATTCATGGATTTTTATGCCGATATGCACTGTTTACATGCTATTGAGGATTGGATTCGGATTTCTATGAGATTTTCTGGTTTTGTGGGAAAACTGCAAAACTTATATAAGCTTCTTTCTCTCTTTAAAATAAAAAGTGCTGTTTTCCCATGCTGTATGAGTCGTCCACCATGAGTTTGCTGATGGATTTCGAGACCCGATTCGAGGAGGCGGATGAACCGTTTCGGGTACATGGTGGACCCGGTAAGGTACCCCGAGGCAAGAAGCGCATGATGATGACGATGTGAGCCTGGCAGGGGAGCAGTACCTACCGGTGATTTTACCCGACGCGTCGGATATCCGGAGGATACCGTCGTGGTCTTGAGATGGATGGTAGGGGCCGGTCTGGACTGACGGCGCCCTATATATTGTGATTGAGACATTGAGATTTCGAGATATTGAGGTGCAGAGACTGTGATACAGAGATATCGAGATATTGGGATTACGTTTTGTGCCGATGCTAGGCACTGTTTTATGCTGATTTCATTATGATACCTCATTTTAAAAATACAAAGGAAGTCTCACTAAATTATGGAAACAGTTCTTCATTTACATGTATTCTGTTTTCATGCATTCATACCTCATTCATATGATATATTGCTACCCTTGGGCACTGACACGGGTACATGAGATTACACTCGGGTTAGATATTTACCCTAGCCTTGTTATAGGCTGCTGGTTATTTATATTTGAGGATGTATATTGATCGTATGATCTAGGATTGCGTCATGCATGCGATTTCTATTCGTAGATGTTTTTCTATTCACGAGTTGGCAACTCACCCCCGTTGTGCCACAGTTTCTTGCAGGTTTTGCCGTACAGGTTTAATTACGGCTTTGCGGGCTCAGTTTCATTCGGGTGACTTGCTAGTAGGTGGGTTTTTCTTATATCGTACCCATCATATTACCTTGTATAATATTATTCCGTTGTATCTAGTAAATTCCATCAACCAAACATGTATTTATTTTGAGATAGAGACCAGTGATGTTATTCCTTCGACCTTAGAGTCGCGCGTTATTTTTCTGCGGTTTTCTTGTGAATTTGAGTTTCCTTTTGAATTTTGATCCTCGCCGTTGGCGTTGTATATTATATTGCTTGTGTGGTTGTGACCGTCGATTGACGAAGAGCTAGCTCCCGCTTGGGGATGCCTTTTTATTGATTTCGTATACTATTCATGTTGTATCCCGTTTGGGAGCCAGTATTTACAAAGGAGACTCTGCCGAAATTTTCAGTAAATTTTGATGTTCTTAAAAACCGCATAATTCGGCTTATGCTATTAAAACTACTTGTTTTAAATTGGTTTTCCTTCACTCTACTTCTTTTCTTGGTTTGGATTTCTGGGTTTTCGGTTTACTTAGATTACGTACGCCTCGAGACGTTTCGTAGTTTAAGTGCCGGTCATGTTCCGTACTTTCGGGTCGTGACAGTCTGTTAAGTTTACCGGCGAGTATCCGCGTACGCTACGTGATTGCGACGGACTTTTGATCGCATCAAAATTCCGTGGCAACTGATCAAGTGAGACTAAAGTGCTGTGTTTATAACATTCACATCAGTTATCTCATAACTACTTGTGGATTCCAAGTATTGTATCCCATTCCAGATAAATAGAAAATGTTAAACTTTCCGATCGAACATTCAAACACCCAAGTTTTCCCGAAATAGCTCAACACTTGAAACAAGTTTAAAAACATCCAGTTCATGCCTCAGTACCAACGGTCCAGCCGTAGAAGGGTCAAGCCAACGCCTCACATGTGGGACGCCGTACTGCCCCAAACCCGAAGGTTCAAAGGGCAGTTCAAGACGGTCACATAATCGAGTTAAGGTTTGTTGTCTTCTAGAGGGTCCATCGCGTTACTTGCACTACTTAGAACGTTATTTAAACCACGGAAAGATCCAACACTTGGAAATTTCCCAACAGGGAAAAAGTTGGGTATTTATATCCGGTCGAACTTTTTAACATATTTTAAAATTATCTGGAAAAACACAGACGAAGTTAAATTTCTCGATCGAAATACCGAGTCCCTAATACAACCCAGAAAACTCAACTGTTGAGAAAATATTAAAAATTCCCATAAACTACAGCATATACAGACACTAATTACTGTGCAAACTATGTGCATTGATTCAGCACTTTGGCCGCGGAACCGCCACGAAAGCCTGGGTGGGGCCGCGGTTCCGTGGCGCTTCTGTCGAATCAAGGGCACGTGTTTCACAGTAATTTATAGAATTCCCTGCTGAATTTTTTGGCAATTTTTAATTCAGAAAAATCCAAAATTCCAGAAAATTTCCAGAGAGTGGTTTGAAACTAGGGTTTCGGGTTCGATCGGATTTCTAACATCGTCTACACTTCGCCTAAGGCTTTAGCTAGGCTCTGATACCACTGTAGGGTTCCTAGGCACTCTAATGAGGTCTCACAAGGTATCAACCATACCAATTTCAAATTTTACAAGTGCCGAGAAACCCTAATACGGATTCGTTAACTAGAGAATAAGGCGAAAACCGAACAAGTAAACAACTTTACTAAGAAGTGAACGGAAATACAACCTTTGTAGATCTGGTCCTCCACCTCCATAGCTCTGTGATGAAATCCCCTCGCTGCGATCATCGGATCCCGGGCTCTAGCGTCGGCTTCATCGGAGAAATGGGCGGGCTAGGTCGTCGACTTCGATGCCGAAGATGATCTACGTCGAGGCAACTCAAGATCAAGCTCCAACTTAACCAAGTCATGAAACTTGTGAAGAAAACACCCTATACTACTTGGCAAGTGGTAGAGGATGAAGAAATAGGAAGTGGGTTCACTTTAGAATTGGATTTCTCACTCTTTTTCTCATGTTGCCATTAATGGTAACAAGCTTTCTTCTTTGTTGAAGAAGAAGAAGAAGAAGAAGAACAGAATATGATAAGAATAAAATGATTAAGTTAAAATGAAAAACCCCTTCATTCTTATCATATTGCAACCTTAGTTAAGTGTAGAGAATGAACTAAGGTTAGTTGAATGGTTAGGTTTAGGAGATGAAGACAAAATGGTCATTTTTAGTCAAAGATGCATGAAGCATCAAGAATGTTCTAAAAGCAACCATTTTGTTTTCCTTTTTCTTTTAAACAAAAATGAATAGATAAATAAAAGAAATGAAACCCTAACCATTCACTTAACATAGTGTATAGCATACACACACCCAAGGTTGCATGTATCATCAAACATGATACAAACAAGTGTACAAAAAAATATCACATATACAATGTGCACTTCAAGTGAGAAAATCCATTTAATATGAACCAATACTAGTTAATGCTAAATAATATATCAAATATATAATTATACATTAAATCATTAAATCAACACTTGATTTAATGATCCGGTCATATAGCATATAACCGACTAGTATCAAGTGTATCAATGTATCGAATCAACAATTGATTCGGTAACCCGGCTATATCACATATAACCTGCCGATGATACAAATCGCGAGAATAGAATACGGTATCACATACACGCATTATTCTCGGTCCCGCACATATCTCATATGCGCTCCTATTTCATTTCGCTTGAGCCAGGAAACCTCTGTGTAGGACTCTAAAGACTCGTCAATACGCCGGCAGCAAGTGATGATCATATCAAACACCCACAAGCCGCAAGCGGTCTGCTAAACGTAACGGCCACCCGGGTATTGAGCGATCAGAAGATCGACGAGCAAGTCCTCTCACACTCCTGTGAATCCAACCAGTAACACTTACCGTACAGTCCGGTCTGATCGTCTGATATGTCGCATATCTCTCCTAGGGGTGGTAAACGTCAGACCCCAATAACTCGATAAGTCGTGTCGATATTAGGTCTATAACAGTTCGAGAAACTACTGGTAACACTTACCAGTAAATCTCAGCAACCCTGGCCAGGGATTTCCGGTTATAGCCAATCGAACACAGTGCAACATCAACTCCCTATACCGGGAGAGACGAGTCCCCTCATATCACTTATTGCCTCCATGTGATTGATTGTTATGAATTAAAGTTAACCGCAATCAAGACGGTGTCGCTATGCAGCTAGCCGGTTGAGCACGGGTCGATCCACAGGGAGATGGTTGTATGTCCTTTCTTGTCTTAGACGAGTCAATAAAGAATCTGTATGAGTTTGTTCAATCTAACCTATGTGTATTATTTGCAAGTATAAAGTTGTTAAGAAAAAGATACGAGATTATAAGCTAAGGAAATCCGTACTCAAAACCTTTGAGCCGAGCCTTGACCAATTGAAGCTAGAGCAATCGGCAACAACGTGGATTAGGGGATTTAAGCGCGGTATTCGTGGAATCTGGCTTATTTACCCTTGTCCTTCCGTTCTTGTCTCTTGGTTTCGCCTCCGGCCAAACCGAACGCAACCGGTCGCGGTTAGGAATCACCGTTACCTTGTTAGGGTAGGGTACCTAACGGAGCGCTTGCGTATGGTTTGGGCGGAGTTCAATGGAAAATAACGGGAAAAGGAAATGAGAAAGAAGATATTAACTTACAATACCGTATTTCATCTTAACAACAATAATTACAACCATTCACAAAATGAACAAAAGAGAGCAAAAGAAAAGAACAAAGAAAAGAAAAGATTACAAGTAATTAAGTGCATGAATTAAATTGCAAGAAAGTAAAGCAAGATAATAATAAGCAAGTAATAAAAAGCGATAAAAAGAACAAGAAACTAGAACTCAAGACAAGCATGGGATCAATAGCCAACCCTTAAACTTGCAAGCTCAATCAAGAGGTTGTAAGATCAAGAGAAGGGTAGAGAACGCATGTGAAATGAAGCGCTAATTCCATAAGAAAATACGACCTTTGAGATCAATAACTAACCCTTAACCATTCAAGCTCAATGAAGAGGTTGAATGATCAAGAGAAAGCAAGAATCTCAAGGGAAAGTTAAACAAAAGAGAATGATACAAAAGCCCTCATCTTCATTGATCTTCCACTCAAAAAGCTCTCACTACAATTTTCATGGAGACAAGATGAAGAAGAAGAAGAAAAAGACTAAATCCTAACAAAAAGAAGAAAAAAGAAATGAACACTTAATTCTTGGCAAGTTCTGGGGTATTTATAGGAGGTGAACTGAAAACCTAGGGCAACAATCTGCCTTAATATGAAGTCCCCAAACTGCCCCTGAAATTCGACAGAGAGAGGACCCCACATGGCCGCGGATCCGCAGCCGTCTTGATGAGTTGGGCCACCAACTTTTGTGTGCTCCCCTGGTTCTCTGTCCTATGTTATTGTACATATACCAAATTGCAGTATGCTTCCACAGTTGCATCAGATTTGCAATGGTCCAAAGTGGCAACAAAAATAATACTTTTGACCTTTTCTCCCTCGAGCTCCGCGCACCCATTGATTCTTGTGCTGCCCCTCTCGTGCTCTGTGCTTGTCCGAGACACGAATGACCGCTGTCATATGTCTTGTCTCAGGAACCGGTATGCAGCACTGGACGGATATGGATGACCGGAACCCGGCTTTTATCTGTTGTCAACAGATGTTCTGTATTTGGTGTAACTGTGGAGCTTTTGTCTTGATTTGCAATATTTGTACTGGAAACCTGTAATCTGAAAATATGTAACAAACACAGATTAAAAGCACCTACCTATAAACACACGAGCATAAGATTGGGCGGTATAAAATGCAATATTCTGTTATGAACAAATACCCCCAAACTTAACTTTTGCTCGTCCCGAGCAAAACCAATTATTCACAAAAATAAAATCCTAACCGCACTTTCGCAGGGAACGCGATTGCACTGAGCGCGTGCAACAAGCTGTTAAACCTCTAGGTGTCCCTAGTAGGAGGAGTGTTGTCTCCTGAGGGTTTTCAGCGGATTACACCCACAAAATCCCCTCAAATTAGTGTCATAAGTTAACATCGATTCTACTCCTATAGTTTAGTATTTACGTTAGAAACTCTATCATCCTAAGTTAGAAATATTCAACCCTTATTTTTCACACCTCCTATCTATTTAACCTTAGGTCCTATACGTTCCAAAAAAGTTTAGAAAGATGTTGGTTCTCCTGAGTTTTCCTTCTAAAGTGCGGCCTCAAATCAGGGATTTTTATCAACTTTACAGAAGACATAAGTCTTATCCTTCATTTCTATCTTTTATTCAAACATCGATTGTATACCCCTACGTGTGTGTATATTTGCACCCCTACACTCAAGAATTCAATTCAAGCTATAATACCTTTGCCCTAATACCTAATACTACTTCTTTTCATTAAGGATGGACGGATTTGCTCACACACTTTTCATGCGACTATTAATGCTTCTTGAGGCACTAACGACCGATTACTGAATGTGTGAACTCTAAAGCGTAAATAGCAGTTTCCAGGTCTTGACTTTATTCAATTTTTTTCTTTTTATTTTTCTTTTTCTTTTTCAAGACCGGATATATTTTTCAACATGCACTTTTGGTGTTTAGCTTTAAATACCGTTTTTTCTTTCATATTAGGCTTTCACGCAAGAGTATTTCTAGGTATCCTCTACTATCCTAAGTTTCAAGATGCGTGTATGTGCAGTTTGTAGGGTATATACTTTCTAAATTTGAACTCAAGAGAAGAAACTATTTTTCAGACTTATCCTTCAGTAGAGCATCAATACTTTCCCTTCATCTTGACTTAACTAAAGAACTGAACTCAAGATTACTTATTTCTCAAAAAAAACTGTAAGGACGTATACTTACCAAGTTTAAACAGAATGAGGGTTATTTTTAGGGTTTTCAATTCCTAAGCCTAGAATTTAGTTATTTCTACCATATCAACTAATCTTTCGGAATAAAGATCTAAGTTACCATATTAGCTAACTTGACGACAAAGTTTTTATATTTTTGGAAAATTTTCGATTTTTGTGGGTTTTTAATAAGGTATGCAAATGCAAAATATACAAATGAATGCGAAGGAAGAAAGCTTACCGAGCACACCCCCAAACTTAAACTTGACAGTGCCCTCACTGTCAGGCTACACCAAGAGGGTCAAAAATTGTCGGCGCTCCCCCTAAAAACAAATTATATACAAACAAAAAAAAATATATACAAAAAAGGTTTCCCCCCCAAACTTATGTAAAATAGTGTTTCCACTGTTAAGCATTGAAGTTTAGGATTAGGGGGGAAAGAAAATAGTATCAAGCTATACAAGGCCTTACAAAGGCCAAAAGTGAGCACCAACCATTCAAAGATCTTATCATGATAAAGCAGTGGTTGGTCAAAGAAGGCGTAGAGTAAAGAGATGGAGAATACGCGAGACCGTATGGAGATAGAAGCGGGATACGGTCTCGGTATATAAGAAGAAGAAAAATGGCGGAAGGGAAAAAGAAGTGGAGTACGAACTTGAGGGTGCAAATGGAGTAAATAGATTAGCACAATTTGTGATGACCGATGTGTGAAAAGCGATTGTGCCAATATATTTACCCGTCGAGAAATGGGGTCAAATCCCTCAAGATTCATGAGAAACCATGGGTACGCCGAACTCGGTAAACCAGACATATGAAATGTAAGTGAGATGGGTTCTTGCAAGGTCGGAACGATGGAAAGGATGGAGGAAAGTGATCGAGGAGGGGTATCGGTTAAGGTTTCGGGAGGGTGCACACAGTCAATGAAAGGAACAGGATGAATTAGAAAATCCGACTCATCAATTAAAACTGGTTCATCCTCAAAGCTATCCTCAAAATTCTCCTCAAAATTTAGCACATCCATGCATTTCTCTTCAAAATTCAGACGCATATGGGGTTCGGGAAAAACAGTTAATGACTCGGGATGATGAATTGGAGAGAAAAACTCTGCCAGATCTACAGGTTCATCATCCAAAATATTCCCGGCGTCAATATCCTTAATCAAGTGAAAGTCAATTTTCTCCGACATCTCATCGAAAGCATGGATTTCAATCAATTCAGGTTCTAAGATGGAGGTGTAGAGGTCAAAAGGATTGTTTGTGGTTTCACTTGGCAAGGTCCCTTCACAATCTGGCAAATCAAACCCTACAAAGTCGCACAACTCATTAAACATTCTATCTTTAATTTGATAATTCAGTTGGGACACTTGATAGACTTTCAACACAGGAGTTGTGGGATTCAATTTGAAACGGGTTGGTTTGATTTGGAAGGGGGTACAGCTCACTCTCTCCACTCAAATTCACAGCCTGTCCGACCGCCTCTTCATACATTGGAAAATTTGGAGCTAGTTGAAAACTAGCTACCGGGTCACTAGGTTGTATGAGGGCAGCCATGGACGCATCCAAATCCATCATCTGTTGGTACGACGCTACCCTAAAGTCTTCCAAAGACTGTTCCAGACTAGACATGGGTTGGGAAGGGGTTTCAGTAAAAGATTCAAAGTTGTTTGGATACTGAAAACTCCCAAATGGCGGTTCTGAAGCAATGTCTAGGGAAGGTGCAAAAGTAGGGTAGGATTGGTAGGAATTGAATGGCTGGACAGGAGCAGGATCAACATCTAGATAGGAAGGTGAATGGAATTGTTGATCCCAAGAATTTGAAGTGGTGAAAGGAGTGAAAGATCGGATACGGGATTGTTCTATACGTTCTGCAATAGACATAGGTCTTGGAGTTGCAACATGACTCGAAGAAGGGGTATCAACGTAAGAAGGGGTGAATGTTTGAAATGGTTGATACGAAGTGGATTGCGGAGTCAAATTGTTTGTCCTAGACGCGTCTATCCGATCTTTCAAAGAGATTTTGGGCATGGAGGGATCGTTTGACGTTCGGCCAAAGCAAGAACCGTAAGAAGTAATGTTTGTTTGTGGGTACCAAAGTTCGGCAAGAGTTTTGCGAGGTGGGGTACCCATGATATGAAGAGAGAAAGAAAGAAAGGCAGAGAAAAGGAGGGGGAAAAGAATGTGATATTTTTTTTTTAAGATATTAACAAAAGAATGAAATAGACACACAAAAAAGAATCTGGACAAAAACAATCACGACACAAAAATACCACACACCTAATCGTTCTAGGGTTCACCTAGGTTAACTGGACCTGCTCCAGAACTTGATTGTCGAAGTAAAACTGTGTCGAGAAACGGGCTCAAGATACACTGATCACGAGGCCAGGTAAGTGCAGAGATAAGGGGAGATTTTCCAACGCTTTCGCGAAGTTCCTTAATTAAATAACCCTTTCTCTTTTAGCGGTTTCGCCGTTAACACTTTCCTAGACACCCCGTAAACATTATACCGTTAAGCAAGGTTCTAAACACAGTTAACTTCTCCTAGTGAGCGCGAAGTCCTTAAGGCTTAAAGTCTAGTTTCTTTTAAATTTTGTGCGGGTAAACGTTATGCTCAAGTTCGTGATTTGTGGGCCACGGAAAAGGTGATGAAATCCTTTACCGTATATTGTGGGGTTCGCTTGCCCTTAAGTCCGTATTAATGTATGCAATGCGCAATTCAAAGAATTCTATAAAGAATCAAACAATCGTTTTTTAGTTTAAGCGCGGCGCTGCAACAAATACGGGTTAGTCAATTTTTAGCGTTTGCTAGCGAACTTGCAAAGAATCCTGCAAAGAATAGTATATTGGATGCGTCGGATTTGAGAAGAAGGTGTTAGTAAAATACGTACCGTTAAGTTTTGGGTTAGGAAACCCCCGTTGAATCAAATCCGGTAAGCTTGAAAAGTTCGCTTGCGCGGGTCAAACTACCCGGATCTTTGGCACTGTACTTCGTAATCACCTTAACCTTGAATGTACACTTTGCTCCCCACAATCGCAGTTTGCAAATCTGCAAAAATCTGCACTCTTGCCCACAAAAAATGATCAAAAAAACAACAAAATGATATATTTTTTATTTTTTTTATAAATATATACAAAAAGAATATTAACCCGAATAACAAGAAAGAAAATACGCTACGGTCTCCCCGGCAACGGCGCCATTTGACTGAAAGAATTAAAATTAACCGCAATCAAGACGGTGTCGCTATGCAGCTAGCCGGTTGAGCACGGGTCGATCCACAAGGAGATGGTTGTATGTCCTTTCTTGTCTTAGACGAGTCAATAAAGAATCTGTATGAGTTTGTTCAATCTAACCTATGTGTATTATTTGCAAGTATAAAGTTGTTAAGAAAAAGATACGAGATTATAAGCTAAGGAAATCCGTACTCAAAACCTTTGAGCCGAGCCTTAACCAATTGAAGCTAGAGCAATCGGCAACAACGTGGATTAGGGGATTTAAGCGCGGTATTCGTGGAATCCAGCTTATTTACCCTTGTCCTTCCGTTCTTGTCTCTTGCTTTCGCCTCCGGCCAAACCGAACGCAACCGGTCGCGGTTAGGAATCACCGTTACCTTGTTAGGGTAGGGTGCCTAACGGAGCGCTTGCGTATGGTTTGGGCGGAGTTCAATGGAAAATAACGGGAAAAGGAAATGAGAAAGAAGATATTAACTTACAATACCGTATTTCATCTTAACAACAATAATTACAACCATTCACAAAATGAAAAAAAGAGAGCAAAAGAAAAGAACAAAGAAAAGAAAAGATTACAAGTAATTAAGTGCATGAATTAAATTGCAAGAAAGTAAAGCAAGATAATAATAAGCAAGTAATAAAAAGCGATAAAAAGAACAAGAAACTAGAACTCAAGACAAGCATGGGATCAATAGCCAACCCTTAAACTTGCAAGCTCAATCAAGAGGTTGCAAGATCAAGAGAAGGGTAGAGAACGCATGTGAAATGAAGCCCTAATTCCATAAGAAAATACGAACTTTGAGATCAATAACTAACCCTTAACCATTCAAGCTCAATGAAGAGGTTGAATGATCAAGAGAAAGCAAGAATCTCAAGGGAAAGTTAAACAAAAGAGAATGATACAAAAGCCCTCATCTTCATTGATCTTCCACTCAAAAAGCTCTCACTACAATTTTCATGGAGACAAGATGAAGAAGAAGAAGAAAAAGACTAAATCCTAACAAAAAGAAGAACAAAGAAATGAACACTTAATTCTTGGCAAGTTCTGGGGTATTTATAGGAGGTGAACTGAAAACCTAGGGCAACAATCTGCCTTAATATGAAGTCCCCAAACTGCCCCTGAAATTCGACAGAGAGAGGACCCCACATGGCCGCGGATTCGCGGCCGTCTTGATGAGTTGGGCCACCAACTTTTGTGTGCTCCCCTGGTTCTCTGTCCTATGTTATTGTACATATACCAAATTGCAGTATGCTTCCACAGTTGCATCAGATTTGCAATGGTCCAAAGTGGCAACAAAAATAATACTTTTGACCTTTTCTCCCTCGAGCTCCGCGCACCCATTGATTCTTGTGCTGCCCCTCTCGTGCTCTGTGCTTGTCCGAGACACGAATGACTGCTGTCATATGTCTTGTATCAGGAACCGGTATGCAGCACTGGATGGATATGGATGACCTGAACCCGGCTTTTATCTGTTGTCAACAGATGTTCTGTATTTGGTGTAACTGTAGAGATTTTGTCTTGATTTGCAATATTTGTACTGGAAACCTGTAATCTGAAAATATGTAACAAACACAGATTAAAAGCACATACCTATAAACACACGAGCATAATATTGGGCGGTATAAAATGCAATATTCTGTTATGAACAGTGATTCGGGACTGTACCCAAAAACCACCGTTTTGCATGCCCTCTTGGACGTGGTAAGGTGGAAATCAAAGCACAGTGGGAATCACACAAGACTCTATGATGATCTCGGGTCTACAGACTAACCTGTACCAGTGTCACCAGAGAACTGCCATCTGACGTAAGGTATAATACCATCTGGGAGTTCTCGGCGAGTCCGTCCAGTGTACCCAGTCTCTACTGAGCACCCGTATATCATCTCTAATGTCAAACACCAATGGATATGGGATCATCCATCGCCCATCTGTATGGGTCGAGAAGGTATACGCTAGTCTACTCTGGTATATCGATGCCCCGTCTCGATACACCCACGACTGGGGACCTTGAAGGATGTACTTATGGACTACCATGTCCCCACTAGTATGATCCGCATCATAGTCCAGGTAGTCAAGTACACATCCTAAGGGCTTTACCAACATGTAACAGAGAGACAATCAGTATACATGTTAAGGTAAAGAGCAACCAGATAGCATACTATCATGTCGAGCAAGAAAGTCCTCCCTATGTATGTCCCAGCATCCACTACAATATATATCCTATGTATAGTAATGGCCTCTAGGGCATACATATAACTAACAGGGACTGTACCCAAAAGCCACCTTTTTGCACGCCCTCTTGGACGTGGTATGATGGAAATTAAATCACAGTGGGAATCACACAAGACTCTATGACGATCTTGGGTCAACAGACTACTCTGTACCAGTGTCACCGGAGAACTGCCATCTGACGTGAGGTATAATACCATCTGGGAGTTCTCGGCGAGTCCGTCCAGTGTACCCAGTCTCTACTGAGCACCCGCACACCATCCTTGATATCAAACACCGATGGATATGGGATCGTCCATCGCCCATCATATGGGTCAAGATGCGTATACGCTAGTCTACTCTGATGTATCGATGCCCTGTCTCGATACACACTCGACTAGGAACTGTTATAGGATGTCCTCGTCGACTACCGTGGCCCCACTAGTATGATCTCATCATAGTCCCAGTAGTCGAGTACATATCCTAAGAGCTTTATCAACATGTAACATAGAGACAATCAGAGTACTCGTTAAGATAAAATACAACCAGATAGCATACTATCATGTCGAGCAAGAAAGTCCTCCCTATATATGTCCAAGCATCCATTACAATATACATCGTATGTACAGTAATGGCCTCTAGGACATACATATAACTAACAATCTCCCACTTGCACTAGGGCCATCTGTTGTGGCATCGCATACCCAACAATTAGCTGCGGGTTAAGTATCCCATACTCAACCATCCCATAAAAGTCTCTACTGGGAAAAAGGCCCTTTGTGAGTGGATCCGCGCTGTTGTCCTCTGTGTCTACTCTCGTAACCTCGATCTCCCTGGAGATCAACCATCTCCATGATCAGGTGATACTGCCTAAGAATTATATCCGGATTTCTGATGGGACGGGGGTTCCTTGGCATAAGCCAAAACTCCATTGTCACACAATGGTAAGAACGAAGTTCATCTCATGAACTTATATATATCCAAACTGCCTCTTTTGTAGTATCCTTGGTAACGATGTATCTTCCTTTTAATCGTCTAGTATGTCACAGTATCTAGCTTGGAACTCTTCCAACCTCCACTGAGGGTATAGACAATGCCTGCGACTGACATTCAGTCGTCCTTATCACCCTGGAACCTTTCCAGTGATTCTCTCCAGGATCAATTGATACCATCTCACTACAACTAGTGAGTATCCTAACATCCAATTAGATCTATCTCATAGATCCAAAACCGAGGATTTAGGAGGTATCACTTTGATCCTATATGGAGAATCTTTGTGATAAACAGAGATTGACCGAGCGTAGCATAGGAAACTCCTTCCTTATCAATAGTATGTCATCCACGTACTCTATGAGGATCTCCACCATACTCTCTACTACCTTTTTGTATATACAAGGTTTATCTACCATTTTGATGAAGTCAAACTCTGTGACTACCACATCAAAACAGACGTTCCAACTCCGCGATGCCTTCTTTATCCTATAAAGCATCTTGCACACGTTTCCGCTGCTCCCACTGTCTACGAAGCCCACTGGCTGTGTACTTATAGACGCTCTTTTCTAAAACATCATTTAGAAAAGCAGTCATGACACCCAACCACCAGATATCGTAGTCATGGTATGTAGCCGTGGCAAATAGGATCTGGATGGACTTAAGCATAGCTTTGAAAGTCTCAACTTTTCCATGTACACCAAGTAATCTTCTCAAGATATACTTGCTCCTGATGGGGATTTAACCCTTCAGATAAAGAAACCAAAGTCCATACTTTGTTGGTGATAAGGATTCCATCTCAGATCGATAAGCATCCAGCCATTCTTACAGAGTCCCACTCCTGATAGCCTGCTCGAAACTAGTTGGGTCATCATCTCATGATGCAATCCTCGCTCCCACTATCATAGAGAAACCGAAGTATCTCTCAGGTGGGTGAGGAACCCTACTAGATCGGCGAAGAGGCTGAGGTTCATTGGAAACTATTGAATCCTTTGGTTCTACCAAATCATCTGCTGTAGTTTGTATAGCTTGAACTCCTTCCAGTTCTACCTCATGACCACTAATTTCTTCACAAGAAATTCACTTTCACAAAGGTAGCATGCTGAGAAACAAAACATCTTTTGTTCCTCGGTTAGGTAGAAGATATTTCCTTGTGTATGCTTGGGATATCCAACAAACTTCCACAGATCTTACTTTGCCTCGAGCTTGTCTGGATTTTGCTTTCCAGACATAGGCCGGACAACCCTAAATCTTAACAAACTTAAGATATGGGCTCTTCACATTCCATATCATATATCAAGTGGTAGGCAACTGATTTGTTTTGAACCCTATTCAATAGGTATGCAACTTCTCAAGTGCATACCTCCCAAAAGGAAATAGGAAACTCAGTAGTACTCATCATAGAGCACACCATATCACATAGGGTGCTATTGCTCCGCCCCGATACACCGACGTGCTGTGGTGTATACGGAGGAGTAATGCTGAGAGAGAATCTCATTCTCCTTTAGAATAGTCCAGGAATTCCGTGCTCAAGTATTCTCCTCCTTGATCTCATCAAAGGACATAATACTTATATCCGTATTTTCGTTCTCTACTTCTAACTTACATTCTGTGAATATCTCAAAAGGTTCGGACTTGTGTTTCAACAGGAACATATGTCTGAATCTTGAGAGATCATCAGAGAATGTAATGAAGTACAAAGAACCAGTCTTGGCATGCGTAGACAGGAGACTTTCATACATCAGCATGTATCAATCCCAAGAGTTCACTAGCTCTTTCTCTGTTTCCAATAAACGGAGCTGTGGTCATCTTATCTCTGTGACATGACCGGCAAGTTTCACAAGATGTAAATTCAAACTAATTTAAATATGCATCTTTATGTAACTTCAGCTAGTCGGGTCGCATTGATATGACCTAGTCTATAATGCCTCAAGAAGGATTCGTTCATTTCTGAACTCCTCCTCTTATGTGTGTTTTGTATACTAAGAACTGTACTTTGATTTAGAACGTCAATGCTTTTAGATAACGTGCCTGAACCGATCAACTCTTGATATAGGAAATGTTCAAAACATTATCTAACAATGCAAAATTATATCCTTCTTTCCTAACAAAGAGACTGATATGATGTTGTATATCAGGTTCGATATCTAATAACATTTATTCAGAATCAATGTATTCTGGTAATACAGGGTGATAGTGACCAACAGACTTGGCTGCAATATTGCACCGTTTTCTGTCTCATGAAACTTATCACCCGTTCTCAGTTCTCTACCTTTCTTTAGCCCATGTAACAGATTACATATGCAGGATCCTGATCCGGTATCTCATACCCAGGACGTAAAGGATACTGAGAAACAGTTCTCTGTAATGAACATACCCGAAGATGATGCATCAACATGCACTCTCTTCGTTTGGGCGGCATGGGAATTTTGGTAATCCCCAATTTCCTGCTCTGTCTTATAACAATTATAAGTTGGAGTGTTAGTTATATGTATGCCCTAGAGGCCATTACTATACATAGGATGTATATTGTAGTGGATGCTGGGACATATATAGGGAGGACTTTCTTGCTCGACATGATAGTATGCTATCTGGTTGAACTTTACCTTAACGTGTATGCTGATTGTCTCTCTGTTACATGTTGGTAAAGCCCTTAGGATCTGTACTTGACTACCTGGACTATGATGCGGATCATACTAGTGGGGACATGGTAGTCTATAAGTACATCCTTTAATGTCCCTAGTCGAGGGTGTATCGAGACGGGGCATCGATATACCAGAGTAGACTAGCGTATACCTTCTCGACCCATACAGATGGGCGATGGATGATCCCATATCCATCGGTGTTTGACATCAGAGATGATATACGGGTGCTCAGTAAAGACTGGGTATACTGGACGGACTCGCCGAGAACTCCCAGATGGTATTATACCTCACGTCAGATGGCAGTTCTCTGGTGACACTGGTACAGAGTAGTCTGTTGACCCGAGATCGTCATAGAGTCTTGTGTGGTTCCCACTGTGCTTTGATTTCCATCTTACCACGTTCAAGAGGGCGTGCAAAACGGTGGTTTTTGGGTACAGTCCCGAGTCACATGGAGGCAATGAGCGATAGGAGGGGATTCGTCTCTCCCGGTATATGGGGGTTGATGTTGCACTGTGTTCGATCGGCTATAACAGGAAGTCCCTGGCCAGGGCTGCTCAGAGAATTGCTGGTAAGTGTTACCAGTAGTTTCTCGACCCGTTATGAGCCTCATATCGACACGACTTATTGAGCTATTGGGGTCTGACGTTTACCACCCCTAGGCGAGATATGCGACATATCAGACGATCAGACCGGACTGTACGGTAGTGTTACTGGTCGGATTCACTGGAGTGTGAGCGGGCTTGCTCGTCGATCTTCAGATCGCTCAATACCCGGGTGGCCGTTACGTTTAGCAGACCGCTTGCGGCTTGTGGATGTTTGATATGATCATCATCCGCTGCCGGCGTATTGACGAGTCTTTAGAGTCCTACACAGAGGTTTCCTGGTTCAAGCGAAATGAAATAGGAGCGCATATGAGATATGTGCGGGACCGAGAATAATGCGTGTATGTGATACCGTATTCTATTCTCGCGATAAATATATCGAATGGTTGTATGCGATATAACCTAGTTATCGATTCAAGCGTTGATTCGATAAGCCGATATATTTGATACCAGTCGGTTATGTGCGCATGACCGGATCATTGAATCAAGTGTTGATTTAATGATTTAATGCATATTTATATATTTGATATATTGCTTTGCATCAACTAGTATCGGTTTACTTAAGATGGATTTTCTCACTCGGATATGCGCATTACATATGCGATATGATTTTGTGCATTTGATTGTATCATGTTTGATGATACATGTTTACTTGGTTAAGTGCAAAGATTTAAACCATGGTTAAAAGAATGGTTAGGGTTTCTTTTCCTTTATTTATCTATTTATTTATTTATTTATTTATTGATTTTTGGAAAATAAAAGGCAAGAGAAAAGAATGGTGGCTATTTTTGTTTTAAGTTGAAGTTTCATGAAGCTTTGACTTTGTCCACCATTCTTATCTCATGCTTAACCTAACCATTTGAATTAACCCTAGTTAAATCTCTACACATAACCATGGTTATATTATGATAAGAATTGATTTTCTTTTCTTATTCTTTTTAACTTATCATAATATCTTTCTTCTTCTTCTTCATTCTTCAAGTGAAGAAAAGCAAAGTCCATCAATGGTGATTGTTGGATATGAGTGAGAAATCCAATTCTAAAGTTAACCCACTTCCTATTTCTTCATCCTCTACCTCTTGCCAAGTAGTAGAGTGTGTTTCCTTCACAAGATTTTAGGGTTTGGTGAAGGTGGAGCTTGATTCATCGATGCCTCGACGTAGATCATCTTCGGCATGGACATCGACGACCTAGCTTGCCCATTCTCCGACGAAGCCGATCTTAGAGCCCAGATTCGATTTGGACAGCGGAGAGGACCTAGTTGCGGAGCCGTGGAGGTGGAGGACCGGATCTACAAAGGTTGTATTTCCGTATTCCTTTAGTTAATTGTTAACTAGTTCTTGTTCGCCTAGATATCTAGCAAACGATCCGTACTTTAGGGTTTGTAGGCACCATAATTTTTGAAATTGCCATGGTTGATGGCTTAGGAGACCTCACTAGAGTGCCTAGGAACCCTGCAGTGGTATCAGAGCCTAGCTAGAGCCTTAGGCGAAGTCCAGACGGAAATTGAAGTCCGAACGAACCCGAAACCCCGCATCGATATTGCTCTCTGTACATTTTTTAAAATCTGGTCTTTTTCCACATTAAAAATGTTCAGAAAAATCAGCAGGTGAATATAAGATATACTGTGAAATTCGTGCAACTAATTCATTCTTCTTGCCGCGCTTCCGCGGCACGAGCTAGCCTCGTGCGGCGGTTGCGCGGCGGTACGGCCGATTTATTAAATGTTTTTTACACAGTATCTCATTATTATTAGTGCTGGTATTCCTGGGTATTTTTAATATATTTTCCAGAGTTGAATTTTTCTGAGTTGATTTGGGGATTCGGTGTTTCGATCGGGGTATCAAATTTTGTCTGTTTGGCTTTCCGGATAAATCTTAGAATATGTTAAAAAGTTCGACCGGATATAAATACCCAATTTTTCCCCTGTCGGGAAATTTCCAAGTGTTGGATTTTCCATAGTTTAACGACGTTCTAAGTAGTGCAAGTGACGCGATGGTCCCTCTAGAAGACACAAACCTTAACTCGATTATATGACCGTCTTGAACTGCCCTTTGAACCTTCGGGTTTAGGGCAGTACGGCGTGCCACATGTGAGGCGTTGGCTTGACCCTTCTACGGCTGGATCGTTGGTACTGAGGCACGAACGGAATGTTGTTAGACTTGTTTCATGTGTTGATCTGTTTCGGGAAAACTTGGGTGTTCGATTGTTCGATCGGAAAGTTTAACATTTTCTGTTTATCTGGAATGGGATACAATAATTGGAATTCACAATGAGTTATATGATAACTAAATGAATGTTATAAACATAGCAGTTTAGTCTCACTTGATCGGTTGCCATGGAATTTTGATGTGATCAAAAGTCCGTTGCAATCACGTAGCGTACGCGGATACTCGCCGGGTAAACTTAATAGACAGCCTCACTCCATAGCCCCGACCAAGTGACTGTAGGAGAACCCCGTCGCCGAAAGCATCCCTCCGGGTGCTCGCGGTAGCGGTGTTCCGCCTTGGTGCACTTCGTCGGCGGTATCAGGGGTGCAGCCGTCTACTGAAGTTTGCGACGAGTATTCGATCAGACCGTCGGGAATCTTGTTGAATTGCCCGACTCGATATTGAAAAGTGTTTTCAATAATGAGACTAAAATGCGGGGTTTATAATTGTTAGGCATGTGATGTCTAAGGTATTCATTTGGTTAGGCATGCGATGTCTATGCAGATTGCGGATTCCAACTGTTGTAGTTTTACACTTTCTTTTCTGTGACCGTAAGTGTAATATGTGATATCGCCGGTTTCGTTGCTATACGTCAACGACAATTTGGATGGACATATTTACTTACGTTGATGACATGTGATGTTATGTGTTGCTGGATATGTTATATTGGATCGTCGTGTTTGAATAGCCGGGGGTTTTTATGTGAGATGAGTGTTTTTCATTTTCATTCATGTAAAAACTTGTATGTAATATTCTTTTATTGGGGCGCTTCCAGGTTGCGGGAGTTGTCACCTGTTGTATATTATTTACTTTTCCGCACTAGGATAGACCCAAGGAGGGGAGCACAAGTAACCGGGTTCTGGAGTCCAGTGGGAGACCAACTCGAGGAGTCGGGTCCGGGTCTCCTAACTCTAGAATTGGTAGGGTTGCTTGCCGCTCTCGTAGGGGTCTAGGGGTGTGGGTTTGGCTATTCATCACGACCGTGGAATCCGTGTTTTATACTGGCTCGTATTGAAAACACGGACGTCCTAGTATATCCAATATTTCATATATATCTTCTGCTGCGATATCTGTGATGAGATCATGTGATGTTTCTGTGATGGATATAGTATATATATATATATGATATATTATATAGACGTTACTTATGTTTTACACCCGCGCTAGCCCTGCCCTGCTCTGCCGTTAGTTACCTAACCTAACGGTGCACGAGGGGACATCGAGGCTAATGCGGATGGCATAAGTGTACGTCATATCTATCTGTGATGTTTAGGTACTTAAATGATGGGACTTCATTAATGTGATTAATGAAATAAAAGAAACCTAAGATGTTGTAGAATCGAATTTCAAAATAAAACAGGTAGCTACAGTTCTTGCTTTGCACAGCGGTACATGCGATATATCCTGCACCTTATTCGATGAGGAAAGGACCGAGATCCCTTCACCGGGAGTGACTCCTTTAGCAATAACTGGCAGATGCTACACACTCGGTTTGTTTTTGATTGCTTTTAAGTGTTTTTGCTTTGCACAGCGATATATATAATATATCCCGCACCTCATTCGACGAGGAAAGGACCGACGATCCCTTCACCGGGAGTGACTCCTTTAGCAAAACTAGAAAAGCCTCAAAAGCACTCCATTTTAAAATCATTTGATTCTACAACGATATCAAGTTCATTACGCAATAAGGTTTTCAGAAAAACCTGTCGTAGCCCTCCGTCATTTCAGATAAGTATTAGTTAGTATTCGTGCTGCGGTTGTTTGGCATGCGTCAAGGCGTAGTGTACGGTAGCTAACTAGTGCTTATCTGCTAGCATATGATGCGATTGGATTAGGGTATTCGTACGGCGTTGTTTGGCATGCGTCAAGGGTCGTGCGGGTGGGTTTAATTCAATCAGGAAATGACGGGTTGAACTTGACTAGCAGACTATGGGTTGTTTGGCATGCGTCAAGGTCATAGCGAGCTAGGGGCAAAATATTATCGGGAATTTCAAGTGTTGAGATTTGCAATGAGATTGCATACCTTCTATGAGATAGTTGGATCCCGATACCCGCTGCGAGTAAGTGTTACTCCTGGGAGAGTTTTATACATTACAATTAGCCGATCAAGTAGGTGTCTAGAAAGGTGTTAACGAGGTTACGCCTCTGGGAAAACGAGGTTTACATTAATTAGGTTCGTACGAAAGCACGGGGGACCTCCCTCAAAGTACCGACACTGGCCTGGCTGAAAGATTGGCGAACTTGTAGTGTGTAATTAATCCCGGCTAGTCTTTCCTTTTAGGGTTTGAAGGAAGATTTGATAAAAAGCAGTGGGAGCCATCCTGATTAGATAAAATAATAACCAATCTATTCTTGACAGAGCGCACGCTGAGTGTTTTCTTCTCTCTCTCTCCAGGTAGCGACCATATCACGCCTTAATCAAGATAATAATACGGATTTTTGACCGAACCCGCTTGTTATACTGAGCTGGGGAACGTTGGTCCCGCTCCAACTTATAATTGTTATAAGACAGAGCAGGAAATTGGGGATTACCAGAATTCCCGTGCCGCCCAAACGAAGAGAGTGCATACTGATGCATCATCTTCGGGTGTGTTCATTATACAGAACTGTTTCTCAGTATCCTTTACGTCCTGGGTATGTGATACCAGATCAGGATCCCAGATATGTAATCTGTTACATAGGGCTACAGATAGGTAAAGAACTGAGAACGGGTGATAAGTTTCATGAGGCAGAAAACGGGGCAAGAGTTGCAGCCAAGTCTGTCGGTCACTGTCACCCTGTATTACCGATACATTGATTATGAACGAATGTTGTTAGATATCGAACCTGATATACAAAATCATATCTATCTCTTTATAAGTAAAGAAAGGATATAATTTTGTATTGCTGGATAATGTTTTGAACATTTCCTATATCAAAAGTTGATCGGTTCAGGCACGTTATCTAAAAGCGTTGATGTTCTAAATCAAACTACAGTTCTTAGTATATGGAACACACACAAGAGGAAGAGTTCAGAAATGAACGAATCCTTCTTGAGGTATTGTAGACTAGGTCAGATCAATGCGACCCGACTGGCTAGAGTTACATAAAGATGCATATTTAAATTAGTTTGAATTTACATCTTGTGAAACTCGCCAGTCATGTCACAAAGATAAGATGACCACAGCTCTGTTTAATGGAAACAGAGAAAGAGTTAGTAAACTCTTGGGATGATACATGTTGATGTATGTTAGGTCCCCTGTCTACAAATGCCAGGACTGGTTCTTTGTACTTCATTACGTTCTCTGATGATCTTTCGAGTTTCAGACCTATGTTCCTGTTGAAACACAAGTCCGAACCTTTTGAGATATTCACATAATATAAGTTAGAAGTAGAGAACCAAAATACGGGTATAAGTATTATGTCCTTTGATGTGATCAAGGAGGAGAATACTTGAGCACGGAATTCCTGGATTATTCTAAAGGAGAATGAGATTCTCTCTCAGCATTACTCCTCCGAATACACCATAGCACGATGGTATATCGGGGCGGAGCAGATACACCCTATTTGATATGGTGTGCTCTATGATAAGTAATATTGAGTTACCTTTTTCCTTTTGGGAGTTATGCACTTGAGAAGCTGCATACCTATTGAATAGGGTTCTAATCAAATCAGTTGCATACCGCTTCATATGTGATATGGTATGGGAAGAGCCCATGTCTTAAGTCAGTTAAGATTTGGGGTTGTCCGGCCTATGTCTGAAAGCAAAATCCGGACAAGCTCGAGGCAAGGTCTGTAATGTACAACTGGAAAGGTTCCAGCTATACAAATTACAGCTGATGATTTGATAGAACTAAAGTATTCAGTAGATACCAACGAACCTCAGCCTCTCCGCCGATCTAGTAGGGTTCCTCACCCACCTGAGAGATACTTCAGTTTCTCTATGACAGTGGGAGCGAGGATTGCATCATGAGATGATGACCCAACTAGCTTCGCGCTGGCCATCAGGAGTGAGACTCTGTAAGAATGGCTGGATGTTTATCGATCTGAGATGGAATCCTTATACACCAACAAAGTATGGACTTTGGTTGCTATATCTGAAGGGTTAAATCCCCATCAGGAGCAAGTATATCTTGAGAAGATTACTTGGCGTACATGGAAAAGTTGAGACTTTCAAAGCTAGACTTGTGAAAGGTTTTTCGTCATCGACCAGGCATGGATAATGATGAAACCTTTTTCAAGTAGCTATGCTTAAGTCCATCCAGATCCTACTTACCACGGCTACATACCATGACTACGATATCTGGTGGTTGGGTGTCTTGACTGCTTTTCTAAATGATGATTTAGAAGAGTGCGTCTGTAAGTACACAGCCAGAGGGCTTCGTAAACAGTGGGAGCAGCGGAAACGTGTGCAAGATGCTTTATAGGATAAAGCAGGCGTCGCGGAGTTGGAACATCTGTTTTGATGTGTTAGTCAAACAGTTTGACATCATCAAAATGGTAGATGAACCTTGTATAAACAAAAAGGTAGTAGGGAGTATGGTGACGATCCTCGTAGAGTACGTGGATGACATACTCTTGATAGAGAAAGAGTTTCCTATGCTACGCTCGATCAATCTCCGATTATCACAAAGATTCTCCATAAAGGATCAAAGTGATACCTACTAAATCCTGGATTTTGGATCTATGAGATAGATCTAAATGGATGGTAGAATTCTCACTAGATGTAGTGAGACGGTATCAAATGATCCTGAGGAGAATCACTGGAAAGGTTCCAGGGTGATAAAGACGACTGAATGTCAGTCGCAGGCATTGTCTTTACCCTCAGTAAAGGGACGGTATGTTGGAAGAGTTCCAAGCAGGATACCGTGACATACTAGACGATAAAAGCAGGATACATCGCTACTTAAGATGCTACCAAAGAGGCTGTTTGGGTGTATATTGGTTCATGAGATGAACTATGTTCCTACCATTGTGTGACAATGGAGTTGTGGCTTATGCCAAGGAACGCCGGTCCCATCAGTGATCCAGACATATTCTAAGGCAGTATCACTTGATCATGGAGATGGTTGATCTCCAGGAAGATCGAGGCAAGGAGAGTAGACTCAGAGGACAACACAGCGGATCCACTCACAAAGGCCTGTTCCCAGAGAGAGACTTTTATGGGATGGTTGAGTATGAGATACTGCAACCACTGCTACAGATGGCCCTAGTGCAAGTGGGAGATTGTTAGTTATATGTATGCCCTAGAGGCCATTACTATACATAGGATGTATATTGTAGTGGATGCTGGGACATATATAGGGAGGACTTTCTTGCTCGACATGATAGTATGCTATCTGGTTGAACTTTACCTTAACGTGTATGCTGATTGTCTCTCTGTTACATGTTGGTAAAGCCCTTAGGATCTGTACTTGACTACCTGGACTATGATGCGGATCATACTAGTGGGGACATGGTAGTCTATAAGTACATCCTTCAATGTCCCTAGTCGAGGGTGTATCGAGACGGGGCATCGATATACCAGAGTAGACTAGCGTATACCTTCTCGACCCATACAGATGGGCGATGGATGATCCCATATCCATCGGTGTTTGACATCAGAGATGATATACGGGTGCTCAGTAAAGACTGGGTACACTGGACGGACTCGCCGAGAACTCCCAGATGGTATTATACCTCACGTCAGATGGCAGTTCTCTGGTGACACTGGTACAGAGTAGTCTGTTGACCCGAGATCGTCATAGAGTCTTGTGTGGTTCCCACTGTGCTTTGATTTCCATCTTACCACGTCCAAGAGGGCGTGCAAAACGGTGGTTTTTGGGTACAGTCCCGAGTCACATGGAGGCAATGAGCGATAGGAGGGGATTCGTCTCTCCCGGTATATGGGGGTTGATGTTGCACTGTGTTCGATCGGCTATAACAGGAAGTCCCTGGCCAGGGCTGCTCAGAGAATTGCTGGTAAGTGTTACCAGTAGTTTCTCGACCCGTTATGAGCCTCATATCGACACGACTTATTGAGCTATTGGGGTCTGACGTTTACCACCCCTAGGCGAGATATGCGACATATCAGACGATCAGACCGGACTGTACGGTAGTGTTACTGGTCGGATTCACTGGAGTGTGAGCGGGCTTGCTCGTCGATCTTCAGATCGCTCAATACCCGGGTGGCCGTTACGTTTAGCAGACCGCTTGCGGCTTGTGGATGTTTGATATGATCATCATCCGCTGCCGGCGTATTGACGAGTCTTTAGAGTCCTACACAGAGGTTTCCTGGTTCAAGCGAAATGAAATAGGAGCGCATATGAGATATGTGCGGGACCGAGAATAATGCGTGTATGTGATACCGTATTCTATTCTCGCGATAAATATATCGAATGGTTGTATGCGATATAACCTAGTTATCGATTCAAGCGTTGATTCGATAAGCCGATATATTTGATACCAGTCGGTTATGTGCGCATGACCGGATCATTGAATCAAGTGTTGATTTAATGATTTAATGCATATTTATATATTTGATATATTGCTTTGCATCAACTAGTATCGGTTTACTTAAGATGGATTTTCTCACTCGGATATGCGCATTACATATGCGATATGATTTTGTGCATTTGATTGTATCATGTTTGATGATACATGTTTACTTGGTTAAGTGCAAAGATTTAAACCATGGTTAAAAGAATGGTTAGGGTTTCTTTTCCTTTATTTATCTATTTATTTATTTATTTATTTATTGATTTTTGGAAAATAAAAGGCAAGAGAAAAGAATGGTGGCTATTTTTGTTTTAAGTTGAAGTTTCATGAAGCTTTGACTTTGTCCACCATTCTTATCTCATGCTTAACCTAACCATTTGAATTAACCCTAGTTAAATCTCTACACATAACCATGGTTATATTATGATAAGAATGGATTTTCTTTTCTTATTCTTTTTAACTTATCATAATATCTTTCTTCTTCTTCTTCATTCTTCAAGTGAAGAAAAGCAAAGTCCATCAATGGTGATTGTTGGATATGAGTGAGAAATCCAATTCTAAAGTTAACCCACTTCCTATTTCTTCATCCTCTACCTCTTGCCAAGTAGTAGAGTGTGTTTCCTTCACAAGATTTTAGGGTTTGGTGAAGGTGGAGCTTGATTCATCGATGCCTCGACGTAGATCATCTTCGGCATGGACATCGACGACCTAGCTTGCCCATTCTCCGACGAAGCCGATCTTAGAGCCCAGATTCGATTTGGACAGCGGAGAGGACCTCGTTGCGGAGCCGTGGAGGTGGAGGACCGGATCTACAAAGGTTGTATTTCCGTATTCCTTTAGTTAATTGTTAACTAGTTCTTGTTCGCCTAGATATCTAGCAAACGATCCGTACTTTAGGGTTTGTAGGCACCATAATTTTTGAAATTGCCATGGTTGATGGCTTGGGAGACCTCACTAGAGTGCCTAGGAACCCTGCATGGAGCGGGACCAACGTTCCCTAGCTCAGTATAACAAGCGGGTTCGGTCAATTCATCCATTTTATTATCTTGATTAAGGCGTGATATGGTCGCTACCTGGAGAGAGAGAGAAGAAAACACTCAGCGTATGCTCTTGCAAGATTAGATTGGTTATCTAATATATCTAATCAGGATGTCTCCCACTGTTTTAGCCAAATCTTCCTTCAAACCATAAAAGGAAATACTAGCCGGGATTAATTACACGCTACAAGTTCGCCAATCTTTCAGCCAGGCCAGTGTCGGTACTATGAGGGAGGTCCCCCGTGCTTTCGCACGAACCTAATTAAAGTAAATCTCGGTTTCCCAGGGGCGTAACCCCGTTGACACCTTTCTAGATACCTACTTGATCGGCTAATTGTAATGTGTAAAACTCTCCCAGGAGTAACTCTTACTCGCAGCGGGTATCGGGATCCAACTATCTCATAGAAGGTATGCAATCTCATTGCAAATTTCAACACTTAAAATTCCCAATAATATTTTACCCCTAGCGTCCTATGACCTTGACGAAGGCCAAACTACCCATAGTCCGCTAGTCAAGTTCAACCCGTTCATTTCTTGATTGAATTAAACCCACTCGCATGACCCTTGACGAAGGCCAATATACGCCGTACGAATATCCTAATCCAACCGCATCGTATGCTAGCAGATAAGCACTAGTTAGCTACCGTACACTACGTCTTGACGAATGCCAAACTACCGCAGCACGAATACTAACTAGTACTTATCTGAAATGACGGAGGGCTACGATAGGTTTTTAAGAAAACCCTTTGCGTAATGAACTTGATATCGTTGTAGAATCGAGTGATTTTAAATGGAGTGTTTTTTAGGCTTTTCTAGTTTTTCTAAAGAGGTCACTCCCGGAGAAGGACCGTCGGCTCTTTCCTCATCGAATAAGGTGCAGGATATTTCATAAATACCACTATGCAAAACAAGAACTATAGAATCAATCAAAAGACAAACCGAGTTTGTAGCATCTGCTAGTTTCACTAAAGAGGTCACTCCCGGTGAAGGGATCTCGGCTCTTTCCTTATCGAATAAGGTGCTGGATGTTCTACAAGGAACACCGCTATGCAAAGCAAGAACTAGAGCTACCAGTTTTTAAACAAGTTTCTACAACATCTTAGGTTTCTTTTAGTTCATTAATCTCATTAATGAAGTCTCATTTTATTATGCTTCACAAGCATCTCATTTGAAACGAAATCTGCAATATAACATATATCTCATATATATAATATAAACATTCATCTCAGGCAGTAATATGATCTAATCACAGAACATTGCAGCAGAAGAACACATATGAAATATTGGATATACTAGGACGTCCGTGTTTTAATACGAGCCTGTATAAAACACGGATTCCACGGTCGCGATGAATAGCCAAACCCACATCCCTAGACCCCTACGAGAGCGGCAAGCAACACTGCCAATTCTAGGGTTAGGAGACCCGGTCTCGACTCCTCGAGATGGTCTCCCACTGGACCCTAGAACCCGGTTACTTGTGCTCCCCGCCTTGGGTCTACCTAATGCGGAAAAATAAATAATAGACAATGGTGACATCATCCTCTGCCCAGAAGTGCCCCAATAAAAGAATATTACATACAAATGAATTTTACATGAATGAAAATAAATACCCTCATCTCACATAAAACCCCCGGCTATTCAAAACACAACGATCCAATATAACATATCACAGCAACACATAATATCTCATATCATCAACGTAAGCAAGTATGCGTATCCCGATTGTCGTTGATGTATAGCAACGAAGCCGGTGATACACCACATACTACGCTTACGGTCACAGAAAAAAAAGTGTAAAACTACAACAGTTGGAATCCACAACCTCTTTAGACATCGCATGCCTAACCAAATGAATTCCTTAGACATCGCATGCCTAACATTTATAAACCCCGCATTTTAGTCTCATTATCAAAAACTCTTTTCAATATTAACTCGGGCAATTCAACAAGATTCCCGACATATTTGATCGAATGCTCGTCGCAAACTTTAGTAGACGGCCGCACCCCCGGATGCCGTCGACGAAGTGCACTAAGGCGGAACACCACTGCCGCAAGCACCCAAACGGATGCTTTTGGCGACGGGGTTCTCCAACAGTCACTTGGTCGGGGCTATGGGGCATGGCTGTCTATTAAGTTTACCCGGCGAGTATCCACGTACGCTCCGTGATTGTGACGGACTTTTGATCACATCAAAATTCCATGGCAACCGATCAACAGAGACTGAACTGCTAGATTTATAACATTCAAATTAGTTATCTCATAACTACTTGGGGATTCCAAATATTGTATCACATTCCAGATAAATAGACAATGTTAAACTTTCCGATCGAATAATCAAACACCCAAGTTTTCCCAAATAGTTCTCAACACTTGAAATTAATTTAAAAACATCCATTACATGCATCAGTACCAATGGTCCAGCCGCAGAACGGTCAAGCCAACGCCTCACATGTGGCACGCCGTACTGCCACAAACCCTAAGGTTCAGAGGCAGTTCAAGACAGTCACATAATCGAGTTAAGGATTGTTGTCTTCTAGAGGGTCCACCGCGTTACTTGCATGATTTAGAACGTTCTTAAACTACGAAAAAATCCAACGCTTGGAAATTTTCCGGCAGGGAAAAAAGTGAGTTGCTGATATCCGTTCGAACTTTTTAACACGTTCTAAAAATTACCTGGACAAAACTAAACAAAGTTAAATTATCTGATCGAATCAACGAGTCCCCAATACAACCCTAGAAAACTCAACACTTGAGTGGAATTAAAAAATTCCCAGAAAAAAATAACAAGAAAGGACCTAAGAATAAATATATGAAATACGAGGGACCAAATCATAATTTCGGCCGCGGAACCGCCGCCAAACCCTTGGTTTGGCCGCGGTTCCGCGGTCATTTGAGCGCATTAATGGTCCGTACTTCACAGTAATTCTTAATTTTTCCTACTTTATTTTCTGAGTATTTTTAATCCATAAAAAATCACATTTTTGAAAAATATCCAGAGAAGGGTTTATATCGGGGTTTCCGGGTTCGATCGGACTTTAAACTTCACCTAGACTTCGCCTAAAGCTCTAGCTTGGCTCTGATGACACTGTAGGGTTGCTAGGCATACGCACAAGGGTCTACGAGGCATCAACAATGCCCGATTTAAAATTTAGCCGTGCCGAACAACCCAAAGCAGGATCTTTAAACTAGAGTTTATGCGAAAACAAGTATGTTAAACACTTTAACACTAAGTGAGAAGGATTACAACCTTTGTAGATCCAGTCCTTCACTTCATAAGCTCCATGTTGTGGTCCCTTCGCTGCGATCATCGTGTTCCGGACTCTCGAGAGGCTCCACGAAGAGAAAGATGCAGTCTTGCTTCCGATCTTCGATAACATAGATGATCTACCTTGAAGTTTCATTAACACAAGCTAACACTCACTAAAAGAAGTGAACACCCTCATCTAAAGGGTAAGGATAGATGAGGATGATGAAGTAGGATTTTTGCTCTCATTTATTTTCTTATTCTCACTCAATTTTCATCACAAAATCAAAGCAAGAAAGCTTTGCAAAGGAGGAAGAAGAAGAAGAAGAATTAACAATAATCCTTTTGTGATGAATAAAGAAAAGATGATCATGATGAATTATGCAACCATGGTTAACTAAACCATTGTAGTGATTTAACTAGGTCTAGGGTTTGGGTTGGGTTAAAAGTGAGTCACTTGAAAATAACAAGCATAATATCTTTTCTAAGACAAAAGAAAAGCTTCTAGAATCTACTAGAAGTCATAACCCTAATCCAAACCCTAACCATGTTTAAACTCCACTAATCATGTTGTATTAATAATCATATCATGTTACAATATTATATATCGCATATATAATATTTATTGTAACAAAATAAAATAATACAATTAACATATATCGCATATATATCAATGTATTACCCGAGTGAGAAAAATTATATTTTAGTGAGCTAATATTAGTTAATGTAATTTAATATAATATATATATTATTATACATTAAATTATCGAATCAACACTTGATCCGACAATCCGGTTATATCGCATATAACCGACTAATACGATGACCCGGCTATATCACATAAACCCGGCCGATATCTCATATCGCGAGAATCCAATACGGTATCACATACCGCATTATCCTCGGTCCCTCACATATCACATATGTGCTCCTATTTCGTTTTGCCTGAGCCAAGAAACCTCTGTGTAGGACTCTAAAGAATCGTCAATACGTCGGCATTGGGTGATGATCATATCAAACACCCAAAAGCTGCAAGCGGTCAGCTAAGCGTAACAGCCACCCAGGGATTGAGCCCTCGGAAGATCAACAAGCAAGCCTGTACATTCTCCTATGAATCCAATCAGTAACACTCCCGTACAGTCCGGTCTCGTCGTCTGATATGTCGCATATCTCGCCTAGGGGTGGTAAACGTCAGACCCCAGTAGCTTGATAAGTCGTGTCGATATGAGGTCTATAACAGTTCAAGAAACTACTGATAACACTTACAAGTAAATCTCAGCAACCCTGGCCAGGGATTTCTATTTAATGCCAATCAAACACAGCACAATATCAACTCCCTATACCGGGAGAGACGAATCCCCTCCTATCGCTCATTGCCTCCATGTGATTCGGGACTGTACCTAAAAGCCACCTTTTTGCACGCCCTCTTGGACGTGGTATGATGGAAATCAAAGCACAGTGGGAATCACACAAGACTCTATGACGATCTCGGGTCAACAGACTACTCTGTAACAGTGTCACCGGAGAACTGCCATATGACGTGAGGTATAATACCATCTGGGAGTTCTCGGCGAGTCCGTCCAGTGTACCCAGTCTCTACTGAGCACTCGTACACCATCCTTGATGTCAAACACCGATGGATATGGGATCATCAATCACCCATCATATGGGTCAAGATGCGTATATGCTAGTCTGGTGTATCGAGGCCCTGTCTCGATACACCCTCGACTAGGAACTATTATAGGATGTACTCGTCGACTACCGTGGCCCCACTAGTATGATCTCATCATAGTCCCAGTAGTCGAGTACATATCCTAAGGGCTTTATCAACATGTAACATAGAGACAATCAGAGTACACGTTAAGATAAAATACAACCAGATAGCATACTATCATGTTGAGCAAGAAAGTTCTCCCTATATATGTCCAAGCATCCATTACAATATACATCGTGTAAGTCCACGTTGCCCACCCCGGTGCTTACGGGGAGGCGGAAAACGGAATAAAAATCGGATTTTTATCATGCTAGGCAACATGGACTAGACAAAGGAGGATCTTTGCTAAACAAAAACAAGCTAAAGCTAACTAGAAACTAGCTAAAGAGTACAATGGTTATACCTAGGGCTTTATGTCCTTCTCTCCTTGCTCCTTGGAGTAGTAGAAAGGGATCACCTTTGTCTTCTTCTCACGTCGAAGAAGGATCCACCCGAAAGCCTCAACCTTTGGCTTCAACTTCAAGCTAGAAGTAACTAGGGTGCTAGAAGTGCTAATCCTAGAACCCTAGATGAGAGTAAAGATTATCAAGAAGAGGTTTTTCTCAAGCTCAAGTGTTTCTCAACACATGAGAGGGGAGAGCTTGAGGAAGAGGAAGAGCAAGAGAGAGAAAGTATATAATAGAATGAGAGAATTATGAAGCATTCTCACATATATGTGTGAATTATTATAAATTGATAATTAGCAAGATAATTGTCATGGCTAAATCAAGACATGACCATTATCATTTCATATTTAATGCTAATTGCAAGGATCAAAGAGCATCTTTAAAATGGAATGATGATGGTCAAAGTGTCAACCTAGGTCAACAAGTCAAGAATGGTCAAAAGGTCAACAACCCTAACCATGCACAATTATATATAACTAATATCAATTAATCATAATACACACATAAGCATTAGGGTTAATAAAATGACAATGGTCATTAACCCTAATCAAAATCCTCTCCCTCTGTCTCAAGCAACTGTGCATACGCACCCGTATTCGTGATCCGAGGAACACGAATACAAAGAGATAAAACCAATCCCAAATCATATACTAGAATCTGGCTTAAACCAAAGCCCACTAGTATAAACTGTCCGGACAGCAAACGTGCACAAGTGCGCGGATGTGAACGAACCCTGTCGCAAAACCATGCGACCTCTACTCATTTTGCCTAAAGGCGAATAGCTCTCTGTGTGGGACTCTAAAGACTCGACACTACGCTGGCAGTGGATTTAACCACAGACCGCAAGCGGCACTAGCTGTACGTAACGGTCCCCAGGTAGATGCCGATAAGAAGACTGACGAGGTGAACCCCATCTGAACTCCTACTGAGCCTGTATGTGACAGTCTCCGTACAGTCCGGTCTGTTCGTCTGATACATCGCATGGCGGGCCTAGGGGGCGGTGAACATCAGTCCCCTAATAGCGGTATAAGTCGTGTCGGAGTATAGCCCAGAACACCCTGAGATAACACTGGAAACCTACCAGTATATCTCGCTTGCCCTGGCCAGGGACTACTTGTGTAATGGCTCTCCTGGACACAGCGCGATGTCAACCCCCAATACCGGGAGAGACAAATCCTGTCTAACCGTCACTGCCTCCAAGTGCTTTGGCACTGCACCCAAAAACTACCAATTTGCACGACTCCTTTGAGTCGTGGTAGGGTAGTAATCAAAGTGCAGTGGGAACACACACGAGGCGAAGTGACAGTGTCAAGTCAGCGGACTAAGCTGTACTCATGTCACCTGGGAACTGATAACTGACGATAGGTATAATACCAACCAACAGTTCCCGACGAGTCCTGTCCAGTGTACTCGTAACCTAACGAGCACCGGCATACTATCTCAAGTACGACGTACTGACGGCTATGGGACAGACCGTCTCCCACGCTGGGATGAGAAGTGCATACGCTAGTCTACTCCGGAGTATCGATGCCCTGTCTCGATAGTCCAATGGCTAGGGACCTGTATAAGGATGTGCTTATGGATTACCCAGCCCCCACGAGTGTGAGCGCCATCACAACGCTGGTAATCAAGCAAAGATCCTAAGGGCTCTACTAATATGTATATCAGCGATATGCTAAAAGAAACACATGCACATATTAAAGCAGAGACAAACCAAGTAGCATACTACCATTTCGAGCAAGATTGTATATACAACTGTGAATATCCCAAGCTTCCATCAAGTAATATACAAACTAGTATGATACAGTAATGACCTTTAGGGCATATAAACTAACAATCTCCCACTTGCACTAAGGCCATGTACTGGCGTATCAAAGACCTATCATCTCGATCAGCCGCTCAAACTGGGTCTGGGGCAAGGCCTTGGTGAATGGATCTGCTGTGTTATCTTCTGAAGCAACCCTCCGAACCTCGATCTCCTGGCGATCCACGATCTCCCCGATCAGGTGATACCGCCTCAAGATGTGTCTGGATTTCTGATGGGACCTGGGTTCCTTCGCTAAAGCTATAGCCCCGTTGTTGTCGCAATACAGAGGTATTGGGTCAACAATGGACGGAACCACCTGAAGTTCTTTCAAGAACTTCCTCATCCAGACAGCTTCTTTTGCGGCATCAGATGCAGCGATGTATTCCGCTTCCATAGTCGAGTCAGCAACGGTTTCCTGTTTGGAGCTCTTCCAACACACCGCCCCTCCATTGAGGGTAAAGACAAAACCCGACATGGACTTGGAATCATCCTTGTCACTCTGGAAGCTGGAGTCAGCAAAGGCCTCAATCTGGAGGTCTTTTCCGCCATACACCAAGAACATCTCCTTAGTCCTTCTCAGGTACTTGAGAATGTTCTTTACTGCTATCCAATGTTCCTCCCCAGGGTTTGACTGATACCTGCTTACCACACTCAGTGCATAAGCCACATCTGGTCTGGTACACAACATCGCATACATTATAGAGGCTACCGCAGAAGCGTAGGGTATAATAGACATGCGATCCCTCTCCATATCAGTCTTGGGAGACATCTCTTTGGAGAGGGTGATCCCGTGACAAGCCGGTAGATTACCGCGCTTGGAATCTTCCATACTGAATCTTTTCAGTATGGTGTCGATGTACCTGGACTGTGATAGTCCTAAAATCCTCTTGGATCTGTCACGGTAGATCCGGATCCCCAGAATGTATGAGGCATCACCCAGGTCTTTCATGGAGAACCTGTGTGACAAGAACCCCTTGACAGATTGTAGCATAGGAATGTCATTTCCTATTAAGAGAATGTCATCCACGTATAAAACGAGAAATACTACAGTTCTCGCTACAAATCTACAATAGATGCATGGTTCATCTGGATTTTTGATAAAGCCAAATTCCTTGACCGTCTCATCAAAACAGATGTTTCAACTCCGCGATGCCTGTTTTAGTCCATAAATGGACTTAAGCAACTTGCACATCTTTCCGCTGCTCCCACTCTGAATAAAACCCTCTAGCTGGTCCATAAAGACACACTCCTCTAAATGTCCATTTAGAAAAGCTGTCTTTACGTCCATCTGCCAAATCTCATAATCGTGGAAGGCAGCAATAGCAAGAAGGATCCGAATGGATTTCAGCATAGCTACTGGAGAAAAGGTTTCGTCATAGTCCAAACCAGGTCTTTGACGAAAACCCTTTGCAACCAGTCTAGCTTTATAGGCCTCAACCTGTCCATCTACACCAATCTTCCTTTTGAAGATCCACTTGCATCCTACGGGTTTTACCCCATCTGGAGCAATGTCCAACGTCCATACTTTGTTGGTGTACATGGACTCCATTTCGGTCCGCATTGCATCCAGCCATTTTACCGAGTCGACGCTCTGAACGGCTTGCTGGAAGTTAGTAGGCTCATCACAATCTACGATGCAATCCTCTCTATCCCCGTCTATGAGAAAACTGTATTATCTCTCGGGCGGATGAGACTGCCTACTACTCCTGCGGAGTGGCGTGGGAATGTCCTGATCTTTCGAACCCTCTGGTTCTACTAAGCTTTCAGTAATAGCTCGTGGTTCTGGAATTTCTTCCAGTTCTATTGCGCTCCCACTTATTTCTTTTTCTACGAACTGGTGTTCTAGAAAGTGGGCATGGCGAGAAACAAAAACCTTTTGTTCCTCTTCACAATAGAAGAAATATCCCTTGGAGTTCTTTGGATATCCCACAAACTTGCACTGTACTGAGCGTGCATCGAGCTTGTCCGCATGCTGCTTTTTTACAAAAGCTGGACATCCCCATGTCTTAATGTGATTAAGATAGGGTCTCTTCCCATAGCACATCTGATATGGTGTAGTAGGCACAGTCTTAGTTGGAACTCGGTTCAAAACGTATGCAACTGATTCTAGCGCATATCCCCAGAACGATCGCGGCAACTCAGCGTTACTCATCATGGACCGTACCATATCCAATAGGGTTCGGTTCCGTCTCTCCGATACACCGTTATGTTGCGGAGTGTATGGAGGAGTAAGCTGAGAGAGAATTCCATTCACTTTTAAGTAACCCAGGAACTTGGCACTCAAGTATTCACCACCTCGATCAGATCTTAGTGTCTTGATACTTTTGCCTGTTTGTTTTTCTACTTCACTCTTGTATTCCTGGAATTTCTCAAAAGCTTCGGATTTATGCTTCATTAAGAAGACATGTCCGAACCTTGAAAAATCATCCGTAAAAGTAATGAAGTAAGAATAACCGCTTCGTGCATGTGTAGACATTGGACCACACACGTCGCTGTGTACGAGTCCCAAGAGCTCGCTCGCTCTTTCTCCGTGTCCAGTGAACAGAGTCTTTGTCATCTTTCCTTTGAGACAGGATTGACAAGTTGCATACGATTGATATTCGAACGGATCCAAATATCCTTCTGTATGTAACTTAGTCAACCTTCTCTCATTGATGTGACCCAGTCTACAATGCCATAAGAAAGTTTTATTGATTTCTGGAGACTTGGACATTGAAAATCTGTGGTTGGTTTAATACGTATATACCGTTGTTCAATGTACCTGACCCAATCAAAACTTGATTAAGGTGAATGTTCACTACATTACTTACAAATGCAAATTCATAACCTTCTTTAGATAATAAAGATACAGAAATGATATTACAGGTTGCATTTGGTACATAATAACAACTACGCAAAACCAAAAAGTGTCCATCCGACAATCCCAGATGATAGTCCCCCACGGCCTCAGCATCCATGCTAGCACCGTTTGCAACTCTGAGGGTCATGTTACCTGCCTTCAAAACTCTACGCTTTCTCAACGCCTGCAAAGAATTACAGATATGAGATCCTGATCCGGTATCCAATACCCAGGAAGCAGAGTTTATTGATAGACAGTTTTCAATAACATACACACCTGAAGCTGAAGCCGCAACTCGCTTCAAATCCTGTGTTCTGGCCTTCTAAGCCTTGTAATCCTGTTTCCAGTGTCCACTTTTGTGACAATAAAAGCATTCTTCCTTCCCCACCAGCTTTCCCGCTACCTTTGTTGCCTTTCCTTTTCCCTTCGTATCCACTTTACTGACACCGCCTCTTGGTTTGGCGGGGGCTTTCTTCTTCTTACCCTTGGCTTTCGCCCTGGATCTAGAAGAGGAAGATCCTCCTACAAACAAAGTGGATGTCTCCCTACCTTTCTGTAGGGTGCCCTCAGCACTCATCAACATGTTCAGAAGTTCGGAAAGTTCAACCTCCTTTCCTTGCATGTTGAAGTTTAAGACAAACTGGGCGTAAGTGGAAGGAAGGGACTGGAGAATCAAATCAGTGTAGAGTTCATTCTCCAACGTGGTCCCAAGGTCCGCGAGCTCCTCTATGTAGCCAATCATCTTAAGCACGTGTTCCGCTACCGATGATCCGACGGCCAATCTTGCCGAAAATAGCTTCTTCGACACTTTGTATCTTGAGATACGAGACTGCTCTCCATACAGTTCTTTTGTATGGAGAAATATGGACTCCAGGTCCATATTCCCATGCCTCATCTGATGTTCGTTGTCCATCGAGGAAAGCACGAGGCATTTGGCCTTCGCGCAATCGATATCCCATGTCTTACGGATTTCTTTATCCGCGACGCTGGAGGTGGGACCTGGGACAGGGGGAGCTTTGGTGGTAAGGACATACCCCAACTTGTCGTAAGTGATTGCCATCTTGACATTCCTGAGCCAATCTTTGTAGTTTGGCCCTGTCAGTATGTTTTTATCTAGTAATAACTTAAGTCCGGTCATGTTGAATGGTCACTGCAATTAGGAGAGAGAAAAGAAACACTTTAGCATGATGCTCTTGCAAGTTTAGAGCGGTTTTTAGTTTATCTAAACTGGATGGCTCCCACTGTCTCTCGAATCCCTTCTCAAACCGTAAAGAAAGGATTAGTCGGGATCAATCTCACCGTACAATACTTGCTTAACCGTTCAGCCATGCCAGTGTCGGTATTTCGAGAGAGGTTTTCCAACGCTTTCGCGAAGTTCCTTAATTTAAGAACCTCTTTTCCCTGGGGGCGTAGCCCCGCTAACACCTTTCTAGACACCTCCTAGGTTTATAGCATCGATCGTTAAGTGAGAGTTTTCTCGAGGAGTAGCATATACTCACTGTAGGATCGACATCCAAATATCATCGCGTGATAAAACCGAAGAAATCCTACCAGAATCATCACACTCCAAATGGTATGCAGCGCTAGCAAGTTTCAGTACTTATGAAACTCCCGATGTAGATTTTTGCCCCATGCTCTTATGACCTTGAATTTGGCCAAAATATCATAAGTCACATGTTAAGTTCTACCCGTCATTCTCCTGGTTAATTTGGACCCACCCGTACCTACCCTTGAATTTGGCCAAAATGGCAGTATGACTATCCCAAACCAACGCATCTATCTATGCTGCACATGAATACCCAACAGCTACCAATCACTATGCCTTGACTTTGGCCAAAATACATAGCTTGAATACTTTTGACCATTCATGTGGAATGACGGAGGGCTACGAATGGTTTTGGCGAAACCGTGAACGTAGTGAACTTGATATAATCAATGGAACGAGATAGCTTTTAAAAAGGAGTGGTTCAAGCTCCGCGTTTAAAAGTTTAGTTTTGAAAAGAACCGAGTGGTTTTCAAAGTGTTCCAATCGACTTTTACTTGGTTTATTTTCTTGCATTAGTTCTTTTAATGCGTCCCATCATTTAATCCTACCATTGCAGAAAACAACCAAAATATGACGTACGCTTATGCCATTCGCATTCGCCACGGGGCCTCGTCATCATCCGTTAGGTTACTTAACTAACGACAGAGCGGGGGCTGGGCTAGCGCGGCTGTAAAACATAAGCAACGCCTAAATAGTTATAGTATATAAATATATAGCAATGATAGACATTACAGATCACAGATGAATACATTGGATATACTAGGAATCCGCAATCCGTTCGAGCCTGCAACGAAAAGCGGATTACACGGTCGCGGTGAATAGCCAATACCCCACCCAAGACCCCTACGGGTGCGGCAAACTACCCGCCAAGTACCCGAAGCGAAGCAACCTCCCTCAACACCGTGAATAGGCCACTCGGCACTTCGAGATACCCGGTAGTTTGTGCACCCCCTCCATGGGTCTATCCTAGGAGAAAAAACAGTAAAAAGAATTATACAATGACGGCTACAACCCCGACCCGGTTGTGCGGCCATACAAATAATAATACATCAATTTACATGTTACAATGAATGAAAGAAAAAGAAACACTCATCTCGCAACCACCCCGGCTATTCACCCGTGACAATCCAACACATTCATATACACATACCATCATCAAACACAGATCACAGATATGTATAACCCCCTCTAATCGACTTATAGCGATTAGCAGACGTTCAATACATATAAACATCACAGATATAACCCATTAGTCAAAGTGTAGTGAAATTCGATCAAAAATACGGATTTGTAGGCCCCCAAAAACAAATTTCTTTTCTGGAAAATCTGGGCTGAAATAAACCAT